>CM060329.1:34487983-34490483 GCA_030674155.1 Stramonita haemastoma | reverse complement strand
ATATGACTGCACTATCTCAACAGGAAAGCCAAGATATGACTGCATCATCTCAAGAGGAAAGTCAATATATGACTGCACCATCTCAACAGGAAAGTCAATATATGACTGCACCATCTCAACAGGAAAGCCAAGATATGACTGCACCATTTCCCCAATAGTCACACAGCACAGCTGGTGACCAGCCGGCGGTTGCCGGTACAACACAGGGTTATTATTTTCTTCCTGCAAGTAGCAGCAGAGCACGAGGCTACGCACAGTCAGTAACACAAGTCCTATCCCGCTGGGCTGCACAAAGGGAAGCTGATTTGAAGAACCGCCTCTTCTGTCCTACATGCCATAACCGTTAACCTTTTGGGTGCCGGGGGAAAAAAAGGGTGGGTGGGGGTAAAGGTGAGAAAGATTATGGGGTGGGAAAGATGGGTGGATGGAGGCTGGGAGAAAAGAGATGTGGGCTAGTATTGGGTAAGGGTTAGTAGGGGCGCAGGAGGGGAGGGATGTGATGGTGTTTATTTTGATGAGTGTCACTCACATCCTCTCAGAATTTTTTTTATTTCCCTCAAGGGAGTAGGGGCTTGACAGACATGTTACTCTTACACAGACTTTTGGGAATCCGAGTTCTGCCCATCTGGCAGAGCACAGAGAAAAATCAGCAAAAGGTACAAATTATTACACAGAAAAGGTCAAAGGTGTGGAGTTTGCCTTTCTTTTACTCCCCACCCTGGGGGGGGGGGGGGGGAGAGGTGGGGTGAGTGTGTTTAATCAGCAATCCCAAACTCTGTACAAAGACTATAACATATTGAAGGTACTGACCCCACAAAAATCACCATAGAGTTTTATCTTCAAAAGGTTGTACAAAGAAAGCTACTATAAAAGATGTACATCCATTAGTTTAAGAAAACAAAAATCGAAAAAAACATATGCACTCAACAGTGGTGCGCGCACCCGCGCCCTCGCGCGCGCGCACACACACACACACACACACCTGGTCCCCAGGCACACGCAGGTAGGGAAAGCTTCAAGTGGCGCAAAGTCCCCTGATCTGCACAAAAGGGGGATAATTTGAAGAACTGCGCCCCTCCTCTCCCAGCATAGGGTGGCATTTACCCTTTCACCTTTTTGTCTAGAGAGGAGGAGAGAGAGGAGAGAGAGAGAGAGAGAGAGAGAGAGAGAGAGAGAGGAGAGAGAGAGAGAGAGAGAGAGAGAGAGAGAGAGAAGAGAGGAGAGAGAGAGAGAGAGAGAGAGAGAGAGAGAAGAGAGAGAGAGAGAGAGAGAGAGAGAGAGAGAGAGAGAGAGAGAGGAGAGAGAGTGAGAGAGAGAAGAGAGGAGAGAGAGAGAGAAGAGAAGAGGAAGAGAGAGAGAGAGAGAGAGAGAGGAGAGAGAGAGAGAGGAGAGGACAGGACAGACAGACAGAGAGAGAGACAGACAGACAGACAGAGAGAGACAGAGACAGACAGACAGAGAGAGACAGAGAGACAGACAGGCAGACAGAAGTAGAGAGAGAGACAGACAGACAGAGAGAGACAAATAGAAGTAGAGAGGGAAAAGTAGAGAGAGAGAAGTAGAGAGAGAGAGAGAGGGGGGGGAGGGGGTAGAGAGAGAGAGAGAGAGAGGGGGGGGGGAGGAGAAGCAGAGAAAGAGGGGAGGGAGGGAGACAGAAAGACTGATAGAGACAGAAACAGAACGAGAGACAGAGACAAAGAGAAAAAAAAAAAAAAAAAAGAGATAACGAGAGGAAGTTTTTTGTTTTTTGTTTTTAAAAAGAGAGAGGACAGATGGTCTAAGAAAGAAAGACTGGTGAAGGAAGAAGGGGTGGCTGGAAGGGGTGGAAATGGAAGGGAAGAGTGGAGGGTGTGCTTCTCAGCGGTCACTCAACAGGTGCATTCAAAACTAAGCATGACAGAATAGCAAAGTTAGACATTTCTCGTAATCTCCGAAGTCGGAATGCGGCTACCTTCATTTTGTGTAAAAATGGGTTGCATACGCAAAATCTCACCGTTAGTGAACCCGAAGATTTAGCTGAGAAACAGGTAGGGGGGGGGGGATCTATTTCCCCCCTCTGACCTACTCAAATCAAACCAAATATTAAAAATAATAGATATTCCAGCTTCTTTTTCAGGAATGTTCCCAGTGTTTTAAAATCTTACTTTATACTTTACTTTATCTACCAACCACTAGGGGGAAAAAAAGTGAAATGGTCAGGGTTTTTTTTAGACTTCACAAAAACTATTCTAAGCTTGTAAACATTTCAAGACAAAAACGGAACGAACAAAAAACAAAAAAAGAAGAGCAACTCAGAAATGAATGCACGCAAACAAAAAGTAAAACTGCCCCCTTCCCCCATCCTTACTCAACTTCCTGCTCCCCCTTCCCCCTTTTTAAACTACTCTCTCTCTCTCTCTCTCTCTCTCTCTCTCTCTCTCTCTCTCTCTCTCTCTCTCTCTCCCTCTCAAGGACTATTGTAGTTAGACCACCAAACTTCAGCCACCCAAGTGAAGCCTTG
>CM060329.1:34470483-34482983 GCA_030674155.1 Stramonita haemastoma | reverse complement strand
GAGAGAGAGAGAGAGAGAGAGAGAGAGAGAGAGAGAGGAGAGAGAGGAGAGAGAGAGAGAGAGAGAGGAGAGAGAGTGAGTGAGTGAGTGAGTGAGTGAGTGAGTGAGTGTGTGTGTGTGTGTGTGTGTGTGTGTGTGTGTGTGTGTGTGTGTGTGTGTTTGTGTGCGCGCGCGAGCGAATGTGTGTGTTTGGGGGGGGGGGGGGGGGGGGGGAGGGCATTGTACTGACCAAAACCGCTGGTTTTTTTCTGCCAAGGGAGAGAAATATGACAGGAAACACGTTTTTCTCGCGGCAAACTATAATGGCTACCGGAAATTCAACGTTATTATGGGCTTCATTCGGTTTAGTTTCCCTGTAAAGTTTCACAGACAAATTGAATTGTATACCAAGCCCTTTAAGTCGCAGCAGATTTCTCTGTTTGAAATTCAGGCTGCTCTCCCTGGAGAGAATGTGTCGCCACAAGACCAGCGCCACCCATTTTTCTTTTCCTGTCTGCATCTTATTTGTTTCCCTATCGGTGACTTTCTACAGAATTTTGTCACGGACATCCGTCTTGTCGCCGCGGGTTCTTTTACGTGCGATTATTGCGTATTCCACACAATACCTCGGTTTATCGTCTCATCTCATGCACCTAGACCACCACTCACAATCTAATGGATGGGGCAAAAGTTTCGGGCACAAACGGGAATCGAACCACCGTACACTTCGAACCCGAACACTTTTCGCTTTCTGGGCAGCTGTGTTACCTCTAGACCACCAATCTGAAGGACACACACACACACACACACACACACACACACACACACACACACGCACGCACGCACGCACGCACGCACGCACGCACGCGCACACACACACACACACACAACACACAAATCGCACACACACAAACACATTCTTACAAAAAAAACCCAACCCACCCCAACACAACCCAAACCCCTCAGTCACACCGCCATGGGCTCAAACCCACCACTCTTCCAATCATGAACCTGACGTTCAAACCACTGGAACCTAGTCCTTCTCTCCCCAAAATACTCTAGATTCCACTTGTAATGCTATGACCTAAGGTAGCAGCCTCCTCTGTCAGGATTAGCGCAGCCAGACAATCCCTTACCCCACACCCCGCCCAGTGAGCAAGGATGGGTTTGCCCATGGATACAGGTAGGCTGCTTCCCATTCCATCATTTGCATTTCAAATGAAGGGATCTCAACTCCAGTCCACGTTCAATGACCGCTCATAATCAGTCTCCTGAGCCCCCATCAGACCTATCGCATGACGAAAGCTACACCCGAGTGGCTAAAAGAACGTTCGGCTTTAATCCCGTGGGTCCATGAAGTCGGGGGTTCGAATCTCGGCGATGTCTGGTGATGTAAGGGTGGGATAATTCTTACGATCTTTTAGGTCAACTTCAGATGCAGACCTGCCTGTGCTTTTATTTTCTTTGTGTATATATACACGAGCAGAAGAACAGATAATTATGTACGTTGCGTTCGGTGGGTTGTGGAAACACGAACATACCCAGAATACATCCCTGAAGTCGGAATGCAGCTACCTTCATGGTGGGCAAAAAAATGGTCGCGTACGCAAACTCTCACCATTGGTGAACCAGGGGAGCAACAGCATATCGTACGATAACTTTCATTGTCGGAAGTGAACATACCTGGCGTTCAAATTTTACAATGATAATTGGCGTTTTTTGTGTGGATAATGATGATGCACATAATTATCGTGCTGTCTATTCACCACACGTTTTAAAGTAATTCTTTGCAACAGGGAACTAATAACATTGCAAGAATTGGCGTCATTTCAAATCAGTGAGGGGGGGGGGGGGAGTAGCACGCGCGCAACCACCACCCCCTCCCCAACACACACAGGTAACCCCGCTCCCCCCCCCCCCCCCCCCCCTCTTATCTCCCACACAATCTCTTCATTTCCACACTCAGCGGATCACGCCCTCCAGCTCCTGTAATGCATCCGGACCTGTGCCGGTAACACAGCCCACACTGTCGTTTGTCAGGCTTAGGCCCGCCACACACCCTGACACCCTCCGCTGAGCTAGCGGGGATTCAGCCCACTCCACTCCGGGCAGTATAGAGAAAGAGAAGTGGGCAAAGGCCACCCCCTTGTGGTATTCCATGCAAGATGTCTTAATTGAATCGGCGTTAAATGACAGTCATGGAAGCCTCTTTTAGCCCCGGAGAGGGATGGGGTGGGGGGGGGGGGAGGGGGGGGGGTCACAGGGGCCATTGATCCTATGGCGGGCGACTCGCAGGTAAAAAAAAATATGACCACAGGCTGCCACCTTTGCTCCCTCCCTCCCCCCTTTACAAAAATCACCCTGGCGACGTGTTGGTTATCACTTAATCCCCGGTGTTTTGTGTTTAGGGGTCTTATGTTTTTATCACTGTTCTCAATGTTGCTTCAAGCAGGCTGCTTCTTATTGCCCCATCCCACCACCTCACACAGGCTCGTCCTGTGGCGCTGCAATCGAGCCTAATGTCTATTGGGAGCTGTCAATGTTTAACCTCTATGAGGCCACTGACCAAAATAGCCCCTGCCCACTGCTGGATCACCGGAGTTGTGTTCAGAAAATTATGCGCGTTTTCCAATGTAGCATAGATATAGTCATTGCAATCAGGTGAGGGCGAACGATGGTGCATGTCTGTGTGTAATTTCAAAACAGTTCATTTAGTTTCTTATTAGGTAAAATGAGGTATTTAACAAGCCCGTGAAGCCCATTGGAAAAGTCCCATCGGAAGAGGAGGAGAGGGGGGGGAGGAAGACAGAGTGATTGTGAAGGGGGTTGGGAATCATGGGAAGAAAAGAAACGATCGGTAAACAGAAGGCTTTGATAACCTTGGTCAGGACACTGAACACTTTTTCCTAACACTAGATTAGTACATAAAAAAGGTCTGTTACCTATTCATTTGATGCACCCCTGCCAAGTCGATACCCGCTTCAAGAATGCAGTCAAAAGACGAAGGAATCATTTTCGGAGATCGGGTGGAAGGGGACCAACCCGAAAACCTGACCACACTTTAAAAAACATTAGAGATCACAAAACAGGCAGAACAAAGGGGGCAACGAGGAATTAAACTCCAACCTCTACAGCACGAGCCCCGGCACTAGATCTAAATCCACCGAGATACCCAGCAGCTTAACAGGCAGCTGCGAAACACAGACCGCAGACCCTATACCTTCCTGTCTCAACAGTCTAAAACTCTTTAGATTCCACATAAACACTACACAAATAATCCCCCCTCTATTTCTCGGCTAGAGCTCCGAGGTTCACCAATGCTGAGAATTTTGCCTATGCCACCATTTCTCCCCCCTCCCTATCCCGCCCACCACCACCACCGTTAATGTGCTACTTTCCGACTTCGGAAAAAATAAAATGTAAAACAACAGCCCTCTCCCACATACCCCCCCCCCCCCCCCCCCCCCCCCCCTCTCGGACCCTTGTCTAAAACCATCAACACCTCTGAACCACCACTCTCTCTCTCTCTCTCTCTCTCTCCATTACGGGCTCGTATGGTTGGTGTAACAGCTGTTGAGCAAAGCATCCCCCTTTGTCAGACTCGCTGTCCAGCGGTGCTGACACCTTTCCTCACTGATCCGGGATTCAGTTCGCCCATAGAGCCGGGCTACACTGAGGTGTCTGGCCCCCTTAGGAATCCTCTAGCGGTGTGAAATGGCGACATCCGAGATTCTTTCTCTTCTAAAGCCGGGCCTCTCCTATTGCGTTTTCATGGGAGCTTGCTACATAATTCACGCGAACCTTGACAAAATGTTGGCAATAATGTGAAATGTAAGCCATAATGTGTGTGTTTCCTTTTTTGGTACCTTTTTTTTTTGGTTTTGCTCCGAAGCTCCCCAATGGTGAGATTTTACGTATGGGACATTTTTTTTAGCCCTCCATTTTAAGGTAGCCCTCATTCCAATTTCAGGGATTTGTTGGAATATCAAACTACTTGAAATAACACTCACTGGCATATCTGATAACCTTTTCCATACAGCAGTGAGGGAAGCAGCGTAAAACATTTGAAATGTGACAGGTAGTGGTGAAAGGGAAAATAATACACTTATTATGCTGTTGTCAGAACATTGCGCTCGCAATCTGACGACCCAATTTGACGACCCGAGTTCGACCCCCGTTCGAGGGGATTTTTCTCCTGGAATTAACATCAGTGCTGACTCCACTCTCCCCTAAGTCTTTCGGATGAGACTGTAAACCGAGGCCCCGTGTGCGAACACATGCATAACATCTTGCGCACATGTTGAAATCCTGTTCCGCTTTTCGTAAGAATAGGCCATTGTGTGCCGAAGGGAACAGATGACAATATTTACAAAACTGCATAGACACGAGGACTGGATGAAAAAAGCACATGAGTGCTTATTCCGTAATCCTCGATATAAAAGAATAAAATAAAATAAAAATAAAAATAAATAAAACAAGCAGAGGTATAGAGGTTCTACAGATGTCCAACAGCTATGGCTCTCAAAGAAAGCATTTCTCCAAAAAGATGTCATTGTCAAATGCACAAACACCTTCTATTGTATTGTATACCACTTTAAGTCACGGCAGATTTATTTGCGTGACTTTCGGGCTGCTCTCCTCGAGAGAACCGTCGCCACAAACAGCAGCGCCGCCCTTTTTTTTCTTTTCTTGTCTGCATGTGTGTATTTCGCTGTAAATTTTTTTTTGTAAAGAATTTTGCTGTGGTCGTGCGTGGGTTCTTTAGCGCGCTAAGTGCGCGATGAACACGAGACCAATTTATCGTCTCATTCGAAAGACTAGCACCCAGACCACCACTCACGGTCTAGTGGATGGAGTAAAAGTTCGGGTACATACGGATATCGTGCCACCACACGGTTGGTCTATTTTAGTTTTTGGAAAGGCCTGGAAACGCTAGTGGTTTGGCTCTTCACCCCCCCCCCCCGCCCTCCTAGTTTCTTTTTTAGATATAGGTCACATCTACATAAAGTACAGTCAGTAGAAATTGTCGAGAAGGCATAAGGAATTAGATCACTGGTGACTGATAAGCTCAAACCAGATCCTGTTCTACAACCACGAACACTAAAACTCCCAGAAAGAAAGAACTTTGAAGAAAGCAAAGGTGGTATGATCGGCAAGCTATCCAAAAAAGTCACTGTGACTCACCTTCATATTCACTCTATGTCGGCCATTCGGACCTGGATCTGCTCCGACATGGTAATCCCAATCCGTGGATCCGTCTCTTACAGAAGACATGTTGAGCCTAAGAACTGCAGTTCAAGCACTTAAAAAAAATCCGAATCGATCGTTGCTAATTCCTTCAAAATTTCAAGTATGCATTCATTTTTTCTCACTTGTTAAACTATATTTTTCCGTGAAGCATTGGTAGATATCCAAAAGAATCCTTGTTACATCCAGTTTTTGCTGCCACAAACTATAATCCTTTTTGAATTTGTTACCAACAGGAAGCACACGAATCAATCACTAAGCTGGAAACCATAGTGTAGAATTAATTCTTTCACACAGACCACAATAGAAATAATATTCCACTGGTCCCGTATCTAATTTAGCGGCCTTCCCTCTCAACAGACAGGCACCAACTGACTATAAAGTGTTCACTACTACTTTTTTTTTTTTTTTTTAAATCGGGATGCACATTTGTCACGTGCAGCACGAGGAGATTGCTCGCGCTACTCTTTGCACGTGTTGCACGTTGTTTGCAACTTGTCAGGTCGTCTGGACGGTGTGTGTGGTGTGTGTGTGTGTGTGTGTGTGCGCGCGTTTTGTGTGTGTGTGTGTGTGTCTGTGCGCGCGCGCGCGCGGCGTATATATATCTATATATCTATATGTATGTATATGTATATCTATCTATTATCTATCTATCTATCTGTGTGCGTGTGTGTGTGTGTGTGTGTGTGTGTGTGTGTGTGTGTGTGTGTGTGTGTGTGTGTCCCGCATATGTGGGTTTAAGGTCTTGTTTTGTTTTCAGTGACATGTAAAAAAATAAATCCATAAAAACAAAAGAACTAGATCTACCTGTGGATGTGTGTGCGCACGCGTGCACGTGAGTTTGTAAAAATAAAAATAAAAAGACAGGGGACAAGAGAGAGAGAGAGAGAAGAGAGAGAGAGAGAGAGAGAGAGAGAGAGAGAGAGGGGGCAACATGAAAAGACAACAAAGACAGATAAACACAGAAACAGACAGACAAGACAGGACAGACAGACAGACACACACACACACACACACACACACACACACACACACGGACAGGCCTTGAGAGTTGTGTAACACCAAAACGCAAACTCATCTCCATCTTTACAAAACAAATAATTTATTGACATCTCATCGTATCACCCCACAAACACATCGCCAAAATGGCGGAGCAGCAAACTGGAGAAGAAACAAGCACACTTTCACTGCTAAACCACTGAACCACCACTGACCTTCTCTATGGTCATCTGCTGGTGTCAAAAGAACGGCAGTATTCATTTTCTTCATGAAAATGGGCGATTTTCATCATGAACAGTTACTGTGTACCCAAAATTTTTGTTTTGGGGATTAAGATAAAATGTTTTGGATGGTTTAAGCTGTAGCTGTAAATCAAGTTTCTGGTCACACTACATGATAAATTAGTTGTTGTTGGTGGTGTTTTTTTATTTTTTTTTTTTTAACCTTTTAATACCAATATGAAAACTATTACCAAAATCATTATCATCATCAACTCGTGACATGTGACGCATATTTCATCTATTTTCCTTTTTGTGAGAAATTTAGAGCATTTAAAACGCTGTTACACTGATTCTTTACTGGGAAAATGAATATTTTCAAAAGCAAAGTTATGAAATCTTAACCTAAAAACGCATGCACAAAGTTATTACTCTATTCCTTACATGATTGCTGGAAAGTGGGGTTGTGATTAAACATGATTAAATACAACGGCCCCAGAAGGAATAACTGTAACTGTGCATTTTGAACACATTTACAAATAATGTAATAAGCGTTCCCCTCAAAATTGTGTCAAACTGGTCATAACCATGCAACAAGACCACAAGTAAGTTCAAAACAAAATTCTGTTTGTAGTACACATTGGCCATTATTGATATTGAAAATCGCATGTTGATGATGAAAACTGACCTTCCCCAAGAAGAAAAAAACTACACATTTTTTGGTTGTCTTCTACTTTTTCTTGCTACCCTCCACTCATCTTTTACAAACTTGTTTTCAAGGCAGTTTTGAAACAATATGCCAAGGTGACAAAGTTCGCAAGTACCTAACCAGCTTTTTCTTAAACTTAATAGCTTCCAGATACAAAATAATTCGAATGTCGTTTTTCCCCTTCCAAAATTGCATCATCAAGAACATTTGTTCTACATGCACCTGAATTTTTAAAAAAACACAAAACGACAAGCATACTGATTCATTATGTCTTGCTAAGTTTTCTTTTAATATTTAAAAAAAAAAACTCAGATGCACATGGAGCAAATCTCACATAATCACTGAGACTAATGTAAACTGTTCCTTCAAATATGGGAAATCTTTCTGTGTCAACATTTCGTTTGAGCTGTAAACTTTAACATTAAGGTCTTGAAATCATAATTGCAGCTTACACGGTGTTACGTCAGGTTTACCTGGCTTAATACATATCGTAAATCACGTTCCCATGCCTTTCATATCATTTTCGTTGCTCACTGATGATCAAAGGTAGACTGATGGAAGAATACTCCTTTATTCTAATGATAAAAACTAATTGCTGAACAACTCTCTGAACTGGTAAATTACACTTGAACAATCCACAATTAAGTAAGTTATAACGTAAACACTTCTGCTTGCAATCTTTAAGATATACACGGATTCATACTGATTGAGTCATTGCAAGGTAATTAATAGCTGGAGGGAATGGTTTGGGTGCACCTTTATAAACGTTGTCTGATACCGAAAAATAACCCTGGTTTACATTTCTTCTGCAGAAATCGTTACTGACATCTTCCTTTTGATGGACCAAAAGGAAATGTGAACAACCCAACCATGAAGTAGTCAGTGGTGGTTACAGTTTTCGGGCCATCCTCAATGACTCAGAGTTAAGGGTCTTTCGGAACTTTTGCAACATGACACATCTTCCATAGAAACCAAATCACATGAAGGGATTTTGGTCACTTTTAAACGAAATCAACAAAACAAGATCAAAATTAGTCCGAAAACCCAACTCTCTACAGTACGATATATACTGCAGAGCTTTTTGCCTACTAGAACTGGTATGGCCAAAACAGCTGACAATACCTTCTGTAACAGCCATCTTCTTCTTCTTCGTATAAAGCTGGCTCTCGAAAGACAGAAAAACACAGATGCCACAGAGAAAATGTGTTGTTTTTGCTGTGGTCCAAGTTTACCAAATCATGGCTCGAAATTTTATATGAGCGTTACATTGCATTAACATACCATGATAATAATGTTTAAGATGCAGATGGTATAATTTCTAAATACGCAAAACATTAAGATTTCTGGGGTGGGTTTTTTTTGCAGTTGTAAGAAACTGTCCATAATCACTGGCTCAGCGAAAGTGCCAGTTTCTGACTCCAAGTACATGTTTTATCAGAAACACGTCAATAACAAATTTATTCCTTCTGTTGAGACTGGGGATTCCCCAGAAAAAAGAAAAAAAAGGATGAAATGGGACGTGAACTGAGCAGAAAAAAACCCAAAAAAATATGGGAAAGACTAAGCTTACAAAACAACCAAGCTTGAAAACAGTCAGTCAGTTTTCCACTACGGTCGAAGGCAGAAGGCATACTCAAGTCCAATGTTCCAAGAAACATACACAGGGCAATTGTCCTCTACTGATCATGACATACAACAGAAATGTACACAGGCGCAATACTCATTGCATACTTTCACGTGTACATTACTGACGCCCAGAAAACACGTGATTCTGCAGTCATCATCGTAACTAAGTGCTTCTGACCAAAACCTTATTCACAGAAAGTGTAAACAATTCATGTCAAATAAATACTCCAAAGACACCCCAGTAAAATATGTACAACAAGTCTAGAAACTGCAAACAACATAACTGACATTTCTGAAACCCACAAGCCCCTAAAAGTGCTATCCCTTCCAACTGCAAACCCCCCCCCCCCTCACCCCAACACCTTTCCCCCTTCCCCCAAGCTACTGGTTCTCGTTCTGTTCAAAATGACTTTACACAAAGAAAAGAAAGAAAGAGGGTTCTGGATTGTGAAAACAAACCTTCTGAAAGTTCATTTTTCAAAAGAATCACAGCATCAACTATACACTTGCTTCACCCATTGTCATGCACACATATTGCACATATATTATGACATGGACTCCATCACCCAGCTCCAAGCTACAGGAATACATGTGCAGGCAAATGTATAAAACAATACAGCATGAAATTAAAAATATATATACACCCAAATTCAGCTTACAAGCAAACGCGCATATGATTGCTACATTTACACCAATGCATGATCCTCTCATAACAGACTTCTAAGTTGCAGTCATCTTGGACACTGAGTACACAGTTTCAGGTTTGCTCCAGAGTCAAGTATTTCCTTCATATGGCCAAAAAAACAACAGTAAAAAAAACTCATCTGTTTTGTGTTTTGGAATAAGTCAGAATAACTCAACCAAAATGACTGAAGAGATAGAATAGGCTACAGATTGTGAACAAATTTGTCATGTGAAATGTTCAATTTGAAGTGGAACAATCCAAATTAAGCAGAATGTCAGAACCATTTTGAAAAGGGATGATCTGAATTAAGCAGAATATTTGAATACAATAGGTGGCTGAAAAAATCAACACACATTTTGAGAGCTCAAGATGCAAAGCATTTTCTTCTTTCCTGAATAGTACAGCGACATACAATGGCGCATGACTATACATAAGAAAAAGACATGAGTGAATAAAAAAAAAATTGTCAGAGATAGGACAGCTAAACACTTTCACTGACTCAGCTCCCCACACTAATGACTTATAATTTTTTTTTTTCATTAACTACCCGAAAACAATTCCAGCTTTTCCCCTTGTGGTTTTTACAAACATTTTTTTTCACACTGTAAGCCAAGTCCTGGTCAGAAGAGTATCTTTCTTACCTTTTTCTTCAATCTTTCCTATTTTGTTCAGTCAGATAACTAGTTGATCATATCACTGTTTTTCCCAGATAATGCAATTATGCCAGGAATAATTGCAAGATCATGACACCTGACACAAATATTTCTCAAACGTAATTTGAGAATAAGCAGTACTTCGTGGAAGTGTCATCAATTATACAGGTGACAAACTGTATTTCCTTAATTCATAATTTACATCTGACTTGGTCAAGCTTTTCCCCTCTACAATAAACTCGAAAAAGGAGCTAAACATAGAAATAAAATCCATAGTCATAACTGATCATAGAAAACATCTACTTGTTCAATGATGATACACTTACTGATAACTCTCAGGACATCGATGTTATAGAGAATGCAACATTTTCCATCATGTCAAATAAGCTTGTTCATTCACCTTCATGGCAAAGGCAAGATGGAGCTTTAAACATCTGTGGTAATGAATTCCTAAAGAATGGCGATGGGAAAAACGAAATAACCAAACCAGCACTGTGACCAAGTTATGAATGCACACGATTTTATTTAAAAAAATCATTCAATGTGGAAGTAACCATGAAAGATGGTAAATACTGGTCACGTAAGTCACTTAACAAAGACACACACAACATGACAATGGTCAATTTCAAACAAACAATTTAACAAGAATAGTAAGCTTTATCAAAATCATTTCCAGAACAAAAACCTGTTTGAAGATTTTGCAAAAGGAAAAACACCTGTTGCTACAGTTATTTTTTTCTTCCTGTGTTCAGGATATCTTACAAACACTATGCCTCATTTGCCACCAAGTTAATGACAAATAGCAAATACTGATGACTTGTAAATGATTAAACAGCAAAGGATATTCCACAATGCCACACTTGTTTTTTTCTTTTAAAAAAGGACTGTTTCCTATTGTGGGAAAACCCATTTGAATGGCTCCTAGTTTTAGACAAAAGTGCCTCAATCTGCCTTTCAATTATATTTTCAAACATTTAATTTGGTGAAGAAAATAAAGGAAGAAATATTGAAAAAGGCTCAATCTGAGTAACTTGTGGAATTCTCTAACAGTATATTCAGCCTTATCATCAACTGAACTTTTCTATCCACAAATGCACCTAAAATGCAGTAAAGACTTTTTGTCCTTATGTGTATTTGTTACAGCATCAGAGCTAGAGCCCCAAAACAAACAAACAAACAACTCTCCCCCCCAAAAAAAAAAAAAATAAAGAAAAACAAACAAAAACAAACCACACTTGTATTTCTTAAAAGAAATCGAAATCGAAAACAGAAAAATTATACGAATTTCTTTGGTATGATTATTGAGGGACTGAAAAAAAAACCCACAGGGACTGGACAGCTGTTATTGAAACTTCGTGGGACTTGTGGTGAATTTCAACTGTACCACCCTCAAACATTTCTTGCAGGGGAATCACTGAATTTCAGCAACATAAAGAAAATAACTCACAAAATATTACACCTCATGATTCTGAAACCCCCTCACATTAGTGTTCTGATACAGACAGACAGACACTGCCTCTCAAACCTTGCAAAACTCCATTCAGCCAAACGTGTACTCAGCTCATTTTGAATAATCAAACCAAACCATGTTCGTTCTCCTGTTTGTTTCAAAAGACACTAATGGATTAATGCTGGAGGATCATGGTCATACAACTGAATACTCACAGTTTCAGAAATCTGAAAAAAAAAATCCCCCCCCCCCAAAGGAACTGCAAATCTGAACGTGTTCCTTAAACTTTTATGCGATTTCCGCCAAAACACGACTTTCTGAGGCTAGAACACGCATGAGTACAGTCTAAATAAATGCCACAAATTTGAAGTTTATAAGAAACAAATTCTGAATAATATGCAAAAGAAATGTTCATTAATATAATGATATACAACCAAGTCTTGGCCCTTACAAGCCAAAAGGATACTTGACAGGCAGAAAACTTCTATCAGACATAGTGTGAACGGAAAAGCTACACCGAAGACGTATACCTTCTTGACCAGATCGGGTGTAGTGATATATTCAAGCTGGGTATACAGTTGTTTGTTTGTAGCCTTGGCGAATACAGTACAAATCTGTGAACACATTGTTTGTTTGTTTGTTTTTTGAAGAAAACGGCACAGATGGTCAGGAGCATTGCTATGATGAGAGGTAGTGTCAAGCTTCGGCCAGCACAAGTCTTTTGCTTATGAAGAAATAATATCCGAACATTTTTTTCTCACACTTGTTGTCCACCTGTACCCCCAACTGTCCTTGTGCATCACTAAGTCTTTTATTAGACTGTCACTTCAGGTTTGACATAATTATCACCAACCCCCATCACGTTCGTGAATCTGTTCAACCACGTAAGCAAAAGCACATTGAATTAAAGCGTTTGTGTCTTTCCTTACTAGCC
>CM060329.1:34469330-34470383 GCA_030674155.1 Stramonita haemastoma | reverse complement strand
ATTTAACTTTGTGATATCACGAAAAATTGTTTGGTTTTTTTAAAAATGAAGAAAAATTTTTCCAAGGTTTGCTTTTAAATTTTTCCCTTTTTCCCTCTCTCTCTCTTCTTCTCTCTCTCTTCCTTCTCTCTCTCCTCTCTCTCTCTCTCTCTTTCCTTATTTCGAATTTCCTTTGATTTCTGAGTATTTAAGGTTATAAAGAATTGATTTTTGTAAAAAGAAATCCATTTTTCTTTCATCAGAGTACATAACAAATGTTAAATTTTAAACTTCATTTTTAAGTGTTTCTTTTAGTTTAAATTAATGTGGAAGGGTGGTCACTTTTATTTTATAATTACAATTTTTCGTAACGTTTGAATTTTAAGAAAACTTCACGTTTCTACTTTGAATATTCCGCTCACCGATCGTTGATATCAGGGATACCAATTCGCAAATTACCAACGCAGAAAGGATACACTGAAAAAGTTGAAAAAAAACCCAAACCATAATGCATTTATTACATGTAACTTCCTATAATCAAGGTGATACATTTCAGTAACAACTCCCATACTTCTTCTTTCAAAACTGTGCAAGATATCGCTGAAAAGTTCTTGTTCCGTGTCTTTTTACTGGTCAGTATGCAAACGAAACCAAAGCTTCCGAAATACTGACTCGAACTCACGCACTGAAGGATAGAAACAAAATTCTTGTTCATCTTCTGAGGAAAACGAAGACGGCTCTTAACTAAGTGTACATCTAACGCCATACTAACACCATACATCACACACAATGACAATACGATTAAGATGCTCAATAAGAATATCGTTTCCTCTATCCCCTCACTACTGCACCCCTGATACAAATGAGCCCTTCATTATCTATCGTCATGTTTTCATCATTAGTTAGTTATACCAGTGTACATATCGCACAGGATTTTCTTCCAATCAGGAGACGGGATTTCCCTGGGGAAGTAAAATTAATGGCTATTTAGAGTATCTGACCAGCTTCCATTAGGTTTTACAGACGGACCAGCCACGAAGGGCATTTGCAAGCGAACTAACATGTTGTTCTTTT
>CM060329.1:34461830-34464330 GCA_030674155.1 Stramonita haemastoma | reverse complement strand
CATGTCCAGGCCGCTGTTTTTTCTGGTCGCGCAGTGTAGTCCTTATCCCCCTTCTTGCCTGCACGACTTCAAAGGGAGCTCAAAATTCAAAAGTCCCCCCTCTCTCGGCCAGGTTGTGATCCAGGGTTTGGCAGGCCCTATGGTGTAGGTGCCCCGTCTCTTTCTCTTTTCTTTCTCAATAATATAATATGATCTCCCGGAGGTATGTATATATAGTATTTATGTTCGTGTGTGTATGTAGGAGGAGGGATGATTCCTATCCCTGTCTGTAACATGTCGGTTCATTACTGAAGATCTGAAGTGTGTGTATCCTCTTTCTTGTAGTACTGTGTGTGTGTGATGAGAAATGAAGAGAGAGAGAGAGAGAAGAGAGAGAGAGAGGGAGAGAGAGAGAGAGAGAGAGAGAGAGGACACTGTGAGAGAGAGAGAGGAGAGAGAGGAGAGAGAGAGAGAGAGAGAGAAGAGAGAGAGAGAGAGAGAGAGAGAGCAGACAGACGAAGACAGACAGACAGAGACAGAGATAGTCATGGTGAGAGAAAGACAGAGACAGAGATAGAAAGAAGAGAGAGAGAGAGAGAGAGAGAAGAGGAGAGAGAGAGAGAGAGGAGGGGAGAGAGAGAGAGAGAGGAGGAGAGAGGGAGGAGGGAGGGGAGGGGGGGACAGAGATGGAGACAATGAGACAGACACAGACAGACAGACAGACAGACAGACAGACAGGACAGACGAGAGAGAGAGAGAGAGAGAAGAGAGAGAGAGAGAGAGAGAGAGAGAGGAGAGAGAGAGAGAGAGAGAGAGAGAGAGAGAGAGACGACAGAGAGGGGGGGAGAAAAACAGAGACACACACAGAGACAGAGACAGAGAGGAGGGGGAGCATCAAAGGTAAAAGACAAGAGAGCAAACATGAAGACCAAAAAAAAAAATCCCTGATAACTCCAAATACAAGAACTGTTTTCCAACTGATAGGCAACATCAAAGGGAAGGAACTCCTGGTTGCTGAATGGTGGAAACGTGTCACTCGTAATGAAATGATCGAAGCCAGAGAGACCTACACTACTGCCGCGTTATGCTTCCAACCACGTCCTTTTCCGGAAAGGATTCAGAATAAGCCCCTGACGACCAAACCACCAAACTCCTGAAAATCCCGTCAAAAAGAAATGTTAAACTGCCCCTCAAGCCCCCTCTAAACAAAAACAAATTCCCCCAACAAAAGAAAAAAACAACATCTCCCCATAAAAAAGCAACAACAACAACCCCCCCCCCCCCCAACAAAACAACAAAAGACAACCCCCATCCCCAAATCCTCAAGGAAAAAGCAACAAGCCATTCCATTCCATATTGTTTGTAGCCATACTGACCACGAAAGACATAATTATATATCATATTTTAACATAACATTATATAACATCCAGCCGCCGCTGTAGTCTAGTGGTTAGGGCGTTGGACTTGTAATCTAAAGGTTGCGGGTTCGATCCCAGCTTTCGGCTATGGCGTTGTGCCCTTGGAAAAGGCACTTTACGGCTATTTTCTCACCCCACCCAGGTGTAAAAGGGGTACCAACCTTGTGTTGGGGGTTAACCCTGCGATAGACTGGCGTCCTATCCGGGGGGGAGTCTATGACTCTCAGTCGCTTAACGCCACAGAAACCGGGATAAGCACCGGCCTGATGAGCCTTAGGCTCGGGACAGACTTTTATATAACATCACAAAAACAAAACAAAACAAGAAACATTTAAAAAACCCAACACGTTGAATACACAAAATCTCACCAATGGTAAACCTTGACGCACTCAAAAAAAAAAGTTTGTCAACAGAAGAATATGTCAGAACACACCAATTTTAAGTACAAAAACAAGCCATCATGTTTCAACTATCTCTTGTGTCTACCACCCCCCCAAAAAAAAAACAACAACAACAAAAAAAAAAAAAAAAACCCAAACAAAACAAAACCCAAAAAACAAAATCAAAGCGCACACGAACACACACACACACACACAACACACACACACACACACACACACAACACACACACACACACACAGCATCACCACCATGACAACCAAAACCAAACAGAAATTAAAACCCTGTACATCTCAGCCATATCAACTCTCAATATTGGCACTTAAAAAAGAAGGCTAAAAGCAACAAGAACAACAGCAAACCACTGGAGAGACAGAAGGCAACATACTTTAGGCAACTGTTTGATCTCTCTCTCTCTCTCTCTCTCTCTCTCCCCCTCTCTCTCTTTCTCTCTCTCCCACCCTCCTCACACACATACAGACACTCAACTTCTCTCTTGAAAACTTCAAAAACCAGACCCCCCTCCCATCTCCATCCTCACCCAAACAACCCCCCCCCCCAAAAAAAAAAAAAAATCGCCTAAAACGAAAAACAAACTTATAAGGGCGAGATGAAAATCTGACAAAAACCATTGAGGTATTGAACCGTGCAAAGCGAAATAATCACACACAATCCCAGCCCATTTATTGAGCAAATAAGAAGAA
>CM060329.1:34444330-34451830 GCA_030674155.1 Stramonita haemastoma | reverse complement strand
ACCCTCCCAACAAACCCACAAAGAAGGAGGACAATACCCAATGTACTAAAACACCAAAGCTTTCTACGTAAAAGATTCACAAACCTTCCAATACACCTCAACCACGATCTGCAACCGGCCCCACCATCAAAAAGCCACAAAAAGGGGTAATAATGTCGTTTCCTTATCTGTGATCTAGTTTGTGAAATAATCATGCGTTGTTTTTGGTGAAACAATGTGGTCTATTGTATGAAATAATACCGTTATCTTTGAAAGAATGTAACTTCTCTTGAAATACGATATACCGCTTTTTTTCCCGTTGAAGCAACAGAGACGTTTCCTTTTATACAAGCAAACTAACAAAGAAACTGAAAAGAAAAGAAACAATTAGAACGTCCCCCCCCCCACACACAGAAACAAAAAAATATGGAACCAAACAAACTAAAAAACAACAAACAAAACCCAAATCAAGGAAAAAGAGAGAGAGAAAGGGAAAAAACCAAACAAATCCCCCCACTTCCTGCAATGAGCTTTAAAAACAACAAATTGAAACAGTCTCTCTTATCAGCACTATTAAATCTCATCTAAATTTCCATGATGGTAACTGGATTAAAGACAACTTTGATGCAGTTATCAACTGTGGATTTTGGTTGAAAAAAGGTTGTGACAAATCGCAACAAAATTGCACGATTTCCATCAACATTTCCCTACGTTTAAAATAATGCATTGTAACCAGCCAAAAAAAAAAAGAACAAAAAAAGAACAAAAAAGACAGATATGCAGAGACACATCCATACAAAAAAAAGCACATAATTATACAGACGGACACATAAGACCTTTGTTTGAAGTACAAAATGTCTTCTAGTTGAACTGAAGCACACAATTGTTACATGTCTGACATAACCCAAACCCAGACCACAGACAGAAAGACATACAGAGTCAGAATAACACACAACACACACACACACACACACACACACACACACACACGTGCGCGCGCGCGCACACACACACAAATATGGAAACTCTTTTCAATGTTCTCGAAATACCAGACTTTCCCAAGTTTCTTATGGCTGTGCTGAATTGGATCTACTGAGCTATAAACCTACAACCACCCCCTTCCCCTTCCCCCACCCCACCACATAACGTGAATTTCTTTGTTGTGAGAAAATAAAGTAATTGAATTTGAATTAGAATGTTAGTACTTACAAACCTTAACCATTGTGACACTAGATCTATGTAATTTCTAAGAAAACGACATCAGAGCTCTAAATTATCCCCATTTTTTCTTTTATTTTAGCACAGTAGATAGTCCGCCCCTTCTCACCTCTTTAATAACCTCATTAAGGAACACAGGGAGGTAACGCTGCCGCCCCTCCCGGTTTACTGCCCTTGTGTCCTATTACCCCCCTTTTCTGCCCGATTAACCCTCGCCTTTCCGTCAAAAAAGGGTTAATATTAACACCGTCTGTTTTATACTCTTTGAAGTTTTCTTCCTTTCACTTTTTTTTGTGGAAGGATGCGCTCTCTCTAGCTCTCTCTCTCTCTCATCTCATCTCTCTTCTCTCTACATCGTCTCTAGCTCATACTCTCACTCTCGTCTCTGCTCATCCTCTTACTCTCTCTCATCTCTCAGTGACTCAAACATACACACACACTATGTGCAGAGGCGCGCGCGTGTCACACACAAGTGAGTATGTGAGCAAGGTCATGGGTGTTACATGTTTACACCTCACACACACACTATGTTGGCAGTTAACCTTTACGGATCTTAAACACCACCGACAAACGGCACATCTTGTCTGTGCTGAATAGACCTCTCTCTCTCCTAGAGAGACGGAGACATAGAGAGGAGTAGGGAGGAACGAGGATGAGGTGGAGCTGAGGTTGAAGCACGAGATGAGAAGACAGCGAGAGAAGAGAGTTAAAAAAGAAGTGCATCTGTCTTTTAATGAAGGTGTGTGTGTTGTGTGCGTGTGGATGTGTGTGTCGTCTGACATCTGTATAGTATGGATTGAAGAGATAAGAGAAAAGTGTTCCGCGGCAATGTAACACTATGTGTATCTAAGTCGGATAGACAGAGAATTTTTTGTAGAGAGAGAGAGAGAGAGAGAGAGAGAGAGAGGAGGAGAGAGAGAGGAGAGGAGGAGGAGCAGACAGACGACAGACAGACAGAGACAGAGGGAGAGAGAGGAGAGAGGGGGGGGTGGGGTGGGGTTGGCGGGGCTGATATAGTATGTTTTGTATTACGCTGCTTTGTGCATGTTCGATATGATACCTGATTCCGTGCCAAACGCACACCACAACACACACACCACACTCTACACCACACCCACACCACACACATCACACACACACACACTACATGTATCATCTCTTCTCCTCAACTCTCACTACTAGTATAGTAGGCCTAGTGTCTAGGGATGTGTAAGATAAGTTTAGGGATGGTTCATGGAGGGAATCGATGAAAGCATAATGTTTGGACGTTCGGTGCCAGACCCCCTGTTCTGACACTGAGTTATAGTAGCACACCCTCGGGTAAACTTCAGTAGAGAGGAAGGATAGGGGTAGGAAGTTAAGGGTTTAGAGAGGATGAGTTATTGATTAGTCATAGGTTTTTTTTGGTGCGGTTCTTTTTGCAGGTAGGTAACTGTTGATGTTTTCTACTACTTGTTTTTGTTTCCTTTCCTCTCTCTACTGTGTGTGGTGGGTGGGTGTGGTGGTGGTGTGGTGGGTGGGGTGGTGGTGGTGATGGGCAGGGTGGTGGAAGGAGGAAGGAGGGAGGGGGAGTAATTGTAGGGTTATATTATTAGTTTACAGTAGTAAACTGTTGTGGTTTTCTAGTACCTGTCTGTGGTTTCCTTCTACTGTTGTGAGTGTGTGTGTGTGTGTGTGTGTGTGTGTGTGTGTGTGTGTGTGTGTGTGTGTGTGTGTGTGTGTTGTGTGTGTGCGCGCGCGCTGCGCCGCGCACGCCACACACTCACGCACGTGTATATGTCTGTGAGTGTGTGTAAACAGTATAAGACTAGTTCTTTCTCACCTGAACTTTCTATTGTCTGCAAACTGGATTTCCGAATTTTTTTAACATGAATCCTCAGCGACAACTCTCCTACTGCCGTGGATTCTTTTACGGCACTAAACTATATAATTATTACCTCCATCACGCAAGTTTACAACCTTCTCAAAATAGTCTAACACCCCACCTGCAACCCCCCTAAAAAAAACACACACACACACACACAAAAACCACACACACATAAAACAACTTGCAAACGTAGGCAGCATTTATCATCCCCAGACAACATTCATAATTTCCCCATAACGGCACTACGAAACGTGACACAGGGCCCGTATCGGACGAACGTTTCAGGAGCTCTTTTATTAGCAAGGTTGTTTCTTCAACAGCGTTTTTATCTCACGGCGACCCTTTCTCACGCCCATCCACAGACCATCAGTTATGGAGGTGGATATATATTAATATTATATATTCTTCTTAAAAGACGACACCTGTAGTCTGTGGCAAGATAACACTGTCATGTGAATCACTCTTCTCCTCCCTGGGTGTGATGACAAATGTGATGTAAAAAAGGAGGAGGAGGAGGAAGAGGAAAATATGGAAAAAAAAAACTGAGAAGAGGATAAGTATTATATGTGGAGGATAGACTGCGACGTAATCTAGAAGGAGGAGGAGAGGGAGGAGGAGGAACAAGAGGAGAAGGAGGAGGATGAAGACTATGGAGAAGCAAAAGGAGAGGAGGGGAGGAGAATAAAAGTGATAAATGTGAAAAGCGGGAGGAGGGAGACTACGAAGAGACGAGAAAGAAAAAGAAGGAAAAAAACAAAAACAAAAGAAAAAGTTGAACAAGACCAAAAGAAGAGGAGAAGGAAGATGAGAAGAGGAGGAAAAAGAGGAGGAAAAAGAGGAGGAGGAAAAGGAGGAGGAGGAGAAGAAGGAAGAAGAAGACAAAGAGAGAGGAGGAGAGGAGGAGGAGGAGAAGGACACAAAGAAGGAAAAGAAGATGATGACGATGACGATGCGAAGATGCTGCTGCTGCTGCTGATTCTTCCTGTGGTAAAGAAATAAAAGGAAGAAGACGAGAAGAGGAAAAGGAGAGAGAGAGAAAAGAGCAGGAAGGAAGGAAGCAGAACAGTGAAAAACAACAACAAACAAACACCAAAAACAACTACAAAACACGACAACGAAGGAACAAAAAAAAAAAAATTAGCAAAAGTTGGTAAAAATACAGAAATTGAGAGGGAAAAGAACAACATTGATTTTTATTATCTCGAAAAAATTGTTAGGTTACAGTGTATACCATGTGTGTGTCTTTGCAAATGCATAAAGATGTGCATATGTGCACAAGTGTATTATACTCGCGTACACACGCACGCACGAACAAAGGAGAGAGAGAGAGAGAGAGAGAGAGAGAGAGAGAGGAGAGAGAGAGAGAGAGAGGAGAGAGAGAGAGAGAGAGAGAGAGAGAGAGAGAGAGAGAGAGACAGACAGACAGACAGAGACAGAGAGACAGAGAGAGAAAGAGAGAGAGAGAAAGAAAGAGAGAGAAAGAGAGAGAGAGAGACAGAGAGAGAGAGACAGAGAGAGAAAGAAAGAGAAAGAAAGAGAGAGACAGAGACAGAGAGAGAAAGAGAGAGAGTGTCTCTGTGTACGCGTGCGTGCGTGCACATATGCATACACAAAATCTGTGACAAAACAGAAGAAAACAGCGAAAAATATTAATCTTAACCAAACCAAGAAAAAGCACTCACAAAAACTAAACCCATAGACAAAAAAAACCCCAAACGATGTTCACATTAATCCTAATGTTAGTTATAGCTAAAAAGATCAAGAGCGTAATAATTTATGTCAACACAAAAAAATCCATACTCTTGTCTATTTTGTAACCCCTTCCCCCTCTTAAAAAACTCTCCAACAGATAAACCACACACCCAAAAAAACAACAACCGCAACACACACACACACATTAACACACACACACACACACACACACACACACACACACACACACACACACACACACACACACACTACCAACCACAAGAAAAAACAAACCCACCCTCAAACAAACAAAAACCCCACCAGCACATAAATCCTTCAGCCAAAAGCAAAACCTCACACATACAAAAACCTCTCTCACCTCGCCAACAGCGTGTAATATATCAATCTTGTTCAACATCATCATGATGATGAAGAGAAAGAAGATGAAGAAAAAGCATGAAAAAGGCGGGAGGTGGGGGGTCGGGAATGGGGGGGGGGGGGGGGGGGGGGCGAGTTGAAGAGGGGAGAGGCAGTGGTGTTTGGCAAGGGATGAAAAAGAGAAATGATCAATTTTTAAAGAGAGAGAGAGAGAGAGAGAGAGAGAGAGAGAGAGAGAGAGAGAGAGAGAGAGAGAGAGAGAGAGAGAGAGAGAGAGAGAGAGAGAGAGAGAGAGAGAGAGACAGACAGACAGACAGACAGACAGACAGAGACAGAGACAGACAGAGATGAAGAGAGAGAGACATTAGTTTCTTCTTTCCCTTTTTCCCTGTCCCCCCCCCAAAGAAAAAGTAACAATAAAACATGCATGCACACACACTAACGCACACACGCACTCAGGTACACACACACACACACACACACACACACACACACACACACACACACACACACACTCACACACACACACTCACAACACCACAAAGAAACACGTGCGTTTTGTTTCTACACCTTTCCACCCTCCCCTTCCCAACAAAAAAAAAAAGAAAAAGAAAGAAAGAAAAGTGGGCCTAAGAAACAGAATGCGATAAATCCCTCCCCTAGATAAATTGATAACCGACTACAGATATATGGCTATATATCAAGATGCCATCAATGACTTATGATTTCTGTGGCCCCTGCAGAAAGAAAGTAGGTGTTGTGAAGTACGGAATAAACGTTTATGATAGGCGGGATATGTGTGTGTGGGGTGTGTGTGTGTGTGTGTGTGTGTGTGTGTGTGTGTGTGTGTGTGTGTGTGTGTGTGTGTGTGTGCTCTCTCATTTTTTGAAACATTTATCCACTAAAAAGTTATTTTAGACAGGTGTGTGTGTGTGTGTGTGTGTGTGTGTGTGTGTGTGTGTGTGTGTGTTGTGCGCGCGCGCGCGCGCGCGCGCGTGTGTGTATGTGTGGAAAGGAAGGGAGAGAGAGACAGAGAGAAAGACTCAGAGGGAGAAAGGGGTAGGAGAGAACTGATTTGTAAAAACAACAACAAACAAAACAATCCCCCAAACCCAGCATCTCCCCCCTTCCACCCCAAAATTAAAAAAAAAAAGATCCCAGCATACGTTTGTCAGAAAGATACATATTCGAGAAGGAACAAGACGTATTCCCATGTCTTGAAAGCATGTTACTTTTATCACAAAATTAGATATCATAACATATGTCTTCATTAACACTGACAGATGGGGTCGGGGAGACAAAGTTTTTTTTCTTCTCCTTTCCAGTGTTGTGATATTATCGTTA
This sequence comes from Stramonita haemastoma, assembly GCA_030674155.1. Classification (NCBI taxonomy): domain Eukaryota; kingdom Metazoa; phylum Mollusca; class Gastropoda; order Neogastropoda; family Muricidae; genus Stramonita; species Stramonita haemastoma. The sequence goes on along the minus strand of CM060329.1, from coordinate 34,445,352 downwards.
GACTTGAGTCTGAATATCAACAACATAAGAAAACATATTTGATAATAAAAAAGATATTTCAACTACGTGTCTGTCCTTGAAAAAAAGATAACTTGCAACTTGTCTTTGACTATAGAAATACTAGGTGTGCTTGATAGAACAAGAAAAGCTGACGAAATCTGACTACAAGAAATTATTCGACCTTAAAAACAACGTTGAATCTTGTATAATTTTTTTTTCTGGATATCAAAAACGTTAGAACTACTAGTCGGAACTTAAAAGGGTATTGAAATTACTGCCTCAAATATGCCAACAACAGAACAAAACCAAAAGATAAAAAACCAAACCAAACCAAAACAAAAAAATAATCCTACTTGCTTAAATGTAAAACAAAAAAATTGTCTGAATAAAAAACGATGACTTCTTGCTTTGATATAAAAAAAAAAAACCCGTAATGTCTGAATGTCTACCCTGAATGAACTGGGAACACATGGATATGGCCTGACGCTTTTGCCGAACTCCTTTGCACCGTATCTTTCTGGAACAGATGATGGCTTAGTGCATACACCTCCACCCCGGCACACATACGTAATGCCAGCCACTGTCAGAGCAGATGGTAATCTAAGGAGGCTACTGTCACACGGAGGGAGGGAGGCAGAGAGAGAGATGAGATGGGGGAAGGGATGGACACAAGAGGAGAGGAGAGAGAGAGGAGAGAGATGAGAGAGGAGGGGAGAGGGAGAGGAGAGAGGAGAGAGAGAGAGAGAGAGGAGAGAGAGAGAGAGAGAGAGAGAGAGAGAGAGAGAGAGAGAGAGAGAGAGAGAGGAGAGAAGGAGAGGATATCCTTATTTCAAAGGGTTATAGATAAGCATTGACATACTTTTTCTTTTTTTTATCCACCCTTGCCCCGAGTAGGGACTATCATCATCAAAAGAGAAAGAAAGAAAGAAAATGAAAGAGAGAGAGAGAGAGAGAGAGAGAGAGGAGAGAGAGAGAGAGAGAGAGAGAGAGAGAGAGGAGAGAGAGGGGGAGGGAGGGAGGGG
>CM060329.1:34436159-34444230 GCA_030674155.1 Stramonita haemastoma | reverse complement strand
GCTCTCTTGAATCGGCGACAGATGAAAGGGGCCGGCCAGAAACAATGCCCCCCCCTACCCTACCCCGCAAGACAATCAACTAACGCCCGTAAAACCCCGCCACCCCTTTCCGCAAACACCCCCTCCTTCTGTCTATGTGGCACGGGAAAAGAATGGGAAAATTTATATAAAGCCCTGGGGGGATCCGATTGTAAAAATTTAGGGTTTAAAAAAGGGGAGGGGGGGGGGGTGGGGGGGGGGGGGGAATGGGGGGGGGGGTAGAAAAAATTTTTTTGTATTGGCTTGACTTCTCCCCCTTAACCCCTTGAGGAGTCTTTGGGGGGTACTGCACTGACTTTTTTTAGGAGGGCCCCCTTTTTGGGGAAATTTGAACCTGGCAGACCCCCTCCCTCTCCCCTCCAAGCCCAAAAATTCGTACAACTACCAACAAGAACTTCAGCTTTGGGCCCCCCCAAAAAAAACCCTTTAAAAGGGGGGAAAGGGGATGGCTAAATCAAGAAAAAATTGGGGACTGTGTTGTGTTTTATTGCGTTGGGAATTTAAATCTTGGGGGATGCTTCCTGATGAAAAAAATGTTAAGACCTTAAAAAGTTTAGCATCGATCTTTAGAAAGAGGGGGGGGGGGAAGAAAAGAGAGAGAGAGGGAAAAGAGAGAGAGAGAGAGAGAGAAGAGAGAGAGAGAAGAGAAAAGAGGAGAGAGAAAAGAGAGAGTAAACCCCAAAACACCCAAAGAACGAGTTTTACATAGCCCATACAATAGGGGGCCCACAATTTTTTTTTCAGTTTGCCAGAGTCCTTTTTTTTGGGGAGGGTTTTTTCTCATCATGAATCTGCCAGGAACAACTGCACTAATCCAACGGAACTTCAATGTTGGCTACATGCCATTAACACTCGGTTTATTGACTGATCCGAAACACCGGTACTCCCGAACTACCTCTGCTGATCAACTGGAAGGACGAGCTTAACGAGACACTGACACGTCAGTAAAAGCCCTTCTTATGCTTCCAGCAGACAACAGTGGTTGGGTGCCAGGGCTCTCTGGTTCCCATATAAAGCGAACAATTCAGAAGAGGATTGTAGTTTAATACCAGTGCTATTTTTTTTCTTTTTATTGAAGTTGGAGTTTACACTACAGTCTGGCCTAAATGATCTCAATTTGTGCATTTGTATCAATCCTGTTTTTGAATAAAGATCCATTTAAACCAACAAAATATAACAGTCTGGCCTAGGCTAAAAGCTGCCAGTTACTGACTGATGTCAGCTAAATGCCAAGCCTTTTTAAACTGTTGTTCCGTTTTGAAATGTTAAGTTGATACTGTCTTCATATCGATACAGCAAGCTCTTAGCATAACAACCTGCACACTCTCCTTTAAAAGAGCAACAAAAAAATCTGTATTTGATAAAACTAATCAGATAAAATAAATTTTTAATAAAACTAAAAAGTAAAAGTAAAGAAGGCAGAAAGAATCCCTTTTTCCAACGGGGACTCGAACCCAGGGACCTCTGGCTTCCTACACCAACAACAGCACCACCAAGCCAACCCCCCAGGCCACACAACCGCCCATGACATTGAACAAGGGTGTAGCAAAGAGGCAGGCAGAGGGTGTCCGGTTGCTCCCTCCCAACAAAGCCCTCAAAATCAGGACCACACACTGCAAAAACAAAACCCCCGACTTTCTGTCTTCACTTCTGCTGCTACTGGAGAGAAGAGAGAGAGAGAGAGAGAGAGAGAGAGAGAGAGAGAGAGAGAGAGAGAGAGAGAGAGAGAGAGGGTGGAGGTAATGGGGGTTTGACCCCCCCCCCCCCCCCCCCCCCCCCCCCCCCCCCCCCCCCCCCCCTAAGTCCCATATACCGCTACCTCTATATGTATGCCCGCCACCTTGTGAATGTACTTACGGGCAAAGTATGTTGCACTGCACTGCCCGAAAGGCGAGAGCGTTGGGGACCACAATTACTCCTTTCCCCCCATCACCTTTTCCCTTGCCTGACCCCGACTTCTCAGTGCGAACTTACTTGCTTCCTTCCATTCCCCCTTGCCCCCCTTCCCCATCCCCCCCCCTCTCCAGAAATCTTGCCATCTGTTGCACATTCTCCAACCCCCCCCCCCCCCTCTTTATTCTAGTCGCCACAACAGAAAAACAGAAATGTAACGACCTATACTTACTACACGTGCAACGTGTAATCGCCAGGTTTGAAAAACTTTTTGTTCGCTGGTAAGCTCCCCCCCCCCCCCCCCCCCCCCGTTCCTCCCGCGCGCCAATTCAACACCCGGTGACGATGACGTAAGTTGTGTCACTTCCGTCTGTGACACATCTGATTGGTAAAGAAGACCTTTTTCTTATTTCCCCCTTTCTTTTTTTCAAGTCATGTCAGTTTTGTTGTTTGTTTTCTTTTTGTAGAAAAAGAACACCAATGATTTTTCTCAATGTCCAGACTTTTACCTAAAGTCAGAAAAATCAAATCAAGAAAACAATAAGAAAAAAGAGAAAAAAAATGACGAAATAGAATGAGGAGGCAGATGATGATGATACTGATGATGATGTGGAGGAGGAGGAAGAGGAGAAGGAGGAGAAGAAAGAAAAAGAAGAAGACAAATGCAAACAAAAGAAGGTGTTGTTCCAGCTCTATTTACACGGTGACCAATGTAACAGTCCAATGCAATAATCCGCTGATCTCGGACCTCAAACAAAAGAAGAACTTTCCAGCAAAATGTGGGTTTGATAAAGTTTATGTTGGCTAAGTTAATTTTTTTCTGCTCAGTTACTTTTAAGGCATGCATTTATGTGGTCTTTTCCAAGAGACCATTTTGTTACGGAACACATACAAACAAACAAAAAACAAAACATACGATTGTTATTCTGAAGAACTCCGGACAAACTAACCGACAAGCAGACCACGGAACGAACAGTCAAGCAGACAGACAGACAGAAAGACAAAAAGAGATTTATTCATTCAATGGACAACGCACAGTCCTCATTTTCCTCGATTTAAATCAACAAGATCACAAGGAATTGCAAATCAATAGCCCTGAAATGAGCAGCGCACGCACGCAAGCGTGCATTCGTGAGAGAGCGAGTGATTAAGTGAGCAAGGGAGAGAAAGAGAGAGACAGCAGATGAGTGAGTGGATGCATGCAAGCTGTGTGTGTGTGTGTGGGGGGGGGGGGGGGGCGGTCGGCGCAACATGTCCATATGTGAATGCACTAAATCACCCATAAAGCCTTCATATCCGTACCCTGCAAAAAGCCTTTTATCTTAAAAACCATCTCTCTCTCTCTCTCTCTCTCTCTCTCTCTCTCTCTCTCTCTCTCTCTCTCTCTCTCTCTCTCTCTCTCAAAAACCACCAGCACCCCCTTCCCTCTCCCTCCTCTCTCTCTCAGTCTCCTAGTGAGCAGGAGAACGAATTCGATAACACATCAAAGGAATAGCAGACAGATAAGCCAGGTAAAAAAGGCCTCATCACACCACGAGATGTGACACGCCGAGCGATAAAAACGGCCAACCTTTGATCTCGCCCGTGACTCACACAATCCTTTCCATTCAATTAGGATCCCCATGGGACGTTTGGGTTGGGGTTTTTATTTCATTTTTTTTTTTTAAAGCATGCAGACAAGAAGAGGGTGGCAGAATTTAGGGGAAAAAAAAGATGGTGGCTGCATGCTGCAGCCTCTAATATCGATTTTTTTCCTCTTCCGCTTCATGATCTTGTTGGAACTTTGATGGAGAAACCTTCTCTTTCCAAAGCTGAATGTTTATAATAACCAAAGCACTCGGAAATGATTTTTAGACCCACCCAAGGTGAAAACCTTTTTTTTCTTCTTTTTTTTTGGTGACTACTACAAGCTTTCACCACCCTCCCTCCCCCCTTCCTGCCTCGCCCCCTATTTCCAAAGTAGCAGAGCATGGCATTCAATACGTAGAGGAAAATCATGAGTTGCTTCCCTTTCTAAGCGTTGGGAGATGCGTGTCGAACGGTTGTACTATTCTAAGACGCAGCCATAAAATGTTCCAAGAACTGCTTCAGAGGTGGTTTAATGTCTACTGCTACAGGCAACAGACTTCATGTTACACTTTCTAGATAGTTTTTCCTGAAAAGTGCATATGGCATTAAATGCCTTTTCCTTGCGAGTTATCTATTAAGGCTGACGTCAGTTCTCACCCTAATTTCTACTCTAATCTTCACTGGGAGCTTACACAAGGAAGGGAGACAAAGGAATGTTTGTTATGTGTGAATGCACATAATACAAGCACACACATACATGTGAAGAGACGTTTAAACACAAGAATTAAGGAACAAAACAACATGCAAAGCTAGGTTATCAGTAAAAGGCAAGAGAAGCAGCAAGACCTGAAATTCTCTGCTCATTCTGTGAAACTGTTAAGATAGGAAGTTCCAGAAGAAACAGTTTTTGTGATTGTATGAGTGTCTGTTCCTTGCTATACTCACATACCCACGCATGCATATAATTGATGTCCAGGCATATCAACGTGTTGTGTGTGTGTGTGTGTGTGTGTGTGTCGGTGGTGGATGCGTGTGTGTGTGTGTGGCGCGCTGCGCGCGCGCACAGCACTATACCTAACATCTCAGCATGCCTGAAAATGGTACTACACACGCAGATATGTACGTGAGCACGTCTGTTCATGCATCAGACCTCATAACTCTGAACAACAACAATCTTCCTTCTTTTACCTCTTCTCTAGCCTTCCTCCCCACTTCTTTTCTTTTAAGGGAAAACAAGTCCCAACCCACTCCCACATCAAAGAAGAAAAGGGACAGATATAACCGATACTAAAACATGACACCTTCAGCCATATAACGGCCATAATCTTTGATCTAGATCACGACTCGGTGAATCCTTCAGAGTGTGCTAGCAATCCTGATCCACTTCTTAACACCGTTACTGAAGACGGTGGGAGATGAGTTTATATGTCGCTTTTGTGACACTGTGGACATTTGGGGCATATACTGTGGCCCCCACCTCTTCCTGCAATAAACAGATAAGAGAAACAAAAAAGAAAGGACTTGAGCGCACAAGGACTTAGAAGTGTGTGTGTGTGTGTGTGTGTGTGTGTGTGTGTGTGTGTGTGTGTGTGTGTGTGTGTGTGTGTGTGTTTTGGTGGTGTATGAATCAGAAAACTTTATTGTTGTTAAGAGAGAGAGAGAGAGAGAGAGAGAGAGAGGAGAGAGAGAGGAGAGAGAGAGAGAGGAGAGGAGAGAGAGAAGAGAGAGAGAGAGAGAGAGAGGAGGAGAGAGGGAGGGGGGCATGCATATGTAACAATCCTGCATGATGTGTGTGTGTGTGTGTGTGCGCGCGCGCGCGTGCATGCTTGCATGCATCCATCCGCACACGCACACACAGAGTTTAAACCATGTATATTTTTTTTTTCAAGAAACCGTGATCTTTTCAGCTGCATAGATAGAGGTGGCACGTGATGAAAACAAAAACACGAAAGGCATAACAAGACAGAAAAGCCAGGTTAAAGAAAAAGGAAGAAAAAATGGCCACATCACGCCATGACCACGACACACGCTTAGGGACAAAACTGGCCCCCTTTGATCTCTTTCCATGGTTCACAAAATCATTGGGGATTCCATTAGCAATCTTATACTACTATTTTGTGTACAAAAAAGGGGATTTTATAGGGAAAATAACTACACGCTTTAACAGGTTTTTTTTTTTCTTCTTCCCCCGTCTGGATGATAATCCTTTGATCAAGCTTTCTCTCTGAATCTGGCTGAGAGTATTTGATATTGAGAGAACACGCGCGATTCATTTTCAATGTTTTTCACTTTTAGTGTTTTGCTGCACGCGCGTTTGAATGCGTTTTAAACTCGTGAATTAATGACTGGGATGTGTGTGTGTGTTGTGTGTGTGTGTGTGTGTGTGTGTTGTAAGATGTGATAATGATTGTGGTGTGGTTTTGTGTGAAGTGTTGTGTGTGTGTGATGTTGGTGTACCGGCTGGTTAAGTAGAGAGGAGGAGAGTGGAGAGACTGATGTACTCAGGAAGAAATTCTCGACAGAGAGAGAGAGAGAGAGAGAGAGAGAGAGAGAGAGAGAGGAGAGAGAGAGAGAGACGAAGACAACAGACAGACAGACAGACAGCGGGATTGCACACATGTGCGTGCACATCTATAAATGTATTATGGGTTCTACATATCTGCGTTTGATATAAGTCCATTTCTTATTCTATAGTGCACCGGCACACACGTGCTGACACGGACGCATGCACTTACTACATAGGTATGAAAACAAACAAAATCCACAGTAAGAAGATTACAGCATACCGCTAGTACCTATCCCGCGAACGAACTTACTATGTGTTCATTTTTGAATACACTCTCACATACTAGTGTGTCTATGTACATGCGTACTTACGTCAAGAGGTCGCAGTTCTGCGTATTGCAAGAGTTACATCATGATAAAAAGGGGGCCCATGATGGAAGAGTTACGTCATGATAAAAAAGGGGTCATGACGGAAGAGTTACGTCATAAAAGCTCCCCCCCCCCTCTATCTCCCATATAAAAAAGAAAGCTTTCATTTTCGTTCTTTTTCTAAAAAAACAGACGCACGGAATCTGACTCGATAAGACATCAAAGGCAGAAGAAACAGATAACTAGATAAGTCAGGTAGAAAAAGACCTCACCTAGACCATAAAACGAGACATGCTTAGCAATAAATACCGCCAATCTTTGATCTCGTTCCTGGTTCACTAATTCATTTGGACTCAATTAAGATTCTTATCCTTCTCTTTATTCATTTTTTTTTTTTTAAAGCAACAACAAACAACTTGTGCAGGGAGGGGAGGTTTTGTGGGCAAAAATAGCAGTAGGCTTTAAAAGACCGTTTTGAATTTTAAAAAAAAAATCATGTTTACCTTTTGAGAAACTCCTCAGAGTAGTGGTAGTGATGTTACTGAGAGTGGATGTGATTCGTTTTTCGATGCTTGCCTTGTCATCTCATATCTCTACAATGATATCCAAAGATGATAGATAGAATAGATGGTAGATTAGATAGATAGATAGAGATAGATAGATATAGATAGATAGATAGATAGATAGATAGATAATAGACAGAGGCAGAGAGATCAGAGTAGAGATAGGCAGACACAAGCATGTGCACTTATATCATCATCATCATCATATCATCATCATCATCATATCATCATCATCAATAATCCACACCCATTATTATTATTATTATTATTATTATTATTATTATTATTATTATTATTATATTATTATTATTATTATTATTATTTCTAGGATGATAGATTGAGCATTCATGTGCTTTTTTCTTTGCATTCAGTCCCGTACCCGTGTGTATGCAGTTTTGTAAATTCTGTCATCCTTACCACCGGCACACAATGGCCCACTTTTCCGAAAAGCGGAACAGGTTTTAACGTGTGCGCAAGATGTCCTGCGTGCGTTCGCACACGGGGCTTCGGCATGTGTGTGTGTGTGTGTGTGTGTGTGTGTGTGTGTGTGTGTGTGTGTGTGTGTGTGTGTGTGTGTGTGTGTGTGTGAGTGAGTGTGTGTTAGGTTTGTTCTTTTATTTTGAGGACAATAGAATAAGCAAACATGTCCTTTATTATTTTTTTTTTTACATCCATCCCCTTGTGTTGTTATTTTGTAAATGTTATCTATTCCCACCGACACAAATGGCCTACTCTTGCGACAGGCGGAACATGCGCAGACCTGTGCGCAAGATTTTGAGCAGAAAACGAGAGAGAGAGGAGAGAGAGAGGAGAGAGAGAGAGAGAGAGAGAGAGAGAGAGAGAGAGAGAGAGAGAGAGAGAGAGAGAGAGAGAGAGAGAGAGAGAGAGAGCATATCTTATGTATTGCCACGCGCATAGTGCAACATATACTTGTACTTATCAACTGGAAGAAAATTAGATTATAGCGAATGGCGTAAACATCCTCTCTTGCAATGACTCTTTGTCTGTAGGAGCATCACGTACGCATTCACGAAACACACACACACACACACACACACACACACACACACACACACACACACACACACACACACACACACACACACACACACATACACACACACACACACACA
>CM060329.1:34423659-34431159 GCA_030674155.1 Stramonita haemastoma | reverse complement strand
GCACAAAATACAACTCTATCATGGTATCTGTCATTAGAAGGACATGATGATGGTCATCACCACAGAGTAGGTGTTTCACCCAGTCCAATTTTGTGACAAACGTTCTTATCATCAGTCAGAAACTTTGCAGTCCAGTACACATATACTGGATCAAAACAGAGAGCCATTGATTGATATCTTAAAGACCCAACAGAAGTGCAGGGCTTCCTTTGACTGGTGGCCCTTCGGTGCCCTCACTGTGAAAGGTTCATGATGACTGCAGCCTCAAAGACTACAAAGGAATGATTTTCAGCACAACGAAGGGGATGGAAGTGAAAATGATGTCAAGATGGCCACACCAGGCTGACGAGGCTCATCAATAAACATTATACACAAGTTCTTTGTCAACTGTGAACTTCTTCACGTAATAACAGACTTCAATAGCAGGATCAAGAACTATGCATGCTCTAGTGATTCTCTCTCTTCTCTCTCTTCTCTCTCTGTCTCTCTCTCTTCCCTCCCCTCCTCCTGCCCCCACCCCCACCCACACCACACACACACACAAAAAACAACACACACACACAGATTCTATTACGTCAGACAGATTCAATTACGTCAGACTGAAGCAATGGGCTGTAAACTGTATTCCACAAAATGCACTTCAAAGGAAATTGTCCATCCTCTTAAAACACTTCTACAGCTTTTATCATTTCCCAGACCCACATAAACCACTGCAACAATCAATGATAAAGCTTCTCAGTACTGGTCATTATGTCAGGATGGAACACCAGATCCCTTGGGCAGTCTCTCCTGGCCCTGTCAGCATTCCCAGCACAACACACTGTCTGGGGCAAACTCCTCATCTTGCCCAGTCTGTGCTGTGTCAAAGGGCCATTCAGCCCCAACAGGGCCAGCCCAGCAATCACCACAATCACCATACAAATCTCTTCTGTCCTCCTCCACCTTCCCAGTCCCCACACAGTCCCCTGACAGATCAGAGCCTGGACAAATGAGGTCCTATTTCACTGCTGCTGCTGCTGCAGCACACAATACTGCCCTCTTCTCCCTCCCTGCTCTCTACTCCTGCTTGTTTAGAACCAGGCTGCAGCAATTAGGAATAGCATTCATCATCAGCCCTTCAGACCCCCAGTCCTCCTTCCTTCCACTTGTGCTGCTGTCTGGAAATCTGGCCATTGGATTCCCCTCTGCCTGGCAATTAGCTTCTGAGGGAATCACAGAGAAAATGGCCAAAAAATGTGACGCCTGAATGTAATGGGCAGTGCAATCTGCTTAATCTTTCAATACCACATCCCATTTGCCTGGGATGCACGATTTCGATCCAACCAGATAGACTTTTCACCAATCCTGGGTAGTGCACAGTCTTTGATCATCAAAGACTATCAGGATAGTTTAGTTTCATTACTTACACAACTCCTTTTTATAGATTTGTAGTAGTGTGTAGATTTTACAAGGTATAAAACAATTAGAGACAAAGTCCTCCTTGAATGGGTAAAGGATAGATTTTTTTTGAAAGGAGAAATGGATACAAAAATTCTTGTTCAAAACCTGCAAGAAAACCAGAAAGTACAAGGCACCACCATCTATCTATAACACACTAAAGACTAATGGATATACAGAGACAGACAGACACAGACACAGACAGAGAGAGGGAATCTTGTGCCAAATATCTTCCAATGTCTTCTTTTATTTGCTTGTGTTCTTCACTCTCCCACACACTGACTAGCAAGCAACAAGGGCAAAGATGGCAGTGGCCCCTTGTCAGACGTGGTGACGTGAGGAAGGGAGCAGGGAGTGCTGTGGGGTCACTGGCAAGTTGGAGTTTGTTTGGGAAGTCTGCTTCACGTGTCAACACCTTCCCTGGTTTTTCCTTTCTCCTCTTCTTCTTCTTTTTTCTTCTTTTATTTCTCATCTCCACATGAAGGGTTGCTACCAGTCTCACAGGTTGTGACTGACAGTTTGAGTGATGTCTAATATACTATAGGGGAGGAGTATTAAGGAGTTGAAGCTGTTGATAAAGAGTGGAAAAATCCATATAAAATATAACCATGGACTGTTGATAAATTTGTAACAGACTTCAACATGTTCCGGAATTTTTTTCTGCTGAAATAACATCTCTTCTGTTTTCTTTATTTACTCTATTTTCTGTGCTTTATTTTTTCTAGTCTTGATATGCCAAATGCCAAAATGAATGAACCAGTTAAAATAATATTGGATCATTCAACATTCTGTAGTGATGAGTAAGGAAGGGGGGCAGAAAGGCTTATTATGGGTCTCTGGCCACTGGAGTTTGTGTGTGATGCAGATTTCAGATGTGAAAACACCTTTTCTGTTCTTCTTTGCTTCTTTTCAGTTTCCTTCTTTCTTTTTGACAACATCGTAAAGAATTGTTAAATGTTTGTGATTGATGTTTGGGTGAAGTCTACAAGCAGACAGAAAACAAAAGTAACACTTGACAGTAGCTGTTGATGAGCCTGGAGAAATAAATGATGCATAACATGTGCTGCATGTGATTGGAAATATGGCCTTCATGGTATGATAAATTACAACTTATTTTAGTATTTATAGTTTTTTGGTTGATACTTTCTTTTTCAAATAAATTATTTCTGGTTTTCATTTTTCCCTAATCCATTTACACCTGACCAACAATATAACATTAAAACAGCAAGTTCTAATGATGCCTGAACTCTGGGCAGGTATTCAGTAAAGGTGGAACACCAGTTCATCTCAGTAAGTCTCTCCTGGCCCTGTCAGCATTCCCAGCACAACACACTGTCTGGGGCAAACTCCTCATCTTGCCCAGTCTGTGCTGTGTCAAAGGGCCATTCAGCCCCAACAGGGCCAGCCCAGCAATCACCACAATCACCATACAAATCTCTTCTGTCCTCCTCCACCTTCCTAGTCCCCACACAGTCCCCTGACAGATCAGAGCCTGGACAAATGAGGTCCTATTTCACTGCTGCTGCTGCTGCAGCACACACTACTGCCTCTTCTCCCTCCCTGCTCTCTACTCCTGCTTGTTTAGAACCAGGCTGCAGCAATTAGGAAAGCATTCATCATCAGCCCTTCAGACCCCCAGTCCTCCTTCCTTCCACTTGTGCTGCTGTCTGGAAATCTGGCCATTGGATTCCCCTCTGCCTGGCAATTAGCTTCTGAGGAAATCACAGAGAAAATGGCCAAAAAATCAGACACCTGGGATGAAATGGGCAGCGTCAATCTGCTTGATTTGTCACTGAAAAAAATCTTACTGGCCAGTAATGCCATTGAATGAGGTATGAGCACAGCCACACCTTTTGGGATTGATTTTACTTCCATTAATTCTCTTTGCGTACCTGTTTAGACTTGTGATATTATACTTACAGTGCTGGTGAAGAAAAGAAAGCTGTCAAGGTTTAGGAGGCTCGGTTTTCTTTTTCCCTGATGGAGAAATGACTATGACTCTTATAGAAAAGACTTAAATGTACAAGAAGTGGGTTGCAAACAAGCAGCAACTCCAGTACAAAAAAGTAGACTATACTATAAGAAAATCATAGAAATACCTATGCAAAACAAAGAGCAAAAAAACCCCAACTAAACAGATAAACAAAAAACACAAAACACCCCCACACACAACAATAACAACACCACCCAAAAAACCCAACAATGACAACACAACAAAACAAAAAACAGACATTGACACAGACTAATTCTTAAAACTGATTTCACAACTGACAGGATATAAATCAGCCCTTCATTTTTTAAATACAATAAACAATACCAGCAAAGAAGTATTCCCCCTTACTCTCAAATCACAGAACATCCTTTCTTTCAAACAAAAAGCCTGATGTTTATACTTGTATGGGTACACACAGATATGACAGACAACCAATGACTTGCTGCTGGAGAAGAAGAGGAAGAACAGAGAAGAAGAAGAAGAAGAAGAAGAAGAAGAAGAAGAAGAAGAAGAAGAAGAAGAGAGAGGACAAGGAAGAAGGTGGATGAGGAGTGACAGGAAGAGAGAGAAGAAGAGAAAGAAAGGACCAGAGACGAGCCCCAGCAAAGAACTCTCTGTGCTGTGTGTGCTATCTGGCTTTTGTCGCCTGGCAAGCATAAAGGGCAAGATGCGCCTTGTCGACGTGTGAGTGGAAGGGCAGGATCGTGGTCATGGCAAGTTGAGTTTGTTTGGGAAGTCTGCTTCACGTGTCAACACCTTCCCTGGTTTTTCTTTCTTTCTCTTTTTCTTCTTCCTTTCCCTCCCTTTTCTTCCGTCACAACTGCACATGGGGTGTTGCTAACAGTTTGACAGATTCTGACCAAAGATTTGAGTGAAGGCCTAGGATGGGGAATGAGATGACAGACGTGTATGGGTGTGTGTTGTGTAGTGTGGTGTTGGTGTGTGGTGTGATGTGGTGGTGTGTGTTGTGGTTTTGTGTGTGTGTGTGTGTTGTGTGTGTGTGTGTGTGTGTGTGTTGTTGTGTGTGTGTGTGTGTGTGTTGTGTGTGTGTGTGTGTGTGTGTGTGTGTGTGTGTGTGGTGTGTGTTGCATGTGGTATAGCTAGCAGGTGCTGCTTATGGTGGAATGATGATATTAACATGACAACAAATATAGTCAGGATAGCATCATGAAGTGTTATCAAAGCATCATGAATGCTTATTACATTAATTTTGTTTATCAGGAAAAGATGGATAAATTCTTGGGGGAGAGAGAGAGAGAGGAGGGAGAGAGAGAGGAGATGAGAGAGAGAGAGAGAGAGAGAGAGAGAGGAGAGAGAGAGAGGGAGGAGAGAGAGAGAGAGAGAGGGAGAGAGAGGAGACAGACAGACAGAAGACAGACAGAGAGATAGAGGTACAGAGAGAGACAGAGAGGACACAAGCTAAGCTGATAATGATACCATTTTACTGTTTCATGAACATGTAAAATAAATCCAAAATTACACAAAAGTGGGGGGGGGGGGACATGGGAAGAGCATCAACAAAAGTTTATGCACATTCTAAAATTGTCAAAACAAATGTTCTATGCTTGTTGCTTGTGCCACACACACACACACCACACACACACACACACACACACACACACACACACACACACACACACACACACACACACACACACATCCTAATAAGGAACAAAGTCAATCTCATAAATATTTTACTTAAAAGTTCTCTTTCATTTAAAGATAACAATAATGATAATAATAATCGTCAAAGGATAAAATTTTTGTACTGCTTAAGCATTACCACCATTTAAACAACACATTTTTCGATTGATTTAATTTACAGTTGAATTTTCACTAAATATTCCTTTCATACAGTTTGTCCCTTGATTAAAAAAAAAACTAACAAATGAAAGGTTTTAAAATGTTAAAAACAAAATTACAGGAAATCTGTAATGATAGACAAGAGCCTTCTTGAAATATGTCTGTGGTCTAGATTTCATATTTCACTTGTCTCTCCCGCCATATTATGAATCGAAGATCTGTAATCAAATTGGAAATCTTATCCTTCTTCAAAGTAAGACGATGCAAAAAGGGTCTAAAGCTGGGACAGAAAAACGCCATGAATGATAAAAACAGAGGATAAGGAGGAGGAGGAGAGAGAGAGGAGAGGAGAGGAAGGAGAGAAGAGGAGGGAAGGAGAGGAAGAGAGAGAGAGAGAGAGAGAGAGAGAGAGAGAGAGAGAGAGAGAGAGAGAGAGAGAGAGAGAGAAGCAAGTACTCCAGCTACAAATTCAGATCAATATCACATTTTTTGTTCCTTGCTTTGGTTTCTTATTATTATTATTATTGTTTTTACATTTTTTTTTTTTACTGTTGCTGTTTTCGTTTCCTTAAAATTTCAGGATGTTTATATTTCATCAGAAATATGTAGGCAAAACAGATGCTACCTTTTCAAATATCCTTTGACTCCTCGACACCCCCCCCCCCCCCGTTCCACTTAGTTTTCCACCTGTTTCATCTGTGTACCTCTTTCTAACTGTTTTATTTTCAAGTTTGGTCAACTCCAAATCCATTGAAAAAGAAAATCTGTTCATGTACAACACTTCTTGATACAGACTCTGGAAGGAGAGAGAGAAAGAGAGAGAGAGAGAGAGAGAGAGAGAGAGAGAGAGAGAGAGTATATATATATATGTGTATGTGCGTGTGTGTATGCATGCATGCATTTGTGTGTCTTGTGTGTGTGCACTTGCACACACATGTGTGCACACAAAAAACAAATCATCACCTCAATTCTAACACTTTCACCAAGAACAGACAATAGCACTGATAACACACAGGAAGACAAGTTTTCACGTGTCCCCTCCTGCACTAGAAACAACGGGCAAGTTGTACTTTCAGTCTCAGTTTTCTTCCCTCCAATCAGCTCCAATCTCTTCCCCTTGTAAACACTGCATGCACTTTGTGCACCCACATATCCCCCCAATCCCTGTAGAAAAGGTCATTTGGCTCAAAAGATTTTTTTCTTTTCAGGATAGAACTTTTAATCACTTGAAGTGGTTCCAGGTTAGCTGAGCAAAAAGCCGGCCAGCTCTTCTGTATTTATAGGTTCGGAACTATGTCTGACAGTTTAATGCAGTCTTTCCACTTTATTTACTTTTTTTGGTTTACATCTACACATTTTTGAACTACCTCCACCTTTCAGAGAGAAACACGTCCACCCACTTCTCCCTCTCAAAGCTTTCCCATGTCAGAAAAGGAAACTGCAGCCATTTTTACTTTTTACTCTGCACTTCCGGTCTTTAAAAAAAAACCAAAAACGCCCAAAGTTTCATCACTGCCAAGGGAGCTGACTGCACCAGCTTTTATCTCCCTTTGGTGGTGGTGCCAGAGGCTCTCCTTCTTCTTCTTCCCTGGCAGAAGTGAAGCATCTTCCTGGTGTTCAGACATGGGGGGCTGGCTCAGTCTGCAATGAGGGCTTCCTTCCTTCCTTCCTTCCTGGCGGTGTGGTGGTCTTTTTGTCTTCATCAAGTCACTGATAACTTCTGCAGGTATTGGGGATCTGGGGGACTGAGGGAACCATGCAGGTATGTAGGGAAGGAAAGGGGGGGGGGGGTTGAGCAGGGGGTGGGTAGAGATGTTGATCTGGATTTGTCTATAGATTTGTCAAGAGGTGAAGGAGATGCACTAAAGTAGCTTGAGCCTGGGCGAGAAAAAGAAAGACAAAAAGATACATAGTTGTTTCAGAGAGAGAGAGAGAGAGGAGAGAGAGAGAGAGAGAGAGAGAGAGAGAGAGAGAGAGAGAGAGAGAGAGAGAAGAGAGAGAGAGACAGACAGACAGACAGACAGACAGACAGAGACAGAGACAGAAAGAGACAGAGACAGAGATAGATGGTTCTGCAATATAATTGGGGAGAACCCCCCCCCCCCAATGATCCAACTAACATCAAAATCATCACTCTCAGGTTTCCTTTTTGATGACTTACCTTTCTTACAGCGTAACCACCACCCCCCCTCTCCTCCCTGCACCTGTGCTGTAATGCACACACGGCATTACTCCCTTTCTATTCCTTGGGATTATCTCCCCCTTGT
>CM060329.1:34403659-34416159 GCA_030674155.1 Stramonita haemastoma | reverse complement strand
CATTGATGCCATGGGTTCCTAAACGTGACATCGGTCTATAGTCTTGTTCGAAAGATAAGCTCACAGACGACCATTCATTATCTCTGGGATGTACGAAAAGTCCAGTTTTAGACGGGGATCGAACCCATGATTTCTTCCTCTCTAGACATGAGCATTATCACTGGACAAGCCAGGACAGCGCTATATCATCATCATCATCATCATCATCATCATCATCATCATCCATCATCTCTCTCTCTCTCTCTCTCTCTCTCTCTCTCTCTCTCTCTCTCTCTCTCTCTCTCTCTCTCTCTCTGAATCTCTAGATCTAGGTAAACTAAACTAACCAACTAAACAAACAGTCCCTAAAATCATTACCAGAATTTTCCCCACTTTCATCAATTTTCATGCCCCCCAACCCCATCCCAGTTTCAAACGAACCGTTAACTTATCCTGATGTCTCGGAAACGAAAGATAACTCCTATGCTGATAACGAAAATGAAGACGAAACATCTCTCTCTACCCTCCAACCCCTCTCAACTTTATACCCCGGGATAAAATCATACAGGGGGGTAACTACCTTTCCGGTGTACCTTGTACTATCAGCATGAACCGAGTTTAGAAGCTAAGGTCTAGAGGGCGGTGTCACATCAAAGAGCCCCCTCGTTAATTTTCATGACGGTAAAAAATGGCTTAGCAAGAAGGTGGATTCGTTGGGTTTTAGCCTTTTCCGCAGTTACAAGATCACTGGAGAAGAAAGAGGAAAGAGGAACGGGAGGAAGAGAGGAGGATGAGGAGGGGAGAGACGAGAGCGAGAGCGGGGGGGGGGGGGGGGGCGAAGGTAAGGCAAGGCAAGGCAAGGCAAGACAAATTCTTTTATTTCGAGGATAATGAATAAGCACTCATGTGCTTTTTTACATTCAGTCCCCACCCTAATCAGGGATTACAAGGGAGGATTTTGGAAAGGATGAGTTGCCTCTTCTCTCTCTCTCTCTCTCTCTCTCTCTCTCTCTCTCTCTCTCTCTCTCTCTCTCTCTCTCCAAATAACACGATACCCCCCCCCTCCCATCCACCACCACAACTACCAAAAATATACAATACACACCGCGACAACAACAACAACAAAAAATAAGCAACAACGCAACAAAAACCAACACAAACGACTACGACAACAAAGACACAGACCAAAAAGGTCACACACATCGCACGACTCAAAATAAATGACCCGACAGAGCGCCTCACGAAGGTCAGGTCAAGAAGCCACTCATTAATTAACGAAAGCAACTAACCTCGCTGATGAAGATGTCCGTGACCTCGTCCTCCAGTGACCCGTAACACAAGGTCAGCCCCAACTTTTCGTCGCTAGAGGAGCGATGTAACACCACCTCCTGCAACACAGACTGTGAGACGTCAGTAACACGTTACGCCGGTTCCATTCAAAATAGCTTATTTTCAAAGAAGAAGGAATCATACATGTGTTTGCACACACTCACACATGGACGTAAGCACACACGCACGCACGCACGCACGCACGCACGCACACCACACACACACACACACACACACACACGCACGCACGCACGCACACACACACACACAGACAATAGAACAGCCAACAAGCTGAAAGCATAATAGTACGCTCATCAGTGGCGAGAGGGTTTACATTATATTGGTAGCTGGTCGACAGACACCAACAGGTTACATTCAAGGAATAGTAGTACATTTTCAGTAGAGCTGGGGAAGAGAGAGAGAGAGAGAGAGAGAGAGAGAGAGAGAGAGAGAGAGAGGAGAGAGAGAGAGAGAGAGAGAGAGAGAGAGAGAGAGAGGAGGAGAGAGAGAGAGGAGAGAGAGAGACAGACAGACAGACAGACAGACAGTCTGACAGAAGACAGACAGACAGACAGACAGAGACAGAGAACGAAGCATATAAAAGTACACGCAATAAATTTCAAACTAAGGTTCGACAACCCTCGTGCCCCCTCGGACCCGGAGAGTGGAAGAGACTGTCAAAAAGAAATACACAGCCACACACATCCTCCACATCGTTGACCCCTCAAGAGGAGTCTCGTGAAGGAAGTGAAGGGGTCAGGGGCCGACAGGTGAATGGTGGGGGGTGTGGGGGTGGGGATGGGGTGTCATTCAAGTCTAGTCATCAGGTACTATCTCCCCCCCCTTCCCTCGTGTATGATGATTATGGATGTGTGTGAAAGCTAAGCCACCTTATTATTTCTCTTTAAACACAGAAAAAACACACACCATCCAACATAGCAATCTATGCACGCAAGCACGCACACACACACACACTCCTTCTATTTATTGCTCTTTTTCTTGGTTGCTTTTTCTTTTCTTTTTTTTTTAAAAACTGTGATAATAACGATACATTTTGCTTACATATTTGTCTGTTTACGTATTTACTTTTACATGTACAAAAGTCTTCTGCTCATTCTCCCCCACCCCCCGCCTCGTTAATAGCATTTCGTTATCACTTCGTAAGAGTGAATGAACAAATGCTATTCTTCACACTCATTCCTTTTCCTCAATAACAAAAATCATACTATGCATATAGACCTGCGCGCGCGCGCGCGCGCGCGCGCGCGCGCGTGTGTGTGTGTGTGTGTGTGTGTGTGTGTGTGTGTGTGTGTGTGTGTGTGTGTGTGCACGCGCGTGTATGTATGTGTGCGTGTATACATGTTGTACATGTGCCTCAGCAACTAATTGCAGCTACTGTTGACAGTTAGCAAAGAGAAGCGAGGTAGCTGGCTACATCAGTGGTAAACTAGGGAAATGGAAAAAAAGGAATTGAGGCGAGGGGGGAGAAAGTGGTAGAAAGGAGGAGGGGGTGAAGAGAAAGGGGAGGGGTGAGAAAGAGAGAGAAGGGAGTGCCAAATTGTCCAATTAAGTTTGTTACCGTCTGGCTTAATAAACTGTCCAAATATTTGCCGGTACGCTCTCTCCTCTCTCTCTCTCTCTCTCTCTCTCTCTCTCTCTCTCTCTCTTCTTCTCTCTCTCTCTCTCTCTCTCTCTCTCAAATTGCTTTCTCTCAAAGTAAACCTGAAATGAGACTTGCAGTCCCCCCCCCCCTCTCCCTCTTTCTTGCTGAATCTCTCACATTTTTCGTTCCTTGGTTACATACAGCCCCAAGGTTCAACAATACAATGGTGAAAGTTTGCTTTTTGACCGTTTTTACCTACCATTAGGGGATAATGTGGATAAGACATGCATTTGCTCTCTCTCTCTCTCTCTCTCTCTCTCTCTCTCTCTCTCTCTCTCTCTCTCCTCTCTTCTCTCTCTCTCTCTCTCTCTCTCTCTCTCTCTCTGTGTAAACCTGAATGAAATTAATTTTTTTTTAGTTGATCTCGTTTCAGTGAGGGTTTGTTTCGGAGCTATGGACTGTAAACGAGCGGGGACAGCACCCAGAGTTTGTTCAAATATCAAACAACAATTATCAAAAACACAGAGGTACGTACTACCTTCTGTGACCATGAATTCTTTCGATTAACACTACACATTTTCCTTCTTGATACTATGCGGTTTTTTTATTTTGGGGGTGAAAATAACTTTATTTTTTATGTAGCATTCGCCTTTTCACAAGTTAAAATATACCTCCCACAACCCAACAGGATTAAGAAAAAAAAAGTCATGAATTGGGGTGTACGACACGCAGGCTAGATGACTCAGTTCTACTTGGTAAAAGTACACGGGCAAAAACAAGTGCACACATTCATGCTTTCACACGCACACATACACAGACTTTGTTACAGTCGCAATGTATTAGTCAAAACACATTCACCTGTCTGGCAAAAACGAGTCTGGTGCCTCTGAGGTGGGCTTTATTGGTGGTTCTATCTGTATAGATACCACAGTCATAACATATAGATACCACAAAAAAGGCGCTCACTGTGTCTTTCAATGCATTATAGCCTTCTCACATCATGGAATCCATTCCACCACTAGCTATAAAAAAGGACTTCATTTTCGTGGCACACACACACACACACACACACACACACACACACACACACACACACACTATTTCAACTAATACACTACCCACCCACACAAAACATGGAGGCATATAAGTAAGCATGCACCTATGTTAGCATCTCCACCCTCCTCCCAATCTTTTCCATTCACACACACACCACACACACACACACACACACACACACACACACACACCACACACACACACACACACACAACACACACATCACCGCCACGATTAACCACACACCACTTACAACTATATAATATAGGTATTATGCACCTATGTTGGCACTTTCCCACTTTTTTCTACACACACACACACTCACACCACACACACACACACACACACACACACACACACACACACACACCACACACACACACACACACACACACACACACACACTACCACTACCACACAAGCAGAAGAAAAAAGAATGTTCCCTCCCAAAACGTTGACGTTACACAAAGTTCATTTTCGTTCTTTTTCACGGTTCGAGCGGGTACAAAAGCGAGTTATCTCCCATCCGGATCAGGGGAAGCAACTCATCAACATTACTCTCCCTTGTGTTCTTGCAACACAAAACCCTTTTTTGTCTTCCGCCATATTTTGTGCTTGAATGAAATTTCGCGCCGTGTGAAAGCAAGGGTTATGATTTAACGAAGTCTTGTGGTTCTTCTGATGTCACGGGCTCCTGAATATGAAGAGAGAGAGAGAGAGAGAGAGAGAGAGAGAGAGAGAGAGGAGAGAGAGAGAGAGAGAGAGAGAGAGAGAGGAGAGAGAGAGAGAGAGAGAGAGAGAGAAGAGACAGACAGACAGACAGAAGGACAGAGAGAGAGACAGAGGAGGACAGAGACAGACAGACAGACAAATAGAGACAGAGAGACAGGGAGAGACAGAGTACTGTGCCCGCATGATTATGAACAGGCATGTGTACGAGCATACTTACAATCAATCATCTCGTTTTTAAAACCTAAGTGTTGTTACTCTCACGCTGCTTACTCCTATCTCATCACACACACACACACACTAACACACACACACACACACACACACACACACACACACACACACACACACACACACACACACACACACACACACACACACACACATTCAAGCTTTGTTTGTGTCACACATTTCAGAGCCAGAACACATTCTGAGCTACCATAAGGCTCCCAACCAGAGATGCCCAGCACCGCTACTGAATGTCTTTGGTTGTGAGAGCCAAATACGAGTTTAAAAAAAGGTTAAACTTTTTGTCGCTATGCGCACGCGCGTGCACACACACATACAAACACACCACACACAAACACTATTTTTCTATTTTAATATCTTATTGAAAAAACACTGAAGTGAGCAGTTGTCTACAAATTAAGAGGTGCTTTACCTATTATCCTGAAGCAGCACTTCCAACCAAACTCCTTTTACTGATAGACAATAACTTGAACGCTGAGCTAGAGCTAGTGCCAGACTGATGTGACGCAGTGCTTTGTACTTCAGCGGTTCCTTGTCACCATGTCTTTCCAACAACAGTCACCCAGGAATGATATGCCAAAAATATTGGATACAAAATCTTAAAAAAAAACACAAACAAAATACTCACAGCAAATTAAAAAAACAACAAAAGCATATAAAAATTTATAGTACACGGCTTGACAATATAGCTTAGCTGTGCTTCTGTTCTAATTTCTTGACAGTGTTAGAGAAGGAAGACTGCAAACTGATCACTCCGAATACAAGTCACAAGCACATCTGATTGCTGCCTACGTTAGTAGCAAACAGGCGGTGCCTTGATACATACAGCTCAATTTAGCAGAGAGAGCCAAATACCAGTTATAAAGGTTAAACTCTTTGTCGTTAAGCGCACGCGCGTGTACCACACACACACACACACACACACACACACACACACACACACACACACACACACACACACACACGAACACAAACACACACACATTATCTTTCTATTTTAATATCTTTTTGAAAAATACCTAAGTGAGCAATTGTCTACAAATTAAGAGAGACAAAGAACCCTGAAAAAGTTAGATACTACATTGATCTTTGGCCACAATACACTGAGAGGAGAGAGAGAGAGAGAGAGAGAGAGAGAGAGAGAGAGAGAGAGAGGGAGAGAGGGGGGGGGGGCACAGACAAAATTTCACAGATAAAGGCAACCAGACAAACAAGAACAAACAAACAAACACCCCCCTCCCGTCCCCAAAGACTCGACTCTTAAAAGTCAGACTCAAAACACAGAAAGTAAACTAAACACCACCACAGCCACCACGTACATCAGTATCGCAGTAAGACCTTTACAGGCAGGAGAAAAAAACAACAACCCTGAAACCACCACCTAGTAACTTTTAAAGGTGAAAACCAGTCAAAGGGGGAATAGGGATGATGAGAATAAAAGGGCTATATACTAAAGGGTCGGTAGATGGGTGGGGGTGAGGTTAAGGGTGGATTGGGGGGGGGGGGGGGGGGGGGGGTTGATCTATGGGTGGTCTCGTGCTGTGGGGGTTATGGTGATAACCCTCAGAGTCTTTGATGTGAGATTTGTGCCAACACCAGCCTCTCTCTTCACTCATCTCCCTGGGGCCTTCAACCTGACGGACCACTATTGCTGCTGCTGTTGCTGCTGCTGTGTCTGTAATAGGAGGGGTACAGACGGGGATGTAGATATGGTGAAGTACTGTACATATATATTATCAAGCGCAGGACTTGAATTTATGCGGTCCTCCCCCCCCCTCCTGCTTTCCTTCTTTGTGTTGTGTGTCTTTTATGCGTTTCATATTTAGTGGTGTATAGCTGTGGTACAGGGGATGTGAGGGTGTAGAGGGGTGGTGGGATGTGGTGTGTGCAGAGAGAGAGAGAGAAGAGAGGAGAGAGAGAGAGAGAGAGAGAGAGAGAGAGAGAGAGAGAGAGAGAGAGAGAGAGAGAGGAGAGAGACAGACAGACAGACAGACAGACAGACAGAGACAGACAGAGACAGACAGAGACAAGACAGACAGAGACAGGAACAGTAAGACAACATCAACAAACAAAACAAACATGAACACAACACACACACACACACACACACACACACACACATACACACACACCCTAGATATTTACTCATACCGAATCAACCCCCACAAAACTTTACCACGCAAACGTATCAAAGCCTCCGACACACCAACAACACACAAAACAATGCCCCTGCAAATTCCACCCCCCCCCCTCCCACCTTAAAACCAGCCACCTAACCGCCACAAAACCAACAGGAAGAGACAAACTGCCACCAAACCCAAACAGAATCACACAACCGCCCAAACAACGCATTCTTGTCTCGAGGTCAGTGCAGTCTCTCTCTCTCTCTCTCTCTCTCTCTCTCTCTCTCTCTCTCTCTCTCTCTCTCTTCTCTCTCTCTCTCAGCTTCCGAACCGCAAGCCAAAACTCATTTGCACAACAATAAGAACCAGAGCTACCGAAACGGTTCGGGTTGTCGCCATTTTGGGCCTAACAAAAGGCGGCTGCCATCAACCTGTCTCGTCTGCGCATGTCACCCTGCACGTGACAGGAAGCAGAAGGCTGAGAAGCAGAGGCCATTGTGGCGTGTGCATGATGGGAAGCATAAGGAGGCCATTGGTGCGTGGCTTTTGTCGTTTTGAGAGCTTCAAAAAAAGGCAAAACACAGCTATGGTAGTATGAGTAATAATGTTTTTGTTAACCATACTTTAAGCGTGGGCTACAATATTTTCTTGATAATTATATATTATTTATTCATCTATTTATGATAAAGAAACTAAGAATTCAAACTGATGATTCCAAACCTTCTATGGTATCATGCTATCCTCTCCTTTCTGGAAAAATGGCAACAAAGGTATCCCCCTCTAATTTCTCTGGATACTAAAAGTACTCTCTCTGTGGTGTGGTGGTGGTGGTGGTGGTGTGTGTATGTGTGTGTGCACGCGTGTGTGTAAACACAGGTATTCCCCTCTCTGACACCCCTTTCCCCCTCTCTCTCTTTCCTCCCATTTTATCTCTGATCCCCATCTCTCAGCACAAAGAAAGAAATAGAGAGAGAGAGAGAGAGAGAGAGGAGGGGGGGGGGGGGGGGGTTAGTCAGAAGGGTAATGGGTGGCAGTGGTAGGCAATGATGAAAGAAATGGCTGACCTGAAAAATCAGGTGTGTTGAGGCTGCATGCATGCACACTCCCCCATCCCCCTCTTTACTGATAATATCGGCGAGCTAACCCCCCCTCCCCTTCCCAACCTACTCCATACACACACATACACACACATACACCTGTGGACACAACCGTCTGTTGTGTATCTGTTCGTCTGTGTCTGCCTGTCTCTTCTAACAAGCTAATCATCCATTCATTCTGTTTGTTTCTACGGCACACATATGGCACACATACACCTGTACATTCAGCGAAAACTGCTTCTGTCCGTCTGTTCGTCAGTTTGTCTCTCTACAACACAGTTGGCAAACGCACCTGTGGAAATAGCGATCTGCCCCTTTGATTGTGTGATTGTTCATCTGTCTGTTCCTGCCCCTTTGTGGGACTCGTCTATTCGGCTTCCTGTTTCTAAACATCTTCTCCACCCCTACTCTGTTGTTCCTTTTTTCTACTACTGCATAGAGGTGGCAGCAAACACACCTGTAGATAGATGCAATCTGCCTT
Source organism: Stramonita haemastoma (assembly GCA_030674155.1). Lineage (NCBI taxonomy): Eukaryota > Metazoa > Mollusca > Gastropoda > Neogastropoda > Muricidae > Stramonita > Stramonita haemastoma. Next base: position 34,407,513 of record CM060329.1, on the reverse strand, counting down.
TGGTTTAAATAATTTTTATTCAGATTTTGAACAAACATTGAAAACAACAGCATTCAGGAGCCATAGCAACAACAAGCTTGTAGCTTATCTGCCTTTCTGTCTGTCTCTCTCTTCTTTCTTTCCCCCTTTTCTCTGTTTCTCTGTACTTTACAGGTACCAAACACACCACCGCGGATACAAGAGGTCTACTTTCCTGCCTGTTCGTCTGTCTGTTCTAACAGCCCCCTCCTCTCCAACCCATCTGGGGGATTTTTTTTCTTCTTCTACGACACAGGTAGCAAACAACAGTGATGCTGCACTTTTCTATGTCTGTTTTGTCTGGTTCTTTCTGTCTTTCTGCACAACGATACTTTGGTGGGTTTTTTTCTTTTTGTTTTTTTTTTGCTCTGTAGGGCCTATCTGTCTGTCTGTCTGTCTGTCTATATCTCTCACTCTCTCTCTCTTGTGACTGTTTTTCTACTTTTCAACTTGATCCGCGCAGGTAGGGAGCGAACGTGTGAATGTTGTTTCCTGTGCACCGTCAGAGGTATAGTAAGCTGGAAACCAGGGGTGTGTGTGTCTCTCTCTCTTTCCCACGTCGTTTACACAGCCACCTGTCTGTCTCTGACAGTCTATCTGTCTCGGATAGGTGTTAACGTTGATTCCATTTCTTGGGTATAGCTTAGATTCCTAGGCTCTGTCTGTCTGTCTCTTTCCCTCCCTGTATCTCCCTCCCTCTACCCCCCTCCCTCCCCCCTCTCTCTCTGTCCTCTCTCCCTCCCTCCCTCTATCCCCCCATCCTCTCTCTCTCTCACTTTCTCTCCTCCCCCCCCCCTAAGATGAAGAACTGCATCATCGACAACACTCAGACATAAAGATTTTGATCTTTCCTCTCTGTTTGTCTGTCCGTGTGTCTGTCTGTCTGTCTGTTCTCTCAGTACCCCTGTCTGTCTCTTGGCGTGCAGTCTTGTCAGCAGGTAGTAGGGAATGTTGACGGAAAACACAGACCCTGCAGACATCAAAGACAGCCGACACGGCTACAGTGAGAAGAGAGAGAGAGAGAGAGAGAGAGAGAGAGAGAGAGAGAGAGAGAGAGAGAGAGGATGAGAGAGAGGAGAGAGAGAGAGAGAGGAGAGAGGGAGAGAGAGAGAGAGAGAGAGAGAGGAGAGAGAAGAGAGAGAGAGAGAAGAGAAAGGGAGAGACACAGAGACACAGAGAGAGACAGAGACAACTACAAGAGAGAAGACAGACAGACAGAGACAGAAACAGACAGACAGAGAGAGACAGAAAAACAGACAGACAGACAGACAGACAGACAGACAGAGACAAGCAAACAGACAGAAGGTGTGCACACACGGCTGTGTAACAGAATCACCAAACAAAACAATAACAAGACGAAACGAAACAAAAACAAGACAAGACCAGACAATAACAGAAATGAGACCTTTCTTCTTCTTCTTCTTCTTCTTCTTCTTCTTCTTCTTCTTTTCTTCTTCTTCTTCTTCTTCTTCTCCTCCTCCTCCTCCTCCTCCTCTTACTCTTCTTCTTCTGGTTAAAGAGAGAATGGGGGTCAGGATGGGAATGCTTTGAATAGAGATTGCATCACTACATTATGTTACGTTGCTTTATGCTATATTGCCCTGTTTCACCTGGATACGTTTGTCGGTCTTAACATTAACACAACCGTCTAGACATCGACATGTCAGTCGTTCTAACCAGTCTGAGTTTTTCTTCCCCAATTCCAGACATTTTAAGCAATGATCTAGCCTGTACAAGCTTATTAGATACGATGATGTAATATAGAATTACTGATGTGAATATACTTGAAATGGACACAGACTTTGCGCCAAGAACGTAACAGAAGTGTGGGAAAAAGCAGCAAAGAAAATTAATTGTACACAGGGACACCCCCCCCCCCCCATCACAATTGGTATCATCATACTATTGAGAAAACAGCCCGACTTTTACACAAAGAAAATGGCGTAACAATAAATATAGAAAGCAAAATGTGGAAGGGGAAGAAAAGAAGAGTAACCCCCCAAAAAAAAACCAACCCAACAAACTCAACAACCCGCTCCCCTCCACAAACCCATTAGGAGAAAACAATAGCCCCCCACCCCCTCCACACAAAAACAATTAAACAAACACAGAGTGAAAAGTTAAAAGAAAGCAGAAACGACGTACCAAAAAAAAAATCCCAACCCAAAACCCAACAACACAGAGAAGAAAACACAGAGACAGACAGACAGACAAGACAGACAGACAGACAGACAGACAAACACTAACCTTTAAAACACCATCATCTCCCATGCCCCCCCCCCCCCCAACAACAAAACAAACAAAACAAACCTCAAACAAAACAAAAGTGACATCTACAACAGGTATCTGCGAGACTGACTGAACCCCCCCCCCAAAAAAAAAAAAAAAAAAAAAAAAAGAAAAGAAAAAGAAAAAAAAGGAACTGAATTTTTCCATGAACTTTCTATAACCTTCTATTTTCAGTATACCACTGACGATTCGTCCCCCCCCCCCTCCCATCTTTAACTACGGTGTCGGTTGAAGAAAAGGCTAACGAGCCTGCTGCCTGCCTGCCTGCAAGCCTTTTTATCAACCTTCAACCACCATCCCCCTCCCATCAGCCCCTTCCGCTCACCGGCCAATCACGTGATTAGGCAAGTCGACCAATCCTAGCTCACCATTCACCTGTGTGAGTTTGGGCAGAACCAGACATTGGTTTGTTTCTCTGTCTGTCTATCTGTCTGTCCATGCTTGTATGCGCGTGCACGCGCGTGTGTGTGTACATACACGCACATGCGTTATATATTTTGTACTTTTCTTTCCTCTAAAATTTCAGAAGGTATTGATAAATCTCTAGTTGAGTGATAATTGAGTGAATAAAATTTACGAAAAACGCAACTCTCTCTCTCTCTCTCTCTCCTCTCTCTCTCCTCTCTCTCTCTCTCTCTCTCTCTCTCTCTCTCTCTCTCTCTCTCCTCTCTCATCACACACACACACACACACAATACCGACATGACTCATATTTCACAATGAAATTTCTCTTAAAAAGACAAACATCCTCCCCCTCCTTCCCTCCCCCCCCCAAAAAAAAAAAAAATCAATCGGAGTTGCTTTCCCCCATCAGAAAACTTCCACTTCTGCTTGTAATTTATATTTGTGAATAACAAAACAAACACACAACCAAAAAAAGATAAATAATCAGATCTCTCAGTCTGGCCCCCAAAAAAAATGTTGAGAGTGACGAAGACTAGCTGGGAATCGTACACAGAGATCATCCCCATAAACACAATCCGAAAGAAAACCTCAGCTTTGCTGACAAGATAATGGAACTGCTGCAAACTGCCAACAGGGGGATGGGGATGATCGGACAGTGGACATTACACCCAAATCCTTTGATTGCTGAAGATGAAGCTTGTCTGACAAATGAACTACACATGCTGAAAGAAGAAAAGTGAAATGTTAGTGTCACTTTGAACATTTCTGCTTTTCTCGTTTTTGTTTCTTTCTTTTATTTGTTTGTTTTTTTTTTCTTTTTCTTTCTTTTCTTTCTTTTTTTTTCTTTCTTCTTTCTTTCTTTCTTCTTTCTATTTTTCTTTCCTTCTTTCTTTCTTTTCTTACTTTCCTTTTCGTTTAAGTGTTGCTGTTTGTATTTTTTTCTTTTTGTGTTTATGTTTTAAAATTTTGCTGTTGATTTGTTTGTTTATCTGCTGCTGTTGTTTTGTTGTATTTTATAAGGGAGGAGGGGGTATATCTTTCCTATTCAGTAACGGGTGTCAGTTTCGAGGAAACTTGTCAATCTCTGTAGCAGTAACCCCTCCTTTCTCCCCTCCCTCCCCAAAACTCCCTAACTTTTTCAT
>CM060329.1:34390207-34397707 GCA_030674155.1 Stramonita haemastoma | reverse complement strand
CTAAGTGGATGGAGCGACAACTTGCCTGCCAATGGCTGTCCAAAACGCCGTGTCTAACCTGATAGACTCGGCGCCCAGGTTAGGGAGCCTGTAATCGTGTTGCACGTGACAAAGTAGATTTGGTCCACGCCAGGCCTGTCCAGTCAGTGCCTGATGCAGCCCTGCCGCTGCTGAGCCAAGTTTGCTGCTGCCGACTGCAAGGACAGACAGCCTTCACAGGGAGAGAAAGAAGGAAGGGAAAGAAGGAAGGAGAAGGAACCAGGCCGGCACTTGCCTGGTGAATCAGGGACAGTCAATCCTACACACCACTGGCACTGTTTGATCTGAGAGAAAGTCTATTGAAATGGCTCACTTGAGTTTGCTTGGTCTTCAGAGAGGAGAGTGTGTGTACACAATAATCACTGAGGGGACAAGTATGAATCTTGGGGGGTGGGGGATCTATAAGGATTTTTTGTTGTTGTTTGAACAATCACACTGGAGGACTGTAAGTCTTCATTTCATGGAACTTTTGCAAGGGAGGAAAACTAATACAGGAATAATGAGACAGGAAGAGAAGAGGTTTAGACGATGTTTTAAGCTTCTCTGATAGGAGAAGGGTAGGAGAAACATACCCATGGAAACACTCTGGATCTGTTTTTTCTGGAATGGTATATAATTATGGTGATTGTTAAAAACTATTTGGCTGCAGTAAGATACCCTATACTTTCTTTGTCCCTTCCTGTTTCCCCACCTACTCTTCTGACAGCCATATCTTTACATTTCTCTCTGTATCAAACTGCAAAGAGTTAAACTAGGTTTAATGTGACTGTTGCCGCTAAAAAATCTGGAAAAATGGTTAATTTTAACATTGTCTAGTCATCACAAATTTCTGAACAAAAAATTACAAATTACTTTAATAACCTCTTTCAAAAACCCGAAACTCAAAAGCTGAATATGCATTCAGTGCTAAGCAGCAGCCAAAGAAACTCAACACACCCAAATGCCAAAAAACATCAAAACTGCACTGACTATTCACGCTGAATTCAGAGTGTCGACTTGGAAATTCCATGGTGTCACAAATAATACCAGGGGACCGTTTTCCTTGACAAGCAAAACAGAGAGGGTCCTGTCCACAAGGACTGAGTGTTTGAAGCAACAACTTGCCTGCCAATGGCTGTCCAAAACGCCGTGTCTAACCTGATAGACTCGGCGCCCAGGTTAGGGAGCCTGTAATCGTGTTGCACGTGACAAAGTAGATTTGGTCCACGCCAGGCCTGTCCAGTCAGTGCCTGACGCAGCCGCTGCCGCTGCTGCTGAGCCAAGTTTGCTGCTGCTGCGACTGCAAGGATAGACAGACTTCCCAGGGAGAGAAAGAAAGAAGGAAGGAGGAAGAGGAGAGGCCAGGCACACACTTAGTCTGTGAATCAGGGACAGTCAATCGTTAACATCACTGGCGGCGCTTGATCAGAGAAAAAACTTTCAATAGAAATGGCTTCTTCTGTGCCTGTACAAACTTTCTCAGTGTGTGCATTTCCTATCATCGGGGTGTGTGTGTATGCCAAACCAAGAAAAAACTCAAAGGGAAATCATATGATAGGACTACAGGCTTTCTCATACCCCCGCGGCTTGTTCAGGGAAAGGAGCATTGATACTGGAGTAAGTGGACAGAAAGACAGAGAGGGGCAACACCCCTTCAGGACGTTCCCAGCCCATCAGATAAGGGTAACAAGGAAACCGTTTCTGTGGATTCGATCTCGAAGAAGACGATGTACACCATGGCAAGTTTTATCAGGGGATCTTCTAGTTATACCCACCAGCCTCCCTCCCTCCTCCACCAGCCTCCCTCCTCCTCCTTCTCCTCCAATCTTCCCCTAGACTTCAGTTTCTTGGTTGGTAGTGATCTGTCAAGAAAAACACACAATTCCCTCTTTTCTTCCATTCCTTTGTCTTTTAAGCCTGAACTAGGTGTAAGGAAAAGCCATTTTGCAAAGCAGTCTTATCAAAAGTGGCTGCCACTGACGACAGACTGCAACTAAGAGGAGTAAATGGATAGCTTTTGAAAACTGAAATGAAACAAAGGAATCATTCTTCCGGAAGGTCAGACATCGCACAGACGTATGGGATTCCTACGTGCAGGAATGACAGAGATGGAGGAGGCAGAAAATTGGCAGGAATCGTTGTGTAACTGGCGTGTGACCGGGACAATGTACAGATTTGAAAAATGTAAAGCCCTTCTTTAAAGCAAACAAATAAGCAAAGAAACACGAGCCCAAGTCATTGATCTTTTCGCGGAAACAGAAAAACGAAACAAGCAGTTTCTGAGACCAATCAAATAAAAAAACAAAACAAAACAAAACAAGAAACAAAGCAAAGCAAACAAACTCCTAAGACAAAGGATTATAAATCAAATGATTGCATGTAATTTAAAAACAAAAATGACAAAACAACAAATAACTACAGCAATATAATGAAAATAAGAATACACAGATGTTTACCAAGCGCTACACATTCTGTTTTTCTAGGCATTGTTAATGTTTGTATATATCGAGTCTTTTCTTTGCTTTCTTGCCGTTTGTTTTTGAAATAATATGCCAACTGCTTGATAAAATTTCTTTTGTTATACATGTTGTTTTCCCATTTTCTCTGTCCATTATTTCTGTCTTTTTCGGTCTTCCTTCCTGCACTCCTTTTCCCTGTTTTTCTTCTTGTTTTTGTCCTTTTTGCTTCTTTTTTCTTCCTGCTTGTCTGTATGACTTTCTTTTCTTTTTATCTTCCATTTCTTCTCTCCTCTTATTGTTTTTCCTTCCGTTTGTCCATTCATCTTTCTTTCTTTTCATCATTCTTTGTTTTTCTTTTCTGCTCTAGTTATTTTTTTCTTCTCTTCTTTCTTTCTTTCTTTCTTTCTTTCTTTCTTTCTTTCTTTCTTTCTTTCTTTCCTTCCTTCCTTCCTTCCTTCCTTCCACCCCCTCTCTCTTTCTCATTTCTTCCTTTTCTTTGTTTCTGTTTTTTCATGTCATTATTTCTTTCTCATTATGATCCCTCGTTCTTACTTTCCTTCAAGTTCTTCCCTCCTTCCTTCTTTCTTTTTTTCCTTCCTTCCTTCTTTCCTTCCATCTGGACATATAGGCTGTTGTACAGCAGGAAATATGGAGGTGTGACTGTGTGCTGTGCTGTGACTCGGCTAGGAAAAGGACAGTGAACATGATTGCCGTTTGCCCATCCTTTATCATCCCTCTCTTGACACATTCCTTACACACACACACCTTCGTTGGGGGGAGAAGGAGGAGGAGAGGGGAGTAGGGAAGGGAGGAAGAGACAGAGAGACGGCGCACAGAGAGAGAGAGAGAGAGAGAGAGAGAGAGAGAGAGAGAGAGAGAGAGAGAGAAGAGAAGAGAAGACAGAGACAGAGAAGACTGAGACAGAGAGAACACGATAGGACACGAAGACAAAGACTGAAGGACAATGACACAGAGACATACTGAGAAACTGACAAACAGGCGTACAGACAGACAGCCACCACACAGGCAAATAGACACAGACAGAGAGACAGACACTTTAACTTGCAGAAAACGAAGCCAACCAGACTGATAACCCCCCCCAAATAAAAACAAAAAACCCAAAAAACGTTCGTGAAACTCAGACCGACCACACTTAAAAAAGAATCACACTGTGCGTCACGGTGCTAAAAATCCTCATGTTGTTTGGTCTTCGTTTCCTGAAATAAACTTGAATTCTTCCCTCTACTCTCCCTCTCCAGCTTTGAACCAGCCGAGCCCGAGTCTTCTACTTATCTGGACACACAATCTTTCCGGCAAAGAGGCCATTTCTTGCAGGTGTAAGCATCAAATATTCAGCAAAGAAAAGAGGACGATGGTTTCTCCGCTAGTTCTTAGACTTCAAGACGAGAACACGGAGAGGGAGAGAGAGAGAGAGAGAGGGAGAGAGATGGAGGGAGATGAGAGAGAGAGAGAGAAGAGAGAGAAGGGAGAGAGAGGGAGACAGAAACAGAGAGAGAGACAGAGACAGAAAAATATAGAGACAAAGAGAGAGAAAGAGAGAGTCCGTGCACAAAGAGGGTGCTCCGTTTTGTGGAACTGGCACTCTCTGTGACCAAACGAGACGTACAAATTTAACTGCGAAAATGCGTCTAAAATGTCAAGCTCTAGAAAGGAGTACAATGCAACACAAAACAATAAAATACGACACAATGCAAAAGCAATGCAATGAATTGCAATTTAATGCAGGGCAATACATTGTGATAGGGATATAAAGACACACGCAGACAGCAAGATTATCATCTAAAAAAGGGTGGCGCTGCTCCTGTGGCCCTGCAATGAGCTCTTCAGAGAACAACTGCCTAAATGTCACGCACAGAAATCTGCTGTGATTTAAAGTAGTATACAATACAATACAAAACGATATGGTACGACAAATATAAAACAGTACCTTGCGATTCAATACGATTTGATACAACAGGATACGATTGGATCCAATACACTACAATACAAACTCAATACAACACAATACAGCCTGACACAGTACAAACCAAGCACACACACAACAATACACACACACGCACACCACACACACACACACACACACACACACACACACACACACACACACACACACACACACACACACACACACACACACACACACACACACACACACACACACACACACACCACACCACACCACACCACACACCCACACACAACACACAAAACAAAAGACGATCTAGGAACACTTCAAAACCCAGAGCTGGAAGGTTCGTGCCTTTTACAGGGCTAAAAATAGATAACAAGGGCAGTCAATCTGAATCACAAACTGCAGACTAATTGGAGTTGTGCCCCCTAATCTTTTCCGCAGAAAACCGACACACACATCACAATTACGCGGCTTTTGCGCGGAAAAGGGTCATTTATCTTTAGAAAGGCCGTTAGGATTCATCCAGTTTTCGCCTTTTTTCTTTCTTGTTCTACTCCAACCTTCCTTTTTTTGTGTGTGCTGTTTTTGTCTCCCTTACCTTTTGTTACGTGCTCTTGCTTTTATGTTTTGTTTGTTAAGACCTGAAAATCATTTACGCTGATCTACAGTTTGTGTAGACAGACAGACAAGAGAGAGAGAGGAGAGAGAGAGAGAGAGAGAGAGAGGAGAGAGGAGAGAGAGGAGAGAGAGGAGAGAGAGAGAGAGAGAGAGAGAGAGGGGGGGGGGGGGAGGGAGGAGAGAAAGGAGAAGAGGAGGAGCTAAAAAGAAGAGAGAGAGAGAGAGGAGGGGGGAGAGGGCAGAAAGAGAAAGAGAAGAGCGACTTTGGAGAGAGAAGAGAAGGAGTGGGTAAAGGGAGAGAAAGAAGGATTTTATTATTATTCTTTTATATCGAGGATAACAGAATAACAACACTGGCTTTTACATCCGGACCCACGGATCAGCTTAAATATGTCAATCTGTTCACCACACGCACACGAGATGGCCTTACTCTTAAACGAACAAAAGCGGAACAGGATTTAACGATGTGGATCAAGTATGATTTCTGCGTGACGTTCGAACACGGGGCCCGTTAAAAGCCATCGAAGGACTTTTGGGGAGAGTGGAGTCAGTACTGATGTTAACTCCAGGGAGAGAGAGAGAGAGAGAGAGGGGGGGGGGGGGGGGGGGGGGTGGCAGAGACAGAGGGACTGAGACAGAGAGAGTTACACACACACACACACACACACACACACACACACACACACACACACACACACACACACACACACACACACACACACGCACACACAAAACACACACACGCACAGATCCCTGATCCCGTTACTAAACCAATCAGAACACGAGTTGAAGCCCAAAAGAGGAACAGGAAATTAGCCAGCCCGACTTGATTTCAAAAAGTCACGGTGACCTCTCTCACATTGAAACAGCATTCACCCATAATCAGCAACAGCTTGGGTGCAAAAAAAACTCTCACTTAAAAACAAAAACGAAACAACTTTTGTTCATTAGCATATGTTCAGCTTTTTAACATTTCAGTTTAATGAGGAGTGGGATGGGGGAGAGATTAGGGGAGGGCGATGTTTTGTGAGGAAGAGAGATGGGGGGGTAAGAGTAGTAGTAGAAGACAGGGATGGAAATGAGACGAAGATACGGGCAAGAGATGAGAGTGTTCTTCGCAAGAGAAGAGAGAAGAGAGAAAGAGAGTAAGTACATGTCACGAAAAGAAGATCAGAAGACAGACGAGAAAGCAGACAGAGTAAGAGCAGAGGAATCAGGAGAGGATGGAGGAGAGGAGAGCTGAGAAGAAAGAAAAAAGGGAGGAGGAGGAAAGAGCCGAGAAAGATAAAGGGAAAGAGTAGGAAACTGGTGGAAGTAATGAGAAGAGAGGGGGGAAAAGGGGAGGGGAGGAGAGGATGGAGGAGGAGAGGGAGAAGAGATTGAGAGAGAGAGTTGCAGAGCAAGGAAGAACATGCTAGGAGATGGACAGAGGTCAGGGATAACAGAGGGGAAAGTCAGAGAGGAGAGAAGATTATAGAAAGAGAGAGTAAAGTAAACAGTAAGAGACGAATAAGGGGAACCCAGAGGAATGACAATTATGAGCGTTAGAAGAGAGAAGAGGATTGATTGGACTGAGTTGATGTTATATCGGGATAATGGAAATAAGCACTCTTGTGCTTTTTTACATCCAGTCCCGTGAGTAATCCAGTTTTGTAAATCTCATCTAGTTCCCAACGGCACACGATGGCCTACTCTTCCCGAAAAGCGGAACAGTTTACGGGTGTGGGCGCAGATATTTCTGCGTGCGTTTCGCGCACGGGGCTCGGTTAAACTCATCGAAGGACTCTCTTCTCTCTTCTCTCTCGTACTCTCTCTCTATTCTTCTCTCTCCTCCAGGTAAAAGAATGCATGCTGGTGGTACGGTGCCGTGCATCCATCCTACTGGTGGGCCATGGTTGGGCCTACTGGTGGGCCATGGTTGGCCTACTCTTCTACAAAGGGGATAGGGTTTTAACCTGTGCGCGAGATATTCTACACGAAATCCAACACTTCTTCCTGATCAGTCCTTCGCTTAAGCCTCATCCGAAAGGACTACCTTCAAGGGAGTGGAACCAGTCATACCCAAAAATTAACTCCACAGAAAGAATCCCCTCAACGCAGAGATCTGAACCCGTGGCGTGAAGTCACCTTCAAATCACAAGCACCATGCTCAACCCACTAAACTACCTCCCCGGGCCCCCTCCCTTCCCTAAATTCTCAAACAACAGTAGCATGCTATAACACTATTTCTATTCATTACGACAAGCATCTTCACAAAACTAAACCCAAAAAAAGCAATAGGGAGCGGATCGATTTTTTTCTTTCGATTTTCCCCCTTTTTTTGCCTTGGAATGGCCTGAAACCAATCAAAACCTGATCAGCTTGGCCGCTACAGCCTGAACGGGCAAACAAAAAAGATGGCGGGGGTCAAAGCAATTTCATCCGTTTCGCGAACGATCTTTTAATCCGGCGGAGGAAAAAGATAAGGCCTCT
>CM060329.1:34377707-34380207 GCA_030674155.1 Stramonita haemastoma | reverse complement strand
TCTCCCTGTCTCTCCAGCCCCCCATCTCTCTCTCGTTGTGTCAAGTCAGCATTTTTTCTTTACATATATATAAAAGAAACAGAACAGAATAAGCCTACAAAGAATTCTTGGGATTCTTCCATTGTGTGCGCAACGATGTAAAAGCGCAAAGGGCGCAGGGAATTCTGAACAGAGTTGCCTTCATACTGTCAAGATAGCAATCAACAATTGAAACAGAAAGAATCATACACTACAACTTCTGATGGAAGAAGAGCAAGAAAAAGGAAATCAAATTCTGCTGCTGTTGCTGTTACTGCTGCTGCTACTACTCCTACAACTATCGGAGCTGCAAATATTATTTTTATATTACTACTACTACTACTACTACTACTACTACTACTACTACTACTACTACTACTACTACTACTACTACTACTACTACTACTACTACTACTTCTACCACTACTACTACGACGACTACGACGACTACGACACTACTACCCCTACCCACCACCACACCACCAGTACCATCACCAGAAATGCAACTATTTTCTACTACAGTGTTTTAGACTACTACTACTTCCATTGATAGTGCTGCCGCTGCTGCTACAAGTACCTCTACGAAGTTTTTAGTTATGTGGCTGCTGCCTTTATTATTTCTATCACTGTTGTTGTTGCTGCTGATGCTCTCTGTTTGTCTCTCTTTTCCTGAGACTAAGGAACAGATAAGTCAACAGAATTTGTTTCAGAGCATCTCTCTCTCTCTCTCTCTCTCTCTCTCTCTCTCTCTCTCTCTCTCTCTCTCTCTCTCTCTCTCCCCACCCTCTTCTCTCTCTCGCTTTATCCGAGTCCCTCACCCCTCGCCAGAGCAGAAACAGGCGGGCAAGGGACAGAATCAGCAATAAAGAAAACTTGTTATCAGATGTCAAATGTAACAAGACGGATTTATGGAGGACAACATTCTGGAACTCCACAGAAAAAGGAAGATGGGTGGGTTGAAGTGAGTCTGGAGATTTTGTGTGTGTGTGTGTGTGGTGTGTGTGTGTGTGTGTGTGTGTGTGTGTGTGTGTGTGTGTTGTGTGTGTGTGTGTGTGTGGTAGGGGGGGGGGGAGGGGCCGTGAGGGCAAGGGTGAGATGTGAGGGGGTAAAATCAGAGGGCAATGTCGCCAGGTGTGGTCTATAAGATTCAGTTATCGTTAATATTATGATGCCATTCTAAAAGTAACGTCATGTCAGATTTTTGCGTCAGCAGCATTTTCCCCTTTAAATATCTACATGTTTTAATCTTTGTCAAAAAATGTTGATTCAAAAAGAAAAATCATAAGATCTTACTCAAGCAGCTTTTTTTCCAGTATGGATGATCACGACCTCCAATCTACCCCCTCCCCCAAAAACAACAAACTTAAAGGTAAAGGCAAAGGTGTCCTATAACCTATGTGGTCGTAGGGGACCGAGGCATCAGAGACCTCAGCTTCTCTAGGGGCCAACATATTGTGGACGGCGCACATCTCTCCCTCGCTGCTTTACCTTCCCTGACCCTAAAGAGGGCAGGTACCCATTTACAGCTAGGTGAACTGGGGTACTTACTGTACTGAAGCCAAGGCGTGCAAACGGTCACCCATCCACTTGGTAAACACGCTCGATACTGCTTAACATTGTCTTGGGGAAAGCGAGTGCTCTGACCACTGAGCTATCCAGTCCCCACTTACACAGCACAAATCCCCAGAGGTCCATCACTGTAAGTGCACATCAACACGAAGTAGCCATCATGTGCCAACGGTACACGACCTCTCACACGGACCCCTCAGAGACCTTACAAGAACCATGATCATGTCTGTAGGTCAAATCTCTTGACCACAAAGTTTCCTTAGGGAGAAGAGGGAGGGGGAAGGGGGAGGAGGGAGGGGGTTGGCTAAAGGGTCTTGTCTTTAGGGGATGACAGAACTGTCAGTGGCTATGATAAAGGGGTCAGTTCATTGTACAAGGGTGCTTACAGGATGTCAGGGTTATTGTCAGTCACTGATGATGTCCGTTTCTCAGTCTGTGCCTGGGTTATAGGGTGTCTGTACGTGAGCGAGTCAGAGTAAATGGGTGAGAGAGAGAGAGAGAGAGAGAGAGAGAGAGAGGAGAGAGAGAGAGAGAGAGAGGAGAGAGAGAGAGAGAGAGAGAGAGAGAGGAGTCGTGCGCGCGTGCGTGCGTGTGTGTGTCGTGTGTGTGTGTGTGTGATGTATGTATGTATGTGTGTGTGTGTGATATGTGTGTGTGTGTGTCTGTGTGTTGTATTCTTTCATTTCGAAGATAATGGAATAAGCACTCACGTGCTTATTCCAGTGCTTGTGTTTATGCAGTCTTACAACTGTTGTCAAACGTTCTCACCGGCACACAATAGCCTACTTTTGCACGCAAGATGTTCTGCGTGTGTTCGCCCAGGGGACCTCGCGTACACACACACACACACACACACACACACACACACACACACACACACACACACACCGTGATTGTAGGTCAGAGAATGAGA
>CM060329.1:34362707-34367707 GCA_030674155.1 Stramonita haemastoma | reverse complement strand
GAAGAAGAAGAAGAAGAAGAAGAAGAAGAAGAAGAACAAGAAGAAGAAAGAAGACGAGACGTAGACGAAGAAGACGAAAAAGGACGAGGAAATGATGATGACGAAAACGATAAGGAAGAGGAGGAGAAGAGTAGAGAAAGAAGAAAAAAGATGATGATAATAGAGGAGGAAGAAGAGGAGGATGACCACCAGCAGCAGCAACAGCAGCAGAAGAGGAAAGGAGAAAGATGAGGAGAAAGGAAGTGGGAGACAGAGAAAAGAGAGGAAGAAAAACGGAACAAATCCCGCACTGCAAGAAACTCAAATACGGTAACAATCCTTCATCATCTTTGAACGTCAAGAACTAACCCCCCCCCCCCCCTTTCCCCATCACCCATTCCCCCTGAAAAAAAATCATACTCCCAAACTCAGCACTCTCTCTCTCTCTCTCTCTCTCTCTCTCTTCTCTCTTCTCTCTCTCTCTCTCTCTCTCTGTTCTCTTCTCTCCTACCCCCACCCTCTCCTCCTTCCCCCTCCGTCTTTTGACCCTGAGACAGTAGACGGTCAAAGTGGAGAAGGAAGGAGGGAGGGGGGGGGGGGGGTATGGGATCAATAAAGTCATCTGTTTGGGGGAAAAATGACAGCTGATCGTCTGCATCTCTCCTGCTCATAGGACATTGATTCCCTGCTCTCACAGCAGCAAACGTGAAGCAAAGTGGTTCCCCGGCTACTTTTTTTTCTTTCTTTCGAAGTTTTTGCTCTTTCTGTCTCTTGTCTTATGAGTGTGTGTGTGTGTGTGTGTGTGTGTGTGTGTGTGTGTGTGTGTGTGTGTGTGTGTGTGTGTGTGTGTGTGTGGTGTGTGTGTCTGTTGTCTGTCGTCTGTCTGTCTTTCTTTCTTTCTTTTCTTTCTGTTTGTCCGTCTGTGTCTCTCTCCAAGATGCCTTTTATGAGCGATAAATGCACTGTTAACGTTGATATGTTAGAAAAGAATGGTGTTTAGTTATAGGGATATATTACTCTATATTATCTATATTATTATTATTATCTATCTATCATTATTACTATTATCTATCTATCTGTCTTTTTTGTGTGTGTGCGTGCGCGCGCGCGCGCGTCGTGTGTGTAAGCTTGTGCGGCTGAGGCATTCTCTCTCTCTGTTTGTCACACAATCTAATCCAATTTAAGCTATTATAGCCCGCCGATCGCAAAGGCCATATCTCGGGGCTGTCACCTCGCAAAACCAATCACAGATTAAAACTGTGCGCAACTATAATTATACAGATGAAAACAGGGTATAAAATCAACTCTGCCGTTGTTCCGACGTTATTGTATGAACACCCTGGCCAACCAATCATAAGGGTCTACCCATTTGTGGGAGAAACCACGTCAATTTTTACTTCCTCAACACAAAATCTTAAGACGATAACGATAACATTTTACATCCTCAAGAGTAACTGTTAAACCCGATGCGTTGTAAGATAAAGGCATAAATGTTATCTGATGATTCCACTGAATTTGTGTCGTATCTATAAAAAAAAAAAAACACTTACAAAAATGGGGCTGTCTCATCACTGTGATCTCAACAGAAGATATTATTAGATGATAAAAACGTGAAGGCTGTTTCTTGTCTCTATGTTTTCTCTTCAATTCTGAACATTTTCTGTCATTCTGAATTGACATTCCTTGTATCTGACTAGGTCTACAAACTGAGAAACTGCTGTGCTACCAATCAGAAAATTATTTTTTGTGTGTCTTTCAATGGAAGCACTTTCAGCGTTAATCCTAATAACTAAGCGACAGCGTAACATAACAAGCCATTAACTTGCTGTCGCTCTGGATGTGTGTTATTTGCTTACATCTTCTGTATGGGCCTTAAAGTAATAACAAGGCGTTAACACAACACCACGTTACATTCATTCTGACACTGATAGGCCGCCAAACTAATTTCCAAGACGGCAGTGACAAACTGTTGGAAAATCCATCCATCAACAACAAAAGAGGGGGAAAACAGAAAAAAAGTACCCCCCAGGGATCTACCAAAATAGTCATTTAGTTGTTTAATTGTTTTGTTTTTACTCTTTTTTTTTTTTTTGGGGGGGGGGGGGGGGGGGGGGCTGTAAACACACAATGGCACTTGCGTTCAATCACCGTCACCCTCCATCTTTCCAGCCTACATTCTGGAGAAGAACTAAAAAAAGAAAGAGGCCAAGGATGAGGAAATCTTACATTTCCAGACAACTCTCTCATTTCCTTTCCTGGCCTTGTCAAGGGCCTTTTCCTACCAAATCAGACCCTGGGGTTCCGACCATTCCCCCCCCCCCATTCCCTCTCCACGGCCGTTTTGATGTGTAGTTTTGACAGGACCGCTGAAAAACTTCTGACAGACTTATTTCAAGCTCGCCCTCGCCCGGCACTCTGGATAATGAATGTCTTGCCCGAAAGGTGCGCGCGCCTGTCGATCACGTGGAGGGGAGAAGTCATTGTTCAAAATTTCATGGCTATGACTTGATTCTGTGCTCCTTGGGTCACCTTGCCGGACAGAGGAGAGGGAGAGAGAGAGTGGGGGCCAAGTTTGGCTTGTTGGTTTTGGGGGTGCAAGCAAATTTGGGAGAGAAGTGCTGATGGGTTCTTCTTCAGAGGGAGGGTGGTGCGGTGACATGCTGTCAGCCCCTGTCATCTCTCCCCCTCTCTGAACAGCTTCGATCCTCGCCCTCTACACCGCTTCATTTCCAGATAGATTGGGGAGGAGGCCTCGCCTGCAAAAAAACTAGAACTGCCCCGGAAAATTCTTTGGCAACAGAAAGTTTCCCTCAAGAGACAGCAGTTTAACGAAACAACTTTTCCTGTCACTTGTGTTTCTCCCACTTTGTCTGAGGAAATGAATGAGGGGTCAGCCTTTTTCAACTCGTTTTTGTAAGGAGGTGATGTATTGGGCGCGAAACCACTGAAAGAAATGTGTCAGCTGCGATATCGGCTAAAAAAAAAGAAAAGAAGAGAGAAATAAACATGTTCTACTCTTACAAAATTACAAAGATGACTTGTGCTTGCCAGAATACTGTTTATTGTATTTATGTATTGTTGTATTGTATGTATTGTAGTATTGTGTTGACTGTATGTATGTATGTACTGTATGCACGTATACCACTTTAGTCATGGCAGAATCTCGGTCGTGAATTTCGAGCTGGTCTCTCCAGGGAGAAAAAAAAACAAAATGCTGGAAAGATTTCTAAATTGTTGTTGCTGGGGTTTTGTGTTTTTTTTAAAAACACATTTTTCAGGCTGATTTTGTTTTCTTTTTGTTATGGCGGTGGGGGGTAAAGGAAGAGACAGTATACTTTGAAAGCAATGCAAAGAACAAAAAGTCGCTAGCACCGTTAACAAGCCTTTCCTTGCTCTAAAAACTTAAACTGATTATTAGAACTGCGGTGATCCATTTCGGTTTCAAAGTCATACCGTTCATATCCCGAAGTTGGATGTGGCTACCTTAATGTTACTTTAAAAACGGTCACAATCGCAAAAGGCTCACCACTGGTGAACCTCGGAACGCTAGCTGATGAACTAAAAAAACAATATATGATTCTCCCATCAGGAGAAAAAATTATTATCAGTTTCATACTGATGTCTGGGAAAATCACAAAATCTGGATTTTCCCGTTTTGCAAACCCTACTCCTAGCACACAGTTTCTATCCATACACATATCTCCAAGAAGCAAAATCACTTAAGAGTTGTAATACCAAAAATATGTTAATCTGCAAAACTTTACTAACGCAAGCCTTAAGACCTATACGTACGAGTCTCTCTCTTACAATCTTCAAGAAAATCACTGTAATGTACCAAGTTATGAATATTTTGCTTGTAAAAATGTACTTAGGTGAATCTTAGTCCTGAATAAGCCATACCAAGGGGATTATGATTAAAAAAAGAAATACTGTCAATATTTTTTGGATGGTCCGACTCGTGACTCACATGTGCATCAGAGATAAAATTGGGCCATGTACGAAGACTCCGGTCACGCGTGCTAAAACACCACAGTACGTGACAATGGTTGAAATAGATGGTGCATCGTTCGTGACTTTTTCTGGCTGGGGGTGCTTGCGAACCGTCTGTTTGGTCTTTATGTAAGGGGAAGGGGGTTATAAATGGGAGTTTGTAAGGGAAACAGAGCAAGCGAGCGAGCGAGCGAGCGAGCGAGCGAGCGAGAGGAGAGAGAGAGAGAGAGGAGAGAGAGAGAGAGAGAGGAGAGAGAGGAGAGAGTGAGAGAGAGAGAGAGAGAGCTTTTTGAAGGGTTACATACATTCATATACAGAGACAGAGAGACAGATACAGAGACAGAGACAATGACCGACAAACAGACTCAGTCAGACAGACAGACACAGATAAGAGAGAGTACTTTAACTTTTCATTCCACTTTGTAAAACTTGGGATTGCTTCGATCCGTCAGGGCGACAGTAGATGTAAATAAATAGACAGCCCAGTCGAAATGGAAACGGCAAGTAAAAAGGGGGTCCGCCAGGAAATGCTAGTCTGTGTGCTTAGAAGACCACAGGGGGTATGAGAGAGGAGAGAGAGAGAGGGGAGAGAGAGAGAGAGAGAGAGAGAGAGAGAGAGAGAGAGGAGAGAGAGGAGAGAGAGAGAGAGAGAGAGAGAGAGAGAGAGTTACACACAGACGGACATAGACAGACAGTCAGAGACAGAATTGGTGTGTTTAAAGGGACTTACCGAGCGCTTTTCATTGGCTTTTACGCTACGTGGAATGACTTCGATTCATCACCGTCACGAGACGACTTTTCTTAAATAAAAAAAAAAAGAGGGGGGGGGGGGGGGGAGAGAAAAAGTACTCCGATAGTAAGCAAAGTTTCGTAACACTGTCCTTAGTCGGCTGCAGAGGCGTTAACTGCAAAGTGGAACTTGTTGCTGGTAGTTTCTAAACCGCTGTCTGTCCAGCTTACGTTTTCTGTGCTTTTATTCTGAGAGGAGGGAAAAATGCTCTTGCGCTTCAGGAAAGTTCCTCAGTTCATCC
>CM060329.1:34352707-34357707 GCA_030674155.1 Stramonita haemastoma | reverse complement strand
CTCTCTCTCTCTCTCCCTCCCTCCTCCCCCTCCTCTCTCGTCTTCAAGTATTGCATCTTCAGGACATGACCAATCCAAAAAAAGGCTATTGTAACGTGGAACTAATGCAAATAATAAACAAAAGAAAGAAAAGAACGACCAACAACAGAACAAAACAACCGACAAAGAAAGAAAAGTAAAAAAAACAAAAAAAACATTTTGAGTATAGAATGTTTTAAAAACAGAGAAAACAAAACTGCTGCCAGTCCCTCCCTCCCAACCTACAAAACAAACAAAACAAAGACAATAAAACGAACAAAAGACAGAAGAAAGAAAGAATGAAAAAAACCAAGAATAAAACTTTTTAAGAAAGACTAAAAAGAAAGAGAAAGAAAGTAAAGAAAGAAGAATGAAGAAACGAAAAGAAAAAAAATGTAAGAAGCGAAAAGACGTAAAGAAACAAAAGAAAAGATAAGAAAGAAAAAAAGAAAGAAAGAAAAAGAGACAGAAACAAGAAATAAAGAAGAAGAACAGACAGAAAAAAGAAAAATGAAAGAAGAAAGAAAGAAAGAAAGAAAGAAAGTAACAGATCAACAAAATGAATAATGAACGAAAAAAACCACATCAATCCCGGATGCTGAAGTTTGCAAAAGATGACAGGAACCAATGACGCCTACAAGTTGGAGGGCTGCTCGGTAAAATGAAATATCTCTATATGATTACCACACACAGATAGCTCATTTCAGCAGAAATAAACCCTAGCAACTAACTCTAAGTGTTGCACTTTGAGAAATGACGAAAGTTACAGAAACAAGTCCATGCATCCAATGCACTAAAGGGGAGAAGGGTGGGTGGAAGGATGATTGAAACGTTACAAAACTTCTACCACAGATGCTAGTTACACTTACACAAGAGAACTCTCTCTCTCATTCTGTCTGTCTGTCTTCCTGTCTCTGTAGTTGTCTTTACACACACACACACACACACACACACACACACACACACACACACACACACACACACCACACACACACCAGAACCCACCCTCCACATACACACACAATCACAGACCCCCTCCCACCCCCCACCCCACCACCAACCCACACCCACACTCCACCATCTATCATCTCTCCTGAAAACGACAGGGGTCAGCCCAAAAGCAAGGCAGCTAACAAGACGACAAGTTCCTGACAAGGAACCCTAGCCCTCCTCTTCACAAGTTCCCTTAGGGACCCTTGCCCTGGAGAACTCTGGGGGAAGAGAGAGAGAGAGAGAGGAGAGAGAGAGAGAGAGGAGAGAGAGAGTGAGAGAGAGAGAGGAGAGAGAGAGAGAGAGAGAGAGAGAGAGAGAGAGAGAGAGAGGAGAGAGAGAGAGAGAGAGAGAGAGAGAGAGAGAGAGAGAGAGAGAGAGAGAGAGAGAGAGAAGAGAGAGAGGAGAGAGAAAGAGAGAGAGAGAGAGACAGAGAGAGAGAGAGAGAGAGAGAAGACAGACAGAGACGAGAGCACAGAGAAAGAGACAGAGACAGGAGAACAGGAGACAGAGACAGAAGGACAGAGAAGAGAGCGAGACAGATGACAGAGAGAGAGCTAGCTCTTAGAGGTTGCCAGACTCAGACTGGACAGGCCTCTTGCAGACCTCTTCATCAGGTGTCAGCTAATTGGAGTGGTCCACTTCACGCCCTGTCCAGCGCTAGGGGCATCATCTGTAGAGAAGTAATGGTCAGAGATATATATCCTTCCTTCCTTCCTCCTTCTCCTTCGTCTTTGTCGAACGCTCAGACAGCAACTACTGTTGTCTGTCATATGAGCCGAAACTTGGCGTTGCGCTGCCCATAAGCACCTGACAAATCAGGCCCAGTGCACCTGATTTTGGCCTAGGAGAGAATTGTTGCTATCTTTTAAGTTTTTATAGGGAGGGGAAAGGCAGGAGAATAAACCCCCAAATGCAAAAAATAGACAAGAAGGGGTGTGACAGGGAGAAAAGGAACAGACAGAAACAAAGAAAGGGATAGAAAAGAGGGAATTCATTCCCTAGCACAGAATTTCCAGAAGGTGGGGATATTGCTCTTGATAGTATACTGAGGGCCGGATCCACAGGAGACCTATGCTATTGATTACGACTTATGACTACTGTACTGTACTGTACACTGTATTATTTGTACTGTACTGTACTGTACGCACTATATACTAAATACACTACACTACACTAATACACCACATACACGCACGCACGCACGCCCGCGCACCACCGCACACTACACTACACTACACTACACTACACTACACTACACTACACTACACTACATACATACACTACACTTCACTACACCAGAGACTGTATACAGTCTCTGACTACACTACACTAGGCTATCACTTTTGTAGTCATACAGTCATATGGTTATTTGCTTCTTGCCTGTAAAGATTGGGGGGTCAAACTGGGTGCAAGCGATGCTTCTTTTTATTGGGTTTCTATGGAAATCGTGTCGGCGATGGGAGCTGAGGAATGCGCCATGTGTGTGGTTTTCGCTTTAAGTGGTTTTCACTTCATAAAAAAAATAGCCATATTTCATGGTTCGGTGTTTATGAGGATGGCAGTGTGTGTGTGTGTGTGTGTGGTGTGTGTGTGTGTGTGTGTGTGTGTGTGGTGTGTGTGTGTGTGTCGTGCGTGTGTGTGTGTTTATTCTTTTATATCGAGGATAATGGAATAACTCTCAGTTACTTTTATACATCGTCTTCGTGCGTATGCAGTTTTGTAAATTTTGTCATCTGTTCTCACCGGCACATAGGGCGCGCGCGCGCGCGTGGTGTGCGTGCGTGCGTGGTGTGTGCGTGCTGTGCGTGTGTGTGTGTGTGTGTGTGTGTGTGTGTGTGTGTGTGTTGAGAGAGAAAGAGAGGGGGGATGGACTGACGGAGACAAATCCAGTCTATGCAAGCGCGTGCGCGCACGCACGCACCACCAACCTAAAGCCACAAGTATACAAATCTACACAGTCCTTGTCCAAAACACAAACGACACCAACATTTAAACACAAACGGCAAACCAAAGACAAAAATAATAATTCTCTGTTCTATGGTAGAAACAGTGATGGCGATACTAGGATGTGGGTACCCAAGGTAGGGTGGAAAGTGGGTATATTGGAAAAAGGGTGGTGATAGGAGTGGGGATAGGTGGAAGCGAGGTGTTGGTGTTGGTGGTGTTGGGGGGGGGAGGGTTGATGGTAGGTGGAGGATTGTCTATGACAGAGACTGTGAGGGAAGGAAGGAAGAGCGGGCGACAGCGGAAATGAAGGCTGGTCACCACAGCTGCTTCATACAGCCACACAAAGACCTCCTCATCCCCCTCCTCTTCTTTCGGCTTCCTCCTCATTATGATTATGATTGTTGTATATATATATATATATATATATATATATATATATATATATATATATATATATATATATATATATATATATATATATTATATATATATA
This sequence comes from Stramonita haemastoma, assembly GCA_030674155.1. Lineage (NCBI taxonomy): Eukaryota > Metazoa > Mollusca > Gastropoda > Neogastropoda > Muricidae > Stramonita > Stramonita haemastoma. The sequence goes on along the minus strand of CM060329.1, from coordinate 34,354,256 downwards.
TGTGTGTGTGTGTGTTGTGTGTGTGTTGTTGTACATATATACACACATACAAACATCAGCCTTTTCTGCTTACCACTACTCTCTTTCCCTTCTGTATTATTCTTGTGTGTTTGTGTCTGTATGAGTATTTGTTTGTATGTATGTGTTATTATGTATGTGTCTGTAAGTGTATTTGTATATTTGTTTGTATAATGTAAGTATGTAAGTATGTATGTATGTATAACAATTATATGTATTTTACGTTCGTATGCACGTGTGTTATGTATGTATTATTGTATTCTCCTTCTCTTTCTCTCCCATTCCCCCCTCTCCCTATGTTCCAGAATCCTGAATTCTTTCTTATCCCTACCCCTCTCTTTTCCTCTCTCTATCTCTCACAATCTCTACTTTCCTCCTCCCTCCTCCCATAACTCCCATCTTTATCCCCCTCCCTTCCCATGTGTTCTTTTAACTGTCTGTCTATCTCCGTCCGTCCGTCCGTCCGCGCGGCGCGGTGTCGTGTGTGGTGCGTGTGTGGTGTGTGTGCGTGTGTGTGTGTGTGTGTGTGTGTGTTGTGTGTGTGCTCTCTCTCTCTCTCTCTCTCTCTCTCTCTCTCTCACTCTCTCTCTCTTCTCCCCTTTCCATCTCTCTCTCTCTCCACTGGCTCATTTTCTTGAAACGGTCCAGCGCTGCAGTTCCCCTGCCGCTCATCAATCGCCCCGCACACGGCCACACCTAGGCTCGCTCCGTCGCATCCTCAGAGCCAGCCAGTCCACAGGGAGCTATCAATGCCAGGCCGCCTGGAGACCACCTAACAGAGCAGACCTCGCACTGTCGCTGTGTCATTTGGGATGGAAATTTTCTGATACCTGTTATTATGATGCGTAAATGGGGAACACTGCTACCTGCCGTGTTCCCTCTTACTGATTGTTGTTGCGTTGTGTTGTGTGTTGTTGGTACTTGTTACCTTGATGTGTGGTTGTGTTCTGTTGTTGCGCGTTGTGTGTTGCTGTGTGTGTGTTGTGTGTGTATTGTGTGCGTGTTGTGTTGCTGCGTGATGTGCTGTGTTTTACGGTTGTTGTTGTGTGTCGTTTTGCGTGTTCCTCAGCTTAACATCCTGGGGTCCAATCGCCTTCTTCAGCACAAAAGGCCGAATTTCACATTCAGAAAACTTCAACACTAAAATACGCACACAGTACTATTACACACCATGTTAAGACGAGAAAACGGTACCCAAACCATGGCTTGACCACGATGTTCTGTATCTTGTCTCTTCCAGTGTCGTGTGTATCGTAGCGTAGGCTGTGCCAGACAGCCAGCCAGACAGCCAGTCCAGCTTGCTCAGACAGCCCAGCTCTGCTGTACAAGTTGCTGTTCACTGGGCGAGAACATCGGTCGGAATTTGGGGGGGTTGGTTCCCTCGGCCCTTCGGGGCTCCCTCGCTCCATTGAGGCGAGGGGAGTTTTTGACAGCTGGGGTCGCTGGGAGAGCGATGACAAGTTGGATGGAAACTGTTGTCTATTTGACACTGAATTCATGTCCTTGCTGCCTGCCTGCCCCCCCTACTATA
>CM060329.1:34342707-34347707 GCA_030674155.1 Stramonita haemastoma | reverse complement strand
AGCAATAAACTGTTCTCTTATGTCGGCGTATGCTGGGCACACTAATACAAAGTGGATTTCTGTTTCTGTCCCACATTGGCAAATCGGACACATAAGGTCTGTTTCTGATAAATTATTCCTGAAACGAAGTTTATGTACACGTAGTTGAGAGACACCTAGGCGTAATCTTATCAGGGCATTCCTTGCTTTTATATGTTTAACATTTTGTAGAAAAAGTGGCACGGAAAAATTAGATTTGATTGTCGAGTACATGGTATATCTTTCGTGACTGCGGATACTTTCAGTCCATTCTTGAACATACACAGTAGTTAACCGTTCCTTTAACATTTTGATAAACATTTTCTCATCACCAACTCCCTGGTTTTCCCAAGCATCACTAAAGCCATACTGGTACAGGAAAAAACATACTGATGAAGCCCATGATCTCTTGTTCCTTTCATGCAAAAGAAGTGATATTTTATATGCTTTATAAGGTAGCCGCTCATCTCTCATATGAACAATTTTTAACCAAAATTTAACTGTCTTAGTGTATATGTTAACAAAAAGTGGGTATCTACCCGATTCTCCATAAACAAGGTCATTGGGAGTTCTAATGCTAACATTTAGAAAGCGCTTGATAGCAAAAAGGTGTACACGTTCAACAATTGTAAGGTCGGTATTCAATCCCCAGACCTCAGCACCATAGGACAACATAGGCTGTATTTGTGTGTCGAATAATTTGAAAAATATCTTATGGGATTTTTCACCAAGTGAATTAAGTAATCTCAAAATGCTAATGATACCTTTTCTTGCACGGTTTGCCATATCAGTCAGAGCATGTGAAAATGACAATCTAGTGGATAGAATTATTCCAAGATATTTATATGCGTTTACAGTCTTCATACAATCAGCACCATAGAACCATTTCTCATTCAAGGCTAAATAACCGCCATTTCTAAACACAACTACATTCGATTTTGCCAAATTAACTTTTAAACCTAGTTTTTGTGCTGTCTCTTGAAGAACATTTAGTTGCATTTGTAAACCACACACAGAATCTGACAAAAGAATAACATCATCAGCAAACATTAATACAAATATTTCAATAAAATCAGGAAATAACTGAATGCCATGTCTCCCACGTTGGGCAAGTTCTCTTGCTACTTCATCAATAAGCAGTAAAAACAATACAGGGCTACATATTTCTCCTTGTTTAACCCCCAATGGACATGTAAAAGAATCTGTCAGCTCCCCCCTAACTCTGACTTTAGCCTTCACAATGTTATACATACTAACTATTGCTTTATACATTTTACTATTGCCCTTAAGTCCTTTCTTTTCCAGAACATTCCACAGTTTAGTCCTATCTATAGAATCGAACGCTTTTCTAAAATCAATGAAGGCTGCATATAACTTTTTATGATAAAGTAGTTGTTTTTGTATTGTTGAAAATATTGTAAATATGTGGTCAATTGTACTGTACTTTTTACGGAAGCCTGCTTGGTACTCTCCAATCAACTTATTTGCTTCAATCCACTCATTCAAACGACTGTTAAGTACATGGCTGTATAACTTGCTTGAAATATTTAAAAGAGATATTCCCCGGTAGTTATCTGGGTTGTTTGTATCACCCTTTTTATGTAATGGCTGTATTACAGATTCTGTCCAAGACAAAGGATAAGTTCCTGTAGAAAATAATTTATTGAAAAATTTGGTTAGATACGGCACAAGAGATGAAGCACAGTTTTTAAAGAATTCTCCTATGACACCATCTGGTCCTGCAGATTTACCATTCTTCAATGCTCTTATAGCTGCATAAACTTCACTTTCAGCTATGTCCTGCTCTAATTTTTCAGTGTTGGAAGTTATATCTCCAGTCATTTCATCTTTTTCAGTATTGCTCATCTCTGTCTGTTCTTGATCATTAAACAAGTCATGAAAATGTTCAAACCATTGTTCTTTGCTTATAGTGTTAGGTGTTGAATTCTTTGCACTAAAATACTTTTTAATTTTTGCCCAAAACTCTGTAGGGTTGTTAGTGTTTCCTTGTAATGAGCTAAGCAATTCACTGCGGTGCTTTGCCTTTTTCTGTCTTAATAGTTCCTTATACTGTCTACGATTTTCCTGGTACAATGTGTTGTCATCTGGATTGTTAGTATTATTAAATTTTCTTAGTTTTTGTCGTACCAATTTTCTACTCTCTCTACATTCTTTGTCAAACCATTTGTTACATTTTTTCTGTCCTATGTAGATTACTGTCTTCATACATGAGCCTGCTTTAAGAAGACCTTCATTAAATTTGGTAATGGACTCATTAATATTCGTATTTATCAAGCATTCTGCTTCATCAAAAATCTGCATTACTTCAACTGAACTAATCTTTTCTAAGAACTCCTCTGTTTTTTCATGCTTCCATATAAATTTATCTAATTTGAAAGTACAAGGGTTTGATTCAGATTTGTTGTTTTGTTCACCACAATTGAAGGAGAGTTCAACAGGCATATGTTTTGATTCGACTCTTTGGCCGACATTCATTTTCAGAGGAAGCTGTAATAATGACTTTGACACAATGAAATAGTCTACAACGCTACATCCAGTAGGAGAAATGTAAGTAAGACCGGCAGAATCTACATCACCCAATAAACCATTCAAAATACATAAATCAAATTCGTCACAAACATTCAAAAGATATTTACCAAAATCATTCAACGTATGGTCTCTGGATGCCCGAATGGTCTGTTCATCTGAATACTCACACTGGCAAAAACTATCAATAATAACATCCAAAGCATCACACTCACTAGAATTTTCATTGCCAGTTCGAGCATTGAAATCACCAAGTAAAATAAACAGAACATCACCCAATCTCTCAATCACATCAAGCATACAGTGTTCTAACATAGCAACACCATTATATAAATCTGTTTCTTTGTAATAATCAGAGGAACTAGGAGGCAAATAGGCACCTACTAAGACTACAGGCATTTCAGTGTCAAAAAGTTCTTTGGAAAGTTGCAAAACAATCATATTATCATATTCTAAAGTTATACTTTCAACATAAGAAGCCAATTCTTTTTTAACCAACATAATCAATCCACCAGACAGTCGTGCAGTGGTAGCACCTGATAAACTAACTGCAGCTGATAGAAACATATCATGATTAGGAAATAAGTGTTGTGCCTGTGGAAATTTTGCAACAAAAGTTTCAACTAAAAGACAAAAATCAAAGCTTGCTAAATACATCTGCACATCTGGATCATACAAGCTAGCTACTCCTTCAATATTGTATGAAACAAAACGCAAGTTGCTTTTAAGTGAACTAGAGTCACTGTCCAGTGTGTTATGGACCAGGCCTTTATCCTATTTGTTGTTACTTTGTTTATTGATGGTTTTATTACTTTTGTTCGACATGCTTTCTGATAAAGTTAACTGTCTTCTTTCACCAGCTGTTGTTACTACAGACTTGCTTCTTAAGCGTCTTTCGGTATCGGATAAACGTTTGCTTATGATAGCGCCATCAGAGCTGCCCGGGACATTTGGTTGGGCTGCACTACCTTTCTTAGAGCGTGTGGCAACATTCGGCTTCAGCTTCCTGCTGCCACTGGACGGCCCTGGTTGGTCTGGCACAGTGTCCCTAGGCATGGCAGGGGCCATGGATTCTGCATCAGCGGTCTCAGGATCTGCACCCGCCAAACCAACAGCACCCTCCTCATTCTGCCCATCAGTCTGAAGTCCTGGTGAAGCGGGCAGATGGCTGACATCAGCCTGGACACTGTCACCATCAGCCGTGTCCCCACAGGATGACGTGAAGCTGACCCCAGGGAGGAGATTACAGCTGTCTGGTTCCCCCTCAGTACCATGAGTGTGAGTGAGGAGTGAGTGAGTTGTGTGTGTGTGAGAGAGAGAGAGGGAGAGAGAGAAGAGAGAGAGAGAGAGAGAGAGAGAGAGAGAGAGAGAGAGAGAGAGAGAGAGACAGAGACAGAGACAGAGACAGAGAGACAGAGAGAGAGAGGGAGAGAGACACAGAGAGAGAGAGAGAGAGAGAGAGAGAGAGAGAGAGAGAGAGAGAGAGAGAGAGAGAGAGAGAGAGAGAAGAGAGAGAGAGAGAAAAGGGGGGGGAGAGATGTTTTTCTTTTGTCTCACTTCTCTGTTGTTGTTTTTTCTTGCTTGCAACAATGTTCATGTAATGCCTATAATATCTTCCATAACTGCAACTCTATACGTTTTTAATAATCTTTTGCACAGAATACAAATGAAGCGGCGATAGCAACATATAGTGTTTCACAAAAATTATCTCGGGCGCCAAGATGAAAGGGTGTTACTGCATCGCACATAAATAAGGGAAATTGAATCAACGAGAGAGAGAGAGAGAGAGAGAGAGAGAGAGAGAGAGAGAGAGAGAGAGAGAGAGAGAGAGAGAGGAGAGAGCGAGAGAGAGAGAGAGAGACAGACAGACAGACAGACAGAAGAGAGAGAGAGAGAGAGAGAGAGAGAGAGAGAGAGAGAGAGAGAGAGAGAGAGAGAAGAGAGAGAGAGAGAGTTATTTGAAGAATTCAAACGTCAAGAAGAGAAGAATGAAAAAAAAAAAACGATAAGGAAACACAATCTGTTTTATATAAAGACACCCCCCCCCCCCCCACCCGGCTGCTTAAAAAGATGAAAATAAAAGCAATACAGTTCAGAAAACAACAGAGAAAACAACTAAAAGACAGGAGAAGACAACTTTAAACAACAACAACCACAGCCACAACCACACACAACCACACACACACACACACACACACACACACACACACCACACACACACACACACACACACACACACACACACACACACACAGACACACACACACACATTATTTTCCCCTTGCTACCCAATCCCTCCCTTTTACTTCTATCTACCTAACCCCCATCTTCCCGCATACCTCACTACAGATGAAGGAAGACAAGATAGGCCTAGCGAGCGAGCGAGTGATTGCGCGGCACATCCGCGCATAGTCTGATGCCTGGTGTAACTCTAA
>CM060329.1:34328429-34332607 GCA_030674155.1 Stramonita haemastoma | reverse complement strand
GACGGGGGGAGGGGGCGATTTAATGGGAACGGGAGGAGAGGAGAGAGAGAGGAGAGAGGAGAGGGGGACGGCGAGAGAGGGGAAAGGGGAAAACGGGAAAAGGGAGACGAGAGAGAGGAGAGAAGAAGACAGAGACAGAAGAGCGGGAAAAAGGCCGACACAGGACAGCAGACAACAGACCAGACCCAAAGACAAGGGCCCAAAATGGGCGAGACCCACAAGACAAAAAAACACGAAAAAAGCTTAAAAGAGATAGACGGGACGAAAGACGCAGAGAAAGGGAAAACAAGACAAAAAAGGAAAAAAACCAAAAAAAAACAAGAAAAACCCCCCAAACAAAACCCCAAAAAAAATACAAAAAACAACATAAACCGACATACAAAACGGACCAGACAACGACAGACCCCCTTTAAAGCTTCCCCCCGGGTTTCCACTTTTGAATTCTTTTAAACCCCCCCCCCCCCCCCCCCCCTTTTTCCCCACCCCCACCCCCCAAAAGGAGATAAACAGCCCTGTTCCTGAACCGGACCAAACACTGGCTGCTAATCTTTGCCTGACGGTTCGCCTTGTCCGGCGCCCTCAACCGGTTTGTTCCTTCTCTACCTACCTCGGAAAGTTTAACAACACGGCTAAACCCCTTTCTTGCCCAAAAAGTGATAGGTATTGAAGAGAATAGGTCCTTCTGTGTTGTCTCTTTTACCCTACTGAGGTTTGGAATGCTGGAGAGCGAACATGCCACTCAAACAGACGATACAAAAGAAGATGAAGAAGACGAATAACAAAAAACAAGGAGAAGGGCACAAAGAAAGAGTCAACACAGCAGAAACAGCAGCAGCAGCAGCAGCAGCAGCAGCAGCAGCAGCAGCAGCAGCAGCAGCAGAAGAAGAAGAAGAAGAAGAAGAAGAAGAAGAAGAAGAAGAGAGATGAGATGAGATGATGATAAATGATGAGAGATGAAGAAGAGAGAAGAGAGAAGATGAGAAAGAAAGAAGAAGAAGAAGAAGAAGAAGAAGAAAGAAGAAGAAGAAGAAGAAGAAGAAGAAGAAGAAAGAAGTTGAAGAAAAAGAACTTTAAAAGATATCTTTACACCTTGATGGATGTTCAGCAACAGGTAAAACATGTTTTATCATAAAACAGCAGAAACAAACAGACAGACAGACACGAATCAAACAAGTGTGTGTTTGTATTTGCGTGCTGCGTGCGTTTTTGGTGCATGCAAAACAAGTACAGAACGTGCATGCACACTTTGTACAAATATGTTTATTCTCATCCATTCCTCCAAGACAAAACGAAGAATCACACCAGATAAACCAAAAAAATGTAATAAAAAAAATTAAGAAACAAACAACCAGAAAACAAACACAATATGGCGAATCAACCAAATCCTACTTCACAGACACAAAGACTGCAATAACATTAACAACTACACCGTTACTTTACGAAAAATAGCCACGTAGACAAAAATCTCACCATCAGTGAACCTTGAATCTCAAATTGAAGAACGAGGGGGAAAATATAACCAACCACGTCTAACCCTCCCTGCCTCCTATACAATCCTCTCCCCATGTCTACCTCTTATATATAATTTCCTCAATAATCATCATAAATTATCATCCACTCACAATACATACAAAGCCAAAACCACTTTTCGATAAAGTCAACTTAAAAAGGAACCAAAAAAAAAATGATTTCCAAAACGCACCCCCTCTCTCTATCTATCAATCATTCTACAAACTCAGACCCATTTGCCATTGTCAATCTTCTTTCGATCGACTACGGTCAGTTATTACGGGATTAAGGTCCATTCAAAATCGGAACAAAGGATCTTCAAAGCTTGCAAACGGACTGACCAGAGGCTATTGTTCAGCGGCCAACGGATGTGTTTGACCGTTTTTTCTTTTCCTCTCTCTCTTCAGTTCCCTTCGCTACTTATGTCAATAGGGGACGTGTCTGCCGCCTCTAATGGGTGGGATTTGCTTTGGTCTGCCGCTCTCAAATCCTCCAAAAAAAGAAAGAAAGAAAGATTGCTGAGTGTTGTGAAGAGGGGAAAGAGGAGGGGGTTAGGGTGTAAAATACGAAAGGGAGGGGGGGAGGGGGGCAGACTGTCGGAAAAAAGCAGAGTACTTATCTTTTACCTTTGAAATAAAGAATTTTGTCTGCGTTTGCTTGCTCTCTCTCTCTCTCTCTCTCTCTCTCTCTCTCTCTCTCTCTCTCTCTCTCTCTCTCTCTCTCTCTCTCTCTCTCTCTCCTCTCTGCTCCTCCTCCTTCCTCTCATCCTTTTTTTCTTTTCATCCTTAGAATTTTCCTTCCTCTTGAACATTCTTTTTCTTCTTAATTTTTCGGCTTTTCTCTTATATTTTTAATTCTTCTTCCTTCTCCCTACGCATGTATCTTTCTTTCTTTTCTTTTCTTTTCTTCCCCTCCCTCTCCTCCTTGTCCCCTCCATCCCCCCCCCTCTCTCTCTACTCTTTCCATCCTTTTTCATCATTTTTTTCTTAATCCTCCTTTTTAAAAAAAAATCTTCCTTCATATCTTTTCTCCCTTTTATCTTCATCTTGATTTCTCTTTTTTTCAGTTCCTGATAGCAAGTCGATTTTTTCTTTTCAATGACAGGTAGGTCGGGAGATCTTTTACGTGAATTGCAGAAGAAGAAAAAATATATATGTAGAGCCTTCTCTTTTCACTGACCTCTTCACCTTCCTGCTCATTTGCCAAAGTAGTTTGGGTCGGTTTTTTTCGTCTGCTGTTTTCTTTTTTTTTGTTTTTGCTTTATTCCTTATGACTGGTGTTTGTTTGTTTGTTTTTTTGGAGTGTGTTCTGTTTTGCTTTTTTTTTTCTTTCGTTTTCTGTCGATCTTTATCTATTTCTTTTTCTGTTTTGTCTTTTCTTTCTTTCTTTCTGTTTTCTTTCGTTATCTCTATCTGTCGTTGTTTCTGTTTTTATTTGTTTTCTTTCTTCCTTTCTCTCCTTTCCTTTGTTATCTGTATGACTGTCTTCATTTTCTTTTTTTTTCTTCTTCTTCTGTGTTTATCTCTTTCTTTTTTCTCTCTCTCCCTTTCTGTCTTTTCTTTCGTTATCTACATATCTGTCTTAATTTTTCTCTTTCCTCCTTACTTGTTTTTTTGTATCTTTATTTCTTTCTCCTTTTTTTTTCGTCTCTGTCTTTTTCTTTGCTTTTTTTGTTTAGGTTTTTGCTAGTTTTATTAATTTTTTTTGTTTTTTGGGTTGCTTTCCCATTTTCCTTTCCTTTTAATTAATTCTTCACGCCCCTTGTACAGGCCTCTTTGACATCAGCGTGAAGGAGACTGCCAACTTTTCTCATTTTACTGTATGTAGGCGTGAACCTGCATGCACATATGTATGCGCGCGTGCTGCACACAACACGCAAGAACGCACCGACAAAACGCACACTCACAGACACGGAGACAGAAGCCAGACAGACAGACGGACACACATTCTTCTCTCTCTCTCTCTCTCTCTCTCTCTCTCTCTCTCTCTCTCTCTCTCTCTCTCTCTCTCTCTCTCTCTCTCTCTCTCTCTCTCTCTCTCTCTCTCTTTTCTCTCCTCTCTCTCTCACACACACATTCATATTTTCTATATGATTATTACCTTTCCGGATAACACTGAACAAAAAAAGTCTGTGACTACGGTCCTCAACACTCAAATTCTTCATTTTAGCGGCTTTGCATCCATGAACAAAGCCCTGCCTAAACCACGGCTGAGGGACACGAAAGCCCGGTCAGAATAATTCATAACATCACAAAATATCAGACTTGAAGTTGTGATGACTGCTTGAGATCACAGATTATACTCTCTCCCACTGTTATTGGGCGTTGCTCGCAGCTGAAAAACTACCTGACAGGATTATCATTATCCTCATTCCTTTATCGTAACTTCTGCGGCCGTCAGGCAGGCCTGGGAGATCCAGACACCTGCACACCTGTACACAGGTGCAAGAGGAAATGTGAGTAAGGCTGGGAAAGACACTCGCTTCCCTGAAAGGGATGACTGACAGTCCATTATAAGCGTAATCCCTGTCCTGATCAGACAACATCGTCAGAACAGAAGCCAAGATGAAAAAGAGGAGGGAGGAAGGAGGAGGAGGAGGGAGAGGAGGAGGAGAGGAGGAGGAGGAGAAGAAGAGGAGGAGGAGGAGAAAGAGGAGGAGGAGAAGAAGA
>CM060329.1:34298429-34300929 GCA_030674155.1 Stramonita haemastoma | reverse complement strand
CACACACACACAAAAGAAAACCTGCCCTGACTCCCAAATTACGAGCCAAATACAGCTGTTTTCCTTCCGAAAATAGTGCTACTATACACGCGCGTAGGCAAACACTATACGCCCAGAGTTATAAACAGTAGGTAAAGATCAACGGCACGTGAGCAGTAAGTAAAGTAGTAGTAGCGGTAACAGCCGGTACACTGGTTGATTGTAAGCGTATTGTATGTCTTTATCAGGGCAATAAAGTGACCCACGCTACGGTCAAGCCCTTAGCCATAAACTGAAGAGACGGTTCATGTCCCGATGACTATTGAACGTGCCATGACTGAATTTTTATGGTACTAACTAACCACGACAACAGTCATTTTGACATTGTTTCAGGTTTGAGTTGGTGGTCCATCTCATTTATGACCGAGTTTTCGTGGGTATTTGTTTGTTTGTTGCTGGTTTTGTTGTTGTTGTTTTTTTTAAGTGAGGGGAAAGCAGAGGATGGAGAGGCCAGTGAGAGGAGTAAAGGCACTTGGGTTTTGTGAGGGGTTTTTATGTGTGTAATCTTTTTAAACCATTGTTGTCTGAAATTTTTGTGGGGGGGGGGGGGGGGGGGGGTGCGTATTCAGTTCAACAGTCAAATGCAACCGACTTGCAAACTATATAAATACACAAAAAGTATTTTCACACACATACGCGCTCACACGCGCACACACGCACGCATAAACCCACACACACACACACCACTGACTCCAAGGTCAAGTGGGGAGAGCAGGTTGAATCCAAACAAGACAAAGAAGAAGTAGAAGAAGGAAGAAGAAAGAAAGAAAAAAAGAAAGAGGATGGTAGCGGCCAGTGGCATAGTGCTCCTTCCTGCCTGTAGAAGTCAGAACAAAGGTGGGCCAGAACCGACAGACAGTCATCATCCTCCACCCGACACCAGAGGTTTCAGACTACACAGGAAGGTATCCCCCCATAATAGGGCCTCGTCAACAACAGCCCTACCTCCCTCACCTGCCGCATGTCGTGTCACAACCACAAACTATCACCTACACATCGCTACACTGGGGAGAACTGTGGGTGGAATAGGAAAAACAATAGGTCTAGCCAGATGACTGGTGCGCGAACGCATGTAGCACGCATGCGCGCAGCCGAGGCGCCGCGCGCACATACACACACACTCTCTCTCTCTCTCTCTCACACACACACACAGCGCGTGAGTTGGGCAAAATGAAAGTAAAATCAAATTGAGAAAATTTTTAATTGTTGCTTAATTTCGTAAACCACTGTTGATATGTACCTGTGTGAGTGTGACAAAGTATCTGTGTGTGTGTGTGTGTGTTGTGTGTGTGTGTGTGTGTGTGTGTGTGTGTGTGTGTGTGTGTGTGTGTGTGTGTGTGTGGTGTGAGCGTGCGTGCGTGCGTGTGCATTGTGTGTGTGTGCGGCGCGCGCGTGTGTTGTGTGTTGAGGGTACCGGTGGCAGGTGGTGGACATAAAAAAAGACCTCACTTTCCTTCCAAAAACCATTCCTAATTAAAAACTTTTTATTCACTCATTTTTTTTAAAAATCCCTTCCACATTTCCCCTTTCCTACACTACCATCAAGACTCCCCCCTTTCTTCGACAGTGTTTGAAAATCGATGGCACTGCTCCAGTCACATCATATCACATTCTACCAACCTCTTTGTCTAGCCAAGCGTTTCGTGGCTAGGACTTGGACTCATTTCCGTTAGCGGTGAGTAGAGGTGGTTACGGTGATAAACATTTTATGAAGCTGAACTCGCGGGTGGGCGGGGGGTGGGGTGGGGTGGTGGGGGGGAGAGGATGAGAGCAAGGCTTGCACACACATCTGGCTATCGATCATGGCGGATCACAACGAACCAGGTATCCATGAATGAAGGACAGGAGAGGGGAGGGGGAGGGTTGTGGGGAGTGAGGGGGAGGAGGGAGGCAGGGAGGGAGAGAGATGAGGAGGCGGAGGTGGAGGGGGGGGGGAGAGAGGGGCACAGAGAGAGAGAGAGGAGAGAGAGAGAGAGAGAGAGAGAGAGAGAGATTATATTATTTATTTTATCGAGGAACAGTAAGCTCATGTGCTTTTTTTCATCGTCCGTGTGTATGCAGTTTATAATATTGTCATCTGTTCCACGGCACACGATGGCTACTTCGAAGGAACAGATTTAACGTGTGGCAAGATTTCGTGCGTTCGCACAGGGCTCGGTTAAGTCATTGAGAGGATAGTTCAATGCCGCGTGTGTGTGTGTGTGTGTGTTGTGGTGTGTGTGTGTGTGTGTGTGTGTGTTGTGAGAGAGAGAGAGAGAGAGAGAGAGAGAGAGAGAGAGAGAGAGAGAGAGAGAGAGAGAGGAGAGAGAGAGAGACGAGAGAGACGACAGACAGACAGACAGAGACAGACAGGCAGACAGGCAGACAGAGACAGAGAGACAAGAGACAAAATAAAATCGAACTGTGTGCAACACCCTGAAATAGATCTTGTACCAAGATCTAGGAGAAAAAACTGGAGGTT
>CM060329.1:34270929-34293429 GCA_030674155.1 Stramonita haemastoma | reverse complement strand
AGGGAGAGGGGAGGAAGACAGAGAAAGGAATGGGAGGAGGAGGGCAACATCTCAGACTGGACAGGCCTGAGGCTGAGCGAAGGAAGCACTGCGAGAGAGAGGCGGAAGGAAGGAAGACGGAGAAATGTGGAGAGAGCTGGTTGTCAAGTCCTCCATGGTGACCCCTACGGGAAAAAGACTAAGGGATATGTAATGTAAAGTATCAATTTATAATGGGATGCGATTATTGTACTGTATTGTAGCTACATTCTGAGACACCAGACGTTGTCCAGCCAGTAGAGCTCCATGAAAATTCAATGGGTTCACTACGACAGACTGCAGACTTCACCATCTAGACCAGACTAAAAGTTTAGCATGGCCAGGGAACGCAAGAGAAAAAGAAACATCCTTAATACTAGCCTATACATATATTTTCTACAGGGGAGAATACGACAGGACATGCCTCGGATTGTAGCTAACAGATGTGGAAATCATTGTATGCTGTTACACCTACTTAAGAAAAAAACACTGAAAATTAATCGTCTACGGTCCCCACCCAAACAACAACCCCCCCCCCCCCCCCCCCAATCTTCCAAAATAAATGCTCCGGAAAGGTGGAGTTTTTGTTATGGGATGGGAGGGAGGGAGGAGGCGGCGCGTTGTGTAAATTTTTTTTAGGGGTAGGGGAAAGACGGACGCTTTGTTGTGTGGTATTATGGTATGGGGCAGGAGAAGAGGAGAGGGATTAGGACCTGGGTCAGGTTGCATGACACGCGTATGCAACGTTCCGCAACAGGCCTGCACGAGATGGCGCGAGGATAATCTGAAAACAGTCATTGCCTCCCTTTTACAAGCTGTAGAGGGTAAGAGGGAGAGGGGTAGGAGGGAGGGAGGGAGAGAGAGAGAGAGAGAGAGAGAGAGAGAGAGAGAGGAAGAGAGAGAGAGAGAGGAGAGAGAGAGAGAGAGGAGAGAGAGAGAGAGAGAGAAAGAGAGAGAGAGAGAACACACACACACACACACATACACACACACACACAACACACACACACACACACACACACACACAACAACAGAGAGAGAGACAGAGACAGACAGAGACAGACAGACAGAGACAGACAGACAGAGACAATGAGAGAGATATAGAGAGAGACAGAGACAGACAGAGAGTAAAAGACAGAGAGAGAGAGAGAGAGAGAGGGGGGGGAGACAGAAAGTAAGAGAGACAAAGACAGACAGAGGTAAAAACAGGAAGGCAGGAAGACAGAAACGGAGGCAGAAGAGAGATAAAACAACGAGAGAGAGAGAGAGAGAGAGAGAGAGAGAAGAGAGAGAGAGAGAGAGAGAGAGAGAGAGAGAGAGAGAGAGAGAGAGAGAGAGAGAGAGGAAGGAGGAGAGAGAGAGGAGGAGGAGAGAGGAGGAGAGGGAGGAGGAGAGAGGAGAGGGAGAGAAGAGGAGAAGAGAGAGAAGAGAGAGAGAGAGAGAGAGAGAGAGAGAAGGAGGGGAGAGAGAGAGAGAGACAGACAGACAGACAGACAGACAGACAGACAAGCAACAGACAAAGACGAAGAAAAGACAGACAGACAAAACAAGAGACAGCAAATTCAGAGTAAGAGATAAAAGTACCGAAATAAATGAGCTTGCCATAAGCTATTTGCTTGCTATTACTCTTAATACGTGTATGTACATTGTTTCATATTTTCTGAATAAAAATGTCATTAGTTATTCAAAACATGTTGTTTTATTTTAAATTCCTGTGTTCACTCTCATTTTAAATGACCAGAGCAATACAAAAAAGGGGTGGGGTGGGGGGTGGTAAGTACTGATTACCTATAATTATATACCCTAACAAGAGAACACAACAGCAGCAACATTTACGACAACAAAAAAACACAACAGAACTTCAACCTGGTAGTTCAAACCAAACCTCAACATAACAATAAAACCATACAAACACCCACAATCACACTTCCAAGAAAATAATGGTCAAAACCTAAAAAAAATAATAATAAAAAGAGAAAAGATTCGTTTCACAAAAAACACGATTATCAATGTTTTGTTTTTGTTTTGTTTTTGTTCTCAGCACACACACAAAAATCATACTCTAAACAAAAAAATAATCACAGTAAAAAACACATATCAATATTTTTTTCTCAATACACGAAAAAGACAACAACAACAACAAAAAAAGCCCACTTTTTGGCGCACGGGTGCCGTGCAGTGTTTCACGTGCAGACTAAAAAAGCAAGACGCTAACCTTTCCAGTTAACCCCTTTTAGCAATCTAGCGAGAGTTTGCCAGCACCGCGTCTGCAGTCTGGATGATGAAAACCAGCAAGAAAACAAGTTTTTAAAAAAGCCACCAAAAAAAAAACCCAGAGAAAAAGTAGGAAAAAAAGAAGGAAAAAAAGGGTGGATAAAAAAAAAGGTTCAGGAATGTCGACCAGAGGCTGTCAGAGATTAAATCGAGTCGGGTTTTATGTTTTCCATAGAAACCCCTGTTTTCAGAAATAGCACGCCTTTGCTGATGCTGGAGAAACAATCTCTTACACACACTAAAACAAAAAAAAAAGAAGAAATAAAAGAAAGACAGAAAGAGAGAGAAAAGCAGCAGCAAATTATATATTTTTATATACGACGTGTGGTTCTGGATCTACTGCATATTACTTTTAAGCAGCCAATTTCTGGAACCGAAAGCGGTGGAGTGAGATAAAAGACAAGTGTGTCGTATTATACATGCAGAGAAAAGCCACAAGAAAATCAGTTCCTTGCAGTTATAGGAAAGCGGTACAGAGAGGACACAAAAGTTTTACGCAGGAAATCTCTCTCTCTCTCTCTCTCTCTCTCTCTCTCTCTCCTCTCTCTCTCTCTCTCTCGTCTTCTCTCATCCTCACCTCCCCACCTCACCCCACACCAACACAACACACACACACACAACAACCAGCAAAAAGCAATTTTACACAGGCAACAAAGTAAAACCCCACAAATGCAAACCCAAAAAAGGGGGAAAAACCATGCAGAAGGACAGACACCCTGTTTCCATTACAAAAAGACACACTTGCAGATGACAATCCAGCAACCGCACCCCAGGTTATATTAGGGCATACAGTCTATCCACCAGATCTGTGAAAATCCCTCCCCCCCCCCTCCATCCTCCCCCGAGAGAGACAGAGAGACCAAGAGACAGAGAGAGAGATACCAGGAACGACAGAACCCACTCATCAAGATCCCCTCTCTCACCCCAATCTTCTACCTCTACCTCCATGCAAACCTTCGCCACAAACACCACCCACCACCACCACCACCACACAACAACCCTCCCCCTCTACCCCTACACCCCCCCCCCCTCCTCCACCCCCCAAATCCCCGGCCAGTTTCACACAAACACGATCTGGCAGCGCAGATATATCACACAGTTTTGTGGGGGTTGGGGAGTAAAAGAAGAGTACGGTACAGTACAGAGGAGAGATAGAGGGAGTAGTATAGGGAGAGAGAGTGGAGGAGCCAGCCAGAGAAAGACAAGTCACTGGTCTAACAGTTCCCCTGCTGGTCTTGGCTATAACTGACGGTGGCGCTGGTGATGGCGATAGTTCTTTTTCGGGTTGCTGCAGAGAACAGATACATCAGCGCAGGAAACAGAAGCCATTGCGAAAGTAGTAGTATAGCCAGGCGAACGGAGGGAGTGAGGGAGGGAGAAAGAGAAGAAGAAAAAAAGACGGGAAAAGAATGAGGCAGGAAAAGAGAGCATAGTGGTTGTTAGTGTTGAAAGTCTTCAGAGTGCTGATCAAGCAAGTGGTTCTTCTTCTTCTTCATCGAACACTCAGCAACTGTTGTTGTAAGCCAGTTGAGCGAAAATGCGTTGCACTACCGTTAAGTGCCGGACATGTCAAGTCCAGAACATCCAACCGGCGTAGGCGAGAATCGTTATCTTCTAGAGATGTAAGTCTTTCTAGGGCAGGACCAAGAAAACAGAAAATTGACAAGTAGGAGGTCACAGGAAGAAAAGGAACAAGGCAAACAAAGAGAGGGATAGCAAAAAGGGAATTCCTAGCACAAAATTTACAGAAGGTTGGGGTGGAGATGTTATTTGTACTAACAGGCCCTCGGCAGCCCAACGACGGAAAGAGTGGTTGAAAAATGCTCTCAAGAGATCATGGGGGACCAATTTGTCTAAAACTAAAGGTGGTTGATAGTATCAGAAGATGGAAATAATGAAGAGAATGAGAAAGAAAAGGAGAATGAGCCATGAGGAGGAGAAGAAGAAAGAAGAAGAAGAAAGAGGGACTTTGGAGAGAGAAGAAGAAGAAGAAGAAGAAGAAGAAGAGAAGAAGGGAAGAAGAAGAAGAAGAAGAAGAGAGAGAAGAAGAAGAAGAAGAAGAAGAAGAAGAAGAAGAAGAAGAAGAAGAAAAGGAAGAGAAGAGAAGAGAGAAGAAGAGGAGGAGGAGGAGGGAGGGGGGAGGGGGGGGGGGGGGGAGAAGAAGAAGAAGAAGAAAACAAAACAGGCCACAACAACAAAGAAGAAAATAACTTTAAAAACAACACAAAAACCAAACCAAACAAACAACAACAACAACAAAAACCAACAAAAAACGGAAAACAAGACAGAGAGAAGAAAATAAAGAAAAAAAGTGCGATTGAAAAGGAAGAAAGCAATTAAAGAATAAAAAAAAACATAAAACAAAACAAACAACAATCGAGCAAAATCTTTTTTTTACTTGATAGAAAAGGATAAGCACGATGAAATGAGCGTGCTGTCCAAAATAATTACTTTGTGCATTAGAGAAGAACAAATAGGAGCTCCAGGGGAAAGGAGATGAGGAAGAAAAGAGAGGAAGAGAAGAAGAAGAGAAGAAGAAGAGAAAGAAGAAGAAGAAGAAGAAGAAGAAGAAGAAGAAGAAGAAGAAGGAAGAAGAAGAAGAAGAAGATGAAAGGAAAGGAAAATGATGAAAGGAGGAAAGGAACAACAACAAGAAGAAGCTGAAGAAGAAGTTGATCTTATGAAGATGATGATGTTGAAGGAAAGAGGGAGAGAAAAAGAAAATAATGAAGAAGAAGAAGAAGAGAAAATAACGAGAAAAACAATAACGAGAACAAGAAGAAACAGTAACAATCACAAGAAGATGATAATGATGCCGAAGACAAAGAAAAAAGGCGACGACAACAAGGGGAAAAAACCCTTCTCTCACTCAGGCCAAAGAATCCCTATTTCCCAATAAGAATAATCAGTTCTCAAGAATGATTAAGACATAAATGAAGCACAAAATAGAAAAGAAAGAATCTTACAGGTGGATGGATGGATGGACAGATAAGATGAGCTGATGGATGGACGAACTGAAAGGGGGAGGGGAGGGGGGGGAGGGGAGGGGAGGAGGAGAGAGAGAGAGGAGAGAGAGAGAGAGAGAGAGAGAGAGAGAGAGAGAGAGAGAGAGAGAGAGGAGAGAGAGAGAGAGAGGGGGGGGGGGGAAGGAAGAAATAAACACGGATGCCATGTGTACACATTCATTCTGCGTTTTCTTGTTGTACACAATATACTGTACATATATGTAGCCTCTATGGTCGAAGACCATATCATCATCATCATCATCATCATCAATCATCATCATCATCATCATCATCATCATCATCATCATCATAATGCAGCGTCATGTTCTTGATTTTTATGCATGCGCACGCTTAAGAAAGTGTGCGCTGACTGCACGCGAATACCCGCAAGACTGCAGTTTTGTTTGTTTTGTTCTGTTTTGACTTAAAAACCCTCTCTATTCTGTTTTTGAATTCCTTACAGATATGCATTGAACATAAAGATATATTCTCTCTCTCTCTCTCTCTCTCTCTCTCTCATCTCCCTACATCTCTCTCTCCTCTCTACTCTCTCTCACATCTACTCTCTCTCATCTCCTCTCACACACACACACACACACACACAACACACACAGGGGACATACATCAGAGATATCATCATCCCCCTCTCTCTCGCTGTCTCTCCTGACCAACACATCAACACCTACTCTCCTCCTTCCTCATTCATCCCTGTCTTTCTCCTGCCCTCCTCCCCCCCCCCCCCCCCCTCTCTCTCTTTCTCTCACCTGGAAACACCTACAGGTACATCATCATCATCAACATCAACATCAAAGACAGCCATCCACATCACAATGGAAAAACGCATTCCAAGGAAGCAACCTGCCGCATCGGAGTGACACTGGTAAAGAGAGAGAGAGAGAGAGAGAGAGAGAGAGAGAGAGAGAGGAGAGAGAGAGAGAGAGAGAGAGAGAGAGAGAGAGAGAGAGAGAGAGAGAGAGAGAGAGAGAGAGGGAGGGAGAGAGAGAGAGAGGAGAGAGAGAGAGAGAGAGGAGAGAGGGAGGAAGAGGGGACAGAGAGACACAGAGAGAGAGAGAAGGGGGGGGGGAGAGGACAGACAGACAAGCAGGCAGACAGACAGACAGACAGACAAAGCAGATGACACCACAGACGATCCTAACAAGCACAGTAATGCACAGTAGCTCCCCCACTTCTTCCTATAAACGCCTAGAGGGGCGCAGGCACAGGGGGGCGCAAAGATACATTGGGACTTTTTTCAGGTATAGGCTAGTCTAGATAGTAAGAGTAGCAAGCAGAAGCTCCGTCAGGCAGACCTGTCCAGCAATATAGCCTAGCTTGCAGCCAGCACGCGCTTGTTTACGGCGGGTAATGGGCGGAGAACGAGGTGCGAGGACAGGTGGCGAGGAGGAACAAATGGGTGATGAGAGTGCGCTTGACCGTGAAGACACTGCTAGCACAGGGCAACTCAGCTGCAAGCGATGAGTCAATTAAGAGAAGGATGGTATCTCTGGAATGTTGGAATCTGTGCTGGTGTGTGTGGTGTACAGTGTGTGTGTGTGTGTGTGTGTGTGGTGTGTGTGTGTGTGTGTGTGTGTGTGTGTGTGTGTGTGTGTGTGTTTGTGTGTGTGTTGTGTGTGTTGTGTTGTGTTGTGTGTGTGTGCGTGCGTGGGTGTCTGTCTGTCTATCTCTGAGTGTGTGTCACCATCGAGTCCTTGAAGTACACAGTTATGTAAAGTCTGAAGGGATGGGCAGGATACGGTGTTAGTAAAATGTTCAGACCACAAAATACAAACTGAAAGAAATGTAATGCAGACAGATAACAGAACACTTTATAGTCGCGGACGCTGAGCGCGCGCGCGCGCGCGAGCACACACACCACACACACCACACACACACACACACACACACACACACACACACACACACACACACACACACACCACCAAAAAACTCTGTAACAACCTCCACCCCACCCCCCTTTCCCAACCTTTAACACGATCCAAACGAAACACACCTGCCCAAATCAAACACCATCACTGCGAACACCCGCCGCACGAACAAAGACAGAATTGACTAAGACCCAGGACAGAAGACAAGATGAAGACCTACAAGAGAAGCTCTAGACAAGAATCACACCTCCAAAGATAACTTCCCCTCCTCTCCCTTTCATCTCTCCCCGCACACAGTCCTGTGTATCTATGTGCTAACAGAGGAACACGCCCCAGGTTTCATCATCATCATCAAGACATCTCCCTCCGACAGCAGATCTATACAATGCATCGACACAGCATGCGGGAGGGAGATCTGTCCAGTTCAAAGCCTCGGTCCCTGGAGGGTGTTCACTGTTAGTCACTTCAAAGACCTGTGTGCCGAGAGTACATCGTCGTTAGTCACTTCAAAGACCTGTCTTTGCCCAGTGGAGAGAGGTCAGTGGCCAGCGTGATGGTTTTCTAAACCTTTCCCCGGGTTTCTCTTAGTTATGGGTGTGCGCACGAACATGTTTGGGAAAGGTATGACAGAAAAATGATTTGTAGCAACAAAGTATGAAGTACTTAACCCTTTGACCATCATTTCATGAATTAATGTTGTAAAACGTCTAACACAAAAATCCCTTGGAAAAAGTTCCATAAAACATACAAACTTTATCCCTTCAACTCAACTCAACTGTCTCCATAGCTGCTGTTGTCAGTCGGAGCTCCAGGCGATGCCACCAAGGTTAGCCACCCCCCCTCTCTCGTCTGTCTCTGTCTGTCTGTCTGTCTGTCTGCTTCTGTTGGAGGTCCACAATCTCTTCGATACAGGTACCGATTGGTTTTACGACACAGATACCAGTGGATGATAAAATGGGTCCGAAAACAATCACACTGTGAAAAAATAATTCATCATGGAAATGATGATGGGGAGAGCTGTTACCTCATTGTTCACCCTAAAAACGAGAGAAACTAAAAGCGTCCATCTCCGTTCCCTTGATTCAAATCATCTAAGCAATTCCCAGACGGCAAAGATGACTCATACAGCCACCCACTATCGATCGATGTCTTCAAGTCCAAAACCACGCTCTGGAAAAAAAGCATGTTCAGAATACCTACTCCTAAACATTCAGTGACTCTTTTACACCGAACACCATCTTTCCATTTATCCAGCAACTGAACAAGATCTATAAAGTAAGACAGCACTTTCTCGCACCGATACAGTTCTTAACAGTTAGGTTAATGATAAAAATCAAAAGAATCCGGCTTGGGTCTATCATTTCATACAGGTGCCAAATCCCTAACTCCTCACACTAAACGAAAAAAAAAAAATTGAAAAAGGCTAGACAATACAAGAAAAGAAAAGAAAAGAAAAAAGGAAAGTAAAAACAAGTAGGAAAAAAAGAAAAATGAACACACGGAAAGAAGAGGTCAGGAGGAATCGCCGATATAATACCACCGAAAGAAGAGAAAGAAAAAGAGCGGCGGCATGCATGCACAAAACTGCTTGCCATTCCGTCACCTGACAGAGCCCTGTTGCACGTAATTGGCCCCAGCGTCCAATAAAAAGGTCGGACCTCCCTCCCCCTCCCTCCCTACTGCAGCCATCAGCCGCATCGTAAACTAGCCATCATCTCCTGTAGCCAGGCCTCGCGGTCGGCTGCGCAAAGGGGCGATGTCGTCTTTTCCGAGGCCTCATGGTCGTCCCATAAATCATTCAGCTTGCAATCAGCCCGCGCTCTCTCTCAGGCCGTGGAAATGAGCCGTTGTTGGGAAAATTTAGAGGGAGTTATTGCAATGCAGTTGTTGTTGTTGTTGTTGTTGTTGTTGGTTGTGGTTGAGAGAGAGAGAGAGAGAGAGAGAGAGAGAGAGAGAGAGAGAGAGAGAGAGAGAAGACAGACAGACAGACAGACAGACAGACAGACAGACAGACAGACAGACAGACAGACAGACAGACAGCAGAGAAAACACAAAAAATTAACCAAATATCCACGTGTGAAAAAGCGCTTTACCACGATATCTTTACAAGAGACGCAGGCTCTCATTTCAAAGACACACACACGTTGTTCACGATAGCAACAGCCAGCAGACGAGCACACAGTTCTAGACACCTCTTCTCGTAGGCTACTACCAGAAGCAACAAGACAAGGCCCAGAGCTCTGCGATCCGGTTCCACCATAGACAGACAGACAAGTATTGGAATTCCAGACAAAAGCCCAGGCTTAACTGCTCTCAAGTTCAAAGGTACAGTGCTGCAATTCGCACATTCCTGCCTCTGTTTTGAGAACTCACCGATAAGATGATTCGGTACACAAACATTATTAAAACAACCAGGATTGAGACCTGTACGTACACGCGCACGCACGCACACGCGCTCGCACACACACACACACACGATACAGAAGGGGAGTGGGAAGAAAGAGCGAGAGAGATTGGTACAATCATCAGATACATGCATGGACAGGTAGACAAGCAGGCAGGCAGAGGCAGAAAGAGTAACAACAGGAAGGGGGTTGAGTAGAATCAGTGGAGAGAGACAGAGATACTGAAAAAGCAGAGCCAAGGAGGGAGGAGGGAGAGAGAGAAAGGGGAGGGGGAGGAGAATGAGAGTGACAGGGAGAGAGCCAGGAGGAGACAGAGCCGGGGGAGACACGGACATTGACACCATGACACTGAATGACTTTTAATGACTTGGGCCAACAGCCCCTATCATCACAATTGAAGAATAGGGACACGCAGAGACACACAGACAGACCGACTGACATACAGTCAAGCAGACAGGCAGCAGACAGACAGACATTACAATTTCACACACAGAACAATCCAGTTATATAACATTCAGTTTTTAACCCCTCCTCCCCCCTAAAAAAAACCAACAGCCTCCCTCCCCAACAGTACAAAACCTTTACTACAAAGACACATCCAGCCAATCAGGATTGAAATTCCGACGTCTAGAAAATCACAATCCATACCTCGGTAGCTTCAATTGAAAATTTGTCTGCAACAAAAGTGACAAGGAAGGAAGTTCCCGATAACAGAGGCCAGACAAGAGGAGGAGAAGAATAATCTGCCCCAAACAAGTCCGAGGTCAGTTATTAGGACATGCATACATACACTCCTCGTCCTCCTCTCCCTCCTCCCCCCCTCTCTCACTCTCTCTCTCCTCTCTCTCCCTCTCTCTCTCTCTCTCTCTCTCTCTCTCTCTCTCTCTCTCTCTCTCTCTCCTCTCTCTCTCTCTCTCATCCGCGTGTCTGCACTTGTAAGTGTACTCCATTCTCCCTTTGTTTCAAGTGCCACGTTGTCGTTCACCTGTCAGAGAGAGTGGTGTATACTTAAGATCCTGCCCCATGGAGGACGACAGCCAGGCATCTGTTAATCTCGCACCTTGAGATAACTACTGTCAACATTCGCCACGTGTCTAGCGCCACGTTTCCCGCCCCAATCTATCGATAATCCCCCTTTTCTGAATGCCATCAGATGGCGTGTCAGCCCCTGAATTCTCATTACAGGTAAATTTATGAAGGCCTGTTGTTTACCTTGGTATGGATTAGAACTATCTATCTACGCAAGATAGTTGGGATTTTTACCTACACAAAGGAACAAGAGCGAGTGGGAGTTGGGGGGGGGGGGGGTCCTGTGATAAACTCCTAGGTGGGATTAAGGTGTTGGTTGTAAAAGTGGGGTAAGTACGATGATTATGATGAAGGTTACTACGTTGGAGGATTACAGCTAAGAGACAGGTCATTGTGAGGGTTATGTGACTTTATTCCCTACGTGATATTGAACACACAGAATGTCAGACAGAAGGACCTCAATTGTAAATAAAGGTTAGACAAAAGGAGAGGGCGCAGGTTGAAATGATAATGAAGAGGATGCTGGGACAATGGGGGGAGGGGGTGGTAGTGGTGGAGGACGTGGACACATCATAATCTTCTTGTAAGTCTGAATCTTATGACACTGTCCATAATGTTGACGCGAGTTTTAAATTCTTTCTGTTCCAGTCGGCTCCTAAGTCTGATTATCACCGTTTTTCTATTCTTACAAGAATTGGGGGGGGGGGGGGGGGGGGTTAGCCTCACAAAAACATTCTTTCCTTTTCCTGCCTCTTGCCCTACCATCTGTTCTTTACGCTTGCAATTGAGAGAGACAGATACAAAGAGACGGAGACAGACCGACAGACGACAGACAGACAAGAAACAGACACAAAGAGACACAGAAAGAAACAGAGAATGAGAGACAGAGGAATTCTTGTCTGCATTCAGTTTTCTACCCATTGAAAAAGGTTAAAGCTAACATGAGCCACAAGTTCGGAGAAAATAAAAGCTATTATAAAGAATATCTCAAACATCTTAACTTTCTTTTAAAGCCTATAACGCCTACAAAGCAGCATCGATGCATGCGCCTCTCTCTCTCTCTCTCTCTCTCTCTCTCTCTCTCTCTCTCTCTCCTCTCTCTCTCTCTCTCTCTCTGTTGTTTCCCCTTTTGGAATTCACATTCTTCCCTCTCTGTGCCCTTCCCCAATCCTCTTTGACCATCCATATCCTTCCCCCCCGTTCCCAACCTACCACACACACACACACACACACACTCTCCCCTCTCTCTCTCTCTCTCTCTCTCTCTCTCTCTCTCTCTCTCTCCTCTCTCCTCCCCCCCCCCCCCCCCCCCCACCACACCCACCGCAAACTACAGCACTACAAAAACCCCAGCACAGCAAACAGTACACACACACACACACACACACACACACACACACACACACACACACACACACCACACACACACCAGAGACCTAACCCCTCACCTATGTCTGGCATCCCTTTCATCTGACCAGTGCCACAGTACCTGCCCCACGGGCCCATCCTAGAGTAGCAGAAGTAGCCTACTACCCCAGACCTTTGGTCAGTCTGGCTCAACATCTACCTACAGTCCATCAGAAAGACCCTGGAGGCAGTGGAGGCAGGAGGGAAGGACCCCATTACAGGCTTAATGCCTGCGGCAGTATACCCACACTGCTGCACTGGCCGGCTGCAAGAATGCCCTTTAGTATTGGCCTAGCTGCTTGGTCTGGTCCCTGGTCTCTCTGATCAGTGCCCGTATACTGCAAGGGGGGGGGGGGGGATGTGGTGGTGGTGTGCACAAATCTTCGTTACGTCTTCTCCCGTTTCTTTCTACATCTGTCTGTGTGCCTGTCTGTACTGTCTTGTCTGTTTGTCTTGTCTGTCTATCTGTCTGTCTGTCTGTCTGTCTGCCTCTCTCAGTGCATGTTTTACGTTTCATTTTCTTCCTTTTTTTCACTCTTGTCGTGTGTGTATGTGTGTGTGTGTGCGCGCGCGCGTGTATGTATGTGTGTATGCGCGCGTGCGTGCGTGCGTGCGTGTGTGACTAGTACTATGTGTGCTTGTGCACGTGGGTATGAATTTACTTTTGTTTCTTTGCTTGCCTTTATCACTTTTTGTCATGTTCAAACCCAACCTCTGATTGAAAAAAAATCATTAAAAAAAAACAACAAAACCCAACCACCCCAAACCCTTGAAATCGAACAGGACCACGAAAGAAACATGCAAAAATAAGATCAGATCAAAAATCAGCAGAAGAAATAACAAACAAATCTTCAGGAAGTAATAACAAACCTTACAACGCAGGCAAGGAGCCGCAAGCCTTTGAAAAGAAAAAAAATCAAACTGGAAAGAAAAAAAAATAACCACAAGAGTTTCTCCAATTCCTTCTCTATTTGCCATCTTTCAAACATTCTTCTTTTTTGGCAGGGTATCTGACCAGCCACTGCCAATGCCATATCACGCAGTCCTATCCAACTTCCAAACACGCATGTATTTTAGAACGAGAAAGAAACAACCCCCAAAATCCCACCGCTTATACAACGCTCATCAAAGCTCAGTTCACCAGCAGGGCAAAAGAATGTTAACAAAAGAAAAGAAAAAAAGATGGGAAAAGATGATGAAGGAGAGGAAAGGGGGAAAAAGGAAAGAAGGAGGAGGAGGAGAAGGAGGAAGAGGAGAAGAACGATGGGGAGGAGGGGAAAAAAAGAGAACAATGAATGAAAGAAAGAAAAGAAAAGAAAAGAAAAAAACAAGAAAGAAAGAAAAGAGGAAGAAAAAGAGGAAGAGAAGGAGGAGGAAGAGAAGGAGACGAAAGAAAATCGATAATACTGATGACGATGGAAATGACGAAGAAAAGGCTGTGAAATTGCTATATTAAAAAAAAAACCAGCAACAAATACATAACAAAAACCAAAACAAAGCAAAACAAACAAGACAAAAAAAACCCAACAACAAACAACCCAACCTCGCAACACCAGCCTGCCAACATCAAAAGCAACACAAAACCTTAGACCGTTAACCCTCCCTCCTTCCCCCCACCACCCCCACCTCCTCCAAACCCCTAGGCTCCAGGTGCTCTTTCCATCTTTCTGGAGGCCAGAGCAGTGATACGCGATCAGCGTAGCAGACGATCTGCGGCCAAAGCCAACACAACTGGCCAGCTGACCATGGTGCACCCCTCTTTTCCCTTTGAAGACCATTTCCCTGACCAGGCCCAAAAAGAATAGCACGAAACAACTGCTAGGTTCGGGTTTGGGGGTTTTTTGACAGTGGAATGTGCTTGCGTTGAGAACACACTGATTTTTTAACTGGCCAGGACGGAGGGAGAGGGTGAGGAGAGAAGGGGAAGGGAGAGAGGGGGGGGAGAGAGAAGGGAGAGAGGAGAGAGAGAGAGAGAGAGAGAGAGAGAGAGAAGAAGAGAGAGAGAGAGAAGAGAGAGAGAGAGAGAGAGAGAGAGAGAGAGAGAGAGAGAGAGAGAGAGAGAGAGAGACAGACACAGACAGACAGACGACAAGACAGACAGACAGACAGACAGAAAGGAACTGGGGGGTAAGAGACAGAGAAGAGACAGAGACAGACACAGGACAGACAGACGACCGATTGATACAGAGAAGAGAGAGAAAGAGAGTGGGAAGGAAAGAGACATCGAGAGAGAGAGAAGAGACAGAGACAGACAGACGGACAAACAGACAGAGAGCAAGGGGAAAGAACTTTAAGACATGCTATCGGAAGCTGCCGCCTAACCTAACCGCTGGCTCTTCTGTTTTGGAAACAGAGCAAACGGCATTACATGACTTGGAAACGAGGCGGCTTGTTGAGAAAGGAATTCCAAGCATGTGGCATGGGGAGAATACCAGAAACAAAAAACAGTGTGAACAAGTTCCAAGTGCAAATCTTTCGGAGAGAGCTACAAACAATGTAGATTGTGAAGTTACATCACTGATGTACAGTAATGCAGTCAGTCAGAAGAATGCAGAGGTCTTCTTTTTCGGGTAAGGACTATATCTACCTGGGTCGTCTTATAGAGTGTTACACCTTCTGTTTAATTGATTATCCGTTTCTTCGGTCGAGAATGGGACGTATGTGCGCGTACGCAATGCACTCGAAGCTGTTCTTTGACGAAAAAGAATGCTTAAAAGTTACATATAATACAGAACTAGATATGTGTGATTTGAGTAGGCATCTACCCGAATAGATCATTTCTATTACAATCTGAATCGTCCTGTCTTCTGACTGCTCTACCCTCGATCTCTCTCTCTCTCTCTTCTCTCTCTCTCCTCCTCCCTCTCTCTCATCCTCTCTCTCATCTTTTCCCCTCTTCTCTCTCTCCTCTCTCTCTCTCTCTCTCTCTCTCTCTCTCTCCTCCCCATCCCAATCGCCCACCCCTCAAAGACAACATACCGTACGCACATCGACTAAGCATTCCAACCAAAAAAAAACCAA
Source organism: Stramonita haemastoma (assembly GCA_030674155.1). NCBI lineage: Eukaryota > Metazoa > Mollusca > Gastropoda > Neogastropoda > Muricidae > Stramonita > Stramonita haemastoma. Next base: position 34,278,384 of record CM060329.1, on the reverse strand, counting down.
AAACAAAACAAAAAAGCCAGGTTGTAATATCTGCTAAACTCATCTTAACCAACCTCTCTACTCTACTCCCTCTCTCCTGGAAAAAAAAAGCTGAATTGGAAGCAAGGACAAGGAATAGGAGAAGAAGAAAGAGAAGGAGAGGAGGAGGAGAAGGGAAAGAGGAGGATGAGGAGGAAGAGAGGAATAAAACAGAGCGGCAGGCCTGTTGGCGCGTGGCTAGGTTATGAAACTCTCATCAGCAGTCAATATCCTGTCCGCCCCAAGGACCTTTCAAAACGGGTGTGTGTGGGGGAGATGGAGAGAGAGAGAGAGAGAGAGAGAGAGAGAGAGAGAGAGAGAGAGAGAGAGAGAGAGAGAGAGAGAGAGAGAGAGAGAGAGAGACAGAGAGAGAAGAGACAGACAAGAGAGAGAGAGAAGAGAAGAGAGAGAGAGAGAGAGAGAAGAGAGAGAGAGAGAGAAGAGAGAGAGAGAGGAGAGAGAGAGAGGAGAGAGAGAGGAGACAGGAGACAGACAGACAGAGACAAACATAAAGAGAGAGGGGGGAAAGACAGGTGGACAGACAGACAGACAGACAGACAAGACAGACAGACAAAGAAAAAAACAACAGATTTGTTCCTGCTCGGCCTTGAGAGAGAAATGGAGAGTAGAGATTGCTGTGAGGAGAGAGGAGGGGAAGGGAAGGAGGACCAGAAAAAGAGCTGGAAAGAATATTAGATATGAGAGGATGAAAGATCGCTCTCTCTAGGGGCAATTCCTTGTTGTCCATATAAAGAGAAACACATACCAGTTTTACACGGTCGACGATCACAGAATGGAAGGGAACGAGAACAAAATAGTAGGAAAGAGAGGGGGTGGGGGTGGGCACAGGAAGGAGGGGGTGAGAGAGGGGGAGAAGAGAGAAGGGGGGTGGGGGTGGAGAAAGAGTGAGAGATTCGATTTATTCGATTTATTCTTTTATATCGAGGATGAATGGAATAAGCACTCTTGTGCTTTTTTACATCCAGTCCCGTGTGTATGCAGTTTTATAAATGTCATCTGTTCCCAGACAGAAGAGAGAGACAGACAGAGACAGAAAGAGACAGACAGACAGGCACAGGCACAAGACAGAGAAAGAGACAGAGCACTCAACGCAAAGTTTTTGTGTTTTTTCCCGTTTTTGCTAACATAAACCTTTTTTGACATAATGGAAGATGGGTGACAATATATCACAGTACGATGAACCAATAAAAACTAAACCCATGTATAGAGAGAGAGAGAGAGAGAGAGAGAGAGAGAGAGAGAGAGAGAGAGAGAGAGAGAGAGAGAGAGAGAGAGAGAGAGAGAGAGAGAGAGAGCAGAGACAGACAGACAGACAGACAGACAGACAGACAGACGACAGAGACAGACAGACAGACAGAAGAGACCCCACAGAAGGATGCGATCTCTTTCCCAGGAAGATTTTATAGCCTACGCAATAAATACGACCCCCAAAAACTCCCCATTTATTTCTGTCGTGCTAGTGCAGGCACTCAAGACTGCTTACAGCAGATAAAAACACATACACAAGTGCGCCTACCATAAAACGTGCATTTCCACTGCCTGCCCCTACTGTTACTGAAAAACTAAGGCAGTTACATCCTTTTTTCCCTCGTGTCTTTTTTCTCTCTCCCCCCACCCCACCCCCACTAATTACAAGTACAGATTTCCCATGTGGGGCTTTTGTCAGCGCTTACAGCCAGTTTGTCAACTGTTGCACCAGTTTGTCAATCTTTTTTCCTATAGCTGGTAGTCTCCGTCAGTAGTCAATATTCGTTAAGTTTGACATCCCGCTGGCAACAAGTGTTTCCTGTTTGCCTCGTGTAATGACTGCATAACTAGATTATGACAGCAAACAACCCTATCCCCCCACCCTCAACCAAACAAAAAAGAAAAACCAAAACAAAACAATTAGTACTTACTTCTCGCACAAAATTAAAACAAACTAACGAATTCTTTTCAGGACTTTTTTTCCGTTCCTGTAGAGCTCCCAGTTTCACCAAATGGCGAGATTTTGCGTATACGTCTTTTTCACCACCATTAAGATAGCTGGAAACTATTTACGTTGTTTTGGGCCAAACTGATAGCGAAGTCTTTTGTAGCAGGAGTTGTAAATTTTCTCAGTGCTTTCCCTTTTGAAAGAAGAAAACTGACTTGTTGTATAAGACTACAGAAAACAGAAATTTGAAGAAAACAATTACTGTTTCTGCAATACCTGCTTTTGCATTGATAAAGGAAGTGGGGGAAAAAAACTCTTAATGCTCGAATAAAACATGAAAAAAATCTAACTTGTTAATTCCACATGCAAGAAAAATAAACAAAACATAATCAAAACAAAATATAAAACAAAAACAAATACTCCGAAATTTATCCTCGTATATATTCATACAACACTTAACACAAACAAAAAAGCAACAAAACTCCTTTCTGCATACGGCAGCAAAAGCACCCACCCACCCACTCACAAAGTTTGTACGTTAACAAACCGTACACACACCCCTGCTCCCTTCCGCGATTTCAAACTAAATTTCTTCAGCTAATCGCCGATGGGTCGATAAAGTTAGCAAATACCAGTCTTAATGTCATTTTCATCGATTTCTCCACAAGTTGGGAAGCAGCGGCCAAATGCTCGTTCACACCGCCATGGGAAAGAATCCTGCCTGAGACGCCCCGTAATTAAGGCCCCTTTCCGCCTAGCAAGTGCATCATTTGCCCGCACGTTTATTACTTCCTTACGGGGCGACAAAGAAGATAAACACTCTTTCATTGCAGAGCGCTGAGCGCAACGAGCAACGCTAACAGCTCATGTAAACCTAATGGACACGAGGAAACGGGTGCTGTTGTTTGTTTACACCATGCAAGAACAAACAAAGAGAACGACAACCCTCTCTGTACACAACTACAAAAATCCAATTCTTACCACAACGTTAGAGAAAAAAACAACACCCACATACTTCTGTACACAGTGTACAAGAATCGAAAAGTGTACTTACACAGTAGAGTACCCCACAGAGAAGAACTCTACACTCTTGCTTCTTGCGCAACAAGAAAAGAAAACGAAGAAAGAAAGGAACCCCCCCTTCTAAGATCTTACTCGCTTCCTGCAACGCAGCGACAAGTAACTCACTCACTCACTCACACACTCACAATGCCACACAGTTCCTCCTCCTGCCTGACCACAACACACACATCCCTACACAATTTCTGAAGATTCTGCAAAAGTACGAGACAGATCCTACATACACCCTCACCCCCACCACCACCACCCATCTGAAAAACACACACACGCACGCACACGCACGACAGATACACACACACACACACACACATCCTTGCGGGGTCCTCTCTGGACAAGAAGAAAAGAGAGAGAAAAAAAGCGAGGGAACAGCGAGCGAGAAGGCGACCACTAGGCCTAGCCTACACCAGCTCCCAGGCAAGCAGCGGTAGCGTCGTCAGATCATAGGCAGATCAATCAATGTAGCCACTAACTGGGCCCAGACTCTAGGTCTAATCCTCGGTGTTGTTGGTGCCACCGCTCTTTGCTATCGCCATGCTCTCACTGTCAACTTTGTAGAGCTTGCGGATGATGAGGATGGTAGTGGTAGTGTGGTAGTGGTAGTGGTGGTGGTGTTGGTGATGGTGGCGAGTAAGGAAGGAAACTTGTCGCGGTTTTGTCATGGTTTTGTGTGTGGCAGTGGTGGTTGTTAGTGGTGTAAGTTTTGCTTGATGGGGTGGTGGTGGTGGTGGTGGTGGTGATGGTTGGTAGGTAGGGGTTGGATTTTTGTTTTTGGTGGTGGTGGTGGCGGTGATGGGTTTTTTTGTGCGAGTAGGCTGAGGGTGTTGATTGGTAGTGATATTCTGGCACAATGTACGTTTGAGTCTTTTTCAATTACTTTCTTGACACTTCGCGTCTATGCGCGCGCGCGCGCGCGCGCGCGCGCGAGAGAGAGAGAGAGAGGAGAGAGGAGAGAGAGAGAGAGAGAGAGAGAGAGAGAGAGAGAGAGGAGAGAGAGGAGAGAGAGAGAGAGAGGAGAGAGAGAGAGAGAGAGAGAGAGAGGGGGGGGGGGGGTCTCTCTGTGTTTTTCTTTCTGCCGACACATCTACTTCGTTTTCCTTATTTTTTCTTCAAAAGAATTTACTCTATCATCAACTAACACAGCAAGAACAGTTTAAAAAAACAAAAACAATATAATGTATGATATGTCTATATATCTTACCACGTCCCTACTCTCTCTCATCTTTATGCCGTATTGCGTACAAATACAGGCGCACGCACGCGCGCGCGCGCGCACAACACACACACACACACACACACACACAACACACACACACCACACACACACCGCGCGCTGTGCACCACGCACGCGCGCGCTTTCCCCACCCCCACAAGCCTTAAACAACACAAAAAAGAACCCCGAACATCTGATATCTCAAACGCGTAAGCCTGGCATTTCTGCAGCGATATTCGATGCTGCAGTTTCGTTTTTTTAAAAAAAGTAAAACACAGCCTAGATAAAATTTAGACAAACCCTTCAAAAACAATCCTATTTATTCCTCTTCCATTCAACAGCATGGAAAAACCCACACAATGTCAGAAACATAGACCCTACAGTATTATTATAGCTGAGAGAAGAAAGCCAGCCAAATAAATACAAAAGAGCCAAGTAGATAAAGGGATTGTTACAACATACCAGGGCAGGGGCCAAAAGCTTCTGTCACTACCTTGTTGACGTAAGCGCAATGCCTGAGCGTGCATTAAGACGTTGTTATGCTTTTAAATGTTGAGATTGTCTTCAGCCATGACAAGCTCCAACCACAACAACCGGTACTCTTCCTCGCCTATCCCGTAGTCTAGCAGACAGTTGGCGGTACCACTGAAGATTTTGCAACCAGCTTCCTCCACTCCTGTCGGTTTTTAGTAGTAAGTCGTTCACTCACGACCAGACCATTCCTCTTTAGAGAAGCAAAAAAATTCTTATGTCGGAGTATGGTTGCCAAAAGAGCGAGGTATTTGAAAATAGACACAACCAACTTCTCATTCAGTGTGTACTGGTTTTCACGGTGATTTCCAGATGTGTTGAATCAAGACAACGTCCATAATTCTAGGTGATGCCTGGTGGTGCTAAGCTAGGGAACGCCCAAAACTAAACATACTACACTCTCTAGGTTAGACAGGCAAACTATACTACTTGAGCGGGTGGTTCTGTCTATAGTGAACAAGCTGCTTTCTGTGAGAACCAAACTGAATTTTATGCACAGATACCTTGTAATATAAAATAATGCCTATATACAATACAATGCGAGATAATCCAATCCAATCCAATTCATCAAACAAAGCAATACAATAATCCATACATTCCTAAGCTGCATCTGTTTTTTTTTAATTGAAAACCGATTTTGATGATAGCAACAATAAACAAAATATATTATGTATGTATGTATGTATGTATGTATGTATGTTGTATGTATGTATGTATGTATGTATGTACGTTTGTATGTATGTATGTATGTATGTATGAGTATGTTGTATGTATGTATGTTGTATGTATGTATGTAGTATAAATAAAGAAGAAACTTTGTACTTCTCTTCCCCTCCCCTGCCCCCCCCCCCCCCCCCCCCTTCTTAGGAGCGTCCCTGGAAATGTACGTTCACTCTGTGACCCTGGAACTTCATGAACAACTGCCGAAGATGGCCGCAACTTCCGGTTGTCAAGGACTCCCGGAAGTGATGCCACGTACATTAACAGGCACGAACCCTGTTTTGAACAATGTCGATAAAGAAAAGGTCGAGTGTGGAGGGGTGGGGGTAGGGGGCAAGAGAGAGAGAGAGAGAGAGAGAGAGAGAGAGAGAGAGAGAGAGAGAGAGAGGGAGGGGGAGGGAAGAGAGAGAGAGAGAGAGAGGCAGGCAGAAAGAGAGAGAGACAGAGAGCAGCAAGGCAGCACAGCAGACACACACACACACACACACACCACACACACACACACACACACACACACACACACACACACACACACACACACACACACACACACACACACACACACACACACAGGAAGAGAAGTTGGAAAAGAAAAGAAAAAGAAGAAAGGAAAAACACAAAGACACAGTCATCAAAGCAGAACTTCGACATCTTAACCTGCTTATCCTTTCTAAAAGAACGACAAAAGCACACACAAAAGAGAGAAAAAAAAACAACAACCTAAAATCAAACCAACACAAAAAAGACAACATCAAAAAAACCCTTTTTTTCTTCCCATTTGCCATTTCCCCTTCCGTTGTGCCTTAAATGACCCATCTCTAGGCTGTGCCAACAATGCCAGCGTTTAAACCCAACCCAATTGCCCCCCCCCCCCCTCCCTTTTATTTATTTTTTTCGGGGGGGTGGGTGGCATATTGTAAAGGCATTTCCAACAACCATTGATCACTGCCTCGCGAAGGAAGAGAATTCCTTTCAAGCGGGGCAGATTTCTCGTATCGATTTCTTTCCTTCCATGTGTGTGTGGTGTGTGTGTGTGTGTGTGTGTGTGTGTGTGTGTGTGTGTGTGTGTGTGTGTGTGTGTGTGTGTGTGTGTTCGCGCACGCGCGCGTGTGCGTGCGTGAGTGCGTGTGTGTGTGTGTAGTTGTTTGAATGTAAGTAAAGGTGAAGGAAACCCGGCTGCACATCTCTCTCTCTGTCTCTGTCTCTCTCTCTCTATATATATATATATTCCTCTCTTTCTTTCTCCCTCCCTTCCTTCCTCTCTCTCCCTCTCTTCCCCTCTCTCCCCCCTGTCTCAATCAATTTTGTTAGTGACTTGACTAATTAATTAAGTTGACTTGCCTGGGTGGTTTCTTGTCAGCTGCATACAATCTTCTCATTTCTCTACTGCAGGAAAGAGAAAAAGGGGGAAAAAAAAGAAAACATGAAGAAAAAAAATCATCGAAAGATAGACCAGCGTTTGCCTTTTTCGGGCCAACTTGGTGATTCATCAAATCTCTGCTTTAGGGTCGGTCTGTCTGTCTGTCTGTCTCTCGCTCGGGTGTGTGTGTGTGTGTGTGTGTGTGTGTGTGTGTGTGTGTGTGTGTGTGTGTGTGTGTGTGTGGTGCGCGCGCGCGCGCGTGCGCGCGCGGCGTGCGAGTGCCGCGATCGTCACCCACCCCTACCCCTACCCCAAGAACTTCACAAAATTCCTATCTTCAAAACCTTTTCAATAAGCAGCCTATTACAAATACAATCCTATCCTATACAATCCCCCCACTCCCCACCCCACCCCCCTACCCACTTATTTTAACAAAATGGGAAAGATAAATCTTTCAAAGTTGCGGCAAAGAACACACTTCCAGCTTCTAAAGTCAGACATTTATCGCAGAGATATCTGATCTGTATGCTAGAAAAGAATTCCTTCATTTCTTTGGTAGCATCTTTCAGAGAACAAGTTGTATAACAATACTGGCTGGAG
>CM060329.1:34260929-34268429 GCA_030674155.1 Stramonita haemastoma | reverse complement strand
ATGACATTTTTATTGTCGCCAAAAGGCAAGGGAAACGACAAGGGCTGTGCACATACACATGTTTAGCGACCACCCTGCCAGCCCCAGTTGAACACGTGCATCTTCACAACAGGCTACTGCACAGGCCAACCGGTGACAGACTCTTTTGTAACCCCCCTCCCTCCACTACTCACCTCCTTCCCGGGGTTTTCTCAGTATAAGTAATATATATCTTTGCTGACATTTAAAAAACAAAAACAAATGTTTAATCAAAACCAAACGCATTAGGGAAAGAAATCCGAAACAAACATTGAATCTCTTGCGTTTTACCGAAATTATGAGCTAGAAATTCTGGTTGTGTCAATCATTGGTTGTTGTTGTTGTTTTTGCAAGAGAGAGAGAAAAGAAGAGAGAAGAGAGAGAGAGAGAGAGAGAGAGAGAGAGAGAGAGAGAGAGAGAGAGAGAGAGAAGAGAGAGAGACAGAGACAGAGACAGAGACAAGAGAACAGAGACAGAGAAGAGACAGAGAACGAGACGGGATCACAGAGAGACAGAAAGCAGACGACGGACACAGGCAGAAAAAGAGAGATGGATGAGGTGAATAAACCAAAAACAAACAAACAACAACAACAAAAAACACACACACACAAAACAAAACAGAAAAAGGAAGGTTAAAAAAGAGGGAAGAGGGGGTGGGGGTAGTAAAGAGGAGGGGCAAACGACGAAGAAGAGAAAAAAAACTGGAATCGCTGTTCTTGGCAAATCAAATAATCAAACAGCCCAACTCTGTTTTCTTGTAGTTTTCTACGCCAAGGCACATAAATTCCGCTTTCAGCTCTCTTTAATCTGACACCCGCATTGAGAAAAAACAACAATTCACCCCCTTTTCCGGATTTCTGTTTGTTTTTCTTTTTTTTCATTCTTTCTTTCCTTTATTTCGTCCTTTTTTTTTCTTCTAGGCTTCTTCTTTCGTCTTCTTCTTCTTCTTCTTGTTCTCGTTCTCTTCCTCCTCCTCCTCCTTCTTCTTCTTCTTTTCTTCTTCTTCTTCTTCTTTCTTCTTCTTCTTCTCTTCGGAGGGTCGTCTACATACTCTAACAATTATAGGTCCATTTCTTCTTCTTCTTTCTTCTTCTTCTTCTTCTTCTCTCTTCTTCTTTTCCTTTCCTCCTTCTTCCTCCTTCTTCTTCAGCATTCTATAACGGATACCTTTTCTTTTTTTTTGGTTTCGTTTTTGTATGTGATAATCACTTTCTTTACGAGGAAAAGACGACGTGCATTATTTATTTTGATATTAATGTGATTATTACTAATGCGGTTATTACTGTTCTGTATACAGTGTGTTCTGATGTAGTGCTGTATGTGTAATGAAGTGGAGAGCAGCACATTGTTCTACAAGACCATGCTGTGGAGTGGAGCGGAGTGGAATGAATGTTGGCAATATTATGTAGTGTAGTGTATTGTGTGTGGTGTGTGTGTGTGTGTGTGTGTGTGTGTAGTGTAGTGTAGTGTAGTGTAGTGTAGTGTAGTGTAGTGTAGTGTAGTATGCAGTGTATTGCAGAGTAGTGTAGTGTAGTGAGTTGAGTTGCAGTGAGGTAGTGCAGTTGAGAGTAGTGCAGTGTAGAGTAGTGTAGTGAAGGTAGTTTAGTCAGTGTAGTGTAGGTCAGTGTAGACGTATAGGCAGTATAGTGTAGTGTTGTGTGTGCAGTGTAGGGCCATGCAGTATTACGTAGTGCAGTATAGTGCAATGTAGTATAGTAAAATATGTGTGGTCTAGTGCAGTGCAGGGCAATGCAGTTCAGTGTAGAGTAGTGTATGTAGTGCAATGCGGTACAACGCCGTAGATGAGGTGTGGTGGAGTGTAGCAGTGTAATTTTCTTTTCCGATTATGATCACTATTGTTCTGCACTGTATTGCAACAGCTCATCTCCATGACCTCTCCCTCTCTCCCCTTTTCCCAAATTTCTCCCTTCCTTCTCCCCTTCTCTCTCCCCTTCCCCCACCAGACAAGGCATTGCTAATGACGGTGGTCATTCAGAAGGCATAACTTCCCCCCTCCAAATGTGCCCAGCGGGCGAAAAATGGAAAGTTGATTTGCCCCTTAGGCGAACGACATCTCCCCTCGTCCGTCACACAAGCTGCCTACAAAAGCCGCATAACAAGCAGTTATAGAACTATATCGCTTCTAGAGAGAGCCCTCTGTGTCTCTGACTCTGTCTGTCTGTCTGTCTGTCTGTCTCTTTGTATATCTCTGTCTTGTCTTGTCTGTCTGTCTGTTTCTGTCTCTCTCGTCTAGTCGTCAGAAACTGCTGACCAGTCCGTCTTAGCTCTGGGACAGATGTCTGGGTGAGAATGAGGAGGAGGATGACGACAATAGATAGATAGATAGATAGATAGATAGATAGATAGATAGATAGATAGATAGATAGATAGATAGATAGATAGATGATAGATAGAGAGATAGATAGAGAGATAGATAGATAAGACAGACAGATAGATAGATGGATAGATATAAAGATAGATAGATAGATAGATAGAGAGAGAGAGAGAGAGAGAGAGAGAGAGAGAGAGAGAGAGAGAGAAGAGAGAGAGCAGAGAGAGAGACAGAGAGAGAGACAGAGAGAGAGACAGAGACAGACAGACAGACAGACAGACAGGCAGACAAACAGAGAGACAGGCAGGCAGGCAGAGAGAGACAAAGGGGAGTGCAGTACATTACAAGAAGAATAGTTCCTCTGTCTTTAAATTTTATGTGCAGGGCCCAAGTGCAAGCGACAGGTCTGCGACTAACTGCATCACGGGCTTTCAGTTTTATGGTTTTATAGCTTTCCACTCGCCTTGCACCTCTCTTAACATACACACGCACACGCACACACACACACACACACACACACACACACGAGATCGTCACACACCATAAAAATCGTTACCAACAAAACAAACACATAAAAATCATAAAAGAAACATAGTAACACTGACCAGAACGGAGGACAAAAACATTCACACAAAAGAGAGATGATAAAAAAGAAAATCAATACAAAAACACAAACCAATGAATTATGTTACTGGTACAGCTCCCATGAATATTGAATACACTCATCAAGACGAAGCAGCTGCCTCAATGCCCGCTTGGTAACATCAACAAGGAGTGACTCACTCACGCATTCACTTACTCACTATTTGTCTCTGTGTGAGTGTGTGTGTGTGTATGTGTGTGCGCGCGCGCGCGCGCGTGCGTGCGTGCGCGCGTGTGTGTGTGTGTGTGCGCGCGCGCGCGCGTGCAGCGTGCGTGCGTGCGTGCGTGCGTGTGTGTGTGTGTGTGCAAATGAGTGTGTGTGTGTGTTTGTACCTCTGTCTCTCTGTCTGTCACACACACACGGCGCGCACACGCCACCACACACACACACACACACACACACACCACACACGCACGCCGCAGCACGCACACACATTACATATACACACCAAAGAAAACCAGTCGGGAAAATAGCAACAATTTTCCCTCTTGTCTGTCAATACTCAGCTCTCAATAACTCAGCAGTATTTTCAGACACCCCCCCAAAAAAAAACAAAAAACAAAACCAAAAAAAAACAAAACACACACACACAAACAAAAAAACAAAAAACGAAAGAAAAGCATTGATAGATATCAACATCGGTCAGTGACAGGCAATATATTTTTTGGTTTTGTTTCTGAGTGAGTGTGTGTGTATGTATGTGTGGTGCGTGCTGCGTGTGGTGTGTGTGTGTGTGTGTGTGCGTGCGTGCGTGTGTGTGTGTGTTTCCCCCTTCCGTCCCTAGCATTATTTCTGGTGGCGGTCATTGACACAAAACACGACAGTACAAAACAATCTCTCTCTCTCTCTCTCTCTCTCTCTCTCTCTCTCTCTCTCTCTCTCTCTCTCTCTCTCTCTCTCTCTCTCTCTCTCTGTCAAATTGTCTTGTTCTTGTGGTCAATGGCTGGAGGTTTGTGGGGCTCCCCTTTCTGTCATTTCTATGTTATCACTGATATCAACGAGGTGAATGGCTTTCACGGATGTTTCGCTTGGAAGATATCTTGTATAAGACGTCTTTATCTGTCAGTCTGTGTACGATCTTGAATGCATGTGTATGGTGCTTTGATTCTTTATGGCTTTTATCTATTTGATTATGATCCATTCACAGTATCAACACCACATACCACACACCACCCACAACCACAGACACAACGCACACACCACCACCAGACCACACACACACACACACACACACACCACAGACAAACGCACTACAGACACACCACAGAAACCACACACACACACACACACACACACACACACACACGACATGACTGGCTTAAGTTACAGCTAAAAGGCTGTTTTTCTTCTTATTCTTTTAAAGGAATACCCTAAAGTATATATGCTTGAAAATCACCAACAAAGCAATAATGTTTGTTAGCGTTAACTAAAAAACAATGCACTAGACAAACAAAATAAAAATTCTATAAACAAAAAACACTCTTATTGACCCCCAAATGACTCGTTAACCCCCTCCCTCCCCAAACCAGACAACTCCCCCCCAAAAAAAACAACAACAACAAAAATCCCAAACCGAACTCAAAATAAAACTTTTTTCTCAACCTTGAAACCTCATTTATCACACACACACAACCACACACACACACACACTACACTAAAAAACAAAAAGAACAACAACAAAAAAACAACACTCGTTTACCTCCCCTTCAGAACCGGAACCGGAAACCAGAGAGTGGCTAAGCATGGACGCCGCCACCAATGAAATCAATGACTACGAGTCGGTGATCCCCCCTGCGAAACATCCTTTGAGCCAACCAGGCTTTTACACACAGCCTAACTCACTTCAAAGACCCCACACACAATCGAAGAGCATGTGTCGATTCTGTGATTAAAACGTCTAGTCTGTTCATGCAAAAAAACCCCGATTTTTTTCCACACACACACACACTCACACAGGATCATTCAGTTCAAAAGCATCAATAACTTTCCCTGTCACACAAACACGGAAAGAAAAAGAGGAGAGAAAAAAATCCCCCTAACACACGTCAGTGGTACCAGACTCTATACTGCACTTCTCCTACTGGGTTTTCAAAGACACAGAGAGAGAGAGTTGAAGACAAGGAAGCAAGGAAGTGTGGTGTGTGGTGAGTGTCACGTGCTGTGCAGCTGTCCTGGTCACGGTTCGGTGCACGCCAATAATAACGGTCTGTCATTGCTCCTTCAGCGCTCGCAGACACAATGGGTGGATGAGAGAGAGAGAGAGAGAGAGAGAGAGAGAGAGAGAGAGAGAGAGAGAGAGAGAGAGAGAGAGAGAGAGAGAGAGAGAGAGAGAGAGAGGGGAGGAAGGAAGTGAGGATGTAATGATAGCAGGCATCTTTGCATCTTTGTTGCTATTGAATATTTTTTAAACTTGAGAAGGGATAGGCCTACTGGACGAAAAGGAGGAGACGGGGAGAACTAACTTATGGCTTGGTGAGTATGTTTTGTGCGGCTGCTGGCGTGAGTGTGTCTGTGCGTGCGTGATGTGTGTGTGTGTGTGGCGCGTGCGTGTGTGTGTATTGTGTGGTGTGCGCGCACCTGGTTCGTGTCTTGTGTGTGCGTGGACACATACGTGACACACACTTCACTGTATACCAATATCACGACTATGTGTGTGTAGCTCTCTGTCTACAGTGTGTGGACTGGTGTACAGGTGGACTACTACACCAATGGAACTGCACCAGCTACAAAAACATGAATTGGCGAGGGAGCGAGCAATGTACCTGAGAAACTGCTACTTCGGCTCTTATGTTGCCTGCACCTTTTCAGGCGACAGCTACATTCCCCCTACCACCCATATTAATACGCAGTTTACTAAAACGGATACACAACCTTTCCATTAGAATTGAAGTGCACAACACACACAACCTCTCTCTGTCTCTCTCTCTGTCTCTCTCTCTCTCCATACACACACACTCACCCCCCACCACTCACATCACAACACACCCTACCCCCTCCTAACTCACAGACACAACACACAGACACTATCAGACAACTACACACACACACACACACGGTCGGTCTTAATTTTTTCTCATCTAATAATCACTCGGAAGCATATAAGTACAAATTTAAACCTACCAACACAACCACACCCCCACCACACCACACCAAACCACACACCACAAGGACCTTTAAATTATCAGGGAATAATCCAACATAGTCTGCCTGCTTGTCTCTTCTACTACTCCTTTCTGCGAGAAAAACTCATCATGTACCCTCCTCCTCAGCAGCAGTACAGGACATTACGATCCCTCTCTTTTTCCATTCCGTCCCGTTCCCCCCTCTGTCTCCATATCAAGGTAACTCAGGACGGAGCCAGCAGGAATTGGGGAGAGGGAGGAGGGAGGGGAAGGGAAGGGGGAAAGGGTGGAGGAGTAGGAGGACTGGGATGAGGTGGAGAGGGGGGGGGATAAAGAACCCTGATATGAAGGGGGGGGGGGGAGCGAAGGAGGGAGAGACCTTGAAGGTTGGGTTGTTGGTGGGGAGGGGAGAGTGGAGGGGGGTGAGAGAGAGAGAGAGAGAGAGAGAGAGAGAGAGAGAGAGAGAGAGAGAGAGAGAGAGAGAGAGAGAGAGAGAGAAGAGAGAGAAGAAGAAGACAGACAGACAGACAGACAGACAGACAGACAGAACAGACAGACAGACAGACAGACAGTCACTTCCTTTCCACGATAGTCATTTGGGTCTTCTATTCAGCAGGTGAAGGTGTGACCTTTACCCCCCTCCCCACCTTCCTCCTTCAACCCCCCCCCCCCCACCACACACACACCACCACCCATATTCATTGCTCTTCCCCCCTTCCTCATTCTTATCCTATTAATTACATACTTTTTTCTCTCTCTTTCTCTCCTCCTTGATCAGTTTCGCGAGGTCTGCGGCTGACAATGTTTCCGCAAATAGGTGCCGAGGTACCTAGTATTGTTATTTTATCATTGCTTTACTACTATATAGTATCAGTGCGACTGTTACTAATACTGCATGCTGCTGCTGCAGCTGACGTTGCTACCGATGACGAGATTCTCTCTCTCTCTCTTCTCTCTTCTCTCTCTCTCTCTCTCTCTCTCTCTCTCTCTCTCCTCTCTCTCTCTCTCTCTCTCTCTAGGACAGGATAGTGTGAGCAGACAAGAGTCCGTCTACTTCATTCTGAGGAAAACTTTCTGCCTAGCATCATGTGCGTGCGTGCGTGCGTGCGTGCGTGCGTGCGTGCGTGTGGTGTGTGTGTGTGTGTGTGTGTGTGTGTGTGTGTGTGTATACGTTCACATGTGTGGTGTGTGTGTGGTGTGTGTGTGTGTGTGTGTGTGTGTGTGTGTGTGTGGCAAGCGTGAGACAGAGACAGAGACAACGACTGAGAGACAGACAAACAGAGACAGATAGGCAGACAGACAGAGATCCGCATAGAATTTTTTTTTAACCGCACTGAGACAACCATCCAGACATCTGCCACAAAAAACAATACAGAAATAAACAT
>CM060329.1:34235929-34248429 GCA_030674155.1 Stramonita haemastoma | reverse complement strand
CATTTCTAACATATATCTCCCCAGTCATGCAGTGTACTCTTACACGTAATACCCCCACTTCCCTCCCCAGTCTCTTAAAACCATCACCTCAGTCAACCGCATCACATAATTAACTGTCAACCCTAAACCCTAAACGAGCCACACAAAACCAAAATCACCCCCACTTAAACCAACAACTACACCTCCCATGGCTACCATCATCAGTGTCAGCCCAGTCCACACACCAGAACGACCGGGAGAGGCAGGCTGTTGACGATCGGAAATCTCTGCAGGGACGTAAATACAATCACAACAACAAGGGTGTTGACAACAATATTGTCCTACTTCCAGAACCTTGCGTGTCAGGGAGACCACGGGGCGAATGCATGCAAACCACAGGCTAACAGGCCCACGTTCCAAAATCCCGTTACCCGTTACCCGGGGTAATTGGAGTGGAGGTAAGAAACTCCCATAAGAGTTGTATAGTATAGATCTCCGTTTGGAAAACAACCCTCCTTGGTTGCATACAAAGACCAGTGGCTGTTCCATCAGCGATGATTTCTCCATCAACGACTTAGACCTTGATGGCTTGACCACCAGAACCCCCATCCCCCCACCCCCAACCTCCCTATCTCACCCTTCTTCCTTTCTTTGACCGTTACCCCATTAACGATTACGACGCCACGGTTGACCCTTCGGCTTTGCTTGAGGGAAGTAGCTGACACAAACTAACCCTCCTCCTACAATAAAAGAGAGAGAGAGAGGCTGGTTGGTTGATCACTCACTGGACACACATAGAAAAGTCTGTTCCACCCGTACCCCTGACCACAAAAGATGACCACAATCAAGGAAAAAAGGTGAGGGGGGTGGGGAGAGAAGCTGGGGGGGGGGGTGGTTGGTAGGAGCTAAGTTGTTTAATGGGTGGTAGGAGGTGTAGGCCATGGAACTTTTATTTGACTAGGACGTCGATGTGTGTACCCAATGAAAACAGTGTATCCTCGGCCAAAAACTCTTCCTGGGTCTCTCCTTCCCGCGCCTTTTCTACCCATTGCCCACACCTTTCAGATATATTATTACAGTTATACCCCAGAGGCTGGCTGGAAGAAGCAGCAACATCAACAGTCATTTAGTTCTTTGGGTAAAGGGAGGAATGGCTGATTTAATGAACCCACATTTTTAAAAGTATAATTTTGCTGCGGGTCCAGGGGTCTCTCTCACTCTCAATGTGTGTGGAATTTCTTTTCCTATAATAGTGTTTTTTTGTTTTTTGTTTATCCAAGCATGTTTACAAGAACAGATTGTAAGACTAGGCTTGGTCTAAAACATCTTCATCCTTCCGAATCAAAGATCATTCGTTCTCTCTCTGTGTCTCGCTTTCTATAAGCGAAATCTTAGCGGAGCTAGCTATCCGATTTAGGGACGATACCATCAACCAAACATCACCTATTATAGATTCAGACGTTATTCCCCATACCCCCCTCCCTCTCTCTTTATCTCTCTGCCCTCACCTATCTATATACACACACCCTGCCACGCTACGTGCCACGCTTAGGAGACCCCTGTTTACCTGTCCCACTTTCAAGGGGACATTGCCTCACAAGGGGTACAGTAGGAGGAGGACACATTTCAGGCTGGGCTCTTCCTCTCTTACCCGGGGTGGCGTGATAAATGAGATGGAAGCCTGGGGGGTTGGGTGGAGGAGATTGGGGGGAGGGGGTAGGAGGGTGGAAGAGGTTGGGATAGGTAAGTGGAGTCCTGAAGCTTGTACTGGGAGGATAAGACTTTGAAGAGCAAACAAGGGCAGGATTGTCACACCTCTGTCTGACAAGCTCTCCTCCTGTCCTCTATGTCCACTTTCCTTGACAATCTACTTCCTTCAGCCCGTCTTCAGTTTCAAGTTCGGATACTTGGGGGTTAAAGAAGAAGAAAACAAAACCCAGAAAATCTCTAACCTAGAATCCTATTATGTAGTAATGATAGATTACAGGTTATCTGTGTCTCTGTCTCTCTCTCACAGCGCGCGTGTGTGTATAAGTGTGTGTATTTGTGTGTGTGTGTGTGTGTGTGAGTGTGTGTGTGTGTGTGTGTGTGTGTGTGTGTGTGTGTGTGTGTGTGTGTGTGTGTGTGTGTGTGTGTGTGTGTGTGTGGTGTGTGTTTGTGTGTGAGAGAGAGACGGAGACAGAGACACAGAGAGAGAGAGACAGACAGAGAGACAAAGAGAAAGACAGAGAGAGAAGAATGAGGACAGAAAGATTAACAGACAGACACAGACACAGAAGCACAGACAGACACACACCAAAACAGGTAAAAATACTGACAGCATCAAAGATGCACCTTTTAGCCGTTTGCTAACTTGGCAACAAAAGAAGAAGAAAAATGGACAATAACTTCACAAAAGGGGAACTACGTTTAAGGAAAGAAAGGAAAAGGAAAAGAAAGAAACAAAAAAAAAGAAAGAAAGAAAAAAAAAGGCAAAGCAAACATTTCTTAAACTTTTGGCAGTAGACAATATTTAAGTGATCTCTTTGAAAGAGACCGTCTATTTTGGAACCTAAAGGTAACAGAGGGATGTTAAATATCACGCGATCAGGCTATGAAATATGTGACACCAGAGAGAGAGAGAGGGGGGGGGAGGAAGAGAGAGAGACAGAAAGACAGAGAGAGAGGCAGAGACAAAATGAGAGAGATATACAGACTGACAGAGAGAGACAGAGGATAAGAAAAAGACGCAGACAACAAGTGAGAGAGAGAGGGGGGGGGAGACAGGAACACATTAAGAGAGATGAGGAGGAGGAGGAGGAGGAGGAGGAGAGAGGAGAGGAGGAGGAGGAGGAAGAAGAAGAAGAAGAAGAAGAAGAAGAAGAAGAAGAAGAAGAAGAAGAAGAAGAAGAAGAAGAAGAAGAAGAAGAAGAAGAAGAGAGAAGAGAAGAAGAGAAGAAGAAGAAGGAAGAAGAAGAAGAGAAGAAGAGAGAGAGAGAGAGAGGAGAGAGAGAGAGAGAGAGAGAGAGAGAGAGAGGAGAGAGAGAGAGAGAGAGAGAGAGAGAGAGAGAGAGAGAGAGAGAGAAAGACAGACAGACAGACAGACAGACAGACAGACAGACAGACAGACAGACAGACAGAGACAGACAGAATAAGAAAAAAATACTCCACTCTCTCTACTAACGTAACAAAACCCTTTTTTCCAACAGTAAACATCATCACTCAGACCCAACAACAACAGGTGAACTCAAACCCCATAGCTCCCCCAAAAGACCACAAAAAAAACCCCATCCCCCAACCCATCCACGATTTGACAACAACAGATTACTCACATCAATAACAAAACTCTCCCCTCCCCCTCCCAACCTGTGAGCGGCCATCATCATTCGCTCTCCAGTGTCAAAAGTGTTATCACATGTTTGGCCACCAGGTAGTCCGATAATTGGAATTATTCTCCGTTCCTCGGTGTCGTGACATGGGTCCAGACAGACAGGACTGATGATAGTTGCTATGGCGGAGACTGAGAATGTCACTATCAGCAGCTGTCACTGTCATTATTGTTAAGAAAGACTGAACGATTGTTAAACAACCATCGGAAACATTATATGCTAGGCAGACGAAAAGACCATTAACCAAATGCACCAGTATGTTAAAAAAAAAGACTGATCCAATATTAACTTACTGCGAGATTGTACTGAAAGGATTGAAAACTTATTATCCCAATGCAAACAGTGTGTTAGACGGACTGAAATATCATTAACAACATGATGTAAAACAGGATTGGCATATCATTAACACTGACGGCAACATTACGTAAAATGGTTGACATATCATTAACACCGACCAAACGTGTTAGAAGGACTGAAAAATCACTAACCAACCGGAATAGTATGTTACAAGAACTGAAAGAACCTAATGAACCAACCGTAAACAATGCTAGAACTAAAAAAATTATTGACCAGCCAACCAGCAGGTTGGGGTGGAATATCTCCCACCTTCAAAAAATGTGTTGACTTGTCAGTGCCTTGATCATGCTCAAGTATATACGGATACAAAAAAACAACAACTCATAAAAATAATAATGCCAAAATAAAACAAAACAAATCGTTATTCATAGTAATGTTACCAAAACGTTATACATAGTATGCATCCACAGTTTCATTACTGTGTTTGGATATGCAGAAAGTAATGCATCGGCCAGAAATGAATTCTGAAAAAATTCTAACATATACGGTAAACCGTGGGTGGGATTTTTCAGAAACAGTGATGCCTTCAAATAGGAACACCTGAGCTAAACTGAGCTAATCACAAATACGTAATGAAGTAACTGTAAGCATCATCAGAAGCAGCAGCAGCAGCAGCAGCACAAAAATCACCACCAACAAATAGCAACAACACTACAACTCACCCAAAAATTAAACCTTTCACTGTTCCTCAGAAACTATCTTTGCAACTTACACAATCAGACTGACACTTACACAAGCAGATTCAGACTTTGGTTCAGTAATCAGTTCTCCCACAAAGATTTCATTACCAGGAGAACATTCATACATGCTAAGCCAACTGTGCCAAGAAACCGAGCCACCAAGTTGATAGGCCTGACCAAAACATTGAAGGAAACTCTGGGGGTACGCTGGGAAAATGTTCGTGATTCTGCAAGCCAGCGAAGGCTGACAAAATTGACGGGATCTTTACAATGCATTGTTTCTCCGACCTTGCATGCGTGCATACATGAAGAGGATTTCAGGCTGGGGTAAGGTTTGCCACAAAGTTAACCGGTGAAAAGGTAAAAATTCCAACCCCTTATAATCCAATCCGGGCAAATCTGGGATTCCAATCAGCAATTCCATGATCTCTAAATACATTATGCTTACGACCACCCGTGTGTATTATACGCATAATTCCATGATCTTTAAATACTTTATTTTGCTTTTCCGAACCATACCTTGTTGTTGTGTGTATATAAGCGATAATTCCCAAATGCTTTAATACCTTCGACCACCCGTGTGTATACGCGTAATTCCATGATCTTTAAATGCTTTATGCCTTCGACCACACGTGTGTTATATACGCGTAATTCCATGATCTTTAAATGCTTTGTGCTTTTGACCACCCGTGTGTATATACGCGTAAATGGGAAAAAACGCGCAAGCGCGTCACACGCATACAAACATACATCCACACAAGAAAATTTTAAATCAGAGATATAAATTCTCAAAGAGAGAAGAGAAAAAAAATGACAGTGTGAGGGAGGGGGAAACACCCCCAACAAACAACACACACACACACACACACACACAAACAACACACACACACACACCACACACACACACACACACACACACACACACACACACACACACAACACACACACACACACACACACCGAGACTGACACAAACACAGAAACACACAGAAATCGAGACATAATGGCAGTAAACAACCCAACAAAAAACCCCAACAAAACAAAAGACATTAAAACACCCAACAAAAAACAACACACCACAAACAAGACACACTCACAAACACCACCACCACCCATCAAAACACACAACACGCACTTATCCCAGCAACCTCCACCCAGCAACGAACACTACAAAACGAACGTGCAATCGTTTGTTGTTTTAGTTGTTTTCTTTTACCCTACTAATGCGCTCCCAACAGCAAGCAAGCCCGCAATCCAACAAGTTCAAATCAAACAATCCCAGCCCTCAAAACCCCCTGCTACCCCCACATGTCAAACGCTAACAGGTTTCCGGACCGCACGGAAGCCGAAGCACAAGCGGACAAGGCCTCGGCAAGAATCGGAAAAAAAAGAAAAAAAGAGGATGCCGCTCACTGTCAATCAAGTTCGCCCATCAGCCCCAGTAATGAGCCAGGCTGGGGTCCACCACACCACCACTAATGTCAAGGGCTGAGGTTCTGAGGTTGGGTTGGGAGAGGAGAGTGACGGGACAGAGAGAGGGGGTGGGGTGGGGGGGGGTGGAAGGGGTGGCAGGAGGTGAGGGGGGGGGGGGGGGGGTGATGGAGAGAGAGGAGGAAGAGGGATGGGTGGGTGAGGGGGTTGATTTTTTAGCATTGCCACGTTATTTGGAAGTGAGGGAAACTGGTGAGAGGGGGAGAGAGAGAGAGAGAGAGAGAGGAGTAAACTCGGAAGGATTGCAGAATGAATTTAGACAAAACCTTGTCTTACAACTAAAATCACACGACATGAACAACACTTAAAGCCTGAAAATGAATTACAACATGGAAAAAGGAGGGGGGGGGAATCATAAACAAGGAAACAACAACAAATAAAGAAACGAAAAACAAGACAAAAAGCGCACACAAATACTAGATAACACTAAAAAAAAAAGGGGGGAGAGGGGAGAGACACAGAGAGAGAGAGAGGGGGGGGGGGTGAGGAGGTAAAGGTGGGGAGACAGAGAGACAGAACTGACCTCCCCCTTTCTCAGGGAGGAGAATAGGAGGGAGACAGAGAGACAGAGTTGACCTCCCCCCTTTCCCAGGATACTTCCACCACCCAGAACCCCCCCCCCCCCACCCCCTCAACCTCCCTCCCCCTTCCCCCTCCTCCCTCCCTGCGCGTGGCACCTGTCACAGACAATTGGACGTGGGGTGACGAACACGGTTGGGTAGGGTGTAGTGATGGAGTTCTGTAATGACAGCCTACGGGATTTCCTCCTGGCTACAATTAACGTGGGGGTCTCCGGGCACTCTACAGGCCGTCACCACCAATGCTTCCCTTCCCTCATGGTACACCAGTCTCTCCTGTTTGTCTGATACTTCTCTCCCTACGAGAGGAGATGTCGGAATGATTCCAGTCAAAAGTTGTCCTAGTCATCGTCTGTGGTACGTGTAGGCAATGTCATGAAGGTCATCGTAGGCTTTCCAAAGGGGAGAAGGTGGAATCTTATCCCAGAGTAATCTGCTGTGATTTAAATGAAATGCAATGCAATGCTAATCAATGAAAAAGCAAGATGAAGACAATGCAATGCAATACGAAACAAGTCAGAAATACGTTAGCATTTCATGAAGGGCATTTAGAGAGTACAACACTGGCAGGCATATTAAGATTAGGATCATACACATGAGAAAGCTAAGAACTACTATTCCTTTTAACGCTTCACTTATTTTAACACTTTACAACGATCTCATTTCAAAACACTACATTACAATACAGTACAAGAGAGCACATCAATACAACATAATAACCTAAATCCCCAAACACAAGAATCTACCTTTCCTCTCAAAACCAACAGTTGTGCACATGAGAAACGTTTATTTTAGTAACCAAAAGTCGTGAAAGTTATGTCAACCAATGCATCAATCAACTAACCAACCAATCAACTAACCATCCCAACCAACCTATCAATCAAAAACACTCTACATACCAACCTGCGCATCTTTACAAGCAACCACATCCAAAATCTGGGTCTATACTAACATCACCAGAGTAAAAACTGGACAAAAGTACAGCAACTAGGCCTATGAACTAGGCCTACCATCATCAGTAATCTCTCTACCCACACTGCAAAGCGTACCGGAAAAGGAAGAGACAAGTGTCGGAAGTATGCGTTCCCGCAAAATGGCTGCCAGGCACTTCTCTCTCTCTCTCTCTCTCTCTCTCTCTCTCTCTCTCTCTCTCTCTCTCTCTCCTCTCTCTCTCTCTCTCTCTCTCTCTCTCTCTCTCTTCTCTGACTCTAACACTGTCACACCGAAAAGCTGACGATAATGAGGATGATGATGATGGTTGGCGCCGATTTGGCTTGTCACCCAGAGACGCATGGGTTCGCCCTCTCCTCCCTGATCCTCTCCTCTGCTATTTCTGCTCTTCTTCCAGTCCTCTCCTCTTCTCCCCAATGGTTGTCAGGTTACCGGCAGTGTGCCCCCAAGTGCCACCATACTCTTGTCAGAGCATTTAGTGTCGGATGCTACAAGTGTCAAAAAGTCTAGTTTCATGATTTTTTTTTCTGTTAGTATTTTTTTTCTTCTCTCTTTTCAAAATCTTTAACAAAAATAATTTTTCATAACTTAAAGTAGTTGTAACTGACTATCTAGAGCTATACTTGATTTCTCCACTAATTACTCTTTTTTATCAATTACAATAGGACTTTGTTTACTTTCGGATGAGACTTTAAACCCCGTGTGCGAACGCACGCAAATCATCTTGCGCACACATTAAATCCTGTTCCGCTTTTCGTAAGAGTAGGCCATCGTGTGCCGGTGGGAACAGAGGACATTTACAAAACTGCATACACATGGGGACTGGATGTAAAAAAGCACAAGAGTGCTTATTCCATTATCCTCGATATAAGAATAAATCAAATCAAATCAATAATCAAATCAAATTCTCTCTCTCTCTCTCTCTCTCTCTCTCTCTCTCTCTCTCTCTCTCTCTCTCTCTCTCTTCTCTCTCTCTCTCTCTCTCTCTCTTCTCTTTCTCCCTCCCTTACACAGTTAGCAGAGAGAATAATCAACTAGCGGGCCACACCTGGTCCAACAAAGACCACATTGGCTCACAAAGGACCAGGGGGAGGGGGGGACCATCGGAAAACCCATTCAATGCCCTTCCTAATATATCTGCAGGATCTATAGACCCTTCTAGCACATGGACACGGGGTAAAGGGGGGGGGGTGACATAAGGAAGGGGGGGGGGGGAGTTGGACTATGGAGAAGTATCGGACTGAACGGGGGTGGGGGGGAGGGGGGGTATTATTCTTTCTATGCGGAGTCAACATCATTATAATCCCCTGTGGGTCGTTGTCCTACGCTGTCCTTTTCATTTCTTTCTCTCGGTCTTCTGTTCTGCAAAACATACATCAGACGGAGTGGTCATCGTACTAAGCCGCCGACTGACAACAGCTTGTCTAACTGTGCTGAACGTGAACATGTCTGTCATGTAGTCAGTAGTGAATTTGGTTGTTTTCGTTCAGAATGCTGATCCCCCAAATCATTTGGTGACCTGGGTATTGTTTTGTATGGTTTTACATTGTTTTGGTGTTTTTTGTGTTACATCAGCAATCATGGAAAATTGCTTTTGTTTGAAATTGAAGGTTTTTGAAAAAAAAATCTAATAAGAAAAATGTGTAGCGATACTTTGATGCTGAGATTTACTTTCAACCTATCTGTAAGCATTAAAATTTCTTGTCTGTATACAAGAGTAAGGTTTTTCAACTACCAACTTTTATCTTGTGGGTTTTTTTTAATTGGCTAAATATCATTTCCAAATTACAAAAAAACAGTTTACTACAGCCTGAAAAAGATTTATTACCCAGATGGCCTCATATAATCAGGGGATGCTTTGCATGGGATTCAAACAGCTGATCTTAGTTATATCTTTTTCAAAGTGTTCCCATGCTTGCACATTTACATGTCCGCCATTGCAGGCGATGAGACTATTCAAACCCATGCATGCACAATGACAATTTATAGTAAATTTTATGAAAAAAACATGACATTTAACCAAAAATAATATACACGTGAGCCGAGAAGCTACTGACCAACCTTAGAGGCCCCCTCCTTCCTTCACACTTTATCTATCCACGCACGCACGCACACACACACACACACACCGCGCGCGCGCGCGCGCGCACACACACACAAACATACACACACACAAACCGCACTTCTTTCCGCGATGAAATTAAAGACTCACCAGTTTCCCACCTCACCCTAACAACCACGCCCCCCCCCCCCCCCGCCACACACACACAAGAGGATGAACCTAAAGCACAGAGCCACCCATTTGCACACAACAAAAGACACAACAAAAAAGACACTGACCACAGAAAAACATCATAGAAATACCCTCAGTGATCACTGAGACATTAAAAACCCCACACAGACCACAGAGGAAAAAAAACAACCACACAACTGACCATACAGAAACATGATAATAAAAAAAACAACAACAACTGACCACACCGACATATATAGGAAGAAAGAAAAAACCACACACACAGCAAGGCAAAGTATTGATCAGTCGGCACTAATGAATTAGTACTGGGCACACACACACGGTAGGAGGGGGAGGAGGAGGAGAAGGAGAAGCAGAAGCAGGAGGAGAAGAGGAGGCTCCTCTCGGCTTTGATTTACACAGAAAGAATAACCTGGGAACATGACAAGCGCGAAAGAGGAGCCGGCTACTTCTTGTTCTTCCTGATTTATGGCCTTACTGTCTTCTCTGTCTGTCTGTCCGTCTGTCTCTCTCTTCCTGCTGCACGTGCAGTTTGGCGTGTGTGTGTGTGTGTGTGTGTGTGTGTGTGTGTGTGTGTGTGTGTGTGTGTGTGGTGGTGTGTGTGGAGTGTGTGGAGAGAGAGAGGAGAGAGAGAGAGAGAGAGTGGGTGTGTGTGTGTGTGTGTGTGTGTGTGTGTGTGTGTGCGCGCGCAAGTGTATGTGTGTGTGCGCGCGCGCGTGCGCAACGAACTATATATTTTCTGTATTATTTGTTGTATTTCTTTCATCTATGTCCAGTTCTTTTTGTTTTCAATTCTTGGTGTATTCCTCTCTCTCTCTCTCTCTCTCTCTCTCTCTCTCTCTCTCTCTCTCTCTCTCTCTCTCTCTCTCTCTCTCTGTGATTTTTTTTCCCGTTTCGAGTCTCCCTCTGCCTGTCTCCCTATGTGCTTGTCTGTCAATATTCGTCTTTTTGTTTTTTCCATCTTTTTTACCAAGCGTCCGTCTTCCTATGTCTCTGTCTGTGGCTATCCATGTATGTAGCTGTCTATTTTTCATCTTTCTCTTTCTCCCCTCTCTCTCTATGTGTCTGTGGGAAGAATGGTTAAAGAGATTATACTGAATCGTATTTGTCTTGAGCTCTGATGCACTGGCATGAGTGCTTCTGTTTACTCTTTCTGTGATTTGATGTGTGGTGTTGTGTGTGTGTGTGTGTGTTGTGTGTGTGTGTGTGTGTGTGTGTGTGTGTGTGTGTGTGTGTGTGTGTGTGTGTGTGTGTGTGCGGCTGTGTGTGTGTTCGTGTGTGTGTGCGTGCTCGTGTGTGTGTGTGCTGTGTGTGTGTGTGTGTGTGTGTGTGTGTGTGTGTTGTGTGTGTGTGTGTGTGTGTGTGTGTGTGTGTGTGTGTGTGAGAGAGAGAGAGAGAGGTGTGTGTGTGTGTGTGTTGTGGTGTGTGTGTGTGTGTGTGTGTGTGTGTGTGTGTGTGTGCGCGCGCAAGTGTATGTGTGTGTGCGCGCGCGCGTGCGCAACGAACTATATATTTTCTGTATTATTTGTTGTATTTCTTTCATCTACGTCCAGTTCTTTTTGTTTTCAATTCTTGGTGTATCCTCTCTCTCTCTCTCTCTCTCTCTCTCTCTCTCTCTCTCTCTCTCTCTCTCTCTCTCTCTCTCTCTCTCTGTGATTTTTTTCCCGTTTCGAGTCTCCCTCTGCCTGTCTCCCTATGTGCTTGTCTGTCGATATTCGTCTTTTTTTTTTTTCCATCTTTTTTACCAAGCGTCCGTCTTCCTATGTCTCTGTCTGTGGCTATCCATGTATGTAGCTGTCTATTTTTCATCTTTCTCTTCTCTCCCCCTCTCTCTCTATGTGTCTGTGGGAAGAATGGTTAAAGAGATTATACTGAATCGTATTTGTCTTGAGCTCTGATGCACTGGCATGAGTGCTTCTGTTTACTCTTTCTGTGATTTGAGTGTGTTGTGTGTGTGTGGTGTGTGTGTGTGTGTGTGTGTGTGTGTGTGTGTGTGTGTGTGTGCGAGCGTTGTGTGTGTTCGTGTGTGTGTGCGTGTTCGTGTGTGTGTGTGTGTCTCGTGTGTTGTGTGTGTCGTGTGTGTGTGTGTGTGTGTGTGTGTGTGTGTGTTGTGTGTGTTCTTCAGTTTAACGTCTATTCACATTAAGTGATTTTAGACAAAAAAAAAACAAAAAAAAAACAAAAAAACACCTGAACAAGAAAATTGAAAAATAGCTGAAACCAATGCCAGATAACAAAGTTAAAATATAAAGCTAACTTTAACAAACTATAAATACTGAATTATCGGACTACTTATTAGTGCTAACACAATGTCCAACAATGCGATGGTTCAGACAACAACTGGTCCAGTGATAGATTAGGCACAACAGGTAAAAGTGGTTTTAGATATCCACAAAGAAGAATATGACTGTGTGTGTGTGTGTGTGTGTGTGTGTGTGTGTGTGTGTGTGTGTGTGTGTGTGTGTGTGTGTGGTGTGTGTGTGTGTGTGCGTGCGTGTCTGTGTGTGTCTGCGCGAGTGCACACGCGCGCCTATGTGCCTGTCCATGGGTACGTGCTTGTTCATGTGTGTGCGCGTGTGTGTATATGTATGTATGTGTGTGTGTCTGTCTGTCTGTCTGTCTGCCCAGTGTGATTAACTCGCTCACTCACTCACCTCAGTGCCTTTTCTACATCTCTTTCTATATGCAAAACCTCCCGCGAAATCCGGAAATCAATATTCTGCATTAGACTTTCTTCTATAAAAATCTCTCTCTCTCTCTCTCTCTCTCTCTCTCTCTCTCTCTCTCTCTCTCTCTCTCTCTCTCTCTCTCTCTCTCTCCCCCCTCCCTCCCTCCCTCCCTC
>CM060329.1:34230929-34233429 GCA_030674155.1 Stramonita haemastoma | reverse complement strand
GACATAAAAAAACCCACTGAAAACAGACTGACCAAGAACGGGCGAAAGAGGAGGGGGAGGAGGACAGAAAAAGACAGACAGACAGACAGCCAGCCAAACATGAACACAGACAGAAACACAGACCTAACAGACCAAATGGGCGGAATATAAGGGGGCGGGAGTTTTAGAAGGAATCAAGCTATCAGATTAGTTGGGGCAGAAAAATACACATTGTATTCCCATGAAAGTCTTCCACAACCCAGGTCCACAACAAATGAGGCGTGAGTCTACAGCCTGCAAGACGATTTGCCACTCCCCCCCCCCCTCCTCCCAACACCACCAGATACTCCCGACATTTCTTACCGTCCCCGTCCCCCTCCCCAAATCTCCCTCCCCCTCCTCCCACAACCCCCTTTCCATTCCCAGATACACGTAGGCTACATGATTATAACACACTGCTGCTGAAGCAAGAGATATAGGCTATGCCATTGCCGCACAAACGACATACTGATAGGGGAGCAAGGATATACAGAGGGAAACGACATTACGGTGCAGTCCTCCTAACTTTGTTATTTTAAAGGGAGATGGGAGATGAATAAGGAGATGGAGGGAAGGTGGGCGTTCAATAAGGAGATGAGAGGGAGGTATGGCCTGTGCATGCGCGTGCATGCACGCGCGCGCGCGCGAACACACACACACACACACACACACACACACACACACACACACACACACACACACACACGATCATCATCTTCATCTATTTGTCGCCACACACACATCACACAAACAAACAAACGCACGCATGCACACGCCCACACACATGCACACACGCACACCAACAGATCGGGCTATTCACGAAGAAGACTAATGATATAATAGTAGTGGTGAGCTACAGACACGAAGGATACCTCGAGGTCCTCAATGGAAAAAGCGAAAAGCACCCAACGTGCACTGCAGTGACCCGATACCAATTAGCCCTGGCGATTGCAATCAGAAATTCGAAGAGCCGGTTGCCCGTGCTTGTTTGTGTGACGTCTTCTTCCTTAGTAGGCCTAGGAGGCTTCCGCGGTCACTTACTGAAAAGTCGTAAATGAGAGAAAGAGAGCGGGTGGGGGCGATTGCGGTTGAGGTTGAGGTTGTGTGAGAGAGAGAGAGAGAGAGGAGAGAGAGAGAGGAGAGAGAGAGAGGAGAGAGAGAGAGAGAGAGAGAGAGAGAGGAGAGAGAGAGAGAGAGAGGAGAGAGAGAGGGGGGGGGGGTATAAAACAGTCCAAAAACAAAAGCGCCTAATGAAGTTGAGATATAAGTTATAATTAAGGGTCTGAGCCTACTTGCTATGACACAGTTAACACCATTATCTTTTCCTTACTGTTTAACCCATGTGCACTCCCTGAGAAATGGTGTAATACGTGACCAAGACTACAGTAGGATTTTTTTTTTACAATGATAAAACAGATCCATTCATCTTTGCTCTGTCTGTCTGTCTGTCTGTCTTTCTGTCTGTCTGTCTGTCTCTCTCTCTGTAAAATACAATTCTAGCCTGACGAAAATCTTGATTTCTCTCTGCAGCTGCGAGGAAAACAGATCTATGTAGGGGAGCTAATTGCAAGGAGATTGATTTTTTTTCTTCTTACTTCATGACCTCAACAAGACTAGGAAAGCGAGGCGGGAATGCACTCTATGTTGGGAAAAAACGTTTACATGTTTTATCATTGACAACACTGAAAGGGGGTTAATTACCGGCTGTGACAGGTTAGGCAAAAAGGGTCGGAACTCTCTCTCTCTCTCTCTCTCTCTCTCTCTCTCTCTCTCTCTCTCTCTCTCTCTCTCTCTCTCTCTCTTTCTAGTTCTCTTCCTCCCAGAAACATACTGAAATTTATATATTCTTTTATTTTTCATTCAGAGAGAGGAAGAGAGAGAGAGAGAGAGAGAGAGAGAGAGGAGAGAGAGAGAGGAGAGAGAGAGAGAGAGAGAGAGAGAGAGAGAGAGAGGAGAGAGAGACAGAAGCAGAGAGAGAGACAGAGAGAGACAGAGAGACAGAGAGAGACAGAGACAGAGACAGAGATGTTACAGGAAAGCTATCATGGTACATCCCTGGAATAAAGTACTTCTTTGACCGTTCCACACAAATCAGAAGTCATCTCCCAGTTCCTTGTAAGCACGGTAAATGTTGTCCTTTCTTTTCGTTGAATCACTTAAGGATGCCAGAATTAAATTTCTTTATTCATGTTCTCATCTTGGCGCGGCACACACTTTCTTATTGTTGACCAGGGAAGGCACACTTGTGTAAGGCACTCATGACATTGTGTAAACCATCTATGTTTTAAGCCAGCCACCTATCAGAGAGAAGAGTATGGAAGGACGGTGGCAGAATGGTTAAGACGTTCGCCTGCCAATATGTAAATCGTGAGTTTCTGGGTTCGAACCCAGCCTCGCCCTTTCTTCCCAGTTTGACGAAAAAATCGAACTGAATGTCAAAGTCATTCGGATGAGACTCGAAACCGAGGCCCGTGTGCGAATG
>CM060329.1:34213429-34223429 GCA_030674155.1 Stramonita haemastoma | reverse complement strand
GCTAGTTTTTCCAACCTTTACCCCTCCCCCCCTCCCCCCCTCTGTGATATACACTGTATAGAAAGAGCAAAGGTAGAAGTACAGCTGAAGAGGAGGCATGAGAGGTAGAGAGAGAGAAGTAGACAGATGGATAGGAGGAGGCAGAGGGTGAGAGAGAGAGAGAGAGAGAGAGAAGAGAGGAGAGAGGAGGAGAGAGAGAGAGAAGAGAGGAGAGAGAGAGAGAGAGAGATTTAAACTGATTAAAAAAAAATATTCTTTTTTTTTTACATCCAGTCCTCGTGTGCATGTGGGATTGTACATTTTGTCATCCGTTCCCACCAGCACAAATGGCCTAACCTTACGAAAGATAGTAAAGGCTTTAACGAGTACGTGCGCAAGATGTTCTGTGAGAGACAGGCAAACAGACACAGAGATACAGAGAAAGAAACAGATGTAGATGAAAAGCCAAGAGGTGGCAAAAGGAAATGTGATTCATCTGAGCAAGATACAGGAGAGGCTACTGTGTGTGTGTGTGTGTGTGTGTGTGTGTGTGTGTGTGTGTGTGTGTGTGTGTGTGTGTGTGTGTGTGTGCGCGCACTTCCATCTTTCCCTCTCCACACCCCCTTACCTGTCTGCATTTTCGTTTTTATCTTTAATTATGCAGGTACTGAATGCTCACAGGAGAGGTGTTTGAAAAAGATTCTCTGTCATCTGAGTCATTGGTGTTTTCCACACCTAAAATCTCTCCAATGTCATATTTCCGACCCTTGACAGAAAATAATAGGTCTAAGTGTGTGTGTGTGTGTGTGTGTGTGTGTGTGTGTGTGTGTGTGTGTGTGTGTGTGTGTGTGTGTGTGTGTGTGTGTGTGTGTGTGTGTGTGTGTGTTGTGTGTGCGTGCGAGCTTGTGTGTGTGCGTTTGTGTGTACACGCGCGCACGTGTGTATGCATAAAAATCTAGAACTGGCACTGAAGTGCAAATCTGATTCAGTTAAGGCGTTTGGAGAACCTATGAACGAGTGAGTCAATCGATAACCAAATGGAGGGATGCACTGAAGGTGCTGATCCATCCAACAATCATGAAGCAATCAACAGCGCTGTGGACAAAGTCCTTGATTATTACTGATGAATTTGCTTCATGTTAGGAATAAAAGAAATCCATAACAATCGTCTAACATTGTGGCGATAACTTTGTGTCTCTTTGAAGTGTGTGTCTATCTCTTAAACGCAAACACAGACACAGACATACACAGAGATGGTTTGTGTACTAGATCTATCTGGAAATTAGAAAAAGTTGACTTTGATTTTGACTTCATACTCACAACACCACACACACACACACACACACACACACACACACACACACACACACACACACACACACACACACACACACACTCTCTCTCTCTCTCTCTCTCTCTCTCTCCATCACATCCCCCCCCACACACACACACAAACACGCACACACATCTTTCAATATCTTTTACAGAATACAACATTTAAATAAAGATCTATCATAACATACGATGCCGTTGGCTCTTGTATCAATGCTTGTCATTCAGATATTACAGCATCCCATTCACGGCAGGGAAAGGTATTACACATACATAAATCATCCGAATCTGTCTGTCTCTTTCACCCTCTCCCCAATCAGTTTTTTTCTGCCTCTGTCTCTCTCATGACGAGAGAGAGAGAGAGAGAGAGAGAGAGAGAGAGAGGAGAGAGAGAGGAGAGAGAGAGAGAGAGAGAGAGGAGAGAGAGAGAGAGAGAGAGAGAGAGAGAGAGAGACGTTGGCAAGTAGGCAATTCGGGTCATGCAGACCTGGTCAAGCTATACAAACCCACAAGACTACATCGTTTCTTTTCATTTTCAACAGACCATTACCGTTCCGGGAGAATTTGCAGAACTTTCAGACCAAATAAACTATCCCCCACCCCACCACCCAGACTGTCTCTCTCCCCCCCCCCCCCCCCCCCTCCTTCTCTTTTCCCTCTCTCTGCTACTACCACTGACCTACATTCAGAAACTACGGACAGAAACCTTTCCAAGGCCTCAATCGAAACCCGCAGAATTTGATATTGGGCTGAAACAGATAGATGGGCAGTTGAGAAGGGGATGGGCAGTTTGGTGTGTGTGTGTGATGGGGGAGGGGGGAGGTAGGGGAGAGGGTGGAAGTGGAGGGAATGGGGGAGTAGTTCTGATGGCTGTAACGATTGGAAATTTCTCTCCCAACACTTGGAATGTTTCCCAGGAAAACTCATGAAAGCAGAGCAATTACACTTAGTGACGCCAGAGCTTAACCACAGACATTTTTCTTCTATTTCTATTATCTTCTTTTTTTCCTCTAACTTTTTAGATCAGGGTGTTTCGTCCACACCGAATGTTTAGCCAGCTGAATCGGTTGATGATTTTTAATCTTGGCTGTGGATCAACAATTGGGAGGCTTGGAGGGTAAGGCTATTGGTTGTGGTGTGGTGTGGTATGGTGTGGTGTTGTGTTGTGTGGTATGGTGTGATGTGGTGTTGTGTGGTATGGTGTGGTGTGGTGCAATTGTTAGTATAATTGTTAGTAGTGCAGTGCAGTTCAGTGCAGAATAGGGTAGAGTAGTGCAAGTGTAAGTGCAGTGCAGTGTAATGTAATGTAGTGTGGTGTAAGTGCAAGTGAGGTGTACAGTAGTGTAGCATGATACAATGCAGTGTAGTGTAGTGAAATGTAGTGTGGTGTGTGTGATACGTATGGTGTGGTGTTGTATAGCGTAGTGTAGTGCTGTGCCGTGTTGTGTATGTAGTATGGTGTGGTGTGGTGTGGTGTGGTGTGGTGTGGTGTGGTGTGGTGTGTGAGGTGGTGTGGTGTGGTGTGGTGAGGTGTGATATAGCGTGTGTGGTGTGTGTGTGTGTGGTGTGGTGTGGTGTGGTGTGTTGTGGTGTGGGTAGTGTAACGCAGTGCAATGTAGTGTAGTTTGTGTTGTGTAGGGTATGGTAGGGTTAGGCAGTGTGGTGAAATGTAATGTAGTGTAGTATAGTGCAGTGTAGTGTAGCGTAGTGTAGTATGGTTTAGTGTATGTACTATCATACCGTGTTATATAATTATCATGCATTGCAATGTGCTGCATTGCCATGCATTAGATTGTAACACAGTTGCACAGTATTATATTCATACCAGACCTAGGGAAATTCGTGCTATTCTTTCCATGACAAGCGCACGCTTTCATCACAAAAGTAAAGGACCGTCCTTTGTTTGCCTCTTACTTTATCTTTATTTCATTCTAAACCAATTTAATGACCACCTAGAACGCATTTCTCCCTGTGAATATCTCACATGGGACTATTCTCACGATGCCATTAGCTCTCTTACAAAAAACTAAACGCTAGCTGTAAACGCAAAACCTCAGTTTATCGTCATGTCTAAAGTTCAGCAACTATGCTTGTAGCAGAATATAGTTCTGTGTAATAGTCATACAGCAATCTACAGTGGGAGGGGGGGGGCAAACCCTACCCAAGCTGGACTGCAACCGTAGTACTAGCACTTTTTAGACTGGCACATAAACCTCCAGACCAACAATTTCCCCCAAGCCATGTCTAAACATGCCTCAAAATAATGACGCAAAGTTTTTTTTTTTCCATCTTAAGTCACTTTGGGCACAAAAAAAGGAAACGTTTACGTCTACGATTTTTGGACGCAAAACTGTGCCAACCATTCTCTTCATGCATTACAGGGTTTTAGATATAATGCTTAACTTTTTCAAAATAAAAATTTGCCAGTCATTATTATTCACTTTGAATGGATTTATATTTCTTTGTTTGAGAGAGTGAGTGAGAGAGAGAGAGTGAGAGAGGGAGGGGGGGAGAAGGGGGGGGGGGGGGGGGGGGGCCAGGGGGGGTAGGGCATCCTATTTTCCTAACAGAACAAGCCTCATTAAAAATTCCAACGGAAAACTATCAAATGTCCCTTGTGGTGTGTGTGTGTGTGTGTGTGTGTGTGTGTGTGTGTGTGTGTGTGTGTGTGTGTGTGTGTGTGTGTGTGTGTGTGTGTGCGTGCGTGCGTGCGTGCGTGCGTGTGCACGCGCGCGCTTTTGTGTCTTCGTGCGTGCGTGAGTGTGTGTATATGGGTGTGTGTGTGTGTGCGCGCGCATGTGTATGTGCGCGTGTGTGTATGTGTGCGCGTGTGTGTGTATGTGCGCATGCGTGCGTGTGCGTGTGTGTGTGCCTGTATTTGTATGCGTACATGCGCTTTGAGTGTGTGAGAGAGAAAGAACAAGTGTATGTGTGTTTAAGAGCGCATCAAGCGTACGTTTGTATGCATGTGTGTACACTCCCGTTTTAAACAAGGCAAAAATAAACTTTTAAGCCACATAAATTCTTTTCCTTTTCTTCCCTTTTGTTTAAGAGAGAGAGACAGAGACAGAGAGAGACAGACAGAGAGAGACAGACAGACAGACAAAGATGTAAAGAAGTGGGGAAAAAATGAAAATGAACAGTGTAGTAAGAAATAGGGCAGAGAGGGAGGAGTAAGGGGGAGTTTGGAAAAGTAATAGATTTACAGGAAAAGGCATAGGGGAAGGGGAAAGGGGATGGGACGGAGCGGGGATGGGGGGAAGAGGGTAGAGTATTTTGTTAGAAACCGGCCCAGTTCAAGAATGTCGGGTATTTTTTGTGGGTCTTTTCTTTTTCTCACAAGATTAACAGCTTCTACATAAATTTACAGGCCATTTGCCTTGAACGATGCCAACAATTATTGTTTACACTGAGTGCATTTCGGTATCATTTCCTATTA
Organism: Stramonita haemastoma; assembly: GCA_030674155.1. Taxonomy (NCBI): domain Eukaryota; kingdom Metazoa; phylum Mollusca; class Gastropoda; order Neogastropoda; family Muricidae; genus Stramonita; species Stramonita haemastoma. The sequence goes on along the minus strand of CM060329.1, from coordinate 34,218,679 downwards.
CGCTTTCTTTTCTTTTTTTCATTTATAAAGAAATCTACTTATCTTTTTACGACTGGTACATTTCAGCGCAAAAGTGTTGAAGATGTGTTTATTCACAAATTTATCAATCCACAGCGAATTTAGATTAATCCGAGGTGGAAAGTTGGTCGAGCGGGGAAGGGGGAACGTGCGTGCAAGAAGGTGGTGATGGTTACGGGAATTTTGGTTTTGCTTTTTGATGTTGTTGATTGTGTTGGTTTTTTGTTTGGGGCTATAATTCATGTTTCTCTTCTTATTTTTAAATAATTCCCTTGTGGTAAACTCATATTTCTCGATAAGATCTTTTTTCTGGTGAATACGATGCAAACATGTTCATGTTTTTTGCTATTTGCTTGATTGTTATTTTTCTTATTCATCGACTTATTCTGATGGAAAGCAGCTTTACATCAACAAAATTTGCATGAAACATTGAATCAGAAGCTTAACGTGCTAGAATATTTTAAGAAAAAATACAAACACATCTAAACCGTTTCTTTGTTTGCTTTTGTTTGTTTGACTAGATAACTCTCTCTCTCTCTCTCTCTCTCTCTCTCTCTCTCTCTCTCTCTCTCTCTCTCTCTCTCTCTCTCTCCCTCTGTCTCTCTCGCTCTCTCACACACATACACACACAAACACACACATACACACACAAACACACACATACACACTCATACACACAGAGATACATTCCCCGCTTAACGTATTCACACACACACACACACACACACACACACACACACACACACACACACACACACACACACACCCTCTCTCTCTCTCTCTCTCACAACATACACAGACTACAGACAGACAGACAGACAGACAGACAGACAGACAGACACACACACACACACACCACACACACACACAACACACACACACGAGGACCCTTTAAAAAAAACAACCCAACCCCCTTAAAATTTGCAGCCGCGACGCCGGGTCACTCCCATTACATAGGCTGACTACGGAGTTCAGGCCGAAAAAAAAACCCGAAAACAACACCCTTCCTACTACCCTCCCCCAAAGTTGTGTGTGTGTGTGTGTGTGTGTGTGTGTGTGTGTTGTGTGTGTGTGTGTGGTGTGTGTGTGTGTGTGTGTGTGGCGCGCGCGCGCCTGCGCCCGTGCTCTGGTAGCGTGGCATCTTTATTTATGATGGTTGACCTCTCGCGTCACGCCGAACTGCCACGCGCGCGTTGTGGGCCACTACCCCCTTCTCCTTGGCATTTTATCAGGCTATAACAGCTTCCACATACCACACAACACGGAGACGAGACAGAACAGAGGGCGAGCCACGCGCACAGGTGGAGTTCCTCTTTTGGCATGGGAAAAAGAAAACGATTGTCGATGTAACGGAATCCGGGGTGGGGTTAAGGGGTTGGGGGTGGGAGGTTGCAAGGAAGTAAGAGAGAGGAAGGGCGGAAGAGAGAGAGAGAGAGGAAGAGAGAGAGAGAGAGAGAGAGAGAGAGAGAGAGGAGAGAGAGAGAGAGAGTGTGTGTGTGTGTGTGTGTGTGTGTGTGCTGCGCGCGCGCGCGCGCGTGCGTGCGTGCGTGGTACGTGTGTGTATGGTGTGTGTGTCTCGATGTGTGTTTTGGTTTGGCGTGCATGGCACAAATACATCTGTGTGTGCGCACGTGCATGCGGGTGTTATGTGTGTTTATGCGCGCCTGTGTGCATGCACGTGCAATAGAAAGAGAAAGAAGCCCTGTCATTTTGTGTTTGACACTTTCCTAATTCACACGTTGACAGCAGGAAAGGTAAATAACGACATTACCAGGAAACGTTGTGGTATAAACACACACACACACACACACACACACACACACACACACACACACACACACACACACACTTCTAACCAACAGCAGGGATGGGCAGACAACAACATGGCTTTTTAGGGCAAATAAAAAACAATGACGACGAGAAAACGTTTTGTTTTCCTCTGCCACCCATGAATAAGCACATTGTAACCTTTCCCCCCTCCCATTTGCTGTATCCCTAGATAGATAGACTGGCTTGCATCAAAACACCCACACACTCATGTTTTGCTGACCGAAAATTCACCAACGGTAGCCTCGACTACGTCATACGAGAGAGAAGAGACACGATTTTATGTCCATTACTCTTTCAAGGTTATTTGGTACTTCCTCATAAACTGCTGTGACTTAAAGTTGTCTAACCCACAAACGAAATAGAGTTGCTTTTCAGCAAGAAAAACGACTACAATCGCCCGTACAATCAAAGTTCTGCTTCCAGTGGTAGGTGGGTGGTTTTTTTTTTCGTTCCTCAGCTAGAGCTCTGAGCTTCTCACCTATGGTGAGATTTTTGCGTATGCGACCCAGTTTTTCCCCCCACCATTTAGGCAGCCATTTTCCGATTTCGGGACGGTTCTAACACGACACGTGTGCATGTTTGTATTTGTTTTTTTATTTTTATTTAATTTTGTCATCCGTTCCTACAGGCACGAAATGGCCTACTCTTGCAAAAGACGGGACGAGGTTTTAACGCGTGCGCAAGATGTTCAGCGAGCATTTGCACACATCGCCTCGGTTTACAGTCGCATCTGAGAGACTTCAATGTTCTGTTCGATTTTCTTGTCAAACTGGGAAGAAAGGGCGAGTCTGGGATTCGAACCCAGAAATTCACGGTTTTCTTGTCAGGCAGATGAACATCTTAACGTCCCGCCACCTTCCCTCTTTGATAGTTAACAGAACAATGCCCCTAACCTGGAAGACACAAACAAATTGAAGTTGGCTACGATACTGTTGTCACCTGTCTGAGAATGCTTGCGACTGTAGGATAGTTCTCATTTCTACTGATCTTTTTGTGCATTCTTGAATGAGACTTTATGCAAATAATGACAATGGCAAACTACATATATGGATACCAATCCCAAAACAATTCACACACACACACACAAACACACATACACAAACACACTCACACACACACCAATGACACTGCCAATAGACCACCCAGAGAGACACTTCGGGCTTGGACAGTCCAACAAAAAATGCTTGACTGACTTACGGGGTTAATGCCATTGTCTACACACACACACACACACACACACACACACACACACACACACACACACACACACCACACACCACACACACCACATGACCCCAGAGACCACATCAGTTAGTCACATGAAGTCGGCCATACTAACTCTGTGCATCTTTCTTTCTTTTCTTTCCTTCTTTTTTGTTGTTGTAATCCACCTTTAATTTGCACTACCGTGTCACTACTCTAGTCATTTCTTTGATGGTCGCAAGGACTTAAGGGTATCGGTTGAGGAGTGTGTGTGTGTGTGTGTGCTCGTGTGTGTGTGTCCGTGTGTGTGTGTGTGCGCGCGCGCGGACACAAACGCGTGCGTGCACAAACAGGACTCAAGGTGGTGTCCGGACGAAGGAGAGGTTAAGAAGCGGGGAAAAAATGTCCTCCCCCCCCCTCTCTCTCCCTCACTCTTAAAGGGACTTGGTGAAACAATAGGGGTGACATGTTCATTGCAATAATTAGAGAGGTGGGCACCCCTTGTCACCATTCATTACACAACACCGGATATGACATCACAACGGCCATGTTAGATCGTTAGGATGCGCCATGCACTTTCTCAGTTTCCATCTTGGAATAATTATTGATTCAAGTTGGACAATTCGCAAAGATGAGTGCATGAAGCTGAATCAAACCAGAATAACAGTTTACAGCGACTGAAATATCATGGGATTACCTTACAAAGGATGAAAATCGTAAAAGTATTGAAAATAAAAAGTTAATGAATAATGTGATGGGGGTTTAGTTAACAACAGTGACTTCTCTTGGTTGAAACACAGTTATCTGTTTTTGACAAAGCTGCAAAAAAATGAACAGCAAAGGAAAAACCAACAAGCCTATATCTTTCCGTGTTCACCACCTTGACTATATTCAACCTCTTTTCAACCTCCTCGTCTCTTTTGCAAGTCTCAGTATTTTTTTGTCATAAATCAATACCTCCTCGTCTCTTTTGCAAGTCTCTCAGTAGGTGTATTTTGTCATAAATCAATACAAGTCATTACGTGTCGAAATTTCTGACAGCTTTATCCACATCTTATTTCCAAGCCTTTGATTTTTTTTTTACATCCACACATCGTTATCAGCAATTACACCATGTCATATCCTGGTTTAGAGATTTTTAATTACTTCAACTAAAACCCTGCATCTACAACATTCCCAATCCTCCCCCACCCTACCCCACCCACTATTTCTGTAGAAATTTGCAATGTAAAATCACCTGTGATCAACACGCTCAATGCGACTTCACAAAAAGGAAATAATTGGAAAATTATTCTCAAGGCAGCAGCGGACGGAAGGGGACTTAATCCGGCAAATCCGAAATAACGAGCCAAGCAACAAATACTGTATTCTCCTAATCCCTCGCGCTAATTACGTTATTATAATCAATTCCCCTAACCAAGCCACGTGCACGGTGATGGTAAGCGATCAGGAGTAGCCTTTAATCCACCCCAAATTGGGAGGAAAAGCAAAAACCCCTAAGCTTATTCGGCCCTCCTGTTTACCAAAAGTTCTCCCGAGACTTCCCACCTACACGCTTAATCAGGGTTCCCGTCTGTTCCCCTACCACCGCCCCTAAAGCAAATCCCCTCCATTAGGTGGAGATTATGGAAACTGGGTTGTCTGAATTGGGGACCGTCTCCCAATCACTTTTTGATCTTTGCCCCGAGGCCACTGTCCAACCCCGCTAAAAGCACTGGACGCTGGTACAATGTGACCGGGTGCTGGAGTGGCGGTGGTCACTTGTGAGAAGTCGACATTGTTTTTCAAAGCTGAGGCAAAACTGTACACGGTTTCACAGAATGAACCATATCTGGCATGGAGCCTGTCCTGTTTTCTTTCTGTCTGGTTCAAACATGTTTCTTGAAGAGAAAATTGGAGCAAGATCACTTTGATAACAATGGAAAACGAAAAAGATAGCAACCAACGACTGAAATAATGTTTATTCTATTCTGGTTACAGTTTTGTTGATAGTAGTCTAAACACACATATTTTTTAAAACAGTCATACGAAGTTTTAAGCATTTATCAAATACTATAAATCCACAAAATCGTACTTAAGTCATGTTTTTCATGTTGCTGCATTCAGTTTTGCTAAAATCATTACAAAATCTATCTCTTTCTCATCCTCTCCTCTTCCTCTCCCTCTGTCATGCACACACACATGTATACACACACACGC
>CM060329.1:34203429-34208429 GCA_030674155.1 Stramonita haemastoma | reverse complement strand
GTGTGTGTGTGTGTGTGTGTGTGTGTGTGTGTGTGTGTGTAGTAAGTCTTCAATTTTAACGTCTTTCCACTTTAATTAAGTGATATCAGATAGACATCATTTCGTGTGCGTGCGTGCGTGCGTGCGTGCGTGCGTGCGTGCGTGCGTGCGTGCGTGCGTGCGTGCGTGCGTGCGTGCGTGCGTGGTGTGTGTGTGTGTGTGTGTGTGTGTGTGTGTGTGTTGTAAGTCTTCAATTTAAAAATCTTTCCACTTTATGTGATATCAGATAGACATCATTGTGTGTGTGTGTGTGTGTGTGTGTGTGTGTGTGTGTGTGTGTGTGTGTGTGTGTGTGTGTGTGTGTGTGTGTGTGTGTATCTTAAATGATAAACATGACTATTAACAATAATTTTAGCAACAAAATCTACTGTACTAAAAACAGTAATAACCTGCCTCCCCTATATGAAAAAAAAACAAAAAACACCAAAGAAGAACACAAAAATACTGCCACCCCCAAAAAAGCAACAACAACTATAAATCAATAGATCTAGTATGAAATATGATTAAAAGAAATATGTCAGTATCACAAAATGCAACAGCAGAAACGAAAGAAAAAACAGCAACAAAACAAAAGAAAAACAACACAAAAGCAACTGAGAGAAAAGAAACAGCAATGCAGAAACATCAGGAAATATCTCAGTGAAATGCACTTTTACACACACACACACACACACGTGCACGCACACACACAACACACACACACACACACACACACACACACACACACACACACACACACACACACACACACACACGCGCGCGCACACACGCGCGCGCGCATAAACACACACACACTATTCCAACACAGGAAAAACCAGCCCTACCCATACATACATTGCATCCAGATGGCCTACGTTTGTTGCTGCTGAGCCCCCCCCCCCCCCCCCCCCCCCCCCCCCCCCCCCCCCCCCCCCCCCCCCCCCCCCATCAAGATCCATAAGCTGGCATCCCGTTGATATAAACAAACAAATCATGATCACCACCACGCGCGCGCCGAACGCCAAGTAAACCTCAAGCCGGCCATAGATAATAATATCCATGGATAAACGTCAGGTATGTATGCCACAAGTCATTAGCTAACCTTTCCCCCTTCCTGCCCTCTCTCCACCCTCACCCCCCTTCCCCCCTCATTCTCTCTCTCACTCACACACACACACACACACACACACACACACACACACACACACACACACACACACACACACAGAGTGAACCACTACGTTCCAGGTCTTCCGATTCTGTGGGTTGATGCATCAGGGCTAGTTCCACTTGTTCCCCAGTGTACCACGCTCTGGTGAGTCGGATGCTTCTTTAAACTGGTTAAAGGACACTATCCGTGTGCGTTATTTTGGTAGATCTCCTCCACCCGTAACGAAAACACGTTCGTTCTGCGCGGCTGCACATGTACGCGTGTAGATACTAGCTGGGTTGAGAGGGGGGAGGGGGGAATGGGGGAGAAAAAAGAATTGCCAGGGGGGAAGAACTGGGTTAGGAACTGATTCTGAGATTACGGGGCTGGAATGAAAAGAAAGGGGATTACCATAATAAGTTTGATGCTTGCTTTGAAGGTGTTTTCAGGTTTTTGCCCTCCCTGTGGCTGGCTGACTAAAGTTTGGAAAAGTTGGCTCAAGTTTTTGAATGTATCAGTTTATTCCTCGTTTCTGTTAAGTGTTTTTATTTTTTAAACAACGAACATGAATTTTCTCATTTTAAGGACATAATTCATTACAAGAACAAACAAACAGATGTACTGAAAGAAATCTGGAGGCCAAGCAACTAACAGCCATCGAGACAACAAAGTTTTGAATCAGATCCGAAGCAGCACACAGAAATACAACATTGTAGACAGTATGGCAATATACAAAGGAAATATCACGTATAATTTCTTCTTTGTGGTCGATAGCTTTCGTCCAGGAAAAAACTCTTGGCAAACTGGATGTACATAGTTTTATAACAAGGAATACATTTACTGGCAGGTACAGAATCAGGGGGATTATTCCCGTAGATCTCTGATAGAATCGCGAACGTACCAAGAAGAGAGATAGATTTCAACAAAATAGTATTATAGAACCAAACGGACACCATTATACTTTCGATGACAATCGTCATCTCAGCCATTACTAAAGAATGCCACAGAGAAGAACACAACTAATCACTTATTGACATAGTTCTAGATTGGGTGCCGATCTACCATCGATGATGATCGTCATCTTCACCATTACGGAAAACTACCACCCACACACAAGGGTAGAACTAGTCCAACAAATCAGTTCAACTACTTACTAATATACCTCAAATTGGGAGCAGACATCCCACCTGATGACTGACCATTGTCCAGAGACTCATCACAACCATTCACGGGACTTCCAAGACCTATTATAGGATACCACAATACAGACCGCTATTATTCGCCACGGGGAGGAGGGGAGGGGATAATAGCGAGCACTATCAGCGAGGCTTGGGGGGAACAATAGGGAAACCCATTACTGTCTGGCACAACGCTTACTTTGGCACCAATCTGCTAATCCCTTCTGTAAGCCAGCTGGAATCTCCACGTGGCGGTTTGGAAGGGGCGCGAAAAGGGGAGGGGGGCTGTTGGGGGGAGGGGGGGTCGCTTGATGTTCAGTCACCGTGTCTGAGGTCATTAACTATCGGACACACCACCTCCCGTTCCGCCTCGCTGACCATACCCAGGGTCACCACCGTACTGCGTTTTTCCTCCCCAAGTCGGTGGCTGTGTTGGAATTTCACCCCTATGGAGGGTTTTGTTTGTTACTTTGGTTTTGCTGATGTGGTTTTATGTCCCTCCATACCTGAACCATGCTGGCCAATGCTTGTTCCCAAACTTTGCTGATGTTGGGAATAAAAACAGGCTAGCAAACTAGTGCTGTTGTTCTGATAGAGAACTGATCGTGTTGAGTGTCTGGGTCCGGCGTCATACACCAAGTTTGCAAACAGTCCCTTTTGTCATGCCGCTCCCTCTCTGGCTCTACCTGGGAAATCTCCCCATTCTCTTCCCCCATCCTCCAAAACAAACAAACAAACCAATTGAGACAAGGCCTGGCTTGGGAACACAGACACTGGCAGATATAGTCACAGACAGCTTGCGAGACAGACACAGACACAGACAGATAGATAGACTAGACAGACAGACAGACAGACAGACAGACAGACAGACAGACAAACACACGCACGCACGCACGCACGCACGCACACACACACACCACACACACAAATGATTTTGCACATGCACGCTCACACATACTTGCTCATATCCACATGCAGGCATGTGCACTGACATACATACTCACACACTCGCACATACACACTCAAGCACACAAGTGACACAATTAATTTTATTCTACTTTGTTTCTCGTCTAATATCACTATGAGTGAAGAGACGTTAAATTGAAGAAAGCTACACACCCCACACACACACACACACACACACACACACACACACACACACCACACACACACACACACGCACACACACTACTTCCCAGCTGATACAGGGCGACAGCCACAACCCCAAACCGTGGTGATGTCCGGCAAAAGGGGTCATCAGGATTTGGAGACCGATACCACCAGAGGCCAAAAGAACACGCTAGGCTGGCAGAAAGAGATAAACAGCAGAAGCGGTCACTGTCCCCTGACCCCTCTCCCTCCCTTTCTTATCCACCTTTTAAAACATCCCCCCTCTCCCTTCGAGTCTTTCCACCTCTAAATCGCCACTGGTTCAGTTTCGAAGCCGTTATCTAGCTGTCCTGGTCTGATTTTTAAAAAAGCCTAACCATAAACGACATCACCACGCCCAAGGTAAGACCTTACCGCCATACCACGGGGATGCCACTCAGCTAATTACAACGTGCTGTTCAAAGCTATATCTCATAACATCAGGAACTGGCTGCTGCTGAAAGAAGAGGAGGGGTACAACAAGGTGATGGATGAATCCAACAACTTTGTTCAGGGACTCAAACAGCCCGTGACTGTGTTCCTGGCCCCACGATCTCCTCACCTCAACCCCCACTTCCCAACTTCCCACACTGTCCCTGGGGTTTTAGTGTCCAAGGCAGACACACCCTGACACCCTACCTGGCGCGGTCATCGCCCTGTCAGTGTCAGGGGTCTGTTTATCCTCGGTCCTCCTCCTCTCCCCGTGGAATCGGACACCTCTGTTCCGTCACTGTCACCTTCATCTAACTCAGGTTGAAGAATTTTCTTCGGAACAAAAGATCCTCTGGCCATCTATCTATTGCTGGCCAAACACTGTGATTCGTAAATCTCTCTCTAGGGGGACCCCAAAAAATGGCAAAGGCGCTGAATGGAAGACGGTTAGATTTTTTTTAAGTCTCTAGGATTTTCTGAGCTGGCAGTTTTGTTTTGGGCCATCTTTTCATTTTTGCATTTGTCACTTGTTTCTATTTTTGGCCCAAATTTCCTGGTTCATGCTTTTTATTCTTTTAAAAACATTCATTGTCACTCAAGACTGGATTTACGATGTTCCAAATGACTGAGAGACTCGTGTCTGGAATAGCAGTTCAACAGGTGGAAGACAAGTTTAGACAACACACTTGCCCAACAAAAACAAACGCACACACACACACACAGATAAAGATGCAAAGAGAGAGAGGGGGTGTAGGGAGAGACAGACAGACAGAGACAATGACAGAGACAGAGAGACGTAGAGAGAGACAAACAGAGAAACAGAAAAACAGACAAAAAGACAGAGAACAACCTCCAAACACACACACACACATACATTCGTGCACGCACGCACCACACACACACACACGCACACACACATACACACACAACACACAAGGAGGTCATGGGCCAAACAGTATACCGAGCCTTCTTACACACTTAACATACACACACACGCACGCACGCACACAGACACACGCACATACACACACACCACACGCACGCACGCACACACACACACACACAATAGAGGA
>CM060329.1:34193429-34195929 GCA_030674155.1 Stramonita haemastoma | reverse complement strand
GGTTCGATCAGATCTAAAACCTTATACAGACAGACAGACAGACAGACAGACAGACAACAACACAACAACACACAACACACACAACAACACACACACACACACACACACACACACACACACACACACACACACACACACACAACACACGTCACATAACCTTTCCACGTCGAAAAAACGCACATAGACGATAACCCCAACCTACCCACCTCCATCTTTCTTCTTATGGGGAAAAAGACACAAAACTGCAAATACCAGCACAAGAGGAAGAAGCAAAGGAAAAAGAAAAAGAACAAGAAGAACAACAGGAAGAACAACAAGAAGAAGAAAAGGAAGAAGAAGCAGAAGAAGGAGAGAGAAGAAGAGGAGGAGGAGGAAGAGGAGGCGAAGGAAAGACAGAAGAGGAAAAAAAGCCAAGCAGGCAGGAATGAATGAAGCAATGAAGGAAGCAAGAAAGGAAGAAAGAAAGAAAGAAATAAGGAAAGATAGAAAGAAGGAGGAGGAAAGGAGAAAAAGAAGAAGAAAAAAAAGAGAAGAAGAAAACAACAACAACAAACAACAACAACAACACAACAACAACAAACAACAAGAAATAACAAGCAACAACACTAAACAACAAAAAGAACAAGAAGAAGGAAGAGGATGAGGAAGAGAAAGGGGAGAAAACAGCGAAAATGAGAAAAAGAAAAATCACCTACTAAAACTTAAAAAGGGAGGCAATTTCCTTCTCATTCAAACGCCGATGGGCAGAATGAAAATCTAAATAGGTCGGAAGACATTAAGATCCTCCCTAAACTGTGCGCAGATCCTGAACTGCCTCTGCCTGACTGATATCCATTCAACTCAATCTGCCGGCCACAGCACTCGGCTGCAACAGGAAAGGGCAGGGGAAGAAAGGATTTGGGAGGGAGAGGAGTGGAGGGGGTAAAGTAGACGAAGAAAAATGAATGTGAAGGGCCAGGTCTCTCTCTTTCTCTCTCTTCTCTGTGTAAAAGAAAATGAGGATCAGGAAAGAAAGAAGAGAAGAAAAAAGAAATAAAAAAGGTCAGACAATTACGATTCTTCTTCGCCCTCTTAGAATGAAACTGCAGATGGCAACAACCTTTCTCCCCGTGTACCCCATACTACTCTGTAAGCTTTATAGAGACTAGGACAGGCCTATAGCAGAGGTAGAGATGAGAAAGAGAGAGTAAGTATGGTAAGAGTGAAAAGAAAGAAGGGTAAGGTACAATGAAGATGTGGAAGGCGCAGAGAATGGAGGAAGGAGCAACAGCAGCAACAACAGGAAGAAGAAACATCAACACAGGCAGAACGAAGGAGGAGGAGGAGGAAGAGGAGGAGGGGGAGGAGGAGGACGACGACGAGAGGAGGAAGAAGAAGAAAAAAAGAAGAAGGAGAAGGAGAAGGAGAAGAAGAAGGAGAAGAAGAAGAAGAAGAGAAGAAGAAGAAGAAGAAGAAGAAGAAGAAGAAGAAGAAGAAGAAGAAGAAGAAAAAGAAACAAAGAGAGAAAGTAAGAATGAAAGAAAAAATTAAAAAAGAAGAAAAGGAGATCCGAGTTGAAGTGGAAGATGCTAATGAGGGGGGTAATGGTGGCGTGGTGTTGTGGTGGCGATGGTGACGACAATAATGATGACGATAAAGCAAGCTAATAGTAGTAGTAGAGCAGCAGCAGCAGCAGCAGCAGCAGCAGCAGCAGCAGCAAGCAGCAGCAGCAGCAATAGCAGTAGCAGTAGTAATTGTAGTAGAAGAAAAAGACGAAGACAAATAAAAACAACAAAAACCCACTTTGCAGTAATAGACTAGAGGCTGTAGTACTAGAAGAAAAAGAACATGTTTACATCTAAGAAGAAGTTGAAGATTATAATGTGATGACTACGACGACAGTGATGATGATGATGATGATGAAACTGATGATGATGATGATGATGATGATGTGATGATGATATGATGATGATGATGATAAGCAAACAAACAGCAGATGCAGTAACAGAGAACAGCACGACCACATCCAAGAAGATCATAATGATCAAGAGAATAAAAGGAACACAGGACACGTGAAGCATGGAATTGGAGGAAAAAAACTAATGGGCTTGGTCTTGAAAAAATAAAAAAGAGAGAGACAGACAGACAGACAGGCAGAGAGAGACAGACAGAGAGAGGCAGTCAGATAAGCACACCACACACACACACACACACACACACACACACACCACACACACACACACACACACAACACACACACACACACACACACACACACACACACGATAGGAGAAAACGAAAAGAATCTACACAGCAGACAAGAGAAAGACAATAAAAAAAAATCACCCAGCAAGACAACAACAAAAAACCCACCCAAAACCAACCAAAGACATTATTAGAAGGTAACAGAGTGGAAACGGCATGATGAAGAAGATATTTGGCAGAGACAAGGGAAAAAGAAAAGAAACAGACCAATAAAAATAGATAAACAAAAATAAGTAAAACAAATAAATAAATAAAT
>CM060329.1:34180929-34188429 GCA_030674155.1 Stramonita haemastoma | reverse complement strand
GCAAACCTTTTCCCCATCTCCCACCTCCTTCCCCTCTACTCCCGCACCTTTCCATCCTACCTTCCCTTTGTATATATGTATACCTTTCTCTTCCTCCTCTTCCTCCTCCTTCTCCAGGTAAACTTTCCCCCTGCTGGGAGCAGATCATAACCCAGACGAGTGAGAGCTCAGGAAGGTGGGAAAGTCTTAGAACCTCTTTGATGCCAGCCATTTTCAGGACGTACAGGGGGGCGATAGAGGGAGGAAAGAGTAAACGGGGGGAGCCCAGCCAGGTAAAGAAGCTATGGTACGTGAGCTTCCAGACACGTAGAGCGCGCTTTGGTATATCACAGACAAAGGAGAGAGAGAGAGAGAGAGAGAGAGAGAGAGAGAGAGAGAGAGAGAGGAGAGAGAGAGAGAGAGAGAGAGAGAGAGAGAGAGAGAGAGAGAGAGAGAGAGAGAGCGTTTAAATCATGAAAGCTTTTTCTAGGGGGAGGTGGGGGTAGAGGGAGGGAAGTACGGTCTCTAATTAGAAGTTAACGACAGGGCACGGGTTAGTAAAGATGAGTAAAATGATGTGGTTAGAGGTTTTTTGATGTGGGATAATTAATTATTTTGTAGGTGGAGAGAAGGCTTAGGGTGGGTGTACGTGTGTTGTGTGTGTGTGTGTGTGTGTGTGTGTGTGTGTGTGTGTGTGTGTGTGTGTGTGTGTGTTGTGTGTGTGTGTGTGTGTGTGTTGTGAGTTGTGTTGTGTGTGTTGTCTTTGTGGTGTGTTGCGTTTTGGGTCTGATGTTATCTCTTTCTGTGTGTTGTGTTGTGTTGTGTGCGTTGTGTTGTGTTGGTGTCTATGTGATTGGCGGGGCTGAGAGCAGTTTAAGGCGCACACATCTTTTTGTTATTTATTGGGGTTTTTTTCTTCAATTTAATTATTTAAAGCGTAATGATACAAAATGCTGTACATTTAAATGAGAGAGACAGAGACAGGCTGAGAGACGACAGACAGAGGCAGAGACAGACAGACCAGAGAGAGAGATAGAAAGAGAGAGACGAGAAAGAGACAGAGACAGAGAGAGACAGAAACAGACAGACAGGCAGAGAACAAAAAAAAAAGACAGTCGGCTACAGAGATAGAGAGACACACAGACCCCCCTCTCACGCTCTTTCACATCTAATATTTTCACCGATTCAATAACGGGCTTACTCTTTAACCTCCATTACACAGTAATTATTTTATCGCCCCACCCCTACCCCTACCTCTAATTCTTTCCCCTCCCATCAACTCCCCTACCTCTTACCCCATCCTCTCTGAATGTTCGCATATATCTGAGCATTATACGCGCAAGGCTTGAGGAAAAGAGCGAGAGGCAGAAAATGAGAGAGGGGAGAGAAAGAATAAGATCGATTGAGGGTTTGGGAGTACGTGAAATTGAGATGGATGAGAGGGGAGTAAGTGAGAGGCCAAATGAGAATACACCATGCTGTGAGGTGATTTGAGTGCACGTGTGTGTGCGCGTGCTGGCAAGGGCGGGAGGGGGGTGGGGAGAAAGGGGTTCGGGGTTGTGTGTGTGTGTGTGTGTGTGTGTGTGTGCGTGCGTGCGTGCGTGCGTGTGTGTGTGTGTGTTTGTGTGTGTAATAGATAGATAGAAACAGAGACAGACAGAGAGACAGAGACAGACAGACAGACAGAGACAGACAGACGGACAGATAGACACAGACTGACTGACTGACTGACTGACAGAAAAAAAACAGACAGACAAAGCCTGTATTATAGTGTCGGTTGTGTGTTGTGTGTGTGTGTGTGTGTGTGTGTGTGTGGGGTGGTGTGTGGCGGCGCGCGCGCGTGTGTGTGTGTGCATGCATGGCACGAGCAGGTGTGTGATTGTGTGTTAGTGTAAGCGTATGTATGCATCTTTGAGAGTATTCTTTCTTTAATGAAAACGTTTCTTCACATAAAGCACATAGATCTAGTTATTACAGGCGTCTTCGTGCACACATGCAATCACACGTACAAGTCTAAAAATACGCATGCACCTGTGTGCACGCGCGCAAAATGTTCTTGTGTACGCTGATGAGCCTTTCTGTCTGATTTATATGCGAATACTTTTCTTTCTTGTTTTTCTCCCTTTTTTTCTTTACTCCTCTTACACTTTAAGGTTTGCTTACTCAAGCAGCAGAGCGAGCGGTACGTACGTTTATGTGAGAAAGCAGCGCAGCGCGGAAGATGCGCATCGTTACTCTGGTTTTCTTATTACTATTGTTATTTATTGGTATAACACTCCCTTCATCTTGCTCTTTCTGTCGTGTCAATGCGTGGAAACCCCATCTCTTTTTTTCCTCTGTTAATGTAGGAGATTGCGAGGAGGTGTCTTGCCTGCCTGTCTCTGTTCCCTCTCTTTTGCTGTCACGGAATTCTTCTTTCTTCGTTTCTTTCTTTTCTCTCGCAAATTCTTTCTGCTTGTGCTAGATCTATATGTATCTCTCTCTTCCTCCCTCCCCCCTCCTCCTCTCCTCTCTCTCTCTCTCTCTCTCTCTCTCTCTCACACACACACACACACACACACACACACACACACACACACACACACAATCTTTCTTCTCCAATTGTCTTTCTGTCCCTCCCAGACTCTCCCCATCTCCCCCTCTTATACACACTCTCTCTCCAGTCTCTCTCTTCCTCACTCTCCCTTTACCCCCCCCCCCTCTCTTCTCTCTCTCTCTCTCTCTCTCTCTCTCTCTCTCTCTCTCTCTCTCTCTCTCTCTCTCTCTCTCTCTCTCTCTCTCTCTCTCTCACCTGTGCCGTGTGCCGCCGGCAGTCAGTAAACAAACGGTTGCACGGTCGGTGCTTATTAATGGTGTATGAATGGACTCCCCACCAGGCACCAGACTGACATATGGCGCTTCTCCCCTGCTTCTTCTTCTTCTCCTTCGTCCTATACATCCTCTTTCTATTCTAGTCTGTTCTATTAAAGCTTTCTTTTGGCGAGAAAAGAATCTGGGCTTGCCTCTTTGGAAATAATCTATTGTCCTGGAATTAGGAATGTCTCCTGGTAGGGAAAGAGGGAGGGAGAAAGGGAGAGGCATGCTAGTGTTGTGTGTGCGTGCGTTGGGGGTGGGAGGTATATTCGTATGAGGAAGGGGGCAGGCACGGGGGGCATAAACGTGTGTGTGTGTGTGTGTGTGGTGTGGTGTGTGTGTGTGTGTGTGTGTGTGTGTGTGGTTGTGTGTGTGTGTGTGGTGTGTGTGTGTGTGTGTGTTTGTGCGTGCGTGGTGTGTGTATTGGAATGGGGATAAAATTGTTCCGCCCTTTCTTCTACATTTTTTTCTTTGATAGTTATCTTTTTCACCTTTATTTCTCCACTCTATCATCTTTTTTTTTCTTTTCTGCTCAGTTTTTTTGTGTGTTTGTTTTACCTGGCCCTTGTCTTTCCTGTCCTTAATTTCAAACTACATTATTTTGTTCACACAATGGGTGGCATCTCGGGTGGGTTTTCCCCCCGCAGCATGCACACAGGGTCACCACTGCAGGGTGTGTGAGAGATCCTAGTAGGGGGTAGGTACGTGCAATGTGCTTTACGAGGATCGTGTGTACAGTAGTTTACCCCTTCCCCCTTTAGCCCCTGTAAGTCGCCCTCAAGCCGCCGATTTACCAACGGTTTTTTTGTTGTTGGAAGTCCCGGTACGGCCGGAAAGGTTGAAAAGAGATAAGATGGCTTAGGGAGAGGGGCGGGAGAGGCTTAGCCGGGTGATCTCTCGGCTGCTCTTTCTGGTTTAAATCCTCCAACCCCCCTACTTGAGCGTTCAGTTCTAAGCGGATTGTCACACCTCTCTGTTCCTTTATCAATGGTTTGTTTTCTTTACGTTTTATTTTTTGTCGTTCTCTCTCTCTCTCTCTCTCCTCTCTCTCTCTCTCTCTCTCTCTCTCTCTCTCTCTCTCTCTCTCTCTCCCCCTCTTCTCTCTCTCTCTCTCCACCCCCTCTCTCTCTCCACCCCCTCTCTCTCTCCACCCCTCTCTCTTAAACGTGTAGACAAAGTTGACAGCAATGGACTGAATTCAGCGCCAAGACTAAGCGAGACTTGTACTAACCCCAAGCACGAACGTTTAATCCCATGGTACGGTTTGTTTCTGTTAAGCCCATCCCCTCCCACTCTCAGACTCCTATCTTCTTTAATTCTTCTTTATCTTTTTCCGCCTTTTCAATTTCATTCACGCTGGTGCAGATCTGACAAGACAAGGAGGTCAGGTACCCAGACTGAGCGAGCGGTAGTCTGACTCAAGACACGAGACGGCTTTACTAAGTCAACAGCGATGGACACGTTTGTTACAGCGCGTGCAAGGATTAATCGTTACAGGAAAAATCAAAAGTTGAGTCTAGTTTGATAAAATCTTGCTTCAAAGACATAACATCAACGACGCATACTTGTATAAAAACAGAGTAGACAAGTGCATTTCACCTCTGTATCAAAAGAACACCTGTTTATAAACATATATCAAATTTCTAAGTTTTTTCCATACTTGTTTCAGACAACTTAAAACTACTTCAATAAAAACTTGATAAAATGTAGGCGGATATCGTTGGAGGGTGGAGATAGGGGTGGTGGCGAGTGAAGGGGTCAGAAAGCAAGCCAGACAGATAGCCAGACAGACAGCCAGACAGACTGATCGAGAGCAAAACAAAACAAGTAATTTCACCCCAGACTGAAACACAAATGGGACACCGACAGAGACTGATTGAAAAGACGTGTGAGTGCAAAACGATCCTTTAGCCACAAAGTGTGTAATCGGTTAATTCTACACTGTTAATTGTTTGAAGTCCACGATAGTCTCAAATTAAGTCTATAATCATTGATAAACTTTCGAAATGGTGGCATAATTGCACTGCACTAGTTTAAAAAAATAAACCAAAATGTTTTCTCTTACCTTGTCCTGAATCTTCTGACAGTAAGTAATAATCCACAACAATGTTTGAGTTACATGGCAGTCACAAACTTTCAAGAATCACAATCTCAATTCTGTTGCACTTTCTGTCCATCGTTCCACAAAACCGACTTGAAAAATGTTTTAAAAATTGCACATTCACTTGTCCTAAGCACTTTTGCAATGATATATTCTTATTCTGCTGTTATCACAACACAACATTATTCCCTTCCTTTCATTATCACAGGGTTTCTTCTCGCTTTTTTATAGTCCCAAACACACAAAAGTAAACCCGTGAAAACAGCCTCATCGCCTTGACGTCTGCTTCCTTCCAATTCCAGTTGTCGGGGTTACTTCCCTTCCCTGTCTCTCGTATTACCGGTAGCCAAACAAAATTGACAACAGCAGCAAGAATGTCTCAAGTGTCTGCAAAGTTGTTGCATATCGCTAATGATATTTTCTCGACTGAAAGTGATGACTTGATAGGAATCTGTGCCTGAGAAATTTTTTTTTGTTTGCTTTAGTAGAAAAAATGCTGGTGGGCATCCACATTTTTCTTATACCCACGAAAAAGCTTAGACTACTCCAGGCTCGTATTATAAACACTACATTAATACTGGAGCAGTTCTCTCTCTTCTCTCTCTCTCTCTCTCTCTCTCTCTCTCTCTCTCTCTCTCTCTCTCTCTCTCTCTCTCTCTCTCTCTCTCTCTTCCGTCGTGTGTGTGTGTGTGTGTGTGTGTGTGTGTGTGTGTGTGTGTGTGTGTGTGTGTGTGTTGTGTGTGGTGTGTGTAAATGATCTTTCGCTTTTGTTTGTTGCTTTTTTTTTAACAATCATTATTCATATTACATATATAATTTTATATTTTCCTTTTTGGGTTATTTCTTTTTTTTTTTAATCGAATCAGTTCCAGATTTATGTGTGAGTACAAACAAAGCAAAGAAGCAAAAATTTCCAACAATAAAAAACAAACATAAGTTTATAATCTGCAAAAAGAAATCTATCAACAACTTTGAACAAAAAAGATAAAATGGAAGCAGACAAAAAAGTCATTATCATAAAAATGATAGAAGGAAAAAAACAAAAACAAGAACACCCTCCACCAAAGGAGAAAGCACGCAAACAAATAATTGAGGAAACATTTTTACAAAACGATTTTTAAAAAACCCTCGAAAACATAAGATACCCCCCAGAGAGAGAGGAGAGAGAGAGAGAGAGGAGAGGAGAGAGAGAGAGAGAGAGAGAGAGAGAGAGAGAGAGAGAGAGAGAGAGAAGAGAGACAGAAGACAGAAGACAGACAGACAGACAGACAGACAGACAGACAGACAGACAGACAGACAGACAGACAACAGACAGACAGACAGACAATATCAAACACATACCCACACTAAAGAACTTATCAATTTCAGAACCCTAGCCAAAAAAATATTTCAAAGTCAAGCCTTAGAAATCTTAGAGCCAGTGCTGCCTCTGTTTAAACAACCTCTGTCCTCCCCGCTCAAAATCTGACCAGGGCAAATAAACAAACACGCCACCTCTTTTAGGCTAAAAACCTCTCCCTGGCAACTGATTCGAACTGATTCGCCCCAAAAGTTTTATCGGAACGTAAAAACAAAGTACAGGCGAGGAGGTTGGAGAGGGGGGTAGGGGGGAAAAGGGGGGGGGGGGGGGGCTAGAGAAAGAAAAAAAGTGGGTCAGTTTCACTAAAGTGAAGAAAGTGCAGAGTCTTTAAGTTGTACGTGGGAAACCCTGTGTACTGGACTGATAAAAGAGAGGGAGAGGGGGAGAGACAGGGGAGGGAGAGAGGGGGAGGCAGGAGAGAGGGGAGAGGGAGAGGGAGAGAGAGGAAGAGAGGGAAGAGACAGAGAGACAGCAAGAGAGAGAGAGAGAGAGAGAGAGAGAGAGAGAGGAAGAGAGGAGAGACAGAGACAGACAAGACAGAAGACAGAAAAGAACAGACAAGACAGACAGACAGACAGACAAACAGACAGACAGACAGAGACAGACAGAGACAACGAGACAGAGAGAGATATTAATATACACACGAGGACAAACAGAGAGAAAGAGGAGAGAGGGGGGGGGGGGAGGGGAGGGGGAGGGGAGAGAGAGAAAAACTGACAAAGCCAGGGAGACATACAGATAAACAAAACAGACAAATAGTCCAGACAAACGAAGGCAGATATGTAGCAGAAACAAGGCCTACATGAAAAGCTCACTATCTCTACTGTGAGCCTCCCTGCCTTTACAATATAAACTACTGACCAGTCCAACCAAACCTTCATCCCTCTCTATCTCCCTTCGTCCATTGCATGGAAAAGAAACAGATCCTTATCTTTAATCGGACAAGACTTGACGGTGAGATGGGGGTGGGGGGTGGGATAAGCGAGACTGGGGTGATGGTAATGAGAGCAATATGGGGCAGCGGGGGGGGGGGGGGGGGGGGGTGGAAGGGGGCAGGGGGGGGGAGAGAATCTTTGCACATCAGACAAGAATCATCAAAACGGTCACCTGGGAATGTCATATCAAAAAAAATATCTAGGTATCTCCTGGCAAAATATCAAACTTCCGCTTGCTGAAAAAAGAGATAATAAGGCAGGAAGAGGGAAGG
>CM060329.1:34162235-34179735 GCA_030674155.1 Stramonita haemastoma | reverse complement strand
TATCGTTTTTATATCATGATAGAATCTGTGATAAGAGCGAGAACAGGATGACCAAAAAAAGCATGCCAGGCTTTGCCATTGGCGTTGAAATAAAATTACTCTCTTTATTTATTTATACCACTTTATGTCACAGCAGATTTTTCTGCGTGAAATTCGGGCTGCTCTCGCCGGGGAGAGCGCGTCGCCACAAGTGCAGCGCCTACCCATTTTTTTTCTTTTTCCCTGTGTGCAATTGTATTTGTTTCCCTATCTGATTGACTTTTTTCTACAGAATTTTGCCAAGGACAACCCTCTTGTTGCCGTGGGTTCTTTTACGTGCGTAAATAATGATGTGTAACACAAGGGGCCTCGGTTGATCGTCTCATCCGGAAGACTAGCACCCAGACCGCCACTCATGATCTAATGGATGGGGGAAAAGTTTTCGGCCCAAACGGGAGTCGAACCACTGCACACTCCGACCCGGACTTTTCGCTTTCTAGACAGGCGCGTTATAACCTCTAGACCACCAATCGACCTTGACCGATCCACGATCTTTACCTTGCCTTCTCTCTCTCTCCCTCCTCTGTATGTCTGTATGCCTGTTTCTGTCCCTCTCTTGTCTTTTTCCCTAAGCCTGTCTGTCTGTCTGTCTGTCTGTCTGTCTGTCGTCTGTCTGTCTGTCTGTCTGTCTGCTCTCTCTCTCTCCAAAGTCACAGTTCTGGTAACTAACGGTTCTCGTTACAAATTAACTTTGTTTTATTGTTGTTGTTGTTGGCGCTGTTCTGATGCTTCTCTCTCTCTCTCTCTCTCTCTCTCTCTTCTCTCTCTCTCTCTCTCTCTCTCTCTCTCTCTCTCTCTCTCTCCCCCCTTTTCTTAACTCAGTAAATCAGTAAAAAGTTCAGCAACACCCTTCATGTATGGTCGATGGCCTTTATATGGGTGAGTTATTTAGTTTTCTGTCTGTGTGTCGGTGTGTTTGTCTGTCTGTCTCTGTCTGTCTCTCTCCCTCTTTCTCTCTCCTCTCTCCCTCCCTCTTTCTCTCTATACCTAGCTATCTGTCGGTGTACCTGTGTCTAATTCTTCTCTTTCAGGTTTGTCCATCGGACTGACTATCTGTGTGAAGTAGGAGGACAGAAAATAGACCGCAAAAGGCAGAATAAAAATAAACAGTAAAGAGAGAGGGGGGAGAGAGGGGTGGGGAGAGAGAGAGAGAGAGAGAGAGAGAGAGAGAGAGGAGAGAGAGAGAGGGAGGAGAGGAGAGAGAGAGAGAGAGAGAGAGAGAGGAGGGAGGAGGAGAGAGAGAGAGAGAGAGAGAGAGAGAGAGAGAGAGAGAGAGAGAGGAGGGAGGGAGGAGGAGAGAGGAGAGGAGGAGAGAGAGAGAGAAGAGAGAGAAGAGAGAGAGAGAGAGAGAGAGAGAGTTAAGAGAGACAGAGACAGAAACAGACAGACAATATTAATAGACAGCCAACCAGACAGACAGGCAAAGTGAGAGAGATTGGTAGACTGAGATACGGTCACGGACAGACACAGAAACAGAGACAGACTGACCAACAAGCTAGCTATCTAGATTTGAACAAGGCACATGGCCAATTTATTTTAAATCGAAAAAAAAAGACAAGAAAGAAAACAAGACAGATATATCGGAGAAAAATAAAGAAAAAGAGAAAAGAAGGAATAAAGAGGAAAAAAAGAAATAAATAAAGAAAAAGACAGCAAGAAAGAAAGACAAAAAAGAAAAAAAGGCACCCCCCCACAGAAAATGATAAAGTAAAAAGAGAAAGAAAATAGAAACGAACGAAAAAAGAAGGGCAGGGAAAAGACAGAAAGAGAAAAAAAAAGAAGGAAAGAAAAACGAAAAGAAAGAAAGAACAGAAAAGAAAGCGGTTCTCACGATCGTAAAACGAGCGTGACACATACCATCTACTACTCTGGTGTTGACAACTTTTGTCGCTAATTAAATCCTGTCCTTTTCACGCCAGTTTAAAGAAAAAGGAAAAAAAGGAAGAAACTAAAAAGAAAAGAAGAGAAAAAGAAAAGTAGAAGCACTACAGTACGACAACAGCGCTATTTCCCACACTAAATCTATTGCTCAAAGATTTTTTTCCGTTGAAAACTTTCGTTGCGATTAAGTCGTAGTTTTCATCGAAGCAGAATTACTTTTGGGGGGTATCCCATTTGGGGCATGGAAGAGTTATAACAAAACAAACAACAACTAACAAACAAACAAACAAACAAAAGATGGACGCATAGCCGAATGGTTAAAACTGTTTGATTTCAATGCCATGGGTCCATGAGGTCGTGGTTCGAATCTTAGTGGCTGGTTAATTAAGGGTGGGATTTTTAATAAAAACTATCTCCAGGTCAACTTCAAGGCAGACCTGCCAGTGCCCTGATTCCCTTCGGTGTTTACACATGCAGAAGACCAACTATGCACGGTGCGAAGGGATGACAAAAAATGACAAAAAGTATGCACACGGGGACTGAAAGTAAAAAGAAAAGCATTTCTAGGATAATGAAATCTTCTGTCTCTCTGTCTCTCTCTCTCCCTCTCTCTCCTTCAACCATCTATTATTGCTCTTACATTCGCTTTTTTTGCTTGTTTTGTTTGTTTGTTATTGTTGTTTTGTTTGTTTTATTATCAATCAATATCATTGATCTTACTCATTTTTGTTTCGAATGAGTGCCTTTATACATTCCTTATTTGTACTCTGTCGTATCTTACTGTGTTGTTGTTCTTCCCTTATCAAAATCTGTTTAAGGGACTATTGATGTTAGATGGTGGTAGATGATGTTTTCAGTCATTTAACCTCATATTTCATGTTACTCTTAATTATGGCCTTCTTGTTTGTTTTGTTTGTTTGTTCTTTGTTTCTTGCTTCTTTATCACTCAATCATCTTGTTCTACTTCTCATTTTCGTTTCTGAATCTGACTTTTACATTACCTAATTTGTATCTCTGTGTATTCTGCTGTGTTGTATTTGTGGTCCTACTTTGTTTGGCATTATGTGATTTTATTTTATGCAGTTCTCCCCCTCATAGGTATGTTTTTTAAATTCCCTTTTCCTGTAGATTTATATCACATGTATATTTTGACGAGTGGATTGTTTCATAATTATTCTCTTCTCTGTTTGCTCTTACTTAACACTTTCTATTCTTCATTATCAATTTATGTGACTTCTGATTTCTTCTGTCGATTGCTTTTATCCTTCATTATAGTGTCCTTTTCTTGTGTGTTGTTTGGTGCGTAAACTTTATGTTTGATCTTTTCAATGATGTTCCTGAAAGGCGGGACTGATGTAAAAGCACACAATCTTATCTTATCTCGAATAATACTTTGCCTTGCCTGCTTCCTTGCCTGCTTCTCTCTCTCTCTCTCGCGTGTCATGTCTGTCGGTCTCTTTTCCATTCCCATTTCTCTCCCCTCCCTCTCTCTCTTCCATCTCTCTCTCTCTCTCCCTATGTGTCCCTCCTCTCCCCCCTCTCTCCCCTTTCTCAGTTTCTCCCTCTCATTCCTCCCTCCTCTCCTTTTCACATCTCTCAGCACCTGTAGGCTAGCTGTGTGTCAGTGATAATGTACCTGTCCAGGAACAGAAGCTGGATACGTTTTCGCACCTGACTGCTTGCATTACCTGCCTGAATACATATTCCCACACCAGGACATATGATCTCATACTGTGCACTCTGTGTGTGTGTGTGTGTGTGTGTGTGTGTGTGTGTGTGTGTGTGTGTGTGTGTGTGTGTGTGTGTGTGTGTAGTGTGTGTGTGCGTGCCTGCGTGTGTCTGTCTTTCTCCTTTTCTCCCTTCCTCCTCCTCCTCTCTCTCTCTCTTTTCTCTCTGTCCCCCCCCTCTCTCTCTCTCTTTCTCTTTCCCTCCCTTCCTCCCGACTCTTTCTCTCTCTTCCCCGCTCGCTTGCATGCTTTCTATATGTCGGATAAAAAGCATTTAACTACACGCATAAATTTAATCTGAATTTCGTTCTTATACATGGATGCTCTCAGTGTGCTTACGTGGAAATGTTCTTACACACCTTGTTCACAGTGTTAGTGTGTGTTAGTCACTTCACACACCTGCGCGCGCACACACACACACATACACACGCGCGTGCGCGAACACACACCGCGCGCGCACGCGCGCACGCACACAGACACGAACACACAAACATGTATGCAGGCACGTACGCAGACATATATACATACGAAAATATTCAATCATGCACGTGCGCATGCACACACCGGTGCGCGCACACACAACACACACACAGACATACACACACAAGCACGCACACACACATCCGCCCAGGAGAGAGAGAGGAGAGAGAAGAGAGAGAGAGAGAGAGAGAGAGAGAGAGAGGAGGAGAGAGAGAGGAGAGAGGAGAGAGAGAGAGAGAGAGAGAGAGAGAGAGACACACAACACACACACACACACACACAGACACACAGAGACAGACAGATGGAGAGAGAGACAGAGAGAGACACACATAGACAGACAGACAGAGACAATCATACAGACAGATAAGACATACAGACAGACAGACAGACAGACAGCAGACCAGACAGACAGGCAGACAGAACAGAGAGACATTCGACAGACAGACAGACAGACAGACAGACAGACAGACAGACAGGCAGAGAGAGAGAGAGAGAGAGAGAGAGAGAGAGAGAGAGAGAGAGAGAGAGAGAGAGAGAGATGAGAGATAGAAGAAGAGAAGAAGATGAGAGAGATGAGAGGAGTAGAAGATGAGAAGACAGACAGACAGACAGACAGACAGATAGACAGACAGACAGACAGATAAATTAACAGACAGACAGACGAAGAGACAGACAGACGAACAGACAGATACAAAGAGGAACTGCAGGGGGCAGATAAAGTGAAGAGGAAGGGGGGGAGGGGGCAAGAGGGGGGGGGGGGGGGAAGGGGGTGAGATGGCAGACAGTCGATTTCTACAAATCATTTTCCCATTCAGGGAATCTAGTCTGCAGTATTGGAGAAGAGCACACTGTTAGCAAGCAGCCTTCTGCTTCTACGTACACCTTTAGCAAGCAGGAGGGGAATGTTGGGATCGATGCCTATAACAGGTTACTTGCTAAAGGGGTTAGTCCCTTCCTCTCCTTGTGAAAAAAAAAAATTCAAGTCTCTCACTTACTTACTGCATAGAATGCACAATACAGACAACAAAGTCAGCAGGACAGTCAAAAACAAACAAACAAAAATCTCGAAGGAAAGAAAACGCGCGCGCTCATGGGCACACGCAGCCGCCGCTGTAGTCTAGTGGTTAGGGCGTTGGACTCGTAATCTAAAGGTTGCGGGTTCGATCCCAGCTTTCGGCTATGGGTTGTGCCCTTGGAAAAGGCACTTTACGGCTATTTTCTCACCCCACCCAGGTGTAAAAGGGGTACCAACCTTGTGTTGGGGTTAACCCTGCGATAGACAGGCGTCCTATCCAGGGGGGAGTCTATGACTCTCAGTCGCTTAACCCACAGAAACTGGAATAAGCACCGGCCTGATGAGCCTTAGGCTCGGGAAAAGACTTTAACGTTTAACTAAACATGGGCACACGCACACACGCACGCACGCACCACACACACACACACACACACACAAACACACACACAGCCGCACACACACACACACATAAGCAAAGAAGCATTAACTTGTAACAACAAGCCAAAACAGATTTGTTTTAAAAGAACGAAAGAAAGCAGAGGAAGAAAAAGAGGAAAAGTCCAACCAAATGAGTCAGCAAAGCAAACAACAAAACCACACACACACACACACACACACACACACACACACACACACACACACACACACACACCACACACACACACACACCCATTAAAAGAGTAAAAATTGAATGGAAAAAAACATCAAAATACACAAAACTAACACTCAATCTATTCCTTTAAAAAAGAAAAGAACCGTTTATCTTATAGAAAATGTATTACATTATACTGTGGAATAAACGACAAAGCATTTTCACACACACACATTTGCATAGCAGCCTGTCAATATTTTTCTGACTTTTCTTCTGGCTGGCCTACCTGCCTGCCTGCCTGCCAGCCTGTCTATGTGCCTGCCTCCCTGCCTGCCTACATGTCCGTCCGTCCGTCTGTCTTCCTGTCTCTCTTCTGTCTGTCTGTCCGTCCGTCCGTCCGTCCGTCCGTTGTCTGTCTGTCCGTCCATCTGTCTGTCCGTCCGTCGTCTGTCTGCCTGTGTATCGATCTGTTTGTCTGTTTGTCTGTCCATCCGTCCGTCTGTCTGCCTGTGTATCTGTCTGTTTGTCTGTCTCGTCCGTCCGTCTGTCTGTCTGTCCGTCCGTCCGCCTGTCTGTCTGTCCGTCTGTCTGTCAGCCTGTCTGCCTGCCTTCCTCCAAGCAGTTTATGAATGATCACGTTCTCAGACGATCGATGGAATTCTCCCTCTCTGCTTCACTTCAGAGAGGAGGGAGGGAGGGAGGGAGGAACAGAGAGATGGAGGGGGAAATGGGGGAAGGATGAGAGAGCGAAGGAATGAAAGAGACTGAGGTGGGTGAGGAGGAAAGAGGGGCAAGAGAGAGAGAGAGAGAGAGAGAGAGAGAGAGAGAGAGAGAGGAGAGAGAGAGAGGAGGAGAGAGAGAGAGAGAGAGAGAGAGAGAGAGAGAGAGAGAGAGCAGACAGACAGACAGACAGACAGACAGACAGACAGACAGACAGACAGACAGACAGACAGACAGACACAGAGTGAAAGAGATACACAGAGGGAGAGGGGGGGGGGGGGGGTGAGGGGGAGAGAGAGAAAGAGAGAGATACAGACAGACAGACAGTTAGAGAGTATCGGGATCGGAATATTATTTTCATTAAACCAAAGTTATAGCCCTACTGAAAAAGAGGGAGGGGGGGGGGGGGGGGGGGTCTAGTGTTGAAGGATGGGGTAGGATTGGGGGCATAACATACATAAATACTTAAAGATCATTAAGATTACTTATTATATACTATAATATAATATATATATATAACCTTACGTTTTGAATGCCTTGTACTTCAGGAAAGAGCATGATTTTTAAAAAATGATATTTTCAATGTGTGTGTGTGTGTGTGTGTGTGTGTGTGTGTGGTGTGTGTGTGTGTGTGTGTGTTGTGTGTGTGTGTGTGTGTGTCTGTGTATGTCTGTGTGTGTGTCTTGTGTGTGTATGTGTGTGTCAGTGTGGGTATGCGTGTGCGTGTGCAAGTGCGTGCGTGTGTTTGTGTATGCGTGTGTGTTTTTCTACGCCTATCTGCCTTGCTCTCTCTGTCTCTGTATAATGCACTCTATCCCTGTTTATGTTCGTATGTCTTTGTGTCTCTCTTTCTCTCTCTCTTTCTCACTTTCCCCTCTGCTGTCTCTCTTTCTCTCTGTGTTGGCATCTTTCTGTCTCTTCTCGCTCTTTCTGTCTGTGTGTCTGGCTGTCTCAGTCAGTCAGTCAGTCAGTCAGTCAGTCAGTCAGCCAGTCAGTCAGCCAGCCAGCCAGCCAGCCAGCCAGCCAACCAGTCTGTCTGTCTGTCTGCTCTGTCTCTCCCTCTCCCCCCTCTCTCCCTTTCATTTAGTTTTTCTTCTGATCACGTCACACTTAATTACGTTTGTGACATGTGTGTAGCGAACATATAGGGGGAACACTGGAATGAACTGTTCCTCAGTTTTTAACGTATCAACTATAATTACAATTCATTATTTTCATTAATGAGTCTCCGGGGTTCTTCACGCAGCCGAGGATTTTTGATCATCCAATGCATTTTAAATGACTTGCATGTTTTACTGTCCACACCAAAGCGATTTCGTTCAAGAGGTTTGCGATAATTTCCCCTTTCCCTCCCCACCCATAACTTTGTTTCTGTTTTTTTTTTGCGCGTGGACATGTATATTTGTGTGAATGTGCACGCGTGTTTTAGTGTCGACACCCAAACGATTTCTTTTTGGTTTTTTCGTTCCTTGTGGAAAGCTCCTAGGTTCTCCAATGGTGAGATTTTGCCTATTGGACCATCTACCTACCATTAAGGCAGCTGCATTCTGACTTAAGGGACGGTGTCTAAACCCAACGCCAGTGATACATTTTTAAAGTGTCATCCCTTTCTACCAGCACGCAAATGACTTATCACACACGAACATACATTCCGAAATCTTTAACGTGCATAAAACATCTTTAATTCCTGAGCGCACGAACCAGGGTATCAGCAGCAAAATCTTTACGTAAGTTGACGACCCAGGAGATCGTAAAAATTCCACCCTTAATCCCCCCAAGATTCGAACAGACGACCTTAGCATCCCAAATCATTAGGACGCGAAGCCTCTTCTAGCCCTAAGAAAGACGGGAGTGTAGGAGATGTGAGGGGGCGGTTAGACTGAAAAGAAAATGGCGAGATTTGGAGATCATGACATTGATCAATATTAATCATTGTCTTAGCCAGGACCTATTCTTGTCCCGCTGCTCTCCTGGCAGATCGATTAATTCCTGCCTGAGGATTTTCCTCTTCTTCCTCCTGCATTTTTCTACACTAATCAGTTGGGTATGGAGTGGGCTGTGTGTGATGATGATGATGTGATGCTGATGATGCTGCAGAGAGAGAGAGAGAGAGAGAGAGAGAGAGAGAGGAGAGAGAGAGAGAGAGAGAGAGAGAGAGAGAGAGAGAGAGAGAGAGAGAGAGGAGAGGAGAGAGAGAGAGAGGGGAGGGGGGGGGGGAGGGGAGGGAGGAGGGAGGGAGAGAGAATGATAGAAAGGTCACAGTGTGAGTGTGTGCGTGCCTGCGTGCGTGGGTGCGTAAGTGTGCGTGTGTGGTGTCATCTCAATCAATCAATAAATTTTTATTTCCAGATGGTACATTGAGTAAACATCGATTTGCTTTTTTCCATCAAGCATCTATGTGTGTGTGTGCGTGCGTGCGTGCGTGCGTGGTGGTGTGTGTGTGTGTTGTGTGTGTGTGTGTGTGTGTGTGTGTGTGTGTGTGTGTTGTGTGTGTGTGTGTGTGTGTGTGTGTGTGTGTGTGTGTGTGTGTGTTAAAGAGACAGAAACAGAGAGTGAGTGTGTGTTTGTGTGTGTATGAGACAGAGAGAGAGAGAGAGTGGGTGCGTAAGTGAGCGAGTGAGTGAGTGAGCGAGTGAGTGAGTGAGTGAGTGAGTGAGTGAGTGAGTGAGTGTGTGGTGTGTGTTTGTGTGTGTGCGTGCACGGGTGCACGTGCGCGTGCACCTAATATATGTGCACATCCTCAGCATTCACTCTCCTTTCTCTTTGTTTCATTGTAGTATCACGCCACTCGCTCGGCAACAAAATTACATCCAGATGATATCCCCGAAGTCCGAATGCGGCCACCCTAACGGCAGGCAAAACTGACCGCATACGTAAATACCATCAATGGTGAACCACACAGCTGAGCCGTGGAATGAAAAAAAACCCAAACAGACAGAAACAAAAAACTAAAAACGAAAAAAAATCCTTGTATCTATAACAAATCAATATTGCTCACAATACATCTACAACAATGTTTGCATAATTAACAATAACATTTCCAACACACGCTACAATATTGCTAAATTGAAAAAGAACACATTATACTGTGTTGCAACAATACATCACCGCAGCCAGTAAATCAGAACTATGGAACAAAACCCTTATACTATCACACTTCCCAAGACAAGGCCCCAGCCGTCAAGATGATAACAGTCATACCCCCCACCAAACAAAACCACAACCACCTCAAATCATAGAATAAACAATAACAAACAAACACCCCCCTCGCCGCCAACGATAACACGTCACGCCAAACTCTCCTCTTTTATTGCAAACGTCAAACAGCCGCCATGGTTGGGGTTTTATCTGGGGGGAAACATTTACCTCCGAGTGCTCTCCAACCTGTCTTTTCCAACCTGGCAAAGTAAGGTGTGTGTGTGTGTGTGTGTGTGTGTGTGTGTGTGTGTGTGTGTGTGTGTGTGTGTGTGTGTGTGTGTGTGTGTGTGTGTGTGTGTGTGCGTGTGTGCGTGTGTGTGTGTGTGTGTGTGTGTGTGTGTGTGTGTGTGTGTGTGTGTGTGTGTGTGTGTGTGTGTGTGTGTGTGTGTGTGTGTGTGTGTAGTTGTGAGTGAGTGAGTGAGTGGTGGTGTGTAGTGTGTGTGAGTAGTTAATATTTTGAAAAAAAATCCAGATGGTATATTGAATTAGTAATGCATTTGCTATGCGGTCTTCGTTTTAACGTCAATACACTAAAATGCCAGATTTGATCTGTGTGTGTGTGTGTGTGGTGTATGTGTGCGTGGTGCGTGCTGTGCGTGGT
Organism: Stramonita haemastoma; assembly: GCA_030674155.1. Taxonomy (NCBI): domain Eukaryota; kingdom Metazoa; phylum Mollusca; class Gastropoda; order Neogastropoda; family Muricidae; genus Stramonita; species Stramonita haemastoma. The sequence goes on along the minus strand of CM060329.1, from coordinate 34,169,482 downwards.
GTGTGGTGTGTGTGTGTGTGTGTGTGTGTGTGAATTGCTCTTGATTTGTTTAGATGAAATACTGTTCGTACTCGTATCAATTTTGCATTTGCATTCGCTCGCGCGGGTCGCACGTGTGTTGTGTGTTGTGTGTGTGTGTTGTGTGTGTGTGTGGCATGTGTGCGTGTGTGTGTGTGTGTGATTTGTGTGTGTGTATGTGTGTGAGTGTATGTGTGTGTGTGTGTGTGTGTGTGTGTGTGTGTGTATGTGTGTGTATGTGTGTATGTGATGTGTGTGTGTGTGAATGTATGCGTGTATGTTTATGTTTGTGTTAGTGTGTGAGTCAGAGAGGGAGACAGGGAGCTGAGAGACAGACAGGGAGAGACAGAGACTGATTGGGGGCTGGGATTGCAGGTGGTTCAAACTGCGGGCACAATCCAACGACAATGGCAGTCTGGAAAAGGTGTCAGGTGCTGAGTAAATTGATAACCTGCCGCTTCCAATGCCTGATTCAATATTTGGACAGCATCCTTTGCCCATTTTCTGTCTGCCTCACCGTGGAAATAATCATTGCGAGTTGTTTCTGATGCTGTCGCTACTGCTGTTGCTGTTGCTGTTACTGCTGCTGCTGCTGTGTGTGTGTGTGGTGTGTGTGATGTGTGTGTGTGTGTTGTGTGTGTGTGTGTGTGTGTGTGTGTGTGTGTGTGTGTGGTGTGTGTGTGTGTGTGTGTGTGTGTGTGTGTGTGTGTTGTCTGTGTTGTGTCTGTGTCTGTATTTTTTTTCTTGTTTTTCTGTTATCGCTTTTGAATAATTATTTTAGAAATAATCTTTTATCTGTGCCACTATTCAAGTTCATGAAAGCATTCTTGATGAACTCTTTGTGCAAAGGCAAACGTTAGCTGAAACTGTTAAAGCGCAGATTGAGACATATTGGTCCATGCAAACAGAAACACACACACAGGATCTGATGACGACAGTTCTCCCAGGTTAAGTTGAGGGCAGAAGGAAAAAAGACAGACTACCAACATGCGACACTGCCAACATTGCTGAGATCAGTGGTCTGGGAGGGCTACTGGGGGGCACATAACTCGGCAGAGACAGAGAGAGAGATGGGGAACCCTGGTGGCAGTAGGTGGAGCTCCTACCGATGACAGCAGCGATGAAGACAGATGAACATGTGATTCCAGTCAGTAAATCTTTATTCTGTTCATACAAGGTTGTTAGTTCACGATGTCTGAAGTTCTCCTTAGTTCTTGGTATAGAAGGAAACATGGTAACAAGGCAAAGCTTCAGAAACAAAGAACAACAGAGAGAACAGGACTCTCCTCTTATACTCCTCTAATCTCTCTCCTCTCTCTCTCTCTCTCTCTCTCTCTCTCTCTCTCTCTCTCTCTCTCTCTCTCTCTCTCTCCTCTCTCTCCACACCACATCCCTGCGCTGCGAAACAAACCTCACACCACGAGCGTCATTCACACCTACAATTCATCTATGTGAAATTTGGCATTACAATTTAGGCATTATTGATATTGCAAGGTTTTTGGCACAGTCCTGTAAAACATTTGTTATAGTTTCATTAACGTTATGTCCCCCACCCCTGCCCTCTCTTTAGTGGTCTAATGTCTCTGAGAGTGAACAGACGTAACACTGAAGACAAGAATAACACACGAAAGAAAGGAAAAAATAGATAAAGAAAGGAAGGAAGGAACGAAAGGAGAAAATAAGAAAGAGAAAGCAGGCAGTCGCGCAAGCATTTACATACACTTGCTGACAAAAAAGACAGAAACACAAAAAAGACACAAAGAAAAAAGACAGACTGACAGAAAGAAAGACAAGACACCCCCCCTCCCCTACCTCCAAAACCCAAATAAAATGAGAAAAAATAACAAGGTGATCACACGTGCATACCCACACACACACACATGCTATTCAGTCCTTCGGATGAACTTTAAAACCGTAGGCCCACGTTGCCAGAAAACCAGCAGAAACATCTTGCGCACATGGTAAATCCTGTTCCGCTTTTCGTAAGAGTAGGCCATCGTGTGCCGGTGGGAACAGATGACAGTATTTACAAAACTGCATACACACGGGGACCGGATGAAAAAAAGCACATGATTGCTTATTCTGTTATCCTCGATATAAAAGAATAAATAAATAAATAAATAAATTCACACACAAAAAATATATACGTTCACATGTTAAAAAAAAAAAAAAGTGTTGACAATGGGTATGGAGATGCGCAGTTATTGCAAGCATCTTGAATGAAATCGTTTTGGTGTCGACAGTAAAACATGGAAGTCATTTAAAATGCATTGGACGATCAAAAACCCTCGCTTCTTGAAGAACCCCAGAGACTCATTAACGAAAATAATGAATTGTAATTAAGGTTGATACGCAAAAGAAAAGTGAAAAAGTAATTCCAATATTTCTTCTAAATGTTTCCAATGCACACGCCACAGACGCAATTATTATGTGCGAGCGCACGCAAAAAACCAGTATGACGGCAAGGACACAAGCAGAGAATGAATGAATAAATGAACGAATGAATGAACGATCTTAACTAAGCAAGGACGAAGATTTTTAGGCCGAAGCTTGTCTTACAGTCTGCCCTTGAAAACATACATGCATACATAAAAGTTGAAACAAAGAACTTGGGAAATCAATCAAAACAAGGCAAAAACTACACAGAGAGAGAGTGAGGAGAGAGAGAGAGAGAGAGAGAGAGAGAGAGAGAGAGAGAGAGAGAGAGAGAGAGAGAGAGAGAGAGAGAGAGAGAGAGAGAGACAGACAGACAGACAGACAGACAGAAGAAGACAGAAAGACAGAGCAGAGAGACAGGAAGAGAGAGACAGACAGAGAGACAGACAGACAGAGAGAGACAGACAGACAGAGAGAGACAGAGAGACAGAAAGAGAGAGGGAGAGATAGAGACAAGAGAGAGACAGACAGAGACAAAGAGAGTGTGTGCACTATAACTCACAAACATGCGGTACCTACAGTGGATTTTGAATAGCAGAACTCCACCGGGAGTAAGTCTCTAGTCCTGCGAATTTTACACACACTACATAATAAGGCGTGGGGGGGGGGGAGGGGGGAGACGTCATGACCAGTTTACAGTCTCATTTGAAAGACAAGCACCCAAACCATCAATTAAAGTCTCGTGAAATGAAGACAGAAACAAAATAATATCGACTCATAGCCAGGTTTAGCCGCGGCTGTAGTCTAGTGGTTAGGGCGTTGGACTCGTAATCTAAAGGTTGCGGGTTCGATCCCAGCTTTCGGCTATGGCGTTGTGCCCTTGGAAAAGGCACTTTACGACTATTTTCTCACCCCACCCAGGTGTAAAAGGGGTACCAACCTTGTGTTGGGGGTTAACCCTGCGATAGACTGGCGTCCTATCCAGGGGGGAGTCTATGACTCTCAGTCGCTTAACGCCACAGAAACCGGGATAAGCACCGGCCTGATGAGCCTTAGGCTCGGGACAGACTTTAACTTTAACTTTATAGCCAGGTTTGAATCACAGAGCTTTCACTTTCTAAACGGGTTTTTCCCGCCCAAGACTGCCAAAACACTTTAAAAAAACAACAACAACAGCAGCAGCAACAACAACAACAGCAACAACCACAGTAGTAGCAGCAGCAACATCAACGACAACAAAAGGTGCCATTTTGACAAGTGCAGTATTCCATAACAAGACCTTGAACCCGAGCACGACAAACTTGTACCAATCAAAGTCGCCTGTTGCAAAGTCACGTGATGCGCAGGCGCATGGCAGGCCTACCCCTGCCCGCCTGACATCCGGTGCAGATTGCGCATGTGCGATGCGGCGACGGACGATTACACGGGCGAAAAGTCAGAAAAAGAAAAGCTCCAGAATATTCTTCCTCACCCCCCCCCCTCTCCTCCTCTTCCCAACATCCTTTCTTATTCTCTACACATTACTGATATCCTCATCCCCTCCTCCCTCCCTTCCTCTCTCTCTCTCTCTGTGTCTCTCTCTCTCTCTCTCTCCCCTTTTCAATTCCGACCTGTCTACACTGGTGGCAAGAGTAGCAGTGGGCATGCATGCAACAGACTCATCCGTCTCCTCAGTGTATCAGACATAAAAATACTACTCCTTTCTTTACAGTTCTATCTGACGGGCGCCACAGCCCAGTGGTTAAAACCATTCCAAATCAGTCTCATGGGTCATGAAGTCGTGGGTCGAATCTCGGCGACGACGTCAGATTGAATTAAGGTTGAGGATATTCTATGATCTGTTAGGTCAGCTTCAAGTGCAGACCTGCCAAGTACCTTCATTCCCTTCGTGTATATATACATGAAGAAGATATATGCATGTTGAAAATCCCGTCATTTGTGTCAGTGTTCGGGGGTTATGGTATTAAGAACATACCCAGCATACATCCCTGAATCCGGAATGCAGCTACCTTCACACCGGGCAAAAGCGGTTGTATACAATAAATCTCACCCTTCGTTATATAAACCGAGTTCAACCCAGAACAATTTCCCTTTTCTAAAGACCAGATGGACCAACAATAACTGACCTCTTATGACGAATGGATCGACCAAGATAACCAGCCTCGTTTGCGCAAGGGTTAGCGTCTTGGGTTACGGACTGGAAGATCGCGGTTTGAATCCCATAAGAGTTAAGGGATTTTTTGACTCCTACTGGTTCCTACCCAGAGAGTGGGTTCATTGGGAAGATTGGGACCACATAGTTGAGCTTCATCCACTTTAGGGATGCGAATTGAAAGTGTTGCTCAAATTACCTGACAAACACTGCAGGTGTCCGCATCTCTGGGGCATGGTTGACGCCAGGATAATATCCTATATTATAATAGTGAGTGGAGAGTACAGATCTGTCAAGTAGTCTCAAAGAACATGCACTTTTACAGCAGCATCATACTTCATCTTCATTGTCACTGATCATCACGCAATAGAAATAAAATCTCAGATTCGATGGCCCCGGTTTCTCTGGTCTCATGATGACCCCAGTTTCGGTTTTCCCATACACTTCTGTGTCTGCAGTGTGTTTGTGTCAAAGCCTTTAGGGATGGAGGTTCACGGGCGAAGGTCGTTGTGGTAGTCACCACCTCGAGTCAGTGATTCACTCAGTCTGACTCGGACTGAGTTAATACTGTCGTCAGTAGGGGGCTTAGTAGGTGGTGTCCTGTGTATGTTTGCTCAGAACAGGCACCACTGATCACCACTACATTGACCCAGCAGCAGTGCAGGGCCACTCCGGCTAGCGGCCCCATGGAGGCCTGATATTGATGGGCTCCCTGTGGACTTCCGACCCTGAGGATGCGACATAACGAGTCTGGGAATGGCTGTGGTGGAGAGATTGCAATGAGCGGCGTGGGAACAGCCGGACAGGAATGTCACAGAAGATGAGGCACCAAAAAGAAAATTTAAAAACTCGATCAAGATGAACAGCTTATGATGGCCAGATTCACCAAGATCGGAGTTTGCAGCAAAATGCTTGTGCATAAATAATATCCTGGACATCTCAACACTCCAGACGCAGATGCTTGATGGTTATTCGCACATCACAAGTCACACACATGAGGCTCCCTAGCCTATCAGCAAAGGAACATTAGTGATATGAGAATGACCTGTGTGTAACCTGGTGAACACCATTTCTTCCCTTCTGTTTTTTTTCTGTACACAAAGAAAAACTTCCTTCAAGTCAGGGTTAATCTGGAGAGAAAAAAACATATCAACTTTATTGTCGGTCTGAGCGTTCCATTCGTCTTGTCAGTATCAAGCAGTAACTCCAGGTGGAAAATCCTCTCGAACAGATATCCCAGAAGAGATTTGAACACGTGTCTTCAGCAACTCTCAAAACGCTCTAACCACTAGGCCGTCCGGCATCCCCTCTGTTCTGTGATATTATCCAATTTGTCCCCCCAACCTACACTGATACCTGCCTCCAGCAGACGAACTGGGGGAGTAGGGGTGTGTATAGAGAGAGGGGGGCTGGGAAGGAGGGAGAGAGAGGGTGGGGTGAAAAATGAACTTGCAGATTGGAAAGGTTTCTAAGACACATCCTATCTCCTTCAAGGACACAGGGGGGCTGCTGTGTCGCTATGTGGCCCTTGTCCTTATGTGGACAGCCTCAAGGAGATACCAACTTCTGCCCCACCTGCCCTGTCTGAAAGATTCGTGCAGGAAAGTTACCGGTTGAATGCCGTCTACGGTCCTTGCTAAAGGTGTACTCATTTTACGTTCGTAGTCTTGACTGAATTTCTGTTTATTCAATATCTTTGTATTGACGTTAGTTTGGGTCTTGTTTTTATGTGTTGATAGAAAGCGATGTGCTAAGTAGTCATTTAAAAAACAAACAAACAAAACAAAGCATACAAGTTACTTTTGATTAGGTTTCGCGCAGTTGAACATCCCTAATCCACTTAGGGACAGGGAATTCATTTAACGACACCACACGAGGCACTGACTCTCCTCCTGTCATGATGAAGGTAAAAGGGGTGGGGGTGGTGGTGGTGGTTGAGGGGGGCGGGGGACGGGAGGTACAGTTACAATAAAGCTTACCATCTCTCTCTCTCTCTCTCTCTCTCTCTCTCTCTCTCTCTCTCTCTCTCTCTCTCTCCTCTCTCTCTCTCTCTCTCTTGCTCTCCTTCCGTCTTCCCTTCCCCCCTAAGCCTCTGTCACGTTTCCCGAGTATGGGAAGTAGTTCTGTCATCTTCATCTTGTTTCAAGTTGTTCTTTTCCACCTTCTTATTTCGACACTCCCTCCACACCCTCTTGCCTCCCCCTCCCCTCATACTCAGACACAGAGACAGAGCATACACGCACACACGCGCGGGCGCACACACTTACATGCACACGCACACACAGACAGACAGACCCTCCCCCCATACACACACTGCATACACGCACACTACACACACACACACACACACACTCACTACACAACAACACACACACACACACACACACACACACACACACACACACACACACACATACACACAAACACACCTTCCTTCTTAAAACCAAATTTCCTGTATTAGGCCCGCCAGAACTTCTGTCCTACAGCTACATTTTATTTTTAAAATATAGAAATATGTTTTCTTCTTCTTCTTTTCTCTTCTTCTCTTTCTTCTCCTTCTCTTTTTCTTTCTCTTTCTTCTTTCTTTCTCTTTTTCTTTCTTTTTCTTTTTCTTTCTTCTTCTTCTTCTTCTCCTCCTCCTCTCTTCTCATCCTCCTCCTCCTCCTTCTTTTAGTTCTCTTCCTCCTCCTCTTCTTGTTCT
>CM060329.1:34154735-34159735 GCA_030674155.1 Stramonita haemastoma | reverse complement strand
AAATAACAACCCATGCACAAACACACAAGAAAAGATGAAAACATAAAAGCACAACACATGAAGAAACGAAGAAATGAAAAGAACACACAAACTAGCCACAAGAAGCCAGCTAAACAAGCAAACGCCACCACAGCCACCAAAACAAAGGAACAAATCAACAATCTGGGTCTCCATCTGACATAAGCTGACCCCACTTTGTCCTTTTCCTGTGATTTTAGTCAAGCGCTTTTCCCTGCATCGTATCATATATATATTATATATACACATAATATAATATTTTGTATTCAATCTTTGATTAGTCATTTTCAAAATGATTGATAAGTTGTAGGTGGCTACCTGCACTTGTTTCCCCTCCAAACATATATACATACATACATATATACATATATATGCGTATATATATATATATATATATATATATATATATATATATATATATATATATATATATATATATATATATATATATATATATATATGCGTATATATAAATAAACAAAAACTTACAAACTTTGATCTCTTCCTTTCTCTTGAGAAAGAAAGGGAAAAGAGGAGAGAGAGAGAGAGAGAGGAGAGAGAGAGAGAGAGAGAAAGAGAGAGAGAGGAGAGAGAGAGAGGAGAGAGAGAGAGAGAGAGAGAGAGAGAGAGAGAGAGAGAAGAGAGGGAGTAGAAAGAGGAGGAGGAGGGATAGATAGATAGAAGAAGAGAAGACAGACAGACAGACAGACAGACAGACAGAGAATGTCTCAAGAGCTTCTTCAGCCTTCTACCTTCTCCTAAAAACCGCATCATAACCTCTCGCGACTCCCCTCCCCTCCCCCCTCTCCCGCGCCTCCTTCAGTCCCTCTCACACCCACCTTCCAACTCCCCCTCACTCAACCTTGGTTGTGGGGTGAAGGTGGGGGAAAGGGGGGCGGGAGGGAGGAAGAAGGGCTACTACAAAAGTTCAGCCTCCAATAAGCATCTTTCACGTTTCCTGGTGTATTGAACTCTTCTATCTCGCCACCCCCCCCCTCCCCTATCTATTTTTTCCTAATAACAAAGTGTGCCCCTTTTTCTTCTTTCATCATCCCAACTCTCTCCCTTCTTCCCCCCCCCCTTCCTTCTCCATTCCCCTTTAATCCCCCACTCTCTTCCCCCCCTCCCTCTCCAAGGACAGCAATAATTGTAAAAAAAAAAATGATGAGACTCCAAAGTCGAGAACCTTATTTCAGTTCTTACATTTTCTTATCATCTGTTCTCTTTTTCTTCCCTTTCTTTATTTTTTTTAAAGACTCTTTTAACAAGATCGTTATTGGAATTATGGATTGCCCCGTGGGGGAAAATTCCCGGCCGATAGATAGATAGTGGCCTCTGGAGCATTGTCGGGATTTAAAGCGTTGTGGCTGAGCTCAAGCCCATGGGAACATGTCGGTGGGTGTCCTGTTGCATCGGTAATTATGTCGTTCGGCTAACAAGCAAGTAGCAGTAGCAGCAGCATCAGAAACAGCAGCAGCAGCAGCAGTAGCAACGATAACAACAGAAGCAGTAGAAGAAAAAAAAATGTTTGATTTGGTTCCATTTATATATATATATTATATATATAATATATATATATATTATATATATATGTGTGTGTGTGTGTGTGTGTGTGTGTCGTGTGCGTGTGTGTGTGTGTGTGTGTGTGTGTGTGTGTCTGTGTGTCTGTGTGTGTATGTGTGTCTGTGTGTGTGTGTATGTGTGTGTGTATGTGTGTTGTCTGTTGTGTGTGTGTGTGTGTGTGTGTGTGTGGTGTGTGTGTGTGTGTGTGTGTGTGTTATGTTGATGGATTGTTGTGGTTTGCTTCAGCTGACTGTAATAAAAAACAAATGTACAGGCTTTCATCTTGTACAGGGAAATAAAGTGATTAAGATATATGCATATAGCTCTATCAACGATGAAAATGGCTTCTTGAAATATACAAAGACATGTGCATGCACCTATGGACACAGACGCACATCGGACACGCCCTCTCCAACACACACAAATACCTACACACAGATACAGAGACACAGACAGACAGATCAACAGACAAACCGACAGACATACAGAAACACAGACACAGACACACACAGCAAACCATCCAACCAAATAAAACACAATAAAAAAAGACACCTTACAAACTTTAAAAGGCAAACATTTTTAAAAGGGGGGAAAAGGGGGAAACCGTTTTTGAAAAAAAAATAATACAAAAAATAAAACCACCAAAAAAGAAGAAATAATTCTACAAAAAAGTGGTAACATTATCGTTAGATTTTGATTGCATCCTAACGTTTCTGCCATCTCGTTTCTTTCCTTCTTTTCTAACGTTTGAAGCCAGATTGGAGGGTGGAAGTCCACAAAATTAACCTGGAAGAAAAACAACACGGCAAAAAAAGGTAGAGCAAAATCAGCATGATATTTTTTCCTAAAAAAACAACAACCCAACATCAACTCAAATTTAACATAAAACAAATTAGATTGAAACTGAGGCACTCTCTACCCATGAAAATATTACCCATACACACCCAGAAATGCATGCACCAACACGTGTGTGCGCAAGCATACGAACGCACCCACCCACACAATGAATCCGGACACGCACATATAAAAACAAACAGAGATACACACATAGGCTACACTCAAACACACGCACACACACGCACGCTCTCTCTCTCGCGCGCATATACAGACAGGCAGACACACACACACACAGACGCAGGCAGACAGACAAACAGATCGACAAACACACACAGACACAATTCATTGTCCCCCATTTGTGTAACATCACATTAAATGAAAAGATGTCAGATTAAACAGCAAACACACATACATACACACGCGCGCGCGCGCGCCCACACACACACACACACACGCACACACACTTACACAAAAGTCCTTCGGATGAGACTTTAAACCAAGGCCCCGTGTGCGAACGCACGCAGAACATCTTGCGCACACGTTAAATCCTGTTCCGCTTTTCGTAAGAGTAGGCCATCGTGTGCCGGTGGGAACAGATGACAATATTACAAAACTGCATGCACACGGGGACCGGATGAAAAAAAGCACATGATTGCTTATTCTGTTATCCTCGATATAAAAGAATAGATAAATAAATAAATAAATAAATAAAAAACACCCCCCACTCCCCCACCCACCACACCCCCAACCACACACACACACACACACACACACACACACACACACACACACACACACACACACACACACACCACACACACGATGAAAAATAAAGAACAAAAAACAAGACATCAATACCATCCATTGAGAGATGCTAATTTCCTACAACTCTGGAACACAAAAATAGTTATTGATGCTGCACTGCAGAAAAGAATGCCTTTAGAAACAGGTTCCAAATATTTAAAAAGATTCAGAAGAAGAAGAATCATCAGAGAAAGAAAGAGAAGACAAAGAATTGAACACAGGGAGAAAGAGAGAGAGAGAGAGAGAGAGAGAGAGAGAGAGAGAGAGAGAGAGAGAGAGAGAGAGAGAGAGAGAGAGACGAGAGAGAAGAGAGAGAGAAGAGAGAGAGAGAGAGAGAGAGAGAGAGAGAGAGAGAGAGAGAGAGAGAGAGAGAGAGAGAGAGAGAGAGAGAGAGAGAGAGAGAGAGAGAGAGAGAGAGAGAGAGAGAGAGAGAAGAGAGAGAGAGAGGAGAGAGAGAGAGAGAAGAGAGAGAGAGAGAGAAGAAGAGAGAGAGAGAGAGAGAGAGGAGAGAGAGAGAGGAGGAGAGAGAGAGAGGAGAGAGAGAGAGAGAGAGAGAGGAGTAGAGACGAAGAACAGAGAACGAAAGAATAAAAGGATACAAAAGAGAGGTTTGAAGAAAGATAAAAGATTTCATTTACAGACCCTTATTTGAAAGCTTCTTCCAGATTGAAAAGCTGTGCTTCAGCCTAAAAAGAAATTAGTGTGTGTGTGTGTGTGTGTGTGTGTGTGTGTGTGTGTGTGTGTGTGTGTGTGTGTGTGTGTGTGTGTGTGTGTATGTATGTGTGTATGTGTGTGTGGGTGCGTGCATGCGTGCGTGCGTGCGTCTGTGTATGTGTCTATCAACTTGCTCAAGGCGCTGCTCTATATATTGATGTTTGATCTATGCACTTAGTGGATTTATATCCTCAATCGCTCTGAAAATATCCCCAACAATCTGATTTTTCTCCTCAATGGTCACAGCTACATCTGCGATAGATCCATATCCCCACGTATCCTATATTTCTGTTTTTTATCCTTTCTTTCCTTTATTTACTTCTACTCTTTCCCTCTTCTTTCTTGACTTCATTCTTTCCATACTCCCCCCCTCTCTTTCACACTTCCTTCCTTCCTTTTCTACTTCCATCCATCCATCCTTATTTTCTTACCCTTTTCTTCATACACCCCCTCTCCCTCCCCTCAAGCATTAATTGACAAGCAAAGTCAATGACTCCCCCCCCTCTCAAGTACAGCGCAATATTCCAACGCCATCAATTGTGACGGGACAGGACAGGACAGACCCAAGATGGCCGGCGGAAGGGAATCAATTTGTCAGAGTTCTGAGAGAGAGGACCAATTCCAGCACCGCGGGCAAAGAAGTCACCGGGAGCCCGACCGACACTGGTTCAAATCTGAGCCTGACTCTGCATATATATCTCTGCCTGCTTCTCTGGGAGTATAGCAAGAGAGTCTGTCTGGCCTTGGTGGTATGTGTGTGTGGCGGGATGGAGGAGGCTGTGTTTAGTTGCTGACACTGATAGCTGGAATGACTTCTTCCCCTTTACTCCCCAACACTGCTTCCGAGTGAGTCCTCTCCCTTAGGCGGCTCCCCTAGGGTTTGTGGGATGGATGACTTCCGGTAGTTATGTGAAAACACTGTCAGTTTTTTTTCTTTTCTTTTCTTGTTTCTGAGAAAAAAAACTGGAGAGGATGTAGAGTGAAGGAGAGGACTGTAAAACTTTTAGGACTTGAGTGAGAACATTGCAGCGCTATTCGCTTCATCAATGACTGTTGCTGATTGA
>CM060329.1:34134735-34152235 GCA_030674155.1 Stramonita haemastoma | reverse complement strand
GAAAAAAAACAACCTCCCCAACAAAAGCGGAGGTAGCCAAGTGGTCATTGCAGTCCTGTTCAGACATGCACAGAAACCCGACCTCTGGCTTCCAGTCTCTGGAGGACTCTCCAGACTGCAGAAAAGAAGAGCTGTTTCCAGACCACTCCAGGGTAAGGCCCCCACAGTCTATACTGCACAGCTTCTGGTAATAAGCCCTCTATCTGTCTGTCTGTCTGTCTGTCTTCTGTCTCTCTCTCTCGTCCCCCCTTTCCTCCTTCCCCCCCCCCCCCCCCGTCTCTTTCTCGGTTGTTCTCTTCAGCCGTCTCTCTGTCTGTGTATATGTCTTTTTACTTTCATATCTGCCAAACTGTTATGGTCGATTATTCTTGGTTAAAAACAACAACCCAGTTTTCCACGAGACTAGAGACGATGGATAAATATGACATCACTTTGAATTTACTTTTTTGGTGTGTTTCTTCTTTCTTTCCTTTCTTTCTTTCTTTTTTCCACATTACCCTTTCGTAACTTCCTATCCCTCCCCCCCCCCCCTTACACATTTGGTCACTATATTGCAGGCACACTTTACATGGACACAATTTTCGACGACATTTTTTCACCAGAGGCAACCGGAAGAAGACAGACACCGGGCATGCGCCGACGGAAGAGACCTAAGCCCCGGCAGGGGGCGTTGTTTTGTCGTCACGGGTCGACGCGTTTCCATGAGGTCGTCTGATGATGGCAAAGAATATAAAAGACAAACTAATTTCTTTTTGCCTGCCATGCTTAGTGCGATGTCTGGTCCCCCCCCCCTTCCCCTCCCCAACACAACACACACCTTATTTTTTTCTCTTTTTTTGCTGTCGAGACAAGGTCTTGCTTGCTGGGGCAAATGATTTGATAGCTATGATGTGATGTGCGGGAGGAGGGAGGGTGCCAGGGAGGTGTAATGGGTGTTAGGGGTGTATGGCGAGAGGGAGGGAGGGAGGTAGATGGTGTGTACGGGGTGTATGGGGGGAGGAGAGAGAGAGAGAGAGGAGAGGTGAGTGGAGGAGAGAGAGAGAGAGAGAGGGGGGGGAGGGAGGGAGGAGGAGAGAGGAGGAGGAGGAGGAGGAAGGAAGGAAGAAGAAGAAGAAGAAGAAGAAGAAGAGAAGAAGAAGAAGAAGAAGAAGAAGAAGAAAGAAAAAGAAGAAGAAGAAGAAGAAGAAATAAAGAATGAAAGAAAGAAGCATTATACCAATCAAAATTAATAAAGCACATGACCCACAAACTATGTTATCACTGTTTGCAGGAAAATACGAAAACACCACAACACTCCGGTTTATAGCTCATATTATCACTTGGCAAAAACAAGAAATACTAGTACACACACAACCACATGTGCGCAGAACAACACGCACACACACACATACGCGCGCACACGCGCACAGCGCACGCATGCACACACACAAACACACACACCACCACCACACCACCACCACCACCACAACCACCACCACTATCGCCAACCCGCCAGCTCTCTTTATTTTCCCCCTATTTATTTTTGAATCTGGTTTAAGGTTTTTAAAGTGCTGACGTAAAAGTGAAAAAAGAAACACTTACAATTACTACAACCACGAACACTACTACACCAACAGCAATAACAACTGCTACTACCATTACTACCACAACTACCTGGTTACTGTTGCTAATATTGCTACTGCTGCTCTTACCACCACCACCGCCACAGTCACCACCACCACCACCACCACCACCACCACCACCACCACACACACAGTCCACACCACCACCACCCACCATCACATCACCACCACCCCACCACAAACTTCTACTCTACTACCTACCACCACAATGACTACTCACCAACTGGTCAGCCTGCAGAATGCTTTGGCCAGGATCCCCGAAGAGAAAGGGACAGCAAATCCAGGAATCGCTGCCCCACTCACAACTCCCGGTTCCCACAGACACAAACTCCGGTGAAACCGGGGAGGAAGGGGACTGGAAGCCATGATCTCCTCCCAGTTAGACGATTCTATATCCCGAGTAGTAGTTCGATGTGAAAACCTCCTTGCTTTTGATCTGTACCTTCAGTGGTTTGCTCTACATCCTCCATATGTTGCTCTACATCTTCCATAGTCTTAAGTCCTCAATGGTCGTGACTATATTATCCTCAACTGTCTGCTCTGTATCCACAATTGTCTGACGTACATCCCTAATGGTTCTGATCTACACATCCTCAATGGTGAGAACTCTATCCTAAGAGGTCTTAATCTGCATTCTTAACAGTCACATCTTCATCTTCGATGGTCGTGACCTATATCTTCAACTGTTTTGATCATCATCATCAACGGATTCAGGTTGTGATTTATATCCTCAACTGTCTGATCTATATGTTCAATGGTCTACTCTGTCTTTTTAACGGTCTGATCTGCGTCCTCAATTGTCTGATCCATACCTTCAACTGTTTTGATACATATCCTCAATAGTTCTGACACACATCCTCAACAGTTTCGATCTGTATTCTCCATAGTTCTGATGCAGATCCTCAACATTTTGTTTTTAAAAATTCAAATTATATATCCTAAATGGTTTTGATCGATATACTCAACAGTTTCGATCTATATCTTCAATGGTTCTGATGCACATAACTTTTTAAAAGTCCATATCCTCAACAGTTTTGATCTATATCCTCACTATTTTTTCCCCCATATCCTCAATGTTTTGCATAAAACATGTTTAAGTATGCGTCAGCTCACAGGCAGCCGTTTCAAAGTAGTCATTACAACAGATGGATGCTTGAGATTCAGACGATTTTTTACAAACCACTGGGCTCTAGGTGGCAGTACCTCTGGCATGACTGGTCTCTTGTTGTCTAACAGCAAATTTGAAAATAGAAGCTGTGTATCACCAAAGCATGTTAGGTAAATGATATGGGACAAGAGGGGTTGCTTGGCTGTAACTGAAAATGTCCACATCATGCACACACAGTTATCATCACTTCAGTGCTGTCTTCGACACATAGCAATCTTGGCCAGTTTAGCCACGTCCTCATCTTTTTTTTTCAATCATGGTCGGCACTTCACACCTATCTTTAAGACTTGACAATCCAAGGCCGTGTGAGTCTTCTCAATTCTTCTACAATTGTGGCCATTGGAGTCTTGTCTTCTATATATGGCAATCATAGTTATATTGGGTTCTTTTGTAATGCCCTGCAATCGTAGTCATTTCAGGTTTATGCATAATGCAAGACAATCATGGTCATTTATGCTTTGTCAATTCATTGCAATCTCGGCCATTTCAACATTATGCTCACTGGAAGACAATCATGGTCATTTCAGTTCAATGCAAGACAATTATGGTCATTTCAGCCTTGTTTTCAACGCAAAAGAGTCATGCCCACTTTAGCTCTGGTCTTCAATCCACTTACAATCATGGCAGTTTCAGCCTCGGTCTCGTTATCGTCAATCATGATCGTTTCAACACTTTCTTCTATCTGGTGCAGTAATGGCCGTTTCACTCTTGGATCTCCACAACCATGACCACCTTAGTCTTCTCCTTCTCAATCATGGTAATCAAAACATTGTCCTGCATCAATCCATGACAATTATTGCCATTTCAGTATCATTCCCCATACACAGTCACGACAATCACGGTTATTTCAGCTTTTTTTATGGAGAATGATACAATAATAGTTATTCCATATTATATGCTCACAATTCACTCCAGTCACGACTTTTTTCACTCTTGTTTTTAATGCACTAAAAACTATGTCAGTCTTAACTTCAAAATATGCACCACAATCGCAGCTGTTTCAATCTTGCCTCCATCACACTGTAGTTAGACAATGATTTAGCTTGTCCTGAGTGAAATTAAAGTAAAGACACCATAGTCCTGTTCTCTACATACTGAGAAAAATCAAAATTATTTTGGCACTGTCCTCTAATGAACAGATAGGAAGACATTTTAGTTCTGTTCTTAATGAACTGATCGAAAATAATGGCATGTTTTTTACAGTCTTGTTTTCAACACACTGAAAATAATAGTCATTTTGGCTCTGTTCCTCAATGCATTCAAAATCATCATGTTTTTAAAACTTGTGCCTTAAAGGATTTAAAACGGCGGCAATAAGAGACATGGCCTTTCCCACTCCCATTCTGCTCATTTTCTTTTTTGACTCAATCAACATTCTAGTAATTTCAGCTTCCTTTGTGCGCAAGCCCACGCCGTTTTAGCCTCTTTGAAGGGTTTGTACTGCAGTCACAAAGAAAGCATTATCATAACTGCATTACCTCATCTATTTCGGTAATGTCTTTTCGCATTTTGTTTTTTGTTCGCTCCTCGGCTAAAGCTCCGACGTTCACATATTGTAAGTATTCGGAATGCGACCGTTTATGTGTTTTTTTAATTTTTTTTAAACCACCATTAAGATAGCCATATTCAGACTTCAGCGATGGTGTCTAAACACGACACTTTAGGCATGGAGTTTTGAAATAAAACTGTCAGCCATTCCTACCGACACGAAAGGGTGTAATATATAATATAATATTATCTTCATCGGCTAGAACTCTGAGATTCGGTCACCAATAGTGAGATTTTGCGTATGCGACCATTTTTCCCACCATGAAAGTAGCCGCAATCTGACTTTGGGTATGTATGTTGAATAATTATGTTCCTGTTTCCGTACCCCCCCCCCCCCCCCCCCCCCAAACGCTGGCATAAAACAT
Source organism: Stramonita haemastoma (assembly GCA_030674155.1). NCBI lineage: Eukaryota > Metazoa > Mollusca > Gastropoda > Neogastropoda > Muricidae > Stramonita > Stramonita haemastoma. The sequence continues at coordinate 34,147,532 of CM060329.1, read as the reverse complement.
GGGATCTTTAACGGCATATTTGATTTATATATATATATATATATATATATATATATATATATATATATATATATATATATATATATATATAAACATTTTATATATATATATATTATCGTTATATATATATATATAATATATATATATATATATATATATATATATATATATATATCAATAAATAATACACGAAGGGATTGAAGGCACTGGCATATGCCACTTAAGAAAGCCCCTATCATGGCCCGAGATTGAAGCCACAAGTTCATGGATCCATGGGATTAAAGTCGATGGGTTAGTCACTCGGCTGTGGCATCCATGATTGATTTTATAAAATATACAGTTATTTTTTAAAATCTTTTTTTAAACAGCCATTCATAAAAAGGGACCATCTTGTTAACAACAGTCAGCACTTTTTTTTCTTCTTCCAAATCAAATGTCGAAAAACAATGGAAAGACATATTGACTTTTTTTCAACAGTGGTAAGAAATTTGATTTCGCGAACAGAAACCAAGGCCAAGCCACTCTCAATTCTGGAATTCCATGAACAAGATAAGACAAAAAATGGCCGCTGCATCTAGGCAGACAAGACAAGATAATGATAAAATCGACAAGGCTTTGAAAAGATTTCGGAGGATAACGACCCCTTCCCATCTACCCTTCCCTCTACCTCCCCTCTTCCTCTCTCCCTTCCCTTTTTTTTCTCTCACAAGACTAATGTATGGGCTGTACACAATATATTGCTATCCTTTCTTTTAGTTTTTGCAAGCCTCCCCCCTCCCTCTCTTTTCTGTATTCTCTGTCATTCTCTGTAAGTCTCTCCCCTTTTCTCTTCTTCCTCTTCTCCTCTCTCTCTCTCTCCTCTCCTCTCTCTCTCTCTCTCTCTCCCTCTATCTGTCCCCCCTCCTTCCTTACCTCCTACCCTCCCTCTCTCTCTCCCTGTCTCTGTCCTGCATGTCACATACTTTTATCCCATCGATTCATAGACGTCGCCCACAGTAATTGCAGTAGTTTGCCGCTTCGGTGCCTTCTTCTTACTGGTGTAATGCAGGGGGTACACCACAGACCCTGCTGCTTAAAATGAAATGTACTACTATCTCATAGCCGTGTGCGCGGGGAAACAACAGGCTGTGTGTGTGTGTGTGTGTGTGTGTGTGTGTGTGTGTGTGTGTGTGTGTGTGTTGTGTGTGTGTGTATGTTGTTGTGTGTGTTGTGTGTGTGTTGTGTGTGTGTGTGTGTGTGTGTGTGTGTGTGTGTATGTGTGTTGTTGTGTGTGTGTGTGTGTGTTGTGTGAGTTGTGTGTATTGTGTGTGTGTTGTGTGTGTTTGTGGTGTGTTGTTGTGTGAGTGTGTGTGTGTGTGTGTTTGTGTGTGCGTGTGTGTGTGCGCGCCCGTTCCCCCCCCCCTCTCTCTCTTCTTTTCTCCTTCCCTCTAATTTCCTGAAGATTTCTTTTTTCACTGACTAACTTTTAATCATCCGTTCATAAATTCACGTCAGAACAAGCTCAAGGTTATCTAAATCGTTAGATTATGATAGGTGTATGTGTGTGTGTAATGATGTGTGACGATGCTGGCTGTGTATGAGTCTGTGTGTTTGTGTATGCGTATGTACGAGCTGCAGTGTATGTTTGTAGTGAGTGTGTGTCGTATGCGTGATGTGATGTTGTGTGTGTATATTGTGTGTGTGTGGTGTGTAGCGCGCGCGCGTGTACCGCACATCAGTGCTATTGTGTCGTCGACCAGATATTTGACCAAACAAATGCAGTAGCATGCAGTTTGCAGAGAGGTTTAAAGTGGCGCTTTAGAAAGGACCCAACCGCATTGATTGGACAGCAATATTGACAGAAATATTAGCAAAATATCCCTTAAAACGATGCGAGGTTAACTAAAAACATGCTTCTAAAAGTGGATAATGGTCGCTTTTGTTAATTTTTATGAAAAAAGAGAGAGGAGAAAAAAAGGTTGATATGATACACAGACTGGTTGTCAATGCAGTGGTGTTTGACTCGTTTGTTTACTAGTTACCACCAGTTTTATATTTAAAAAAAGAACTGTTAGGTTTTGAACATAGTTTCGGTTATGCTTTACCTTTACTCTCTAAATGGATGATTCTTGCATTGAAATATCTTCTGTTGGACTCGTGTTGAATGACTTAGCTGATGCTATACTGATATTTCACGGTTTTATAATCTTTCACTTTATCATGTAAAACTGATGGTGGACAGATTTGTTTTGTTTTGTTTTGTTTAAAACAAAGCAGACTGACCGGGAATTCGCTGGCTTAATGAATAGAACCTTCCCCTGTTGGGATACCTGGAGCCTGTCAGCATAAAGAACATCCCCACCTTCTGGAAATTTATGTGCTTGAAATTCCCTCTTATTCTACCCTTCTCTTTGTTTCTGTCTTGTTCCTATTCTTTCTGTCACCTCCTTTTTGACTATTTGCTGCCTTCTTGGCTAATTTTCTCTCCCTCCCCCCTTTTTTTCTTCCCAGGAAGACTTAGAAGATATTTTCTCCCAAACCAAAGTCGGGTCCGCTAGGCCTGACTTGTCAGGCGCTTAACGACAGTGCAACACTTTCCCTGCTCAAATGACAGACAACAATAATTACTGTCTGAGCGTTTGACAAAGAAGGAGAAGAAGAAGAAGAAGAAGAAGAAGAAGAAGAAGAAGAAGAAGAAGAAGAAGAAGAAGATGATGATGATGATGATGATGATGATGATGGTGATGGTGGTGGTGGTGGTGGTGGTGGTGTGATGGTGGTGGTGGTGTGGTGACGAAGAAGAAGAAGAAGAAGAAGAGGAAAAGAAGAAGAAGAAGAAGGAGAAGAAGAAGAGAAAAGAAGAAGAAGAAGAAAGAAGAAGAAGAAGAAGAAGAAGAAGAAGAAGAAGAAGAAAGAAGAAGAAGAAGAAGAAGAAGAAGAAGAAGAAGAAGAAGAAGAAGAAGAAGAAGAGAAGAAGAAGAAGAAGAAGAAGAAGAAAGAAGAAACAGAAGAAAGAAGAAGAAGAAAAGAAGAAGAATTCTAGGACCTGAACGAGACACCTTCCACTTAACCTGACTTCCCCCTAACTCCCTGAGAAGTTGTTGGGGGCACTGCACTGAATTTTTCAGGCTGTGTGTCGTAGGCAAGATGAACCTGACCCCCCGCCCCCCACCGGCCGATCTCTCACCTAGGCAATGATGAAAAACGGTCTGGTTATGTGACAAGAGCCAGTGCACTGCCAACGACCATATTTCATGATACAGTGCTGGGGAACAAGAGGACATGGGAGACAGAGAGTACGGACAACATTTGCCAAACGGACAGATAAAACTTCTGGCGAGGGTTAAGGCCCTTGCCCCTGACCACCGAGAGGGGAGACAATCGGTGCAGGGTTCACAGTGCAGTCCCTCTGTGACCCTGGAGAGTTAAGGGACCACTGAGCAACGGGAGGGGAGCATGTTTTTCTGAGTTTTTTATGTACATCACCGACTGTTTCCAGTTTAAAAAAAAAAAAATTGTTATTTATGTTTCTGTTTAGTCCTACTTCTATTCATCTGTTGATCTATTTTGCTAAGGATCGTTGTTAGATTAAAAAAAATCAGTGTTCTTTTTTGCTTTTTGAAATAACGTATCCAATTTCTCTCTTCTCTTCTCTCCTGTCTCTCTCTCTCTCTCTGCCTCTCTCTCTCTCTCTCTCTCTCTCTCTCTCTCTCTCTCTCTCTCTTAACTGGATATGGTTTCTTGTTCTTGGTATTTGGATCATTATTATTGTTGTTGTTTAGTTAGATGATTTTTTTAAAATCTTGATCTTATCCCTGATAAGGGAGGGGACTGGATGTAAAAAAAACATCGAGGGCTTATTCATTATCCTCGAAGTAAAAGAATTTGCCTTTGCCTTGCCTTGCTTCTCACTATAATTATCATATATAAACATCTGTTCACCCCCTCCCCCAAAATAAAAGACCCATCAAAACACCGAAAAAGCTCCTACAACGCTTAACGCAAGCATTCAAAGACAATGCACCATTATCACATGATACAAACTAGCTATTCAAAAACTTCGTTTCAAATGCACTACACAGATCTGCAACCAACCAATCATCTTCGTGCTTCGCAACTACACACAAACTTTTATAATGCCTATGTCTGTTTTTACAAGTCGTCATTCGTCATAAAACCATCAATCAAATCAATCAAACGCGCTTTGATCTACATCATTAATCTCCCGCAGTTTTTACACACAAGGCTTTCGGGATGAAAACCTTCTGAAGCCACGATGTTTACAAAAATCAATCCACTTTTCTCAATTTCGCTGTGACTTACGACCACCATAAAGGTAAATTTACCTTTGCACCTTAAAAAAATAATACAGCAATCACAGTCCACTTCCCATACTTTCACAGCGGACACGCCACTCTGGAACTCAAGCATTCCTTTACCTGTAGAAAAAAAAATCCTCGACATTTTACGAGCTGCGTCAGCAAATTTAACTCCAAGCAGGTTTTTCCACAATATCAATCATTAAACACACACACACACACTCACACACACACGTATCAACCTTTATCGATTTTATTTCAGCTACAGCGTCACACACACACACACACACACACACACACACACACACACACACACACACACACACACACACACACACACACACACACACACGACAACAACACACACACACACACGACAACAACAACAACAACAACAACAACAACAACACACACACACACACACACACACACACACACACACACACACACAACACACCACCACACACACACACACACAAACACACGGCCACTTTGCCAGCATCCAGAACTACTTCACTCAGCAAGGAATCAACACTGTTGTACTCGTACTGGTTAACAACACACCCACACAGCTCCGCTCGTAATTCCACCCAAACCACAGTTCCAGAATCGGTGTGGGGCAAGGGTTGTATGTACATAGACACTCCCTACAACGTTCACACAAACGACGGTTTTTCCTCACACCTTGCCGTCCGTGGCTGTACCTCCCCCAGTCTGTGTGACTCGGGAGAGAGAGAGAGAGAGAGAGGACAGAGAGGAGGAGACTGCACGTGCAACTTTCAGACTTGTCTGTCATTGACGCAGGCATACCTCGGGCTGCCTCGGCGCGGGCTGTTCGTGTCCCCCTCCTGATGTCCCCCCAAATGTCCCCCCCCTCCCACCAGCATGTCCCCCTACCCCTTCATCATCTTCCCCTTCTCACCCTCTCCCTCCCCCCTCCTGCCCCCTGTGTGTGTGTGTGTGTTTTGTGTGTGTGTGTGTGTTAAGCAGGAGCAGAGAGGTACAGCAGTAGTGATAGTGGAAACACGTGCCCATTGATTTTTGCTTTTCTTTCGGTCTATCGAAATTTACTGGTGTCAAAAGAGAGTAATTTTGTAAATGTACAGCTGAATATGGATTAATTTTGAATATACGTAGGCAGGAAGGCAGGCTGCATGAAGCAAGTTACCGTAGGTAGGTAGCATACTATGCCGCTCAAAACCAAACACACATCACATCTCTCTCTCTCTCTGCTCTCTCTCTCTCTCTCTGCTCTCTTCTCTCTCTCTCTCTCTCTCTCCACACACACACACACACCACACACCACACACACACAACACATCTCCCTCTCTCACCAAACAGACAAACACACACACAGACACACACTCACAACACACAACCTCAACACCACCCACTACACACACACCTCACTAAACACACACAACATTCTCTCCTCCTCTCTTCCTCCCCCTCTCACTCACACACACTAACAATCTCTCTCTCTCTCTGTACTCCCCACTCACACACATCACCACCACCATCACCCTACTCACCCACTCATCTGAACAAACACACACACAGATCATCAACTCTTAAAACCCGTACAGAACACTAAAAAAAATTTTTACGCACTGTTTGCCAAAAAAAGAAAGAAATCAGAAATGAAAAAAAAAAAGTGTGAATCTTTAGACACGAATGCCCGTCCATACTTTATCCCCATTCTGTCCTTGCATGTCCCCATACCTCTGTAACCGGTGGCCACACTTTGTTCCAGCCTTTAGATGGCCTCAGGCTCCAGTCTTCCGGACCAAACAAGGCTAAATCGGTACCGTGCGTTTCATAGTAGGCACATAATGGAATCAGAAAAGGGTGGAAGGGGGAGAGGGGAGGGGTATAATGGGGGGTGGAGGTGGGAGTGGGGTGGGAGGATGAAATAGGTGGGGTAGATGGGTTATAGGGGGAGATGGATGGTTGCTAATTAGGGACTATGTTTGTGTGTGTGTGTGTGTGTGTGTGTGTGTGTGTGTGTGTGTGTGTGTGTGTGTGTGTGTGTGTGTGTGTGTGTGTGTGTGTGTGTGTGTGTGTGTGTGTGTGTGTGTGTGTGTGTGTGTGCGCGTATGTGTGTGTGTGTGTAAGTGAAATGAAATATAAAAAAAAAATCGATGTGTAAAAACTTCGATGTGTAATTTGTGCGCACGCGAGCGTGCTGTTGTGTGTGTGTTGTGTGTGTGTGTGTGTTGTGTGTGTGTGTGTGTGTGTGGTGTGTGTGTGTGTGTGTGTGTGTGTGTAGTGTGTTGTGTGTGTGTGTGTGGTGGTGTGTGTTGTGGTGGCATGCTTATGTGTAGCGTGCGTGCGCGCGCGAGCGTGGTATGTGTGCTGTTTTGGGGATGGGCGAATTGCTTTTTGCCCACCTCTTCCCAGTTAGGTGTAACAAGGTTACATCAAACTCTTTCGTTTTTCATGAGCCGATGTTTTGGACAGCCGCTTTTTGTATTGACCGAGCATCTGTGGCTGGATTAAATTTGAGTTTATTCTAGGACATCCTCCACGAACCAATCTTTAAAAATAACACACCGCACACACACACACGCACACACACATACACACACCAACACACACATATACACACACAACACACACACACACCACCACACACACACACATACACACATACACACACACGCACACACGCACACACAAAATAGGAAAACAAAACAAAACAGATTTTGATTGTTATCATCACCAATAGCAACTGGGGAAAATACAGACAACAACAAACACCACCACCATCACCACCATCATTACCACCACCACTACTACAACCATACCATCACCATGATTACTACAACCAACCACCATCATTACCACCGCCCTACCACCCCACCACCCACAACCACCACCACCACCGTCCCCACACAACCACCACTACCACCATCATCACCTCAACTACCACCACTTCAATCACCCCCACCACCACCATCATTACTACCACCACCACCACCACCACCCTCAAAACCACCACCACTACACATCACCATCATCTTCATCACCACCACCACCACTGACCAATACCACCACCACAACCACCACTACTATCACCACCACGACAACAACAACAACCACGTCACAACCACAACCTCCACAACATAAACACGTCACAAAACAGGAAGAGAGAAGATTGCTAAAAAAAAAAAAAAAAAAAAAAAGAAAGAATTCTCGCCTTAATAAGTATTCAACCCTTGCTAACTTGCTCAGAGCAAAAAAAAAAAAAAACAAAAAAAAAGTAAAACAACAAAAAAACCAAACAACTTTTCTCAACCCGTAAGCAAATTTAGCCCTGTTTGCTAATGCAGTTTAAAAATCTATTTTGTTGCCGACTTTTTTGTTTCTTGTCTCTGTTCTTTTTTCAGTGGAAGAGATTTGCTGCTGTGAACTAGTGTTCCGTGTTAGGGGTTGCACATATGGGAATCTGGGCTGGGACATAATTTGTTGAATTTGATACTGAAACCTTCCCATGCTTTTTACACCGAAGAAATGCTACGATAGTTCAGATTGGGAAATTTGAGGGGGGGGGGGGGCGCGCAAGAGAGGGGGAGTGAGAGATGAGGGAGGGGGCAAGAGAGAGAGAGAGAGAGAGAGAGAGAGAGAGAGAGAGAGAGAGAGAGAGAGAGAGAGAGAGAGAGAGAGAGAGAGAGAGAGAGAGGACGGACGGACGGACGGGCGGGCGGGCGGGCGGACAGACGGACGGACGGACGGACGGACGGACGGACGGACGGACGGACGGACGGACGGACAGACAGACAGACAGACAGCAGACAGACAGAGAGGGAGAAAAAATTGTTATGTTGTGTTGTGTTGTGTTGTGTTGTGTTTCTGTGTGTGTGTTGTGTGTGTGTGTGTGTGTGTGTGTGTGTGTGTGTGTGTGTGTGTGTGTGTGTGTGTGTGTGTGTGTGTGTGTGTGATTTTTTGACATTGAGTGTTCAACTTTCATCTAATGGGAAAAAAGCTAAGCTACTATGTTATTAAACCTTTAATTTGGCAATATGCTGATGATACTATTTTATTCTCCAATACCACGAAGGGGTTACGAGATGATTTGGACAATGATTATTAATTGATATGCTGACTGTTCTCAGTCGAAGTTTGTGAATCCAGTGAAAACACAAAATAAAATCATGATACTCGTCCGCAATATATTGAATCTGGAATGTTGTTTGTATGTGTGTGTGTGTGTGTGTGTGTGTGTGTGTGTGTGTGTGTGTGTGTGTGTGTGTGTGTGTGTGTGTGTGTGGTGTGTGTGTAGTGTGTGTGTGTGTGTGTGTGTGTGTGTGTGTGTGTTTGTTTGTTGTATGTGTGTATGTTATGATGTGGTCTGGTGTGGTGTAGTGTGTGGTGTGTGTGTGTGCGCGCACGCGCGTGTGTGTGTATGTTTGTGTGAAGGTGCATATATGTACATTTGCATAAATATATACAGATTCTATGTATTAGCATCCATATTATATGTGTGCATGCGTGTGCGCGTGGATGTGTTCCTATGACTGTGTGTCTATACATATGTGCATCTATGCATGTTTATGTGCCCGTATGCATGTCTGCCTACTTGCATTGGGTCCGCGTTTTGTGTGTGTGTGTGTGTGTGTGTGTGTGTGTGCGTGCGTGCGTGCGTACGTGCGTGCGTGCGTACGTGCGTGCGTACGTGCGTGCGTACGTGCGTGCGTGGGTGCATGCGTGTGTTTGTTCGTACACGCATGTACGAGCGCATTACATATGAAAGTGGCAGCATTTGTGTGTCAAGAACATGACAGTCTGGGTATGCGAATTACAACACACACTGCACACACTTTAGACGATTGCAACTCATGCTTACTAAGCAGAGCACTTGAAGCGAAAAGAATGAAACCCGTTACCAAACAGAAAAGAAAAATAAAACCCCACTTACTTGAAAAAGCCAAAAATACCCACCCCCCCACACACACACACACACCACACATGCACACACGAGAAACAACACACACACACACACACACACACACACACACACACACACACACACCCCACACACACACACACACACACACACACAGACACACAATACAGTCCTTGGGATGAGACTGTAAACCGAGGCCCGGTGCGCGAACGCACGCAGAACATCTTGCGCACACGTTAAATCCTGTTCCGCTTTTCGTAAGAGTAGGCCTTTGTGTGCCGGAGATGACAACATTGACAAAACTGCATACACACGGGGACTGGATGTAAAAAAGCACATGAGTGCTTATTCCATTATCCTCGATATAAAAGAATATAAAAAAAAATACACACAAGATGGATGGCTTGATACAAAAGCAAATACATTGCTTATTCAATGTACCACCTGGAACTGAAGATTTGACCACACACACCCACACCCACACCCACACACATACACACACCTACACCCACACACAAAGAGGAAAAAGAAGGAAAAAATTCTGTCAATTATCTCCCCTTCTCCCTTTATCAAAAAGAACCAAAACCAAACCAAATGTTTATGAATCATACTTTTTCAGCACGCGACCGCGCGACACAACACACACACACATACATACACACGCGCGCGCACACACACACACACACACACAGTTATCCCTTTTCCCAATTTTTCTATCACAGTTGTCATTATTTCTTTTTGAAGAACAGCCTACCTAACATACCCCTATTTTAAATCAAATCCTGACAATTTTTTTCTGTCCCCCCCCCCCCCCCCACACACACACCAAACCCCAAAACAAAATGCTGGAAATTTGACTTTACGACCACGCTGAGTTCATGATTCACACATTCACATTGTGATTCACACATGCACGCGCACACCCCACAACCACCAACCAGAAAGACAAAAGAGATGTGAGTGTACACGTACGCCTGAGCGGAGGAGACTGGGGGGAATTATCGGATAACAGGACAGACAGGCAGATAGATAGACAGACCGACCGACAGACAGATGGACAGACAGAGAGACGGACGGACGGCTGGCTGGACAGACAGACAGACAGACAGAGGGCCGGGGGTAAGGTGGCCGTTATTGCTGCAGCGTTCTGACGGATTAACGGAAATACGACATGATTTGTGGAAAGGGGAGAAAAAAGGGGAAAAAAGCAGAGGTTATAGAGTGGGGAGAGAACGGAGGGGTGGGGGGTGGGGGGAGAGAGGGGGGAATGGGGATAGGGGGAGGGGGGTAGGGACTTGTGTGGTATCGTGTGGTGTGGTGAGGTGTGTTAGATGTGGTGTGGTGTTGTAATGAGTGTTAGATGTGGTGTGATGTGGTGTGGTGTTGTATGATGTGTTAGATGTGGAGTGGTATGGTGTGTTAGATGTAGTGTGGTGTAGTGTGGTATGGTGTGTTAGATGTAGTGTAATGTGTTAGATGTAGGATGGTGTGATGTGGTGTAGTGTGGTATGGTGTGTTAGATGTGGTGTGGTATAGTGTGTTAGGTGTGGTGTGGTGTGGTATGGTGTGTTAGATGTAGCGTGGTGTGGTGTGTATAGTGTGCTAGATGTAGTGTGGTGTGGTATGGTGTGTTAGATGTAGTGTGGTGTGGTATGGTGTGTTAGATGTAGTGTGGTGTGGTACGGTGTGTTAGATGTAGCGTGGGTGTGGTGTGTGTGGTGGTTGTGTTAGATGTAGTGTGGTGTGGTATGGTGTGTTAGATGTAGTGTGGTGTGGTATGGTGTGTTAGATGTAGTGTGGTGTGGTATGGTGTGTTAGATGTAGTGTGGTGTGGTTGGTGTGTTAGATGTAGTGTGGTGTGGTATGGTGTGTTAGATGTAGTGTGGTGTGGTATGGTGTGTTAGTATGTGTGTGGTATGGTGGTTAGTGTGTGGGTGGTATGGTGTGTTAGATGTAGTGTGGTGTGGTGTGGTGTGTTAGATGTAGTGTGGTACACACACAAACAAGTAGACATTTTTTTACAAACTTCAGACAAGCAGAAACAAATACAGATACAGTACAAATAATTTTAGAATTTTCATTTCACCGTAAATCCCTTCACACCAAACGTTAAAACATGGGTAAGAGGAATTACAGTCAAGTATGAAAAAAACCACGAACTTTCTACTGGTTTGCTTCTCCATCAGAAAGACAGACAGTCAGTCAGTCAGACAGACAGACAAGAAGGAACAGACAGACAGACAGACAAACAATCCTTTTTATTTCCATTTCTCCATAAATCCCTTCAGACCAAAAAATACAATAAGAGTGGGCGAGAGGAATTACAATCAAATATGGAAATACCCGAGCTTAAACTGATTTATTTCTCCTTTCATAAAGGCTGGCACACAGACTGACAGACAAACAGGCAGGCAGGTAGAGAAACATACGGACATACAGACAGAAAACCTTTTTCTTTAAATTTCCTTTTCACTGTAAATCCCTTCAGACTGAAAAAATCCCCCACAACAACAAATGAGAGGAATTACAGTCAAATATGAAAATACTGGGGATTATACTGATTTATTTCTGTTTGAAACGGACAGGCAAGCAGGCAGTCATTTAGCCAGACAGAGGGATAGGCAGGCAGACAGACAGGTAGATAGAGGGTGAGGCAGGCAGGCAGACAGGTAGTAGATAGAGGGTGAGGCAGGCAGGCAGGCAGACAGGTAGATAGAGGGTGAGGCAGACAGACAGACAGGTAGATAGAGGGTGAGGCAGGCAGGCAGACAGGTAGATAGAGGGTGAGGCAGACAGACAGACAGGTAGATAGAGGGTGAGGCAGGCAGGCAGGCAGACAGGTAGATAGAGGGTGAGGCAGGCAGGCAGGCAGACAGGTAGATAGAGGGTGAGGCAGACAGACAGACAGACAGATAGATAGAGGGTGAGGCAGGCAGACAGACAGACAGGTAGATAGAGGTGAGGCAGACAGACAGACAGACAGGTAGATAGAGGGTGAGGCAGGCAGACAGACAGACAGGTAGATAGAGGGTGAGGCAGGCAGACAGACAGACAGGTAGATAGAGGGTGAGGCAGGCAGGCAGACAGGTAGATAGAGGGTGAGGCAGACAGACAGACAGGTAGATAGAGGGTGAGGCAGACAGACAGACAGGTAGATAGAGGGTGAGGCAGGCAGGCAGGCAGACAGGTAGATAGAGGGTGAGGCAGACAGACAGACAGGTAGATAGAGGGTGAGGCAGACAGACAGACAGGTAGATAGAGGGTGAGGCAGACAGACAGACAGGTAGATAGAGGGTGAGACAGACAGACAGGTAGATAGAGGGTGAGGCAGACAGACAGACAGGTAGATAGAGGGTGAGGCAGGCAGGCAGGCAGACAGGTAGATAGAGGGTGAGGCAGACAGACAGACAGGTAGATAGAGGGTGAGGCAGACAGACAGACAGGTAGATAGAGGGTGAGGCAGGCAGGCAGACAGGTAGATAGAGGGTGAGGCAGGCAGACAGACAGGTAGATAGAGGGTGAGGCAGGCAGGCAGACAGACAGGTAGATAGAGGGTGAGGCAGGCAGACAGACAGGTAGATAGAGGGTGAGGC
>CM060329.1:34127235-34132235 GCA_030674155.1 Stramonita haemastoma | reverse complement strand
GCACGCACACACACACACAATCACACGCTCAACTGCACCTCACACACACACACACACACACACACACACACACACACACACACACACACACACACACACACACACACACACACACACACACACACACACACAGAGCCATAAATTGCTCAATCATGCTTTTCACATTCTTGTCACTTGTCATGCAAAGGCGTTTTAGTTTGGCCAATTCCAAAATTCCAGCGCCGATTCTTGAAGAATTTTCCCTCCAGACAAAAAAAAAGCTTATACAGCATTTGGAGGGATGTCTCTCCCCATTTTCTCCTGTCTCTGTCTCTCTGCCTTTGTCTCTTTTTCTGTCCTTTGTCTGATCCTGTGTGTGTTCGTTTTTGTTTTGTGTCTGTTTTTTCTCCATTGCTTCTGTTTTGTTTCTCTGTTTAACTCAGCAGTCAGCAGTATCAATATTGTCCTTATTATTTCTGTTGTATGTAGATTTTAAACATCTAAATTCTACGGTAAGTGGATCTGATTCTTTGCACCCATCAGAAGCTTGTTGTTGGTCTAATCATGCGTTGTGCAACTGAGATGTTCCCTTTTCTTCGAAAAGGAATCTGTTTTTTTAGACCCTGTGGGATATCCGGGGCTTTTTCAGTATAATAGCATCCTTACTTTCTGGAAATTTCTGTGCTAGAAATTTCCCCTTTCCTATCACTCCTTTATTTCTGCCATTTCCCTTACATCTCCCCCCCCCTCTCTCTCTCGCTTCTTTTTTGCCTACCCAGCCCATTCGCCTGCCTTTTTCCCAAAGCAAATTGACATATTTTCATATGAACTTTTTTAATGAGCTGACCATTAAATTGGACTGTGTCGGCTGAGGCCAGAGGGCAGACCACCTGCAGTCACAAGCGCAGGAGAAGACCAGGCAATACGCGTTCTACCCAATCTGTTTAAATAAACCAAAGAAACTGAGCTACCTTAAAACTAAACTTAGCTCATCCAACCTTTCACATAGAAAAAATCAGTGAATAAGTCCCTAACATGAAAAAATAAGCCAACAATCCATTTTATTTGTCTCATTAAAGAAAAAAACAAACAAACATGTCTCTGTAAGAAAAAAACAACTGAACATTTACTTAACAGCATTTTAGAATTAATTCAATGACACTTGTATCATTAGCACTGCTTGACCTTTGAAAAAAACAAAAACAAAAACAAAAAAACAGCAACTACAGATTGTGGCCTGAATTTCTCCGCCTCTGTTGCAACAAGGTTGTCGCCCTTGTGGCGCGCTGAGAGAGTGCTGTCCCATTGATTGACAAATGGCCGAAGAAGAGGAACAAGTGGAAAGCATCGAACGAGTTCAGGGGTCCAGCTCTCTCGCTCTCTGGCCCCTTTCTCAGTGTGCTGTGTTCTTTTGCTGCTACCAGCTTTTCTTGTCCTGTTCTCTGGTACTTTCCTCCTCACCCCTCCTTCCTACTCTTTTTTTCTTTTCTTGCAAGTGTGTGGTGTGTGTGTGTGTGTGTGTGTGTGTGTGTGTGTGTGTGTGTGTGTGTGTGTGTATGTGTGTGTGTGTGTATGTGTTTTATTTGTTTTGTTTCTGTCTTTCTTTTAGTTTCCTTTTACTCCAATTTCTTTTTTTTCTTTTTCTCCTTTTTGTTGTTTTAATTTTGTTGGTGGTGAGAATGTGGTGGTTTTTTTTTTCGTAAGTTTGTTTTTCTGTGTGTCTTCCGTCAACATATGTTTCCCCTATCTTATGCTTTTATATTTGTTCTCTGTGTGTCTACTTATTGTGTCTCTGTCTGTCTTCTTCTGTTTCTCTCTTGGGTTTGGGTGTGGCTGTGTTTATTTGCTTGTGTGTATTTGGCTGTTGTTGTATTTGATTGTGTAATTGTTGGGTTTGTTTGGGTTTTTTTGGTTGGTATTTCGTTGCTGTTTATTTTCATGATATATCCCTAATAAGGACGGGGACTGAATGTGAAAAAGCACATGAGTGCTGATTAATTGTTCTCGGAATAAAAGAATTTGATTTGATTTGATTAGATTGATGTCTCTGTAACTATGGTTTTTTTTTCGGCCTCTCACTCTGCTCTCTCTTTCTAACTGTTTGATGTTCTCCTTATTTTTTCTGTTCTTTTGGTCGTGTTTTCTGTTCCTTCAACTTCTTGCCGTCATATATACAAAAATAAGAGAAAATCCCAAACAAGCTCAAGCATCCACAACACAAAAAAACGAACACCCCTCCCACAAAAATCCACTGGAAAGAAAAACGTCGAGTTCCAATAGTTCTGTTTACTTAAGAGGCTTTTATGTTGATGCTGTTGTCTTCGATTTCTGTTTTCTCTACAAATCCTTGACAAAAGACAGTAAATCTCTCTCTGTCTTCTGTCTTTCTCTCTCCTCTGCTGCTCGTTCTCTCTCTCTCTCTCTCTCTCTCTCTCTCTCTCTCTCTCTCTCTCTCTCTCCTCTCTCTCTCTCTCTCTCTCTCTCCCCCCGCCTCTCTGTGAGTGCTTTGTTTTGTCTTTTTCTTTCTTTCAATGCGTGCGTGCGTGCGTGCGTGCGTGCGTGTGTGTGTGTGTGTGTGTGTGTGTGTGTGTGTGTGTGTGTGTGTGTGTGTGTGTGTGTGTGTGTGTGTGTGTGTATGTGCGTGTGTGTGTATGTGTGTGTATGTGTGTGTATGTGTGTGTATGTATGTGTGTGTGTTTGTGTTTGTGTGCGTGCGTGCGTGCGTGAGTGTGTGGATGTGTATCATCGTCGTCGTCGTCGTCGTCATCCTCTTCCTCCTCATCATCATCATCACCATCATCATTAGCAGTTGTGGTAGAATTTTCTGAGAGGTGGGAGGTGGGAATGGGGAGGATGGTGGAGTGGGTGGGAGTGGGGAGCGCTAGACGGAGAGAGAAGTTAACGAGACTAACGTGAGAGAATCGCCAAATAATTAAAAACAATCATTATCTGAGGACAGGGTCATCATATTTCTATGCTGGTGATTCCGTGTACATATATCACAACTACGAGTCTAGCAGATGACGGAGAAATCAGAGAATTTCATATTTGTTATCTTTTTATAATTACGTTTTGTTTAAATTATCAAGCCACAATCTGATTTTTAAGAAAAAGAAAGAAAAAACAGCGGGTGGGTGAATCAGAAGATGCCCTTCACAGAAAATTCTTGCAATGAGAGCTAATGCTTTTGAGAGCTGGTTAAGAGAATTACGAATGGCACATCATTCTAAAAGTGAAGTGCGGCCCACGAAACACCACATAATACGTGATCAGGCACAAAGTTCTCCCCCCTTCTCTCTCTCTCTCTTAACTTTCCATCATACCCCCTTTCTTCTCCCCCCCCTTCCCAGTCTTAATCAAGCAGTACTAAGCAGTCTGGGTCGAAGCAGATCCGGGTATTGTGTTCGCGACAGCGCAACGGGAAGCGCGATGATGAACAGAAAGAAGCAGACAGCAGACACCGAGAGATCAAAAGTATGGTCACCCCACCGGTGTCAAAAGATCAAAAGGGAAACGCCAGCCTCCGACTTAAGAGACTAACTACGGGGCCCTGTCTTCCGTTTCATCTTTCCGGGCCAGGTCTGAAAGCTCCTATCAGTCAGTCCGTGATGAAACGCCATGTGCCGAGGACTTCATTCAAAATGCTGTTATGCTTTGGAATGTTGCGTTGAGATTGTCTTTTTATATCTATGACAAGTTCTTAGGATAACAATATATTGTGCCCTTCATTAAAGGAGAAAACAAAATTCTCTACAGTCAGTCTATGTTTGCTTATATGGCGAGGTACTTGAAAACCACACAGGCAATATATTTCGTACACTATGTCTCACAGCGGTTCCCTATGTGATCAGTAAGATAAAGTGTATGGTCCGGGCGACCCTTATTTACAATGTTAAGTTGGGAACGCCCAACAGCACTACCACCAAATGGCATTATTCACACAGGGCACAAAGGCAGAAGTTTCCTCTTGCTGGTGGCCTGATAGCGGCCTAACACGGGAAGCATTCTTGCAGGCTTCTCCTTCTCTCCGCCTTCCCTTACCGGGTGGGGTGCGTAATGTCTGGTCTTCTCCCGTGCTTGTTATTCTAAAGAAGGTCTGCCCGTTGGATTCAGCCCACACTTTCCGACTTCACAGCAGCTCATTTCATTGTACAGGTTGCACGCTGGGTATGTTTGTGTTTCCTTTCCCCACCGAACGCTGACATGAATTACAGGATCTTTAACGTGCATATTTGATCTTCCGCATGTGTATATACAAGAATGGAATTATGGAACTTGCAGGTTTGCACTTCAAGTTTACCTGGTAGGTCGTAAAAATCACCACCTTCAATTCGCCAGACACTACCGAGATTCGAAACCGCGATTTCATGGACTCATGGGGTTGAAGTCAAACAGTCTTAACCACTCATGTACAGAGTCCGTCTTATCGTCTTCTGATTCGAGAGATATTACAGTACAAACACAAATGAGTTCTTTCCGAAAGGAACCCGCTCAAAAAAGTTATGAGGCAAGCTATGTTTACAGACCACCTGAAAGAGGTAACGAAGATTCTCATTCTCAGAAAACAATAGCCATCAATCGGTCACACTGGAGAAGAATCCATTCGATGACCTTATCAGCAACCCCTCATAAAGAATAACTCTAAGAAAAAGAGGAAAGGTCCACTTAAAAATCGAAGACATGGCTTAAACACCCTGAATCAGAGCTGAGGAAATGGGGAAACATCTGGAACAAAGACTTACAGAAGACAACATCAGAGAGTGGGACTGCCTTGATGAGTGGAACGACCTGCTACGGAAAGCTGAGAACCCGCGAGGAGTGGAGGAAGCTGGTTGCAAAGTTATCAGTGGTTCTCCAACATTCTAAGTGACTACGGGATACGTGAAGGTGAAGGGGAATACTACTGAGGACAGAGCACTAACGGAAATCTGTGTTTCTAATGGACTTGCTGACATCTCCTTTAAGCTTCCTGACAAGTCTTGAAGCGCTATGCGCACTGATTGTGCTTCAGGCAGTGTGTC
>CM060329.1:34112235-34117235 GCA_030674155.1 Stramonita haemastoma | reverse complement strand
CATGTGACAGACAACAGTAGGCTAGTTGCTGTCTGAGTGTTCAACGACGACGAAGAAGAATTATTGTCTATTCTGTTGAGAAGGTGGGTGGGCGGCAGGATGGTTAAGACGTTTGCTTTCCAACAAGTACACCATGAAGGTTCTGGGTTCGATTCTCAGCCTCGCTCTTTCTCTTCCCATTTTCACACACACACACACACACACACACACACACACACACACACACACACACACACACACACACACACACACACACACACACACACACACACACACACACTTATACATCCATTAATTTATCTATATCATAGCCCACAACACAGACACACACACACATACACACACACACACACACACACACACACACATACACACACACACACACACACACACACACACACACACACACACACACACACACACACACACACACACACACAACTACACCAAAAACCGAACATCATTTCCAGACTCTTTGCTGGAATCTCCAAACCATCATTATCTGAACCCACCCCCACCCCCGTTCCTCACTCCCACCCCCTCCCCCTCCCTGCTCTCTCTACTACCGGGACAGATGACATCAATAGCCATCAATGATCAATAGCATTGTCAGCAATAATTGGACCACATGCTCCAGGCACGAACTAAGGGCTGAACAATCCCTAGCATCCCTCCTCCCCCTCTTTCTCTCTACCACCGGGATGAATCGGCCTCTGTGACCTTGAATTACAGCCCATCCCTACATGATGGCGAGGGGTGGGGTGGCGCAGTGGTTAGAGTAGTGTGTACGGGGTCTGATGGTATCTGAGGTAAGGGTTCCAGTCTCCTCTGAGGTGTCCAGTCGTGGCTTTTTTTTCCCATCTGGAGTTATACTGATTGGCGGATAGTGGTGTATCGGTGGTCTGGAAGTAACGCACCTACTGCTTCGAAAGCGAAAAGTCAGGGTTCGATTCCCGTCTGTGCCCGTAACTTTTTCCCATCCACTCGACCGTGGGTAGTGGTTTGGGTGCTAGCCTTTCAGATAAGACGAAAAACCGAAGCCCTATGTGCAAAACGCATTTGGTGCACTAAAAAGAACTCATGGCAACGAAGAGAGTTGCCCCTGACAAAATTCTGTTAAAAAAGACCACTCCGACAGGGAAACAGATACACAGGCAGACAGCAAAAGAAAACGATAGTAGGTGGCGCTGTATTCTGGCGACGCACTCTCCCCCGGGGAGAGCAGCCCGATTTCACGCAGAGAGATCTGCCGTGAGTTAAAGTGGTATATAGCATTATACTGACATTGGCACTGACTGCACTTCCTAAAAAAGTCCCTCGGGTGAGAATATAAACTGAGATCCTGTGTTCACACATGTGCAGATCATCCTGCATGTACATTCCCAAACCTCATCTCATTTTTCGGTTGAAGAGTACAGTGGGTGAGATAATTGTAGCCGGTGACATTGACGACACGAACATATTTAATTGATGGATCGGTGGTCTAGAGGTAACGCGCCTCACTAGAAAGCAAAAAGTCCGGGTCGGGTATGCGGTGGTTCAATTCCTGTTTGGGCCCAAAACTTTTCCCCCATCCATTAAACCATGAGTGGTGGTCAGGGCACTAAACTTTCGGATGAGACAATAAACCGAGGTCCCGTGTGTTACACATCATTATTTAGCACACGTTAAAGAACCCAAGGCAACAAGAGGGTTGTCCCTGGCAAAATTCTGTAGAAAAAAGCCACTCTGATAGGGAAATAGATGCAGCTGCAGACAGGAAAAAGAAGAAAAAAATAATGGGTAGGCCTTGCACTTGTGGACACGCGCTTTCCCCGGGGAGAGCAGCCCAAATTTCACACACAGAAATCTGCTGTGACATAAAGTGGTAGAAAATAAATAAATAAATAAAATAAATGTGCATACTGCTACCTGGATAGGGAAGGGCTTCACCAGGCTCAACATGGCCTAGACATACTGTATGAATGATACACTGCACAGTCCTCAGGATTTCGCATGAAGTAAAGGGGGAAGTCATGTGCAACCACATGCTATGTGGGCAAAAGTCCTGCATTTCTTCTGTGACAAGATTGAGCAGCGACATAGCAACATGTGCATCTATTTTGGGCGTTCCTCGGCCACTGTTACGAGGCTGACCAGTGGTGAGATTTTTGCCGTCTGCGACCTTTTTCTCCTGTCATGAAGGTGGCTGTATTCCGACTTCGGTGTAAACGCGTGTAATGACTCCTTCGTTTTTTCTCTAAAGGTTTTAGTGCTGCCCTTCCCCCTTCCATTCCAAAATTTTCAGTGGAAGTTTTCATAGACAAGAAAAATGCAGTACTAGGTGCCTGTTTCACAACTCTCTCTCTCTCTCTCTCTCTCTCTCTCCTCTCTCTCTCTCTCTCTCTCTCTCTCTCTCTCTCTCTCTCTCTCTCTCTCTCTCTCTCTCTCTCTCTCCCTCCAATAGTATGGTATTCAATTTGATTGTTCTTGTCAAAAGATAAAGAGAAAACCCAAGAAACCCCAGAACATTAACACTATTTTGTACAATTTGCATAGTGACTTATAAAAAAAAGAAAAAGAAGAAGAAGAAGAAGAAGGAGGAGGAGGAGGAGGAGGAGGAGGAGGAGGAGAGGAGGAGAGAGGAGGAGGAGGAGGAGGAGGAGGAGGAGGAGGAAGAGAAGAAGAAGAAGAAGAAGAAGAAGAAGAAGAAGAAGAAGAAGAAGAAGAAGAAGAAGAAGAAGAAGAAAGTGGAAGAGGAGGGTGGAAATAAAAGTTATGTTTCCCGACCCCCCCTCCCGCCCCAAACTAATAAACAACAACAACAAAAACCCCATTTTACTTTAATCCAACAACCCACAAACACACCCACAACAACTAATAAACCTACCACAGGCCCAAATACCAAGGCAAATGTTTGGAAGGCGTACAACTTATCCTGACTTGAACAAGTTGGCCCCTCTCGCTGTGGCCTTCAGTGTGGATGTTTGACACTTGCAATTGCTTGGTCTCGGCCCCCAGTCCCCAGCGACTTCAGCCTGACTTGTCAACTCCATTCATCACCACCGGCCACTGCCCCGTTGGGCTGTAATGCACAGTTGGTCCTCATGGCCAATGTGTGTAGTACCCCCAAAATAGTGTTGGTGAAAACTGGACTTGAGGTTGTGTTTGTTTTGTTATTGTTGCGCGTTCCCAAAACTGGACTTGTTGAGGTTGTGTTTGTTTTGTTATTGTTGCGCGTTCCCAAAACTGGACTTGTTGGGGTTGTGATTGTTTTGTTATTATTGCACGTTCCCAAAACTGGACTTGTTGGGGTTATGATTGTTTTGTTATTGTTGCGCGTTCCCAAAACTGGACTTGTTGAGGTTGTGATTGTTCTGTCATTGTTGCGCATTCCCCAGCCTAACATCCTGGGGGTCAGTGAGAATATACTTCCCCAGGCTTACGCCCTGGGGGTCAGTGAGTTTATGCTTCCTGACTCACTCGTTACGCCTGCAAATCACCGCAAGACTGTCAGCACACACTGGATGAGAAGTGTGAGTGTGTGGATTCCCCCCCCCCCAAATACCTTGCCATATTGTTAGCCATATTCCTGCATCACAGGATTTTTTTTCTGCTTTATAGGGCAGTGATCCTTCCAAAGGGAGAGAAGGTTGTTATGTTAAGATTTATTCGTGGCTGAATAAAAACTGGACAAAATTTCAAAAGAAATATATGTTTTCAAGGATTTATGGATGCCAAAAATAAAAATCCTTTTCATTGTCTGATAGACATAATAATTATGTGTGGTTTCAACAGTGTGGCAATTCAAGTAATCCACACATCATCATCATCATTTTCTACTTGCGTATAATCATATAACATTGATTTACTTTCACAACCCCATAAACAAGTACAGAAAGTATTTTATTCATAGTAAAAAAACAAACAAAAAAACCCCACCCCCTTTTAGAAATTTGCAAAATGTAAAACAGACTTTATTATAGACACTACATGAACTTGGACGTAACTGGGTATCCTAGCCAGTGCCTGCAGACTTGAGTTGCTGATGGGGCAGACGTCTAATGCCCCGAGACATGGGAGACTGGCGACCCCCACAGCCCGGTGACTAGGAGGAAAAGACACCCCCCCCACACACACACACACACTTTCCTTTTACCGTCTCCCCCCTCCAGTGATAAATGACCCCTCCTTAAACTTCATGTTCCGTCTCCTTGTGCTGACTCCATGTCTAGCTCTGGTCACTTTGCTTCTGTCTGTCTGTGTCTGTCTCTGAGACTACCTGGTTCTTTGAATTAGAAAAAAAAACCCGTATGTTAAATTCAAACCCTGCAAAACTTTGCGTCTCAAACCGAAGTCTTAGGGAATCTCTTACTGGGATAAGACAAGCAAGATAATGCATGCATGAAAATAAGAACTTAAAGGAAGCAGAAAGAAGAGAAGGAAAGGGGATATTTACTGGAGAAGGGTTGCTCTTAAACTTGATTTGTTGGTGTTTACTGAGGACACATAACAATGGAAAGGTAGGAGAGTATTCCCTATCCTAAGGACAGAGCTGAGAGAGAGAGAAAAGAGTGATGGCCAAAAGTGCACTGTCTAAACCTACCCTTGTTTAATCACAATGGATATGTTGCTGATTTGTGTGATTCCTACTTGTTTAGTTTCTCTATGCGTCATCTGAGTTTTATTTTTGGAAGAAAGATAACTTTTCAAATAACCACAATAATCCACAAATGCAAAATCTACATGCGTAAAAAGAAAAAGCTATGGGCCTTTTCTTCTTCTCCTTTGTCAAATGCCTCATCTGAGTTAACTTTTTGAAGAAAGATAACTTTTCTAATAATCACAATAAATCACAGATGCAAAATCTACATGCGTTAAAAAAGCTATGGGCCTTTTCCTCTTCTCCTTTGTCAAATGCTCAGACTACAACCACCGCTGTCTTTCATGTAAAGCGAAAATGTGTTGCACTGCCATTAAGCACCTAACAAGTCAGGCCAGAGCATCCAACTCTGTGGAAA
>CM060329.1:34087235-34107235 GCA_030674155.1 Stramonita haemastoma | reverse complement strand
CAGGGATTGGGTCCACCTGGCTGAACTTGCCCATGACACCACACACCTTGAAAAAACTTCAGTGCATGCAGTGCCCCAAAGACTCCCCCAGGAGTTCAGGGAGGGACTGGATAGCCTGGTGGTTAGAGTGTTTTGTGTTGCACTCACGATCTGACCAGCCTGGGTTTGTTAACCCCAGGTTCGAACCACTGCCGTGACGTCTTCTCAAAGGGATTTTTTTTTCTCTGGAGTTTTCATCAGTGCCAACTCCACTCCCCTGAAAGTCCTTTATATGAGACTGTAAACTGAGGTCCTTAAGTCAACGCACACAAAATATCTTGCGCGCACGTTAAAACGTGTTCTGCCTTGTGGAAGGACAGGTCATCGTGTGCTGGTGGAAACCGATGACAAAATTTACACAAACGTGTACATGGACACGGGGACTGGATGTAATCAAGTGCATGAGTGCTTATTTCACTACCCTCTATATAAAAAATGATGAAATAGTAAAAAAGCTAAGCTAAAGGGAGAAGTTAGGTCAAGACATTGAAACACTACTGTCAGGTCACAGTTGCTCGATCAACCAAGGACACTTTCTTTGCTTCTCTGTGTGTTTGTTCCACTAAGTCCTTTTGTTTGATGTCCTCTCTGTCAATCTATCTTCGTGTGCCTCTGTTTCTGTATCGTGAGTCTGTTTGTCTATCTGTCTCTCTCATTCCCTCTCTTTGCATATGAAAGGCTGTGATTCTGTTTCTACCTGCTTCTCTCTGTTTTAATTAATTTAAGCTTGATGTCTGCTCTCTCTCACTCCATAACGCCCCCCCCCACCCTTCAGCACGTTTCATATTACACCAGGAAAACACACACACACACACATACAGGCTTAAACCCCCCTATCCCCTGCCTCTCTACAGTGCCCTCATTCATGTCACCTTAAATGCAGGGCCACAGACGTGGAGCCAGTGACTGTCACTTCGCTTCCAGTGTTCATTACTCACACAGCACCGCTACCCCCAGCCCTCTCCACCATAGGGGTCATTCATAACTGGCCCACACAACTTACCCTCTGTCTGTCTGTCGCCGACACTGGAGATGCCTGCACACCCTGTAGGTGTGATGTTGGCTCTGTCTGTGTGTGTGTGTGTCTGTCCTTGTGTCTTTGTCTGTCTGTTTTGTGTGTAGGCCTGTCTGTGTCCCTCTATCTCAGTGTCTTCCCCTGTGTCTCAATGTTATGCTATTATGTTATGTCATTCCTAAAATAAGCTAGTATCAAAGTTTCTATTGCATAGTAATTACATGGACATGTGTTTGTGTACCTAGATGTACCCCTCCTTTTTATATGTAAAACAATCTGTTTGCAGACCCTTTTAAATGGAGCCATAATTATCATTAAAAAAATTAATACTATCATTATCATTAAGCCTCCCCTCTCTCTCTCACATTATGTTTTCACACACACACACACACACACACACACACACACACACACACACACACACACACACACACACACACACACGTGTATGCATGCATGCACACATACGCACACACACACACACACACAAACATATGCACACACCCAAATACACACACACTTCAAAATGTAATTCCTTTAACCCCTTTTGGGGAATGGAGGATTATAAACATATCACACACATAGACACAGACACACGCACGTGTCATATGTCCATACATGCATCTAAATACATGCATTTGTGAATATTTTTTTAAAAATTCAACAGCTGCATGAAAAGGCCTATTTGTAAAATAATGTACACAGCTAAGGCTGTTCCTCTGATAAACTAGAAATGTCTTGTAAGCAGAACTAAATGTGAAGGAATGAATGGAAGTCATGACCAAGAAGTCTTCATCACAACTGAAGACCAGTGACAAATATCGACCAGAAGAATGCCCATAGTGTGGATGCGAATGGACTTTCAGCAAAGCTCTTCATGGCACAAGTAAAAGCCAGATACACATAAAGATCAAAGCAGGTATATTCAAAGGACTATGCCAAACATGTAGAAATTAATGGAAGTCGTGAGTTAGTGCGTACTATCACAGATAGGTCATGTCTACCATGGATCAAGAACAAGGTAAATGTGTCCAAAGGACAGTTAATGGAACTCGTACCAAGCCTCCCCCAACCCCATATAAGATTGAACATTGTAAATGGATCACAGCAGGTCCATTCCAGAGACACTGCTAGAAGTACAGAAATGGAGGAGTCTTACAGATAAGTATAATCTATCACAAATGACAAACGATGACTTGTACAGATCAAAAACAAAGTAAGTCCAAAAGACAACAATTTTGCAGAAATTAACAGCTCTCTCAGTAACAGGTAAGGACCAACAACTCATGCAGACTATGGACAAAGTAGATTTTTAGCCATTTTAATGACAAAAATAAAAGTGTACCCCCCGCCCCTAAAGGCAGAATGGGGCTAAGTTCATGGTGGGCAAGTGGTCACATACCCCAAATCTCACCACGACTAAACAACAAGAAGTGTAAAAATTAAAGGAACTTGGTATCGCTATCTGTCTCCAGAGCAGGAAATGACAAAAATGAATCACCTCAAAACAGTCTAAAACAAATTGCGCTGGGAAAAACTAACCCCCTCTGATGTATACCCTTTCACACTTAGAGCACAAGCCCATAAAAGCACCGTCAACATAAAGATATTTGTACCACCTGTGATAGGACCTGACAGTTATATTGTTCAACAGCATAATAGCACCTACATAAAACAAAGGCTGGACATACACAAGGAAGCTTTCCTTGTTTCCTTTCAATCTGTCTGTCGTCTGTCTGTCGTGTCCGTCTGCGTGTGTGTGTGTGTGTGTGTGTGTGTGTGTGTGTGTGTGTGTGTGTGTGTGTGTGTGTGTGTGTGTGCATCTACCGAGACTATCTCTGTCTGTCTGTCTGTCTGTCTGTCTGTCTGTCTGTCTGTCTGTCTGTCTGTCTCTGTCTTTGTCTGACTGTGTCATCACGGTAGAAAGGAAGACAGGTGAAGCTTTACCTGTCTCTTTCTGTTTGCATGTTTATCTTTTTTTGTCACCATCTGAGTCATTAAATCTCTGTTTCCTCCTTCTCTCTCTCTCTCTCTCTCTCTCTCTCTCTCTCTCTCTCTCTCTCTCTCTCTCTCTCTCTCTCCTCTCTCTCTCCTCTCTCTCTCTCTGTCTCTGTGTCTCTGTCTCTGTCTCTCTGTCTCTGTGATTGTCTGTGTTTCTGTGTCCATCTGTCTGTATGTTGGAAAAGTGAGTGACCAAGTAAGGTGGAAAAAAAGCTGAATGGAAACTGTGCTTCTTTCCTTGTTTGCTTGTGTACTGTTGTCCCTGTCTTTCTCTGTTTTGTCTTCACTGCATTCACCTGTCACTTGTTCTACTCACTGTACTGGTCCTTTCTGTTTGGTGGCAAGGGACAGAAAGGGAGGAAAAAAGTTTTGTCTGACTATCTCTCAGTTTATATGTCTCTTTTTCTCTCGAATTTAACTCTCTCCCTCTCCCCCTTCCCCCTCCCTCTGTCTGTCTCTTTCTCTCTCCCTCCACCTCTCTCTCATCTCTCAACTCTGTCTCTCTCAACTGTCTCTCTCAACTCTCTATCTGTCTCACTCAACTCTTTCTCAACTCTTCTTTTCCCAGACTGTCTCTCTACCATTCTTGTCTATATCTCTGTCCATCAATTTGTGTTTTCTGTCTATCTTTTTCTTTCATCAAAGAAAAAGGCAGTAAGCTGGAGTTACTCAAGTTTCAGTCATGACTGTTTAGCAGGACTGGAACACCAAGAATTCCTTTTTGTTTTTGTATGAGTGTATATGATCTTCAATTTAAGGTCTTGTCATTGTGTGTGTGTGTGTGTGTGTGTGTGTGTGTGTGTGTGTGTGTGTGTGTGTGTGTGTGTGTGAGAGAGAGAGAGAGAGAGAGAGAGAGAGAGAGAGAGAGAGAGAGAGAGAGAGAGAGAGAGAGAGAGAGAGAGAGAGAGAGAGAGAGAATGTGTGCATGCATATGTGCATGTGTGTGTGCTCGTATTTGTGTGTGTGCATGTGTGTGCATGCACGTGCACATGCCTCTGTGTGTGTGTGTATGTGTGTGTGTGAGAGTGTGTGGGTGTGTGTGTGTGTGAGGGGTTGTGTGTGTGTGTGTGTGTGTGTGGTGTGTGTGTGTGTATGTTGGGTGCCTGCGTGCACCTCCATTTCTTGCTTTGTCTCAGCTCATTTCCCACGTCTCCTGTGACACAGGGGAAAACAAATATCTTCCTGCCTCTCTACAGTGCCCCCATCCATGTCGCCTTACATGCAAGGCCACAGACCGGAGCCCAGTGACTGTCACTTCGCTTCCAGCGTTCATTACTCACACAGCACCGCTACTTCCAGCCCCCACCCCACGACACGGGCCATTCATAACTGGCCACACAGCTTACCCCGTGTCTGTCCACCTACACTAAAGCTGCTGCTACCTTCACACCATGTATGTGCCTGTGTGAGGTAAGTCTGTCTCCATCCAGCCTTCTTTCCTTTCTCTCTGACCTCCTTTTCTCATGGGCACATGTATGTCTTCTTTGGGTAGAGCATCACTTGTACAGTAGAGTAAGGTTTGGGCTTTCAGCTCCCCTATACGAATTGCCATGCACAGTATTCAGCTCAACTTGTTATTGTATTCTGTGCAGTGCAGTATTAGGCAAAGCATATCGTATTTAATCCATCCCAAAGTCAGTATGTGGCAACTTTAATTGTGGGTAGAAACGGTCGCTTACTAAAATATCTCATCACTGGTGAACCTCAGAGCTCTAGCTGGTAAAAAGAAATATGTCTGTAATCCTTTAACTCACGTTTATATAAAGATAAGAAAGAGGATGTTCAAGTTACGCCTTCAGGAAGAAAAAAAAGAGTTTTATCTGTTCTTTTTGCTTGCACACATCCACTGCCTTCTCCATCCCCTTTTCCTGCTCCATAACTGTCTCCCCTTGTTCTTCCTCCTCTCCTCTTCTCCCTCTCCTCTCTTGATGCAGACAAGGTGGTGTCTATCAATGCCAAGCATGATAACAGGATATCGCAGCTAATATCTTTGTCTAGACACAATAAAGACGCCGCTATTTTCTATGTTCACACACACACAAAACACACACACACACACACACACACACACACACACTACACACACACAGACACAACTTACACACACACTTACACACACATCACACATCTGCACGTTCTCACAAGCAGATTAACGCGGGATTGACTCATAAAACAGTACACGCTGACAAAGCAGAAAGTCAAACAGACAAATGGAAAATGCACAAGTTAATAAAAACTCTTTACCAAACACTTTCTACCTTAAACAAGAAGTCACGATGAGTAGAAACTGGTGACAAAAACTATCATAAGAGAACGGCCAAAACTGTTTAAAAAGGAACAAAACTATACATTCTCTGCCTATAAGATATACCTTCACCTGCTCTGGGTCTGTGACAAGTTGAAAGAACTGAACAACAAAAGCAGAAATGAATGGAACCATGACTAAGCACTTTCTATCTTACACAAAAAAAACACCAACCAATGATGGATGTGGACTGATGACGAAGCACATGCATTCAACAGCCACAGCTAACAACCCGAAATGAATGGGACTCCTGACTACCACTTTGTATCTCAAATAAACCCCACCAACGACGAATGCAGACCAATGACAAAGTGGACATGTCCCGCAGCCTGAACTAACAAGTGTCGAAATGAATGCGACAACTGACACAGCACTTTCCATCACAGGTAAATGACCAGTAACAGATGTAGACTGCTGACAAAGTGACCATGCCAAAGAAGATGATAAAAGAAGTGCACAAATGGAGGATGGTGCTAACTTCGCTATCTCAACGAGAGATTGGTTACACAGAACTAGAGAAACAGCCAGCCTGTCCCACACAAAGACTAGGCGAGTTGAAACTAGTGGAAAAAAATCCTAAGCACTCCAATCATCCAATCCTTATTATAGCCCCAGCGACCTGAAAGGCCATAGCATGGCTGTAATGCGTAAAAATCTAATCTCAGATTAAAACTGCAACTATATATAGTTAAAACAATATCTGACAGAGCTATAATTGAGAGGTTAAGATTGTGCAACTTCAATCCCATGAGTCCATGAGGCATTGGGTTCAAATCTCAGTGACATCTAGTGATTTAAGGGTGGGATTTTTACAATCTCCCAGGTCAACTTATCGCAGACCTGCCAGTGCCTTAAATCCATTTATGTCTATACACATGCAAAAGATCAAATATGCACGTTAAATATCCCATCATTCATGTCAATTTTGGGTTGCGAAAACCGAACATACCCAACATACATCCCCGAAGTCAGAATGCAGCTTGCCTTCATGGTGAGCAAAAACAGTCACATTTGCAAAATCTCATCAGTGGTAAACCTCTGAGCTCTAGCCAGGAATGAAAACAAACAAAACATAAAAACAATAATAAACAACCAATATCTAAAATTAATTCTACGATCGCTTCTCGTATCGTTCCAAGTATCTCCATATACACCACAAGAACAAAGCTCACCATGTGCAATAAACAGGACTAAAAGAGTGGAGATAAATGGAATTCCTGCCCAAGCAATCTACGTAGTTAGTGATGACAAATGACATGCGTAAACCTGTGACAAAGTAGACATGCCACAAACAAGACAAAAAGGTGTAGAAATAAATGCATTACCTGGCTAAGGACTCTGAATCAAAAGCCAAGGCTTCTAATTTATAGGGACCAA
The DNA here is from genome assembly GCA_030674155.1 of Stramonita haemastoma. Taxonomy (NCBI): domain Eukaryota; kingdom Metazoa; phylum Mollusca; class Gastropoda; order Neogastropoda; family Muricidae; genus Stramonita; species Stramonita haemastoma. The sequence continues at coordinate 34,100,498 of CM060329.1, read as the reverse complement.
ACACGAAACTAATTTGTCCAATGAGCAAAACCAAAAGCGTAGGATGAATGGCTGTTCTAGCCAAGCATTCTCCTTCACAGATAAAGACACAGTAATGAATGTTTTCCCACACGGCACTGACTGAAACAGAGTCAACAAGAAAGATACATTAAGCATCTCTGGTGTTTATCCCCGATGTCGGAATGCAGATACCTTAATGGTGAGAAAAAACGATCCTATATGCAAAATGTCACCATTGGTGAACATTGGAGTTCTAGCCCACGAACTACAACAAACCGCAAACAAACAAAACAACCCCCCTAAAAAAAACAAAAAAAACAACAACGCAAAAACCTCAGATGTTTTATTATTGTGAACATATTCTTAGAAAAGTTGTATTCCAATCAACGTCAATATCCAAATTAATTGAAGCTGAATGAATGAATACGAAGTAGAAAACCTAAAACAACACTCTCCCCCACACTCCTTATAACATCCCCCCCCCTCTAAAAACAACCAAACCCCAAAACCTAACATTAATTCATTGTCATTGCAGCGACAGACTGAAGGACTGTCATCCACTGACTATTGTTTTCACGTTCAGTGTGTCTTGCTTTGTTGACCCCAGGTCACCGGTGCCCCCCTTGTGTCTTTTGTCATTCCCAATCAGGGGTGTTCATATGTTTATTAATCACCACTTACACTGACTGGCCCTCTTCCATAACCCCAATCTCTCTCTCTCTCTCTCTCTACATGTGCAAACAGATGCATTCGTGCTCACCCATATAAATACACACACACTCACGCATGCATGCCAACAAACAAACACACGCGCGCGCGCGCGCGCGTGGGCGCGCACACACACACTCAAACTCTCTCCTACTTGTTCTATCTCTCTCTTTCACACATACACACACGCACATGCACACACACACACACACACAACCTCAAAACAAAAAATGAAAATAAATAAAGTAAACTAAACAAATACACACACTCTCTGTCTGTCTTTGTCTCTGTCTGCATGTGTGTGTGTGTGTGTGTGTGTGTGTGTGTGTGTGTGTGTGTGTGTGTGTGTGTGTGTGTGTGTGTGTCTCTCTCTCTCTCACACACACACACACAGACTCTCTATCTCTCCCTCATTACCCCCTCACCACCCAACCCCCACCACAACATACACACACACACACCCCTTGAACAAAGAAAGCACCCAATCAGGCAATCAACTCCGCAAAAACTAGCTATATCATATAATAATAATAATAATATATCTCTCTCTACCACTGTCAGTGAGATGTCCTAGCCAGAAGTAGCAGTAGCAGCAAGTAGTAGCCTAGTAGAAGTAGTAGCCAAAGGGCAGGCACAGGGAGCAAGGAGTAGGCTTGGGGGAGAGAGAGAGTGAAAGATAACATTTGCTCGGCATTAGGCCCAGCATTGTCATCCCGCGCCATTAGGGGGCTAAACAAACAGGGGCATCAAACACTGCCCTGGCATATGCCTGTGGCGGGAGGGAGACCGACCCTCACCGTAACATCGCACAACACAACTGAACAGTAGGGAGGGCAAGGCAGGAAGGATGAGACTATAGAGCATGTCATGGGGGTGGGCAGGCTGAATGCCTTTGCAGAATCACTTTTGTATGCTAGGCTAGCCTGTGTGTGTGTGTGTGTGTGTGTGTGTGTGTGTGTGTGTGTGTGTGTGTGTGTGTGTGTGTGAGTGTGTGTGTGAGTGTCCCCCCATGTCCCCCCTACATCCTTTGGGACATGGGACTGAGTGAGTGAGTGAGTGTGATGTGTGTGAGTGTGTGTGTGTATGTGTGTGTGTGTGAGAGAGAGAGTACAAGTGTGTATTTGTTTGTGTGTGTGTACATGTGTGCGTGCGTGTTCATGCGTGTGCGCGCGAATGTGTATGTGTGTTTGTGCGCACGTGCGCGCATTAGTATTTCTATGTATGTGTGTGTGTATCTGTGTATGTAGTGTGTGTAGTGTGTGTGTGTGTGTTCGCGCGCGCGCGAGTGTGTAGTGTGTGTGTGTGTGCAGTGTAGTGTGTGTAGTGTGCTGTAGTGTAGTGTGTATAGTGTATATGTGTGTCTGTGTGCACGTGCACGCATGAGCATTTCTATGTGTGTGTGCGTGTGTGTTTAGTGTGTGTAGTGTGTGTGTGTTCGCGCGTGCGCGCGCACGTGTGTAGTGTGTGTAGTATGTGCGTGTGAAGTGTAGTGTGTGTAGTGTTCGTGTGTGCAGTATACTGTGTAAAGTGTGTGTGAGTGCAGTGTAGTGTGTGTGCATGTGCATGTGTGTATGCGTGCGCGCAAGAGTGTGTGAAGCAGCCCTTGGCACATCAACAATCCTGTTCTTCTTACACTCGCAATCATTTTCGTTAAAAAAAAGCAACAAAACAAACACTGCAACAAAACCACCTTAATACCCTTTCCCCAACAACAACAAAAAAAGCAAACATAAAGTCAACAGAGCGAAAAAAAAATAGGACAAAACACAAAAACCAAAACCAAAAAAACCCCAACAAAAACAAACTATCCAGCAGAAAGGAAGGAATAAAAGAAGAAAGAACGAATGTCACCAGGAGGAGGATTTGTCAACAACAGCAGCAAAAACTGTCAACAACCCAAAAAACCCACCCTGTCAACACTGGAAGGCACGCATTCGATGCTAAGAGAATGACCATTTCTCCCTCTTGTTGCCAGCAAGGGCTGGTTGCACATGGAACCATTTTCAGACCTAATCAGTTTGCATTCTTCTTCAGTAACCTCTCTCTCTCTCTGTCTCTTGTCTCTCTCTCTGCTTCTGTTTCTCTAGCTCTCTGTCTCTTTTTTTTTTTTACCCCCCCCCCTTCTCTTACTCTTCCACTTGGAGTGCATGTATGTATGTGTGTGTATGTGTGTGCGTGCGTGTGTTTTGTTGTGTTGTGTGTGTGTTTGTGACATCTTTAGTTTAACGTTTGTTCAATGTAGTGATTTTAGAATTGAGAAAAGAAAGAGAGAGAGAGAGGAGAGAGAGAGAGAAGAAGAGAGGGAGAGAGAGAGAGAGAGAGAGAGAGAGAGAGAGAGAGAGAGAGAGAGAGAGAGAGAGAGAGGAGAGAGAGAGAGACAGAGAAGAGACGGACAGAGAGAGACAGAGAGACAGAGGGAGAGAGAAGAGAGAGAGAGAGAGAGAGAGAGAGAGAGAGAGAGAGAGAGAGAGAGAGAGAGAGACAGAAGAGAGAAGAGAGAACGAGAGAGACAGAGAGACAGAGGACAGACAGACAGAGACAGATACAGATAGGGAGAGTGGTGTGAGTGTGGATATGGATGTGTGCGTGCGCGTGCGTGTACGCGCATGAGTATAATCGTGTGTGCGTAGATACGAGCGTGTGTACGTGTGTGCATGTGTGGATGGTATGCCGTGCATACATGGATGGGTGTGTGTGTATGTGCGTGCGTGGTACATGGCATGTGTGTGTGTGTTTCATAAAAAAAATCAGAAGGCCAGTTAATGACCATTGCAGCTCCTGTGGACTGTCTTAAGAGGGCTGGAATTCCCTGAAATATGTCATCAGCAGCCGCAACTCAAAGAGGCTTAATGAAAAACTCACACACATTTATTCACTTGTTTACTTGTTTTTTTGTTGTCCTTGTTCTTGTTCTTGGTCTTGGCTCTCTGTCTGTCTGTCTGTCTGTCTATCTGTCTGTTATTGTCTGTCTGTCTGTCTGTTTGTTTGTCTGTCTGTCTGTCTGTCTCTCCCTCCCTCTCTCTGGTGAGTGTATGCGTGCGCGCGCATGTGTGTATATACGTATGTGTATGTGTGTATGGGTGTTTGTACATCTGTCTGTCTGCTGTCTGTCTGTCTGTCTGTCTGTCTGTCTCTGTCTCTCTGGCAGTGTTTGGTAGTTCCTAAGCAGGGGAGAGTCAAATAAAAAAAAATGTAAATGCTCATTCATAGCCCTTAAAAATAATGGAAACCATAATAATTCCTTTTGTGTCTGTCACTGTCTGTCTCTGTCTTTCTGTCTCTGTCTCTGTTTTATCTCCTTCCCTCCAGCCTCCCTCCCTTAACTTCTCCTTATGTTTCCCCAGCATTCAATGTTCTTGTGCCATTTCTGTAGAGAGAGAAAAACAAATCGCAAAAGAAAAGAAATAATTCCAAACTCGTCCAGGCTTCTTGGATCAGATTATATTAATTTCGGAATTCATCCAGAACTGAGATTAAGATTACGTATTTTTCTTTCGCCACTGTCGACAACATAATGTTTATGGAGGCAAAATATAATGCCTGCATGACCCTAAAAAAACTTGATATTAAATGTAAAATCTTAAAAGTTATTTAGCATATTAAGACAAACAAATCAATAAATATAATGATATAAAACAACAACAAAAGAAAACCAGATACTCATACACACAAATGAATATCATACTAAAGCTACATGGGGTTTTGTGGCTTATAGACATTGTACTTTGAAACAATCTTTTCATCAATTACCATGTTTGCTTTTTTGTGAATTGAAAATTCTTGAAAGGGGACTAAGTACAAACGTTTTATTTGGTAGTATATCTTTTTAGCTTAATACCTGCACGTACAGTCTGGGGAATAACGAATAAAAGAAAGAAAGAAAAGAAAAAGAGAAAGAAGAAAGAGAGAGAGAGAGAGAGAGAGAGAGAGAGAGAGAGAGAGAGAGAGAGAGAGAGAGAGAGAGAGAGAGAGAGAGAGAGGGGAGAGAGAGAGAGAGAGAGAGAGAGATTTCGAGTGTGTGTGTGTGCATGCGCGTGCGTGCGTGCGTGTGAGAGAGAGAGATATATATACACAGAGAGAGAGAGAGAGAGAGAGAGAGAGAGAGAGAGAGAGAGAGAGAGAGAGAGAGAGAGAGAGAGAGAGAGAGAGAGAGAGAGAGAGAGGAGAAAGATAGAGAGAGACAGAGACAGAGACAGAGGAGACAGAGAGAAAGACAGACAGACAGACAGACAGACAGACAGACAGACACAGAAACAAAGAGAGATGGACACAGAGACAGGCACACTCACTGCCATAAAGAAAAGGACAACATGGAAACAACTAGAAAAACAAGACAAGCATGAAGAGGATTTCACAGAATCAGGCTTTAACAAAACAAATCAATCAATCAATCAATCAATCAATCAATTAATCAATCAATCAATCAACCACCCACCCCCCTATCCAACACACAGCAAAATCAGTAGCTGATGCTCTCTTTATCCTCTCCCTCCTAAGCCACCTTCTACACCCATCCATCCTACCCCCCAAAACATCCTCCTTCCTATCCTTCCTATCCATCATCCTGCATTACGTGCCAGTGGCCAAAATTGGCCATTAGTCCATTTGGCCCAATATGGCCACGGCGACAAATCAGCCTCTTTCCCGCTCCATGTCCGAACTACCAATCAAACCCACGCGTGCACCCTCTCTCGCACCCGTCTAAAAACCGCAATAATCCCCAAAACACCGCACTTCGCGCAGCGATAAACTCGGTTGTTTGCAGAAAAGCCGGTGTTCAGTGATGGCCACGCATGCGCGTGGGGAGACGGAAAAAGCATCGGCGCATGCGTGTGAGTTGGGCAAACTGATCATGGCGGCTTGGCGGGGCGGGAAAACGGGTCTGCATAGAAATGCACGCGAAAGTTTGCTCGAGGGGAGGAGGGGGGGGGGGTGTATGGAATTGTGCTAACAGAGGATGGAATAGGGAAGAGCGTGCGTGAGTACCTCGGGGCATGTTTATTTTGTGAGTATACGCATGCATGCACATATTACGTCACTGTCTGTGGCGAGAGGGGTGGAAGTCATGCGTGTGCACAATTATGATGACACTCCTCCCTCCCTAGTCTCCAGGTCAATCGCACACAATATAACTGTGGGTCTCACACACGCACGCACATACACACGCAGGGACAGGGGCATATACAGAGAGAGAGAGAGAGAGAGAGGAGAGAGAGAGAGAGAGAGGAGGGGTACTGAAGGGAAAAAATAGCCACAAGAAGGAAAGTGGCAGGATGGTTCAGATGTTCACCCGCCTAACACGTAAACTGTGAAGTGTCTAGGTTCGATTCCTAGCCTTGTCTTTTCTTCCAAGTTTGACAGGAAAATCACGCGGAATGTCAAGTCTTTCACAGGAGACTCTAAACCAGCCAGACTTCTGTGCTTACAGACTTGTGCACGTCAAAAGACCCCCGGAAGTTGAAAATCGAAAAACTATGGAGGTAGATCTACCTCCTGACTGCACGAACAATACTTTTTAATTTTTTTGCTGCCTTGTCTTCTGTGACGTCCCCGTCCTGTTGCTCCCACGCTGCTCATCTCAATCTCCCCGCCACAGCCATACCTAGATTCGTTGTGTCTCACCCCCGGGGTCAGGAGTCCACAGGGAGCCCATCAATATTAGGCCGCTGCAGGGCCACCAGCCAGAGGGGCCCTGCACTTCTGCTGGGTCACTTTGGTGGTGTTCAGTGGTGCCTGTTCTGAGCTAACATACGCAGGACACCACCTACTAAGCCCCCTACTAACGACAGTATTAGCTCAGTCGCGGAGCCAGACTGAGTGAGCCACCCACCCGAGGTGGTGACCACCACAACGTCCCTCCAACGACCGCCTCCCCCGCGAACCCCCAACCCCAAAGGCTTTGACACAAATTCACCACAGACACAGAAGCGTAAGGAGAAACCGAATCTGAGGTCACCATGAGACCAGAGCAACGGGGGCCACCGAATCAGAGGCAATTTTTATTATTGCATGATGATCAATGATGATGAGGATGATGTAATGATGCTGCTGTGGAAGTGCATCCGCTTTGAGACTATTGACAGGGTTGTTCTCTACGCTTACTGTCATAATATATCCCGGCGTTAACCAGGCCCGAGAGATACAGACACCTGCAGTGTTGGTCAGGTAATTTGAGCAACACTCTCAAATTCGCATCCGTAAAGTGGATGAAGCTCGACTGTGTGGTCCCAGTCTCCCCACTGAGCCCACAGCACACTCACTTTGGGTAGGAGCCGGCTGGAGCCCAAAAAATCCCTAGGACTTATGGGATTCCAACCCGCGACCTTCCAGTCCGGAATCCAAGGCGCTAACCACTGCGCCATGGCGGCTGGTTGCACGAACAATACTTGTAGGTTAAAATTCCAACTATATCATCCCTTAAGTCAGAATGCGACTATCTCAATGGAGGGCAAAAACGGTTGCTCATACAAAATCTCACCATCGGAGAACCTCGGAGCTTAAAGTGGAGGAACGAAAAAAGGCACATAGTTTGGGCTTCTTTCCGCATAACAACAACATTACGTCTACCACCACAGCCTCTGCCACCACTACCACCACCATCACTGCCGCCACCACCACTACTACTACTGCTACTTCTCCTATCACAACCACGACCACGATCACTACTTCTACTAGTCTACTTTTACTAGTCTACTTCTACTACTGCTACCAGCACCAGCACCATCACTACTATTACGCCTACTAATATTACAACTACTAATTCTACAACTACTGCTTCTACTGCTGCTGCTTCTTCTACTGCTACAATTTCAATTCTTTCTACTACTACTACTACTACTACTACTACTACTACTACTACTACTACTACTACTACTACTACTACTGCTACTGCTACTACTACTGCTACTACTACTACTTTTGATGATGATGATGATGATGATGATGATGATGATGATGATGATGCTGATGTTTGATGATGATGATGATGATGATGAAGCAGAAGAAGACGAAGAAAGAGGAAAAGGAAGAAGAGAGGAGGAAAAGTAAGAACACGACGAAGGAAAAAGACGAAAGAATAGAAGAATTTCTTAAGCGCAATAAACATAAAAGAAAAAGAAAACTTATTGAAATGGATCACGCTCTCTAAGGCTTTTAATGATGCAAAATAATACAGTAAAACGTTTTTTTGTCACAAACTATATACTCCTCTCTCTCTCTCTCTCTCTCTCTCTCTCTCTCTCTCTCTCTCTCTCTCTCTCTCTTCTCTCTCTCTTCTCTCTCTCTCCCTCTCTCTCCGTGTCTCTGTCCCTGTATCTCCATCTCCTTCTAACACACACACACACAAAACACACACACACACAACACACACATCACACACACCATACACACACATACACACACACATACTCACACACACACACACGCCCCCCCCCCCCCCCCCCCACGCCCACACACACCCCACACACAGAGGGAAAAATACGCTCCATCTATCAGATAACCCCATCACCACCCCTCCCCGTTTCCAAAAACAAGAAAAAATAATCAAGAGTGTCTCCTCATCTTCGATTTTGTTTGAAAGCTATTTCGTCTCTCCAGTGGCTCGTTCCCTGCAATGCCATAGGCAGACCCCCAAAAAGTTTTGCTGTTAGGGCCTTTTATGTTATGGGATAGGTGTGTGTGTGTGTGTGTGTGTGTGTGTGTGTGTGTGTGTGTGTGTGTGTGTGTGATGGTGTGTGTGTGAGCGTGTGTGTGTGTGTGTGCGTGCGTGCGTGCGTACGTGTATGTGTGTGTCACTGCTCACGTGTGTGTATGTATGTGCGCGCGCGCGTGTGTATATGTGTGTGCGTGTATGCGCGTGCATTTCTGCGCATGCATGTTTGTATGTGTGTATGCGTGCGTGCATGCGTGTGTATTTCTGCACGTGTGTGTGTGTGTGTGTGTGTGTGTGTGTGTGTGTGTGTGTGTGTGTGTGTGTGTGTGTGTGTGTGTGTGTGTGTGTGTTGTAGACAGACTTTGCTAAGGTAAACAGACATGCGATACTCCCAGTCTCCTACTTTCCGGTCAATATTGTGTTTTTGTACTTTGCTTCTTTTACTTTTCTTTTACTCCAAGTCCATGCGCTCTTTAATGCAGCGCTTGCATTCCACCCTGCTGTTGGAATGAATAAACATCCCATGGTCTGTGGCAATACAATCCCCAATATGTAACTATTTCAAGATGTACCATCAACGATAGGATCAAAATGTAACTATCAGTATTATCCACCAGTATGATCAAAATATAACTATCAATATATCGGTATTTGTATTTGTATATATATACTATTTTAAGTCACGGCAGATTTTTTTTGCATGAAATTCAGCCTGCTCTCCCCAGGGAGTGTGCGTCGCCACAACAGTAGCGCCACCCATTTTTTTTCTTTTCATGTCTGCCTGTGTAATGGTTTCCCTCTCTGGTTAGTTTTTTTCTCTACACATGTTTGCCAGGGACAACTCTCTGGTTGCTGTGGGTTCTTTTACGTTAGCTAAATGCATGTTGCACAGTGGACCTCGCTTTATCATCTCATCCAAAAGATTAGCACCAAGACCACCACTCACGGTCACGTGGCGGGGGGGGGGGGGGAGAGAGGAGGGGGGGAGTTTGGGGCATAAACGAGGATTGAATCTGGACTTTTCGCTTTCTGGGCAGTAGGTTGCGTTACCTCTAGACCACCGATCTACCATATCAAATATTCACTGTCTTTCATATCGATACATAAGATGGAAGGTGGCAGGACGGTTAAGACGTTCACCTGCCTAACAAGTAAATCGTGAGGTTCTGGGTTCGATTCCCATCCTCGCCTTTTCTTCCCAGTTTGATAAGAAAATCGAACTGAACGTTAAGTCCTTTGGATGAGACTAACATCTTACGCACACGTTAAAACCCGTTCCACCTTTCGGAAGAGTAGGCCATTTTGTGCCAGTGGGGACTGTTGACAAAATTTCAAAAAAACGCATGCAGACAGGTGTCGTGTGTAGACACCATTCCAAAGTCAGAATGCGGTTACCAAAATGGTGTGGTGGGGGGACGGCCGCATACGCAAAATGTCACCATTGGTGAACCTCAGAGCTCTAGCCGAGGAACGGGAAAGAAATGGATGCATCTGATCCACGCCAAAAGCTGATGTAAGCAAAGTGCCATGGCCTACATTACAGTGGTGCTCTTCTTTGAAATACTACGTTGAGATTGCATTCAGCCATGACAAGCCCAGAGCACAACTTACCGTCTCACAGTGATTCCTAGATGGGATGAGACAGTGCACATTCAAGGTGACCTCCATGGTGATAAGCTGAGGAGCGCCTAATAAAAATGTTGATGCGAGGCAAGGAAAACAGTTACATTTATTATTTTCCTTTTCGAAGATGCTTCGATGCTAGACTGGAAATGATATAATTCATTTTGTTTCCGTCTTTTTATTAACCAGAAAAAGTACAGGTTGCAAAATGTGCTTACAAAAAGATAAAAAAAATCAACTATCTCTCATAGGCGATAACAATATTACAAAAACAAAGTGTGTGTGGTTTTTCTTAAGAATGGCCAATCAATTTTGAATGCAAAGATGGACACCATGAAAAGTAACAGTCTTTTCTCCTGTTTTCAATCTTTTCAATAACGAAAAAACACAGCTAATAAAAGTTATATGCAGAACAGAACAAAATAATTTCTCATATAGGCAATAAAGATATTTACAGCAACGACAGTGAGTTTTTTCGCACAGCATATCAGTTTTTAAACACAAAAATAGACACCGTGAAAAGTAAGGTTACAGGCAAGCGTTGTAACTGAAAGATAGACATCAACAACGTTGGTTAAACTGCAGATAATAAAGACAAGTTACGAATCTCCGTGCACTAAAAGCATAATTTTAAAGAGAAACGAAACCTATTTGCCACCTGATTACTATTTTTCAGAGCTGTATGCAGGTTTGTTTGTGGTACAGTGAGATTTGGGCCTAAACGGTGTGTTTCTATTTGTATTAATTCATATACCACTTTAATTAAGTCACGGCAGATTTCTCTGTGTGAAAATTAATATGGGCTGCTCTCCCTGGGGAGAGGGCGCATCGCCACAAGAACAACACCACCCATTATTTTTTTATGCTCCTGTCTGTATGTGTATTTGTTTCTCTACCTGAATGATTTTTTCAATAAAGAATTTTGCCAGGGACAACTCTCTCGTTGCTGTGGGTTCTTTTACATTCGCTAAATACAAGTTGCACACCGGATCTGGGTTTATCATCTTATCACATCCGAAAGACTAGCACCCAGACCACAACTCACGGTCTAGTGGATGGAGGGAAAGTTTCAGGCACAAACGGGGATTAAATCCAGACCCGGATTGAATGTGTAAACCACCGATCCACATGTTGCACTGTATAACGCTTTCACTCACGGCAAATTTCTCAAGAGTGAATTTGAGTTGTTCCCCTTGGGGGGAGAGTGTCGTCACAACATCAGCGCTACCCATGTTTTGTTTTGTTTTATTTGTTTTTTATCTAATTTTCCTGTTTGCATGTGTATTTGTTTTCCTCTCCGAGTGGCTTTCATGTACAGAATTTCCCCAAGGAGAATCCTCTTTTTTCCATGGGTTCTTTTACGCGCGATTAATGTGTAATATACACGGGACCCCAGTTTTTTGTTTCATCTGGCAAAACCCCCCAACGATCCCCCCCAAAAAAAAAAACTAGCACCCACACTACCACTGTCTTGTGAATGGGGGAAAAGAGGGATCGAACTCGCAACTCCTCGATTTCTACACGGGTGCGCCACTTCTAGACCATGGATCCACTTCTCGAATGCTGTTGCTTCTTAACTTACTTGCTGAAAAAACAAGGAACAACAAAAAGAAGAAAAACGCATATTGAAAAAGAAGCACTAGCTTTCCGTCCCATGTACCCCGACGACAAAAAAGAGCATTCATACATAAAACCCCTGACTTTCATATTCACAACACCGCTACAAACTTCTATAACAAAAACAACAAAGAAAGCAGAAAATGGTATTACGTCTGCACCAATAACCACACATGTAAGAAAAAAAAGCCTCTGCAAAACAAATACGACGACAAAGAAAATTACCTTGACGTGCAATAGGAATAGACTGCGCACTCATCGAAAACTTTGAGAGAAGATCAAAAAGCGCAATGGTCCCAAACATTTGTTGATCTGTCCGAAACCTCAGTTGATCTGTTCAAAACGTCTTTTGATCTGTTCAGAAAGTCAGTTGATCTGTTCAAAACGCTAAACTGATTAGTTGAACTTGGGTTGAAATGTTCCAAACATGAACTGATCTGTCCCAAAATGCTAGTTGATCAACAACAACATGAACTTCACAATCTTTAGTAAGCTCCTGAATTTTTTGGGCGTCAACAGTAAAATACTTGTAACTCTTGCTTTTTTCCTTTACATTTGTACGTTACTTACGTACACTTTTCACTGAATACGTACGTATACTTTACACTTTACATGCGTACATTACTTACGTACACTTTTCACTGAATATGTACGTATATTTTAACTGTAATGCGTACTTTACTTACGATACACTTTTACTTGAGTACATTACTTACGTACACTTTACACTTTAAGTACGTAAATTATTTACGCACACTTCACATTTTGTTACTTGCGTACACTTTACATATTACATACGTACGTTACTTACGTACACTTTACATTTACGTACGTACGTTACTTACGTACACTTCACACTTAACATCCCTTACGTACACTTAACGCTTTTTTACTTACAAACACTTTGCACTTTACGTACCTACGTTACTTACGTACACTTTACGTACGTATGTTACATTACACACACACTTTTTACGTACGTACTTTACTTACGTACCCTTAACTTATAATCTATGTTGTTTACACCAACATAGCTGTTTGATGATGCACACAAACATCACAGGCGATCAAAGGCAAACAAAACAAAACAACTAAGACCTTAAGAAAAGAGGAGACTGCGCCGCGAAATGATGTCACAGAGATTGCAATGCCGGGAAGAAGAAGAAGGAGGCTAGAAGACAGGAGGAGGAGGAGGAGGAGGAGGAGGATTGTGAAAAGTGGCACCATGCCAGCCGAGCGGCCAGTCTCAGACTCTGTTATTTTCTCACTCTCACTGCCCGCAGACTTGGGCTGTGTATTGCGGCGCTGATGCGTCGTTCGCTCTCTTCTTCTCACACGTAACGTTCGTTGTCTGTCCTCTTGCCCATCTCTGTGTGTGTGTACAGTTTTAGCCGCTAATACTATGCCTACCCCTCACAGTTTTTGGTGTCCTCCGGGTAAAAAAAAAAAGATGTAGGAGTCATTATGAAAATAAATATCGTCCTGCGTACCGACCTATCAACACAGATGGGTGTCTAGGTATGTTTACATACCTATGTACATACATGCGTTCCTATGTATGTATGTAGGTACTGACCTACGTGCCTGTCTGCCTACCTATCCACATACAGATATACATACATACAGGCATTCATAAACAAACATACATACAAACATACATACAA
>CM060329.1:34062235-34079735 GCA_030674155.1 Stramonita haemastoma | reverse complement strand
TTCCTGATTCTTCCTCTCTCCCTCTCTCAAGTCACTCACGTTTCGCAGCCACGCGCCCGAACGGTTGCCAGGGCAACAAGAGCCAAAAGAATCGCCTCTGCTTTCAGAGACACCTGCAATTCCAGTTCTAGAGCCATCAGGAACTGAGAAAGTGATTGAGATGAAAGGAGGGGGAAGGAGGGAGGGGGGAAGAGGGGGGACACAGGGGGTAGTGGTAAAGGAGTTGTGGAAACGGTCAGGCCAGAGGGATGATATTCCTGTTAAAGACTTGTTGGTCAGCTGTTGGTTGGGGTCAACGGGAGAACAAAAGTGGCACATCATAAGGAATTGCCCCCAAAGACGGAATGTGACTACCTTCATGATGGGCAAAAATCCCGGTCGCATACGCAAAATCTCACTAGTGGCAAACCTCGGAGCTCTAGCAGAAGAACGCAACAGAAAAGAAGGAATTTCAATACGAAACCAGATATGATTCACGTGGCATAGTGGCTCTATTCAGACTTGAGGCACTACCAAAGTCCCGAGCGTTCTTGGGTCTTTGCCCCCTCCTTGGCTCTGAGGTTCATCAACTAGGAAGTTGTTGGGATGTGAGCATTTGCCCACTGTTAAGGTAGTCTTGTTCCAACTACCGGGAAGATAGTTTTTGTCACCTAGAGCTTTGAGGCTCATCAATAAGTGTGATTCTGCAAAATTCGGCAACTATCTGCATATGGCTCTTGCCCACCATTAAGGTAGCACTACTCGACCGTGGATGATGTCTAAATACGCCACTAGTGTGCATGCAGTTTTGAAATAGTGTCATCCCTTCGTAATGGCGCACAATGGCCTACTTTTTGCGAAAGGCGAAACAAGTTTTAACATGTGTGCAAAGTGTTCCGTGTACATTCGTACACAGTACCTCGGTTTATAGTCTCATCTGAGGAACTTTCGGGGGAGTGTGGGGGGGAAAAACCCCTTGAATGGGCGTCTCGGTAATGGTTCGAACCCGTGCCATCTTATCGTGAGCGCAAAGCTCTGACGACCATGCTTATCTCGCGCCCCAATGCTGGCTTCATTCTGGGTGAAAACAGGGTGGGGGGGGTGGGGGGGGGGGGGGGGGCAGCAACAGCGGCATCCAGCAGCAACAGCAGGGCATCCAGAAGTCAAGATGGGGATGCAGCTTACCCCTCCCGTCCCCCCACCCCTCCACAAGTGCAAGCAGTTTTGGCCAAAAACACTTGCTAGACGGGAACTTTCTTTTCACCTCTCCTTAGGTATTCTTTTCTTGAAGAAATCACACACACACACACGCGCGCGCGCGCGCACACACACACACACACACACACACACACACACACACACAACACAACACACACACACACACCTACACGCGCGCATACTCATTGACATACACACATGCGCGCCACACACACACACACCAAACACCTCCCCCTTCTACACAACACACACACACACACACTCTCTCCCTTCTCCTAAACACACACACACACACACACACACACACACACACCTCCCCTCTTCTAACACACACACACACACACACACACACACACACACACACACACACACACACACACACACACACACACACACAACCACAACCTAGGAATCAGTCTGAATATCCTTCTATTATAACATAACGGCTGTGAAAACACACATGACGGAGAAAGACAGAGGCCAGAAAGAGGAGAAAAAGCCGAAGGATGTGTCATTTGTGGCGTCGTTACATCTGGAGTAAAATAAATCTCCTCTGTAATGCTGCCAAGAAGTGTTTTGTTCCTGGTCAAACAAGCTCTTTACACGTTTGTGTCACTGACACAGAGGCAAACACACAGACAGGTGGACAGAAAGGCAGAAAGACAGACAGTGGACAGAGAGGCAGAAAGACAGACAGATGGACAGAGAGGCAGAAGACAGACAGATGGACAGAGAGGCAGACAGAGGACAGAGAGCAGAAAGACAGACAGATGGACAGAGGCAGAAAGACAGACAGATGGACAGAGGCAGACAGACAGATGGACAGAGATGCAGAAAGACAGATAGATGGACAGAGATGCAGAAATACAGAGAGACAGACGGACAGAGAGGCAAAAAGACAGACGAGCAGACAGGCAGGCATGCAGACAGACAGACAAGCAGGCAGGAAGGAAAACACCCCAGGCAGAGGAGGTTCTTTGGCGACATACATACATACATACATACCAGACATACAGACATACATTACATACATACACATACATACATACATACTTACTTACTTACTTACTTACTTACATAAAGACAGGCGGAGAGACAGACCGGATTCCAGGCATGGAAATACACACACTGACAAACAACCTCCAAGCTACATATACACACATACACTCTGGTGCATGGACGTACTATAAATACACAACACATATTCACACACACACACACACACACCACACACACCACCACACACACACACACACACACAACACACACACACACACAGAGGCACACAGCCATTACTTAGACACAGACAGACAGACACACACACACATCACACAACAGAGGCTCGCACTCACAAACATTAAACAGATGTCCTAACACGGTGTGCGCACGCACGCACGCACGCACGAACGCACCACGAACGCACGCACACACACATCAGGCAGACAGGCAGTCAGCAAAGAAGACGGACAGTTAGACAAAGGAACAAACAAAAAACCACAAAGCACAAAATACAGAAAATACACACACAACCACACAACAACACACAACAAACAGAGAGAGAAGACAGAAGACGACAGACAGACAGACAAAGAGAGACAAGACAGACAGACAGACAGACAGACACGACACAGACAGACAGACAGACAGAAGACAGAAGACAGACAGGCAGACAGAGACAGACAGACAAACACACACACACCACATACACACACACCACCACACACACACACACACACACACACACACACACACACACACACACACACACACACACACACACACACACACACACACCACAAGTCTAGGAATCAGTCTGAATATCCTTCTATCATAACATAACGGCTGCTGAAAACACAAAATGAGGGAGAAAGAGAGAGAAAACAAAACGCAGCAGCTAAAAGGCCAGCAAGGATGTGTCGTTTGTGGCGTCGTTACATCAAGATTTCAACAAATCTTCTCTCTAACAGTGCCAAGCCAGATTTGTCTTCTTTTTTTTTTTTTTTACCCATTTCAGCACACTCTTGACACAAAGAGGTGTGTGTGTGTTGTGTATGTATGATGTGTGTGTGTTTGCGTGAAAGGGTGTGTGTGTGTGTAAGTGTGTGTGATAGACAGACAAACGCTCTCTCCTCACACACAGGGGACAGATAGACATGCATACAGACAAACAGACAAACTCACAGGCAGGCAGGCATGGAGACAGACACATGAAGAAACGGTCGTGCTTCTACCGACATGTATAATTATTTACGTGCAGTCTGATGCATTATATGTAGAAGCTTGAAAACACACACACTGACATACGGAAAGACAGATATACAGGCAGACAGACGGGCAGACAGACACACTTTGAGCAGGAGAGAAGAGAGGGAGAGAGAGAGAGAGAGAGAGAGGAGAGAGAGAGAGAGAGAGAGAGAGAGAGAGAGAGAGAGGAGAGGGGGGGAGGACAGTGACAGAAAGAGATAGGGATTTATTTATTTATTCTTTTATTTCGCAGATAATGGAATAAACACATTCAATCCCAGTGTGCGTGCGGTTTTGTAAATTATCTCATCCATTCCCACCGTCACTCAATGGCCTACTCTTACAAAAGGCGGAAAAAGTTTTAACGTTTGCGCAAGAGTTGTGTGTTCTGCGTGCATTCACATACGGGAGCTCGATTTATAGTCTCATCTGAAGGACCTCCAGGGGGGTGGGGAGGAGGAAGGAATGGAGCCGGCGCTGATGTTCACTCCACGGGGAAAAATCCTCTTGAATGGGCGTCTAGCCCTCCATTGTGGTTCGAACCTGGGCTCGTACTCGGGCCATCAGATCGCGAGCACAAAACTCTAACCACTGGGATGTGTCGTCCCCACAATGTAAATGAGAGACAAAAACAGAGGAATGGCGACAGACAGACAGACTGACGAACAGAAAAAGGAAATAGACCTTCAAAATAAAGGAATAAAGATTTGACAAGCATCTGAACTAAATGATTGACACACAATCGCTATTTCATTTTCCATTGACAACACTGACGTGTCTGTGTGTGTGTGTCAAACTGCGCTCATGCAATCTGTCATGGTCTGCACCCCATGTCTGTCTGTCGGTCTGTCTGGCTGACTGTGCGTGTCTCTATCTGTCTGTTTGTCTGTCATTCTCTTCTCTCTCTCCTCTCTCTCTCTCTCTCTCTCTCTCTCTCTCTCTCTCTCTCTCTCTCTCTCTTCTCTCTTTCTCTGTGTGCGTGGTCGTTGTGCCTGGCTTGTGTGTGTTTGTGTGCTTGATGTTGCACATGTGTATGTGTGCTGAGTGAGTTTGTTGGCGCGCATTCATATATGACGAGCGATTGGCAGTGTGTCTATGTGCGCTTGTGAGTGTGTATGTATGCGTGTGCGTATGTGTTTATAATATGTGTGTATAAGTGTGTGCGCGTTAGTGTGCATGCGTGTACATGCGTGTATGTGTGTAGTGTGTGTGCGCGTCTGTCTGTCTGTCTGTCTGTCTGTCTGTCTGTCTGTCTATCTGACAGTCTCTTTCATCTTCTCTTCACCTCACTAGACATGCCAAGATCGATCAAAGTACAATGTGGCCCCTATATTATATCAGTCAGCCAGTTTTCAAATTCATTTACAAGAGAAAACTAAAATCATGAAACGATTTTTGTTTTTTAGAAAAAAAGTGTATCTTGTTAGATTAAAAGCCATCTGACCACTTTTCCAAAGTGGACATAAGGACAGTTTTTGTGAACATTATGACAAAAACCGCATGGCAACTGAATTTTTTTTCGTAACTGTATTAAATGAAAAGTTCAGGTTTGAGATCAAAAGTGTGGGATCGGTTTCTATTACGTTTTTGTTTGTTTCTTTGTTTTTGGTTTCATTTTAGAAGTGGTTAAGATTAAGATAGTAATATCAATTCTATTCTGAGTTCACAGGGACAGACAGAGAGATAGACTAACATACAGGTATATACACAAGAGGCCCCCCTCCCCTTCTCTCACTCACACCACACACACACACACACACACACACACACACACACACACACACACACACACACACACACACACAAAACACACACACACACACACACACTTTATCTTCATTATTGTCTTACCAAAAGCAGACAATGGTTACACGACAATGTTTTTAAATGGGGAGGGGGAGATCAAGGCGGAAAGTGGGAGGGGAGGGGGGAGGGGGTAAGAGATAAAAGAAAAAGCAGACAAACAAACAAACAAGACAGACAAACAACTTAAAAGAGTTTTCAACAGTTTATTTCAAAATTTATTTTAAAAACTTCTGTCCTCTTTGCCACCGAGATCTCTTCCCCTCCCCACCCTCTACTCTCTTCCTTACACGACCCCCCCCCCCCCCCCCCCTCACTTCTCACACCAACCCTCCATCCTACTCCGACCTCTATCTTGCAACAACTTTTAAATTCGTCGCGAACACTGACGTCGTATTAGATTAGGTTTGGGACAGCCACAGCGGATATTGTAGTCTCGGTTGATGGACAGGGGAGCTGATGAGCGTGTTATTGCAGTGCTCTCCCCTCGTTTGTTTGATGTGACCCCTGATTTCATGTCTCCTTGTTTACAGCCTCCTTTTATTATTTTCGTCGTTTTGTTTTGTTCTCCGTCTTTTTTTTTCTCTCTCTCTCTCTCCTATAGAGTTGTGTTGGTGGGTTTACATTGTTTGGCTCTTAACTGTTACGGTTGGCTTGTTGGCTGTTCGTTTTTGGTTTTCCTAATTTGTGTGTCTGTAATTTTATTTAATATGAAAGTAAGTATTTGTTTGCAATTTATCAAGTGGAAGTGGGTCTCAGGAGAGAGAGAGAGAGAGAGAGAGAGAGAGAGAGAGAGAGAGAGAGAGAGAGAGAGAGAGAGAGAGAGAGAAGAGAGAAGACAGACAGACAGACAGACAGACAGACAGACAGAGAGACAGACAGACAGCAGACAGACAGACGACAAAAGACAGACAGACAGACAGACCAACAACGACAACAGATCGACCGACAGACAGATAGACAGACAGATAGACAGACAGAAATGCAGCTAGCAGAAAAAATGACACAGTGACATACAAAAGAGAGACCCTTCTCCTCCTATTCCCACCCTAAAAAGACAACAACAACAACAACAACAACAACAACAACAACAACAACAACAACAACAACAACAACAACAACAACAAAACGAGAATGTAAAATAAATTATGGACACACAATCACTGTTTTGTTTCCCTGCTGCCGACACTGAAATTTTATGCCAGAGTGTGCTCATGCAGACTCTCATCTTCAAAGCTTTGCTGGTTAGCCTGTCTGTCTGTCTGTCTGTCTGTCTGTCTGTCTGTCTGTCTGTCTGTCTGTCTGTTTATCTGTCTGTCTGTCTGTCTGTCTGTCTATCTGTCTGTCTGTCTGTCTGTCTGTCTGTCTGTCTGTCTGACTGACTGTCTGACTGACCATCTGTCTGTCTGTCTGACTGATTGACTGTCTGTTGGTTTGCCTGTTTGTCTGACTGACTGTCTTTCTATCTGAATGACTGTCTGTCCGTTGGTTTGCCTGTCTGTCTGTCTAACTCTTCCTGTCTGTCTTTCTTTCTCTCTCCCCCTTCTCCCTCTGTTTTTTCCCTCCTGCATATTTCTATGTCTTCCTATCTGCATTTCATTAAGACAACTAAAAGAAGTTATAGAGAGAACAAAGACAGTAAAAACAAAAATCATCTTAAGTGTTATAAAATGTAAATTCAATCACTTCTTTTCTGTTCATCCGTGTGGTATAAAGAAAAAAGTCTCTTTGTGCCCCAACTCTCTACCCTAATTGCAGTGTAGCAACTTTTGCACCCCCCAACCCCCCAACTGTCTACCCCTCATTGCATTATAGCAACTGTAACATTCATCACCCCCAACTGTCTACCCTTATTGCATTATAGCAACTGTAACATTCCTACCCCCAATTGTCTACCCTCATTGCAATGTAGCAACTGTAACACACTTACCCCCAACTGTCTATCCCTCATTGCAATTAGCAACTGTAACACACTTACCCCCAACTGTCTATCCCTCATTGCAATATAGCAACTGTAACACACCTTACCCCCAACTCTCTATCCCTCATTGCAATATAGCAACTGTAACACACCTTACCCCCAACTGTCTATCCCTCATTGCAATGTAGCAACTGTAACACACCTTACCCCCAACTGTCTATCCCTCATTGCAATGTAGCAACTGTAACACACCTTACCCCAACTTCTATCCCTCATTGCAATATAGCAACTGTAACACACCTTACCCCCAACTGTCTATCCTCATTGCATATAGCAACTGTAACACACCTTACCCCCAATGTCTATCCCTCATTGCAATAACATACTGTAGCAACTAACACACCTTACCCCCAACTGTCTATCCCTCATTGCAATATAGCAACTGTAACACACCTTACCCCCAACTGTCTATACCTCATTGCAATATAGCAACTGTAACACACCTTACCCCCAACTGTCTATCCCTCATTGCAATATAGCAACTGTAACACACCTTACCCCCAACTGTCTATCCCTCATTGCAATATAGCAACTGTAACACACCTTACCCCCAACTGTCTATCCCTCATTGCAATGTAGCAACTGTAACACACCTTACCCCCAACTGTCTATCCCTCATTGCAATATAGCAACTGTAACACACCTTACCCCCAACTGTCTATCCCTCATTGCAATATAGCAACTGTAACACACTTACCCCCAACTGTCTATCCCTCATTGCAATATAGCAACTAGTAACACACCTTACCCCCAACTCTCCTATCCCTCATTGCAATGAGCAACTATAACACTCCCCACCCCCCAACTCTCCAAACCCTCTCACTTGCAATGTAGCAACTATAACACTCCCGACCCCCAACTCTCTACCCCTCATTTCAATGTAGCAACTATAACACTCCCGACCCCAACTCTCTACCCCTCATTTCAATGTAGCAACTGTAACACTCCCACCCCCAACTCTCTACCCCTCATTTCAATGTAGCAACTATAACACTCCCGACCCCCAACTCTCTACCCCTCATTTCAATGTAGCAACTATAACACTCCCGACCCCCAACTCTCTACCCCTCATTTCAATGTAGCAACTGTAACACTCCCGACCCCCAACTCTCTACCCCTCATTTCAATGTAGCAACTGTAACACTCCCGACCCCCAACTCTCTACCCCTCATTTCAATGTAGCAACTATAACACTCCCGACCCCCAACTCTCTACCCCTCATTTCAATGTAGCAACTGTAACACTCCCGACCCCCAACTCTCTACCCCTCATTTCAATGTAGCAACTATAACACTCCCGACCCCAACTCTCTACCCCTCATTTCAATGTAGCAACTATACACTCCGACCCCAACTCTCTACCCCTCATTTCAATGTAGCAACTATAACACTCCCGACCCCCAACTCTCTACCCCTCATTTCAATGCAGCAACTGTAACACTCCCGACCCCCAACTCTCTACCCCTCATTTCAATGCAGCAACTGTAACACTCCCGACCCCCAACTCTCTACCCTCATTTCAATGTAGCAACTATAACACTCCCGACCCCCAACTCTCTACCCCTCATTTCAATGCAGCAACTGTAACACTCCCGACCCCCAACTCTCTACCCCTCATTTCAATGCAGCAACTGTAACACTCCCAACCCCCAACTCTCTACCCCTCATTTCAATGTAGCAACTGTAACATTCTTCACCGACTCTGTCATTTGTGTTGGACTAGGTTTGGGGCAGCCACAGCGGATATTGTAGTCTCGGTTGATGGACAGGGGGAGCTGATGAGCGTGTTATTGCAGTGCTCTCCCCCTCGTTTGTTTGATATGACCCCTGATTTCATGACTCCTTGTTTACAGCCTCACCATTGATTTTTTAAAATATATTTTTTCCCTAAAGGGCTGTGTTGTGTTGTTGTGCTATTTATCTAGTTTAGATTAGATTGTTTTGGTTTGCCATTTTTTCGGTTGTCCTATGTCTATTTGATAATTGTAATCTTGTTTAGTTTGCAAGCATGTCTTTGTTTGCAGTTTATCAAGTGGAAAAGGATGTGTGTTACAGTTAGATGAATTCTGTTAAAATTAATTAATTAACCGATTAAGTAATCAAGTTATTTCCTTTTCCCACAGCTTCTCTTGCCATATGAATTTGCTCGTTTATGTCTCTACAAGTGTACATTTATTTTTCTTCTTTTTTCATTCTTTCTTTGCCAACACGTTCATCTGATAGAGTCCGTTTCGTTTTCGTTCCTACCAACTATAACTAACTGTACATTTGCATGCATCTCATAATCATACATACCTCGAAGCATAGAAACGGCTGGGATGGGAACGCGTAATGGTTAGAGCTTCATAATTTTTGTTGTTCCTTGGCGAGAACTCCCAAGATTCACCAATGGGGAGATCTTATGTATGCGACCGTTTTTACCCACCATTAGGGTAGACGCATTCCGACTATGGGAACAGAAATTCGAGCTCCCAATTTTTAATTTTTTTGGGGGGTGGGATTGGTAGAGTGCAGTGAAGATGTCCATTCAAGGATATCTATTCAAGGAGTTAAGATTGGTGCTGATTGCACCTCCCTCCCCCTGAAAATCCTTCACAATAGAGCTATAAACTTAGGTTCCATGTGCAAGCACACAATGAACAGCTTGTACACATGTTAAAAAACCCATACAGCTTTGGCATAATAGCATGCCAGTGACATAGATGATACAAACATACCCAGCATGCACCCAGCAACATACAGATGTATGGGCTCAGTTTAGCTTCTCTCCGCCCATGGTACACTGTGTAAATTTTTGTCATGCGAAGCCTCAACAACTCCTCAAACAGACAAGAATGAAGTCTGCCAGAAACAGACAGGCTGATAGACAGACCAAGAGACAAACCCAGTACAAGGCAAGAATCTGATGCAGATATATGAATGGACAACTGAAGAGAAGTTCATATGTACCTGAGAAAGGCTTGCAGTAGTACGTCTTGTAAACTTCATGCATGTCAGTACAGGAGCTAATACTTTGGTTAAAAGTAACTACAGAAGAAGAGAGAAGTGAGGACAGAACACACACACACAGTGCGCGCGCGACGCACAGCATGCAAACGCGCACACGCCCGCGCTTGCGCGCGCACAGCACACACACACACACACACACGCAGACCACGCCAGCGCGCGCGCACACACAACCAAACACACACACACACAATCCTTCTAAAAGGACTCTAAACCGAAGTCCTGTGTAACCCATGCAAAACATCTTGCGATACGATAAAACTGGTTCCATCTTAAGAAAGAGAGGCCAGTTGTGTTGGTGGAATTTTTTTTATACCACTTTAACGTCACTCAGATTTCTCTACGCGAAAATCGGGGATGAATATGATGATAAAACTGACAAAACTGCATGCACATGGGGACTGGATGTAAATGGAAAGCATATGAGTGCTCATTGCACTTAGTCCTTTATCCTGAAAAACAATCAATTATAGCAAAATAAGATACTCCCAGAAACTGGACCGCAGCTACCTAAATAGTAGGGAAAAACCGTCTATAGGCAAAATCTCACCAATGGTAAACCTTGAGTTCTAGCTGAGTTCTGTATATACTTCCCTCTCAGCGTCTGTTTCTAACTTTGTGTTTTTCATCCTACATCAACCCACCAATCACCAAGGCAGCAGCTACCAACCAACCAATCCACAACCAACCAACCAAGCAACCAACCAACAACCAACCAACCAACCAGCCAACCAACCAACCAAGTAAACCATACATACAAACAAACCAATCTAGTGGAGAAAAGAGGGAGGGAGAAAGAAAGAACGAAACAAACACAAAACAATCCAATCCCTAAACAACTAGACAGGGAAATCAAGGGCACATCAAACAAACGAGGGGAGAGCACTGCAATAACACGCTCATCAGCTCCCCTGTCCATCAACCGAGACTACAATATCCGCTGTGGCTGTCCCAAACCTAATCTAACACGACGATAGACCGAACTAGAGACGAATGTAAGAATTGGAAAACGGGGATGGGAGGGGAGCATTTGGGGAAAGGGAGAGGGGTATATAGGAATTGTTCAGAGAGAGGATGAGCCCATAAATTATAAAAAGAATGAATGGATAACAAGAGTTTTCCTTTTTCTTGATGGGCAAAGTCTATTTACAACTAGATCACACACACGCGCACACGCACACACACACACACAACACACACACACACACACACACACACACAGCACGTTACACTTCAAATGAAAGAATAATTTTTGTTTTTAGTTTTTCTGTTAGTATTCCTTGTTTTGTCTTGTTCTTCCTCTTCAAACTTATTTTCCCCATTCTTCCTCTTGCCATGTGTAGTTGTTGAATAAAAAAGACAAAAGACTGAAAAATTCACAGACATACACACAGACACAAATTCACTAACATAAAAGAAAGAAAATAAGCCCAAGCACACAACTAATTCTGCTTTCTCCATTTCGAAATGACAGGAAGGGAATAGGAACATGCTTAGCTGGAAAGAGAATTCCCCAGATGAAAGAAAGCCTTACATTCAGTCAGGAAATCTGAGCATTTAATAAAGATGTCGTGATCTTCCATAGATTGAAAAATGACAAGTCGTCATATAAAACTCTTTATCCTTTTGGGAAAAAAAAGAGAGAATATTTGCTTTCCTTTTTATTTTTTCTCCTTTGTGTGTGCGGCATTCTGTCTTTTGCTTCTTTATTTTTTTTAATTTTGGAAAGGGTATTGAAAATGTATGTTCCCAAGTGTGTATTATCAATGCGTACGTACATATGTGTGGCGCGCGCGTATGTGTTTGTGTGTGTGTATTTTATCTTTATCTATTCTTTTATATCAAGGATAAGGGAAAAAGCACTCGTGTGCTTTTTTTCATCCAGTCCCCGTGTTTATGCAGTTTTGTAAATCTTATCATCTGTTCCCACCGGACACACAATGGCCTATTCTTACAAAAAGCGGAACAGGGTTTAACGTGTGCGCAAGATGTTCTGCGTGCGTTCGCACACGGGACCTCGGTTTATAGTCTCATCCAAGGACTTTAGGGGAGAGTGGAGTCAGCAAAAACGGGAATCGAACCTAGGTCGTCAAATTGCCAGCGCAATGTTCTGACCACTAGGCTATCCCGACCCCCCTTTGTGTGTGTGTGTGTGTGTGTGTGTGTGTGTGTGGGGTGTGTGTGTGTGTGTGTGTGTGTGTGTGTGTGTGTGTGTGTGTCTGTGTGTCTGTGTGTCTGTGTGTCTGTGCATGTATGTGTGTTGAGTGTGTTTTGCGTGTGTGGTCGGTGTGTGTGTGTGTGTGTGTGTGTTGCACGCGTGCATGCAAGAACACACGTGCGTGGTCCTGTATCCCTGCTATAAACATATATACTAACATATACTCGGTTTTATTGAAAAGATTCATATAATTTGTCTTTATTTATTTTCTTCTCGTTTCTGTTCATTCAATTGAAGAATAAAACCAAGAAAAGAAACGCAGGATTTCTGTAATGCTTTTATAGTTTACTTTCTTTATTTGAGTGTTTTGAGGTGGGTTGTTTTTTGTTTTTTTTTTTAGTTTCCTTCTATTTTCGCTGAACTAACATGTCAATTTTTCTTCCCATTTTCTTGCTTTTCATCTCATTTCAACAAATCATCTGGGCTCTTGAAAATGAAAAGAGAAAACACCACAGCCAGCAAACATGAAAGGAGAAAACAGAGAGAGAGAGAGAGAGAGAGAGGGGGGGGGGGAGGGGGAGGGGGAGGGGAGGAGAGAGAGAGAGACAGAGTGATCTTTGCTGTAATTTTTTAAAGTCCTCATCCAATAGCTATTGAATAACAAAATTGTGTAGTAAAAAAACCACTCAGATCGGAAAACAAACAGGAAAAAAGCATTGGGTGGCACTGCTCTTGTGGCGACACACTCTTCCCAGGGAGATAACCCAAACGTCCTGCAGAGAACTCTGAAAGTGGCATATATTCCAATTTCCTGTAACTTCATGAGCCAAGCCCAGCCTAGTAGTGGTCATCCTTCTTTAGTTCTACTATTCTGACTGGATAAAACAGGTTTAGTCTGGTTTAAACCGGTTCCAACCAGTTTAAACAAACTTAAACCGGTTCATTCAATTGCGTGCGTGCGCGCGCTTGCTTGTGTGTGTGTGTGTGTGTGTGTGTGTGTGTGTGTGTGTGTGTGTGTGTGTGTGTGTGTGTGTGTGTGTGTGTGTGTGTGTGCATGTGTTTGTGTGTTGCGTGCGTGCGTGCGTGCGTGTGTGTGATATGAAATGATTGATGTGATTTTGTTACTCGGTAACATTTTTGTATATAAAAGTCAAATCAATAAATCACACCCTAATCTCAATGTTTTTCGCACAGTGATGAACTATAGATAACAAAAAGGAAAAACGCTGATATCTGTTGGAGGTGCATTTAGAAGAATTCCACAAAAGATGGTACTGACACATAAGTCTAACTGAGAGGCAATGATCGGAAACGGTATGTTTTTTAGACATATCGATAAGTGGAAATAGGTGTCTATGGTAAGTTTGCGTGAAAGCCTTTGGGTTTGGAGGTTCACGGGGGATGGTCATTGGAGAGATGGTTGTGGTGGTCACCACCACAGAGTGGGCATCTCAATCAGTCTGGCTGCACGACTGAGCTAATACTGTCGTTAGGAGGCGGCTTCTAGTAGGTGGTGTCCTTCGTGTGTTATCCCAGAACAGGCACCGATGAACACCACCAAAGTGACCCAGCAACAGTGCAGGGCCCCTCTGGCTGGTGGCCCGATGGCAGCCTGACATCGATGGGTGGCTACGTGTGGACTTTCAACCCATAAAAATGAAAACATCCTTCCCCCAAACCATATGAAAGAAGAGAAAGAAAACGAAGCAAGAGAAAGAAAATGAATAAGTATAGGAAACAGAAGATAAAGAAGAGGAAGAATAAGAATAAGAATAAGATTAAATAAACAATATGAAGACAAGGATAGTGACAACAACAACAAACATGAAGAAGAGGAAAAATATAAAAAAGAGAAATATCTCAACTTAGCAGTCCTTACAACCCTGACCCCCAACCAACACACACACAGCACCACCACCATCCTTACCCCCCCCCCCCCCCCTAAAAAAAGAACACCAATAAAATAACACAACACAAACAACAGCAATAAAAAAACACACCCAAAAAACCCAAAGCGCGCCAAGAAGACGTGATTGGCTGACCACACGAGTAGAGGGACAAAAGATCCCCTTCTAATCAAGGGCCAGCCAGAGGAGGTAAGGAGCGGGACAGGAAGGAGGGAAGGCAGGCAGGCAGGCAAACACGGCTAGAGCTGCACCATGGCTTGCCCTTTTGTCTACAGCCCTGTTTCCCCTGTACTGCGCCCTTCTGTTGACTTTCCCGCCTCCCCCGGACCGCCCCCCTCGTCTCTAAGTAAGTAAATACAGCGCGCAGAGCCAACAAACTCCTATTATTGCAAGACGCTGGGGTGAGTACTCGGCCCCTGACGCCGACGGACGGGACGAGGCTCTGTGAGGTTAGGCTGGGGGGACGAGGTTCCTCCGTGAAGAAAGGTTAATGTTGGGCGGGTGAGGTAAACAGCGGCGAGATGAGCCCTCCTTGTGTGTAAATCCTGCCTTCCACCCCTACAGCCCCCCTTCCTCTATATCCAATCCTATCTGTTGGGGGATTCTGAAGGAGAAAGTGTACTGGTGGGGGTTAAGGGGTTTGTTTTGATCTCCCCCCCCCCCTATTCCTTTAATCCAATTCCCTCTCCCACCACCCCACCCCCCTTCCCTATTCTTTTGTATAGAACTTGTGTGTGTTTTTTTTTTAAATTGTTTTGGTTTGGTTTGGGTTTGGGTTTTCTGTTTGCTGGTATTCATTTGTTTTTGTTTCTTCCCATTTTCTTGCTTTTCCTCTCATTTCACTCAATCACCCAGGCTCTTGAATATAAAAAAAGAGAAAACAGGACAGCCAGCAAACATGAAAAGGGGGAAAACAGAGAGAGAGAGAGAGAGAGAGAGAGAGAGAGAGAGAGAGAGAGAGAGAGAGAGAGAGAGAGAGAGAGAGAGAGAGAAGAGAGAAGAGAGAAGAGAAGACAGAGACAGGACAGACAGACAGACAGACAGACAGACAGACAGACAGACAGACAGACAGACAGAGACAGACAGGCAGACAGACAGACAGACAGACAGACAGACAGACAGATACAGACAGAAAACATGCGTGCATGCACCCTACATAAGTACACATGCACGTAAAAATGTTCTTGCCTACAGTGTCGCACATATAACGTAGCACGAGCGCTCAACTCATCTTAATGGCCTGTTCATGCCAATAAATCCCAGCTCAAAGCATTCACCAAATCTTTAATGGCATCCTTTTACAATGGTCCAATGATTCAATCATAGCTACTGAAAAAGCGTATCTCGTTACACTCAAATCTCATATAATGTCTATACCATTGACAGACCTTTACTTGCAAAATCGGATGTTCAAAGGATATGTTGTGAATAAGAAGGTAGGACTCACACACACAACACAAAAACACACACACAAAACACCAACCAACCACAAAAACGTAGACGCGCATGCATAACGTCACCGAAGTGAGAAAAGGAACAGAGAGAGGACGAGTACAGAGAGAGAGAGAGTACGACAAAGACACGAACGACGGAGAGAGCAGTTACATTATTATTTATTACATATCAACACACAGACAAACCAATCATGCCGCGGCTTATGCAGGCACTGTCGCGCGCAAAAGAGGACAGAAGAAGCGGAGAAGGATACGTGGAAGTTTTGCGCGGAACGGGGTCGAGTAAAGTCTATCGAAGGATGAGAGAGAGAGAGAGAGAGAGAGAGAGAGAGAGAAGAGACAGACAGACAGACAGACAGACAGACAGACAGACAGACAGACAGACAGACAGACAGAGACAGACAGACAGACAGAGACAGAGCAGACGACAGAGACAAGTACAGAGACAGAGGACAGACACAGCAGAGACAGAGGGAGAGAGACAGAGTAAGACGAGGGGGGGGGGTGACCTGACGTCAGCTAATATTTTTGAGTCGATTTTATAATAGGTTTGATGCTCTCAAAAGCAAAACAAAGCAACAAACAAACAACAGGCAAACGAAAACAAACAGCAAAACAAAACAAAGACACGAAGAAATTGGAGAGAGGAGAGAGAGAGAGAGAGAGAGAGAGAGAACTTAACTGAGGGGTACATGACCAGAAACCTTGTTTGGGAGTAAGGGAGTAAGTGGATGGGTGGGTGTTAAGGAACGGAAGGGTTCGAATCCATACATCCCCTGCTCTCTCAGCAACCGCCCCCTCCCTCCCCTCCCCCTTTCACACACACGCCTCATCTCTTCCATGGACATAAGTATTCGGTGGCGTCTACCTGGGGTACTTGTGGCCGTTGGAGGGGTGGGTACTAGAGTCACAAGTGGTCCTTGCTTTTATGTGTGTGTTTGTTGATGATGTTTTTCACCAGGGGTAGGGGGGTTGGGCATGTGTCTCCGTTTGTGTGCGTGTGGAGAGAGAGAGAGAGAGAGAGAGAGAGAGAGAGAGAGAGAGAGAGAGAGAGAGAGAGAGAGAGAGAGAGAGAGAGAGACAGACAGACAGAGAAGAAGCAGAGACAGAAGACAGAGACAGAGACAGAGACAGAGACACAGAGACACAGAGACACAGAGAGAGAGACAGACAGACAACAACAGACAGACACAGACAGAAGACAGACAGACAGAGACAGCGACAGAAACAGAGAGGAGACAGAGAAGAGAGACAGAGAGACAGAACAGAGAGATGGGTGAGAGTGTGAGAGACAGAGAAAGACAAACATGCACTGACAGATAAAACACATGGACAACAGCAAAAAACCACCAAACTCTAAATATTCTGGCTATTATTCAATTATTTGATTAGTGTGTTGTTAAATGGGGACGTACCGACGAAAACACACAAAATCAGAAACTAACTCTTCGCTTCCCACACAGTCAAGGAATTCGTTTATTATAAAGAAAATCCCAGAGATCCCTTTATCATTGCACTAAACACAGCAGCGATACCCACCACCCTATCATTCTACCAACATTTAAGCACACAAGCTCACCTCCTTATCATGGCACTGTTAAGTAGTGCAAAGGGGAAATTTTCTGTTTGCTTATCTTAACACACAAAGATGCTTACTCACAGCATTATGTGTAACGGAAACCAAACCTGCTCTCTCATTCCTTTTTGATATGATTATAAGGATGTCTACTCACATAAGTCGGAATGCAGCT
>CM060329.1:34052235-34054735 GCA_030674155.1 Stramonita haemastoma | reverse complement strand
TGCATGAGCATTTAACTTAATATATCATTTACTGCCTATGTTGCACATTGTATTCCGATAAATGGAGTCATTGCACATCCATAAAAGATTACACATACTATAATATGGAACCATGGTTCTTATATACATCAGTGAGAAGGGCATCAAATTGATAGACTAATGGCTACTTTTTATAATCTATTATTTGTTCATGCAAACAAATACCAGGTTTACATCTAATTTATAAGTGTTTTTCTAGTGTTAGTGCAATGTAAGTCAAAGCTTCTTCCCCCTTTCTTCGTGAGTACCAGAAAAAAAGGAGATTTTTTCTCAGATTTGATTTTATTTCTCAATGAAAATACACTCTTGCCTTTCCTGTCAAACTGCATGCAAAGTATCAAACATGCATGATAAATTTTTCTATACATTACACCAATAAAATTATCAGAAAAGTTAAATTAAGAAACAAACAAGCTCTTGATGCAGTACCGAAAACAGAAGCATCAGATAACTTGACATTAGATACTTGAACAGAAAAATAGTGGTGTCCACAGGTTTACTTGTTTTCATCTTCATTTCTCGCTCATGTAGTCTTCTTTCACGGATATCTGCTGAGTCTCAACACTGCCGGCAACAAGTGTCTATCCATGTTCCCCCAACAATAAACAAACTACAGGCAGATGAGATTTGGCCCAGGACCAGGGGCAATAAGGCTGGAGGCCAGAACAAGGGACTGTATTGACGTGTAATCGCAAAAAACAGAGTGATGTCCTCTGGAGTTGTTTCGCTCATCTATCGTTTCTTGTACTGATATTGCTTGTTTGGTTTTCCGGGCTGTCTCTGTTTATTCATTATTTGTTTCCCTTATCCTACTTTATGCAACTTTTTCCATATAGCCCCTCACCTCACTTTCTCTCTCTCTTTCCCATTCAGTCATTGCTTGCTTCCTCTCGCCAATCCTCTCTTACTCATAGGTTTTCTCAGAGACAATTTACAACCCAGGAAGGGTATAGACAACAGCAGTCTTTTCAAGCAAAAGGGTTTGCTCAGTGTGATTGTATGTAAGAGAGACTGTGAGCTGTAGGACTGGGCTGAAACCTTGAGAGCAAACACTGATGGTCAAAGTATTGCTGTGTTTACTGTGACAGGCCCTTTAGTAAATCATTGTTGAACTACTACCTCTGATACTAATACAACACTACTGCAACTGCTACTGCTGCTGCAGTAGTTACTATTGCTGCTGCCACTATTATAATTACCATTACTATTACCACTAAATTTAACCCAGCAACCAGTACTGCTGCTACTGTTGCAGGTATATTTTTTTTAGGATTTAACTATATCAAAATATTTTATTCATGTTTCATAACTTCTAATTCATGAAACTCATGATCCAGTGATAACTACCACATAGGCTTGGGTCTCAGCTGAGATGCCCATTTGAGTGGATTTTTGCTCTAGTGTTAACACTGGTACGGTTTTCATTCAATTAAAGTCCTCCACTTGAGACTATAAGCTAAGATCCTATGTGTGAATGTATATAAAACATCCTGAATATGCATTAAAGCCTTAGATGGAAAAGAAGTCTAGCTATGGTTAATGGCATGGATAACATGAAGAAACCCAGCATGTATAACTGCTACCTGGAGAGGGATGGGCTCCACCAGATTTCCACTGGCTCAAGGCATACTGCCTGAAAAATTGACAGTTATACTCAATAACTTCCCTAAAAGTTAAGCAAGAAGTCAAAACGTCAGTCCTTCAGAGAAAAAAGAATTTTCTTTAAAATGTTATGATTTTTTTTTGAGGAGATGCAGTAGTAAAACAAGTGACATGTGGACTGACTTTTTGGCAACAGTTACCAGAACTACTTTTTAAAGGATGTGAACTAGGAAAGGACACTATTTTCTGTTCATCACTCCCGCTACCTCTCTTATTGTAAGATTTAAAGAATTATGAATTGAAGGTACAGTAATCACAAAAGGGGTCCTCCATACATTGCTTCTCTGATCTGTGATAACTGCAGAGCTTTCTCTGTTGGGAATAAATGAGTCTACCTGGTGTGTTTTATCTGCAACAACATGGATAAGCAGGTGCAGTTTCCGGAAATAGTTAGGTAGTGTCTTTTTCTTTTTGTTTCTGTCAGTATAATGCTTATAAGTAAACATAAAATAGATAAAAGGGGGAGGCAGAATCTATATTAGAATTAAATTTGTGGCTTTATTTTTAGATTGTGGAACTTTTCTGTGCTAATCATTACTAGATTGCCTGATTGTAATGTTTGATAATTATTTTCACAAACTATTTATAAATTTGAGATGCTTCATAACTCAATAGTATAACATAAGATTCACATTGTATGGAATTGTTATATTCTGCAATTGTTTTGATATAAACACTGGTATAGCGAATGATATTTTGAATATGTAACAATTCACATAGTGAGCATTTTAATGAAAAAAATCCGTTTTTTATTACATTTTTTCTGAATACCATAAAGAAAAAAACTTAAATACAATAT
>CM060329.1:34019735-34044735 GCA_030674155.1 Stramonita haemastoma | reverse complement strand
AACAACAAAATCCAAATTGGAACTTTGAGTCCAAAAAAAACACCGTTGTCATTGCTGTTGTTGTTCTTCTTGCTGCTGCTGTTGCTGTTATTGATAGTGCTGTTGTTGCTGCTGCATAACTCCAAATGCTACAGAGATACTACAACCAATCCCTCCATCCAACTCACCCCCCCACTCCAATCCCTCTCTCATCATTTGCATATTGATGAATTCCGCACAAAAGAAGCGATTTTCCGGATTTGCCAAAAGCTCATCTGCATTTAAATGGAACAAGAAATGTTACATTATTTTTCACAACGCTTTTTTTTTGGTCTCTCTCTCTCTCTCTCTCTCTCCTCTCTCTCTCTCTCCTCTCCATTTGAGCAAAAATTGAATTATTTAACCTTCACAGAAGAAACTATTGTACTTCAGCTACAATACTTCAGCGATAATATCATATTCCCTTCTGTTGTCTGAGTGTGTGTGTATGTGTGTATGTGTGTGTGTGTGTGTGTGTGTGTGTGTGTGTGTGTGTGTGTGTGTGTGTGTGTGTGTGTGTGTGTGTGTGTGTGTGTGTGTGTGTGTGTGAGTGTGTGTGTCTGTGTGTGTGACGTGTGCGTGTCTCCCTCCCTCCCTCCCTCCCGCTCCCTCCCTCCCTCCCTCTCTAGGTATTTTGTACAGCCAATCTTGCTACTGTCAAAAGCTGACGAAAGACCAGAAAACTTCAGAGGGAAGGGGGTGGGGTGGGAGAGAGAGGATGGACAGAAAGAAAGAAAAGTGGCCATCAATATTGACATATAACACGTCACTCTCCCACCCTCCAGTTGCAAGCCCTGTGTTGTCTTTTGTTGTTTGTTTGGCATGGTAAAAAGGGGGAGAGAGAGAGAGAGAGAGAGAGAGAGAGAGAGAGAGAGAGAGAGAGAGAGAGAGAGAGAGAGAGAGAGAGAGAGAGAGAGAGAGAATGAATGAATGAATGAATAATCTTTATTTTTCAAGGGTAACAGAGTAAGTATTACATACTTTTTTTCATCCGCCCTTGCCCTGATCAGGGAATAAAGCTAAGAAACCCCCTCCCTACCCCTACATACCAGCATCACCACCAGAAGCAGTTCAACCAATATTTTAAAAGAAGAAAACAGAATACATTCAACAAAACGCGTCATCCTAACTGGATACACTGATAATTATTTAAACAAAAAAATGATATAGCAAAAAATATTAAAAAATAGCTAATATTTAGGACCATGAGACAGAAGGCATTAACAAATCTATAATGCATGAGCGTGTGAGTGTGTGTGTGTGTGTGAGAGAGAGAGAGACAGAGAGAGAGAGAGAGAGAGAGAGAGAGAGAGAGAGAGAGAGAGAGAGAGAGAGAGAGAGAGAGAGAGAGAGAGAGAGAGAGAGAGAGCATCTTCAAGTTACATCGTCATCAAAACAAACCAGACTACAAAATATGTCAGAAGACTCACACTTCTATTTAAAATAAAAAATAAATTAAAAAAAAAAAAAAATCAATGAAACCTAGATCTATAAGCTCACAATGTGGCCAAATCTAACAAGGAATAGAAAACCCCGAAAAGCAACACACACACACACACACACACACACACACACACACACACACACACACACACACACACACACACACACACACACACACACACGAAAGGGAAAAAAAAAGGATTATATAAAAGAAATGTCAAATACGAGCGAAGCAACATTCAAAGTTATAAATCAAACTCAATGCTTTAAAAGATAATATATATATACTTATGAAAATGAGAAAATAGCAAATATTCATCAGGACCATTAAACATAAGGCATTACAAATCTATAGGCCAAAACATTCATATGAAAAAGAATACATTCCATGTGTGTGTGTGTGTGTGTGTGTGTGTGTGTGTGTGTGTGTGTGTGTGTGCGCGCGCGTGCGTGCGTGTGCGTGTGTGTGTGTGTGTGTGTGTACCCGCGCGTGTGTGTGTGTGTGTGAGTGAGTGCGTATGTGCGTGCGTGTGTGCGTGCGTGCGTGCGCGCGCTCATGTGTGTGTATGAGGGGGGGGGGGGGGGAACAAGCAAAGAAGGCAAAAGGGAAAAAGAAAGGCACTCGAAAAACAAACATAAAGACCCTTAAACACACAAAAAACCCTAAATACAATTCGTATCTCTATATTTTAACAGTGAATACAATTTCAATTCAAATTTCAATAAGAACCAAAACATTCCTATCCAATGATAAGGTTAGGATTGCATATGTGGAAGTGGAAGATGAGGGGGGGGGGGGGGGGCATCTTCAAGTTACATGAAGATCAAAACATACCAGTCAATAAAGTATTTTAAAGCACCCACATAACACTTCTATACACAATAATTATCATCAAAGAAACCTGTAAGCTCACAACATGGCCAAGCCTTACAATGATAAGAAAAATCCCGAAAGCAAAACAACAAACAAAAAAGCAAAATTATATAAAAGAAATATCAAATAGGAGCCAAACAACATTTAAGGTTATAGAAAACAGTTTTAAATCAAATTCAATACATTGAAAGATTAAAATATACTAATGAAGAGGAAGGGGAAAATGCAATAATTCAGGACGATTGTATACAAGGCATTACAAATCTATAAGCCCAAAACATTTATATGAAAAGTAATATATTCCGTGTGTGTGTGTGTGCGTGTGTGTGTGTGTGTGTGTGTGTGTGTGTGTGTGTGTGTGTGTGTGTGTGCGTGCGTGCGTGCGTGCGTGTGTGCGTGCGTGCGTGCTTCCGTGCGTGCGTGCGTGAGAAATCAGAGAGAGAGAGAGAGAGACAGAGACAGAGAGAGAGAGACAGAGAGACAGAGACAGAGACAGAGACAGAGACAGAGAGACAGAGAGAGAGAGAGGGGAGAGGGGGGAGAGAGGGGGAGAGGGGGAGAGAGGGAGGGGGTAGAGAAGATATATACATTACCGATCTCTCCCTTTTCATTTTCTGTTCTCCCACTACCCCCCCCCCCCCCTTCCAACCTCCCAGCTCTGTCTGTCTGTCTCTATCCACCTTCACTCTCATTCCTTCCCTTTCCCCCTTCCCCTTTTTCTCTCTTCCCTCTCTATCTACTATCTGTGTGTCTCTCTTTTTCTCTCATCCACCCCCTCTCATCTTGTTTCCTTTCTCCCTCCCTCTGTCCTCCACCTCTCTCTTTCCCATGTCCTCTCTCCTTCCTCTTCCTCTTTCCCTTCCTCTCTCTCTCTCTCTCCTCTCTCTCTCCTCTCGCTCTCCTCTCTCTCTCTCTCTCTCTCTCTCTCTCCTCCTCTCTCTCTCTCCTCTCTCTCCCCCTCCTCTCTCCCCCTCTCTCTCTCTTTCTTCTCCTTGTCCCCTCCCTCTCTGTCTATCTGTCTGTTTCCCTCTCCCTTCCTTTCTGTCTTTCTCTCACTCTTTCCAATTCCAGATTTTTTTTCCACAGTCAGTTTTCCAACTGTCAAAATCTGACAACGGACCAGGAAACTTCAGAAAAAAAACAACCCCAACTAGAAAAGAGGGCATCACTGCTGACATATAACAAGTCACCTCGCCCCCCTCCCTCCCTCCCTCCCCCACCCTTCCACCGTCCAAGCACCGTGTTGTCTGTTGTTGTTTATTTGGGTTGGTGGCGAGGAGGAGTAAGGAGGGTGGGTGGGGGGTCGGGAGAGAGAGGGGGGGGGTCGGGAGAGAGAGAAAGGGATGGAGAGAGAGAGAGAGAGAGAGAGAGAGAGAGAGAGAGAGAGAGAGAGAGAGAGAGAGAGAGAGAGAGAGAGAGAGAGAGAGAGAGAGAGAGAGAAGATGGGGAGAGAGAGATGGAGACAGACAGGGAGGGAGGGAGGGAGGGAGAGAGAGAGAGAGAGAGAGAGAGAGAGAGAGAGAGAGAGAGAGAGAGAGAGAGAGAGAGAGAGAAGAGAGAGACAGACAGACAGACAGACAGACAGACAGACAGACAGACAGACAGACAGACAGACAGAGAGGGAGGGGGGGGGGGGGGGGGAGGAAATCAGTTTTTCTTTCTTTTTTTTTCTACCCCCTTTACTTTCTCAATTGTTGACTATAATGACAACTTGCTACAAAAGCAGATAAGCAGTCTAGTGGTAGGAAGCACCCTTACCCAAAACCTAAAAGTATTGCATTGTATTGCATTGAATTGTATTGTCTGATTCCTGTTTTCTTCTTCTTCTTCTTCTTCTACCTTCACTAGCCATGCAAAAGTTTCGTCCGGTCTGGATGGCAAAGTCTGCAGTGTGTCGCAGTGACAATGCTGATTCCCTAGAGTGTTTTTTTGTTTTTCTTTGTTTTGTTTTCTACTTGAAGCTCTATTGGGCCGGGCCACATCTGGTGTGATTCCCGTTTCAAACTCGATACTTAACTTCGTTCTCTAAGATGCCTAAGGGTGGGAAGTTCGAATCCCTTGCTGATCTGTCAATTTCAGGGGATTTTCTTCTCCAATTAACATTGGTACAGACTGCAGTTCTCCAAAAGTCCTTTTGTTGAAACTGTATGGTATGATCCCCACAGCAGAAAGAAAGAATAAAAAGAAATTGAGAGTATTTACAGAAGTTGGCGGTGTTTGTACAGGAAGTGGTGACATCATATTCTTTAGAGCAAACACTGTGTTGCACATGTCATGGGCAGAAAAAGGAGAAGAAAAATCGCTATTTTCCTTTTTCTCAAAATCAAGTTATCGAAGGCTAAGTTTCGAAACTCAAACCGTCATCGCCACACATCTTGCTGCCTACAAGCATAGCAGGCTCACACTCTGAGTTTTCATGTGCCAAGCAAGGGGGACTAAGGGGAGTTAAGGGTAAACGTTCAGGTGTCTGTGTAATAATGAAGTGGGGAGGGGCACAGTCTGTCCCTGACTCTCTGTCCCTCTGTCTCTTCGATTCTGGTCTGTGTTTGCCTCTTTGTCTCCGTTTCTCTGCGAGTGTCTTTCTCTTTCATTCATTCATTCATTCATTCATTCATTCATTCATTCATTCATTCATCTATTCATTCATTCATTCATTCATTCATTCATTCATCCATTCCATTTTCATTCTATTTCCTCTCTGTCTATGGCTGCCTGTATTTCCCCTCTGTCTCTGTCTGTCAGTCTGTATCTCCTGTCTGTCTCTGTCTGTCTGTTTATATGTCTCTATCTCTGACAGTGTGTACGTGCAAGCTTGTAAGTGTACAGTGTATATGCATGTAAATATTCGTGGGCCATGTATGTGTGTGTGTGTGTTTGTGTACGTGTGTGCGTGGTGCGTGCGTGCATGTACGTGTGTGTGTGCGAGTTAGGAAAGAGGGTGAAGCTCCAGGCAGGGAACACAAGCTAATAGTCTTGATGTCTGCTCTCCTGTCCAGAGATTTCACCCATCGCACCACTGAAAACAAACAGTGGGAGCAAGGCTCGCCCCTGTAGATGGGCTTTGATGTTGCTTTGGGTGGAGGGGCTTCTAGTGGCCACTTTCTGACCCCTCAGAACCTACCCCCCGCCCCCTCCACACACACATGGACGTACACACACACAACACACACACAACACACATGGACGTACACACACTCACAAACACACACACATACACACGCGTGCGCACGCGCATGCACATGCATTCAGGCACGCGCACATATTCTTTCTCTACTCTCTCTCTCTTCCTCTCTCTCTCTCTCACACACACACACACACACACACTCACACACACACACCACACAACACGCACACACATGTGCATCACACACGAGCGCGCCACACACACACACACACACACACACACACACACACAGATCTTCCCCTCCCTTCTTCTTCTATCCTTTCCCGTTTCCAGTCTTCTTTATGTATGTATGTATCTCCTTTAGTTTTGCCTGTACAAGTTTCGTTGTGAATCTGATATCGTTGTCATGCCTTAAAGGTTTGTTTGCTTCTCTGATGTTGTCGCTGCCTTTTGCGCCGTGTTGCGTTCAGGTTTTGTTGTGTGTTTGTTGTTGTGTTGTGTGTTTGGTGTGTAGTGTTGTGTGTTGTGTGTGTGTTGTGTGTGTGTTGTGTGTGTGGTTGTTGTCATGTATCCTGAAGTGATTAGTGTGTGATGTGTGTGTGTGTGTGTGTGTGTGTGTGTGTGTGTCTTGTATTCTGAGTGTGTTGTGTTGTGTGTGTGGTGTGTGTGTGTGTCTGTGTGTTTGTGTCTGTGTGTTGTGTTTTGTTGTTCTGTTTCTTGTGTGTCTGGTGGTGTGTGTGTGTCTGTGTCTGTATGTTTAATGCGTGTGTGAGCGTGTGCAAGGGCAGTGGGGGCTTTAACTGCTTTGCAGCCATTATTGTCATATTCAGCTGAGAACTTCACCAGGAACAGTGGGGTTTTGTTTTCTCTCTGTAGGCTTTCTGCTTCTGTTTCTCCTACTTCAACAAAATTTCAAAACAACTTACACATGAAATCTCGCTTTCCCGTCTAGCACTCAGACCATCATTCAAAGGGTAGTTAGTGGAAAAGTGGAGACAACAAACTCTGAAATTTGGGTGGGCATTTCGATTTTCAGACGAATGTGTTGGCCAATGGACAAGGGTTGGAAAGGCGAAATGGGAAAAGGGGGGGGGGGGGGGGGTGTCGGGGGGACAAGGGAAGGCTGCCGGAGAGGAGGGGGGGGGGGCGAGAATTGGGGCGAAAGTGAGGTGGGTGACGATTCAAAAGGGGAAGGCGCTAAGAAACAGACGTGCTGAGAAGTCTTACTCTCGGAGTCTGGAACACTTGGAGAGTTCTAAATGACCATCCATTGAAAAAGTCAGTAGGAGGCTTGCTGCAAGCTATGTGATGTGTCAGTGTCAAAAGAACTAGAATTTGTGTGCAGGCTTCAAAAAGGTTGGTTTTGTTTGTTTTGAATACTTAAAAAGACTTTTAAGAAAACCATGGCATGCACACAACATTTAACAATATTCGAACTATGTGATATTATACTAGAAAAAACATCAGCAGTTAAAAGGTATGAAAATACCACAAAAACTTATAACCCACATCTTTCACATACAATTAAAAAAAAAATAATGTTAAGCCTAAACTATGGCAACTGTCAAAAGGAAGTCACAAAGACAGTCAACGAGAAATACAAACAATGCAAGGAAATTCACAAGACAATTGTCAAGAGGAAATTCACAAGACAATTGTCAGAAGGAAATTCACAAAGGCAATTGTCAGAGAGGAAATTCACAAGACAATTGTCAGAGAGGAAATTCACAGACAAGAGAAGGAAATCAAGCATTGTCAGAGAGAATAAGACAATTAGATCACAAAATAAATTTCAGAGAGGAAATTCACAAAACAATTGTCAGAGTGGCAATCCACAAAGACAATTATCAGAGAGGAATTAACAAGACAATTGTGAGAGAGAGGAAATTGACAAAGACCATTGTCGGAGAGAGGAAATTCACAAAGACACAAACAAGTAAACACCCAAAGCAACAAACAAACCAGCCAAGCAATCAGCCAACAACTAACAAACCAGCTAGCCATCATACCAACCAGCCAACCATCAAACCAGGCAACTAGCGTCAACAACAACGACAACATTTAAGCCAGAGAACAAGCTTCACTACTTTTCAGACCCCAAATCCGCCTTTAGTCATTACCCCTACCCCCTCCGAAGAGTAGCTATATTTCCACAGGTTTCCCTCCCACACAACCCCTCTCCATTCCTAATTATTAATTTTGTGAAGTGTTATTCTCTAATGCTATCTATTATTATCATTTTATCTTTTTTTTCAGCCATTTATTTTTCTATTTTTCCTGTTTTTTTTTTTTTTTGTTTGACTTTTCGTTTTAAAAAACATTATTTTTAGGAAAGAAGGTACAGCACATTTTGACACTAAGAGATGACCATACAAAAGCAGGAACTAATCTGGCGGAGTGACCTACCGGCAGCGGCGAGCAAGACAAATGAGCTATCAGATCATGCAGAGATGGTGTGCACACTGTGTAGTCTTATGCTGAAAAGGAACAAAAACTAAAAAAAAGAGGGAGCAGGGTAGGAAACAGGGGTAGTGGGTGGGTGGGTCTGTCTACAGATGAAACAGACCAGAGATGGTCTGTGCCAGTAGGTGATGGACATCTGTGTGTTATGAGCAGTATCCTGGTAGCTTGATGAAATAGTGACAGTGGCGGTGAGGAAAATAGTTGCACGTGAACTTCGTACCTGGAGACTTGTATAATAAAGAAACTAACTAGACTGTTGTCTGGTTGGTAGGTGGGCTGGTGGGTTGTCAGTTGGTTGATTGGTTGATTGGTTGGCTGTGGATGGGAGGGAGGGTTGGTTAGTTTTGTTGTTGGTTGGTTAGTTTGTTGTTGTCGTTGTTGCTGTTGCTGTTGTTGTTGTTGTTGTGTGTGTGTTGTTGTGTGCGTGTGCGTGTGTGTTGTATGTATGTATGTATGTATGTATGTATGTATGTATGTATGTATGTATGTATGTATGTATGTATGTATGTATGTATGTATGTATGTAATGTATATGTGTGTTGGGGGTTATCTTTAGCCTTTTCTCTCTTCTCTGCTCTCTCTTCTTCTCTCTCTCTCTCTCTCTCTCTCTTCTCTCTCTTCTCTTCCTCTTCTCTACTTCCAACATAATCGGTCGCTTTCTATGTTTATGTGTTTAGCATTGATTGTTTTCGTTTCTTGCTTCTTCATTTGCTTCTTTATTTGCTCTTTTTTTTAACTTTGATTTATTTCTATTTCTACCACCCCCACCCCCCCCCCTCTCCCTCTCTCTCCTCCTCTCTCTCTCTCTCCTCTCTCTCTCTCTCTCTCTCTCTCTATCTCTCTCTCTCTCTCACTTTCTCTCTTTTCCCGCAGTTAAAGATCATTTTCAGCTTTTACCTTATTTCTTTATTTGTTCATTTTTTTTTTTGCTTTTTGCTTGCTAGCTTCTTTGCTTGTTATTTGCTACAACTTGATTTATTATGATCTTTTCTTCTATCCTCTTCTTTATTCTATCTCTATCCTGCCTTCACCTCTCTCTCTCTCTCTCTCTCTCTCTTTCTCTCTCTCTCCCTCTCTCTCTCCTCTCTTCCCCCCCCTTAAATCATTTTTTCCGTGTAGTGACCGGTAACTTTCACCTTATGTTTGTTTTGTTTTCGTTGTTTTGTGTGTTTGCTTCTTCATTTGTTTTTTTTCTCTGATTTTTGATTTATTTCTAGATGTGTTTCAGTTTTCTCTCTCCCACTTCTCTCTTCTCTGTCTCCTCTCTCTCTCTCCTCTCTCTCTCTTTCTCCTCAATTTTCCCCCTTACAGTACACATTCCTTTCTTCAAATGTTTATTTCTTTATTATTCATTGCTATTTGTTTTTTTTGTTTTCTTTGTTTGCTTGTTTATTTGCTTTCTCTCCCCTACTTCTGATCTATTTATGGATATCTCTCTCTCTTCTCTCTCTCCTCTCTCTCTCTCTCTCTCTCTCTCTCTCTCTCTCTCTCTCTCTCTCTCTCATGACCTGACGTTTCCTGACATCGCAGAGCAGACAAGGAGGAGACAAGCCCCTATCGGCTGCGTGTTTCACGTGCATTTATAATCGTCAGTGTGTCTCTCCTCCACCGCCCCCATGCCCTCACCCTCTCTCCTCTCCCTCCCCCTTCTCCCCCTCTTACACCCTGTATATCTCCCTTTCCGACTTTAAACCAGTATTTCTTCAGTTGCGCATCTCCACTCCTCCCCCACCCCCCCCCCCTCCCCCCGTATCTGTTCTAAACGTGTGTAGATCTAGATTAGAA
Source organism: Stramonita haemastoma (assembly GCA_030674155.1). Taxonomy (NCBI): domain Eukaryota; kingdom Metazoa; phylum Mollusca; class Gastropoda; order Neogastropoda; family Muricidae; genus Stramonita; species Stramonita haemastoma. The sequence goes on along the minus strand of CM060329.1, from coordinate 34,035,028 downwards.
GACTTTTCGGAATGTGCATCTTGGATGATTAGTTGGGTAGGTGGTTGGTTGATGGGTTGGGGGTGGATCGTTGCTTGGAATGGGGAAGTGAGTGAATGAATGGTTGTTGGTTGGTGGGTTGGTTGACTGATTGTCTTTTGGTTTCGAACGTGAACGTTAAGTTACTGAATGGTTCAGTAAATGAATGAATCAGCCAATGTAAGAGTTTTATCGAATTTCTTTTTGTTTGTTACTTATTTAGCTATCAGTATTTCAGTTCTTAAGCTAGCCTGCCATTAGCTAGTTCAGTCACGCAAGAATTTAACCAGTTAGCTAAATAGTTGGCTAGTCATGTAATCAGTCAACCACCGAATTAGTTTTATTGTTTTAAAGTCTTGCCATCCCTACATTTTTTCCTTTGCCTACTACTGCTCCCACTCCCCCCCCCCCCGTCCCATCACCTACCCTTACCCCCCCTCCCAACCACCCCACTGCATTTTTTTTTCATTCTTGGCACTGTACCCTGATGGAGAGTCTTTGCAATCTCGGAAAGGCAAAAGGACATCACATCTACACAATCCTCTCCACTTCTGGTCGTGTAGCACTGCCCATCATAATTCCTCAATCCACTTTTCCCTGTATTGCTGAGTGCTCACACGATCTCTGAAACGACTTTTTTCTTGATTTCTGTTAATTAGCCACCCCCACCCTCCTGCTCCTGTCCTCTATCTTTTTCCTATCCTCTCTATTTCTGTCTGTGGGCTGTGTTACCTCTGTGTGTTTTCTCTCTCTTAGATTTGTCTTTCCTCCCTCTCTTCCTCTCTCTCTTTCTTTATCTCTTGCTTTCCCTCTCTTCTCTTTTTCTCCCTCCTGTATATCAATCAATCAATCAATCATCAATCAATCATCTCATCAATCATTAATATTATATTAATCATTCCCTCTCCCTATCTTCTCTCTCATCCTGTGTCTTTATCTCCTTCCATAATACCCTTTCTCTCCCTACCTTTTCTCTCCCCCTTTCCCTTCCTCCCGTGTGTGTGGTGTGTGTGTGGTGTGTGTGGTGTGGTGGGGTGTGTGTGTGTGTGTTGTGTGTGGGTGTGTGTGTGTGGTGTTGTGGTCTGTGATGTGTGTGTGTCTGTGGTTGTATTTGTGTGTGTGTGTGTGTTGTGTGTGTGTGTGTGTTGTGTTGTTGTGTGTTGTGTGTGTGTGTCTGTTTTCGGTGGTTGCTTTTGTTTTATTTCACTCTTTCCCTCAACGTCTACTCCTCCCCCCACCTCTCTTTCCCTCTCTCTCCCTCCCCTTTCTATCTCACCTCCTCTCTCTCCATTTCTCCCTGTTCTTTCTGTGTTTCTTTCCTGTTTCTGTTTCATACATTCACACTATGCACACAACTGCACACATGCATGCGTGCATGCGCACACACGGATATAGCATTATCTCTCCTCTCTCTCTCTCTTCTCTCTCTCTCTCTCTCTCTCTCTCCTCTCTCTCTCTCCCACACACACACAAAGCATTCAACACACACACTCCACTCTCTCCCTCTCTGTCTGTGTGTTTGTTCGTTTGCCTGCCTACCCGCATCTGTGTCTGTCCTGTGACAAGTGCTTTCTCTATCTCTCTGTCTCTCTCTTTCTGTCTGTCTGTCTGTCTCTTTTCTCTCTCTCTCTCCTCTCTCTCTCTCTCTCTCTCTCTCTCTTCCTCTCTCTCTCTCTCTTCTCTCTCTCTCTCTCTCTCTCTCTCTCTCTCTCTCTTTCTCTCTCTGTGTCCGTCTGTCTGTCTGTCTGTCTCTCTCTCTCCCCTCTCTCTCTCTTTCCACTCCCTATCTCTATCTCTCCCAAACGCTCTCAAAGCAAAAGAGATACAGAGGTAAAAAAAAAAAGGAAAAGAAAAGAAGAAATAGACGGAAGAAAATGATGCACATGCAATGTGAAAAATGCCTGTACCAGCAGGTATGAGGATTATTAGCAGTGCAGAAAAGAGTGACTGGCCACCAGCCAAAACGCCTTGGCAAATTGCAACTTATTGTCTAGAAAATGAACATCCTCTCCACTCCAACTGCATTCTCTCCCCCCCCCCCTCCTTCGCTCTCCCCTTCTCTCTCTCTCTCTCTCTCTCTCTCTCTCTCTCTCTCTCTCTCTCTCTCTCTCTCTCTCTCTCTCTCCTCTCTCTCTCTCTCTCTCTCTCTCTCTTCTCGCCTTGCACATAGCATCTTATTATGTGCATGTTATAGTTTTCGTCATAAGAGTGTATACACTTTGGCATCTTTCCCTGCCTTTTATCAAGGGTATGGTTCTTGTGTTTTGTGAGTGTCGGTGTAGTTTGCGTGTTTGTTGTTTTGTGAGATTACTGAACCTCTCTTGTACTCTCTATCTGTTCGGCTTTTGTGTTTGTTTGTCTACCTGTCTGTCTGTCTCTGTCTATCTGTCACGTATCCCTATGCATTCCTCTCTGCCTTCTCCCTCCATCTGTGTGTGTTTGGATATTTTTCTTTCTTTTTCCCTCTCTGTCTATCTGCCTACCTTTGTATGTGTACTGTCCTCTCTCTCTCTCCCTTTATCTCTGCCTGTGTGTCTGTCTGTCTGTTGCTCGGGTCCCCCCTCCCCCCTCTCTCTCTGTACCAGTCTTTCTGTGGCTCTCTTTTGCACTTTCCCATTTTTCCTTTTTACCTTATGTGTGTCTCTACTTTCTGTATTCATCATCAGGAAAAAGTCATCACCATTGCAGCAATCATCACTATCTTTGCAACCATCATTATCAGCAGCATCCTCATCATCATTACCATCATCATCAACATCGTCATCATCATCATCATCATTACCGCAATCATCACCATCTTTGCAATCTTCATCATCTAAAAGTAACAGCGGCAACTCAGCATGCGGCTCTTTTGGTTGTGCACGCGCAATGAAATGCATGAATGCATGAAATTTATGAACCTTGGTTTAGGTTTGTCCGTGTGTGTGTGTCTCAGGGTGTGCATTTATCTAATGTATTTATTTATTTATTTATTTATTTATTTATTCTTTATCTATTATATCAAGGGTAATGGAATAAGCACTCGTGTGCTTTTTTACATCCAGTCCCTGTGTGTATGCAGGGTTTTTTTTAAAAAATTTTTTTATATGTTCCCACCCCGGGGGCCCAAAGGCCTACTCTTTCGACACGCGGAAAAAGGATTTAAAAAGGGTTTGGTGCGCAAAATTTTTTTGCGTGCGTTCGCAACGGGCCTCGGTTTATTAGTTCATCCCAAGGGGCTTTTGGGGTAAGTGGGTCAGAAAAAATGATAACTCCTGGGGAAAAATTTTTCCCCCCCAACGGGAATCGAACTCGGGTCTCTTTAAAAAAATTTAGGGGCAATTTTTGACCACTAGGCTATCCCCTCCCCGTTATGTATTTTTTGTCTTCGGGGGGTTGTCTGTCTGTCTGTCTGTTGTCTGTTTTTTCTTTTCTGTCTGTTTTTTTTTTTTTCCCCCCCGGGTTTTTAGATTTTAAAAAGCACGTGGTTCGTGCACATACACACCACCCCACAACACAACACCACACACACAAAACACACAACACACACACACACACCCCCACCCCGGGGCCCCTTTTTTCATGTCTATTTTTTGGGAAAAAGTTTTTTCCGCCAAAATTAATGTCTTTTTTTCCCAAGCTTAATGGTGAAGAAAAAAAAACAAAAGGGGGGAATTTTTGGGGAAAAATTTTTAAAAACCCCAAAAGGGAAAAAAAAAAAAAAACCCCCCCCTTTACTTTTTTTATGGCAAAATTTTTAGTCCTTTTTTAAAAAAAAGCCCCCCAAAAAATTTCTGACAAAAACGGGGAAAAATGGTTGGCCTTTTCCGTGGCCCCCCTCAGACATGGCACTGCTCTCTCCCTTACCTTTTCCCTTTTTGGGGAAAATTTTCCCCCGGGCAGACTGGGGCCCTGGGGCGGGATTGGGGGCAGAAGAAAAAGGGGGGGGGAAAGGGGGAAAGGGTTTTTTTTGCTTGTTGGGGGTTTGGGTTTGGAATTAAATGCTAAAGGGTTTTTTTCCCGGGCTGACAAAACCCCCCCTGGGTTGGGCTGATTGGGGGAAAGTCATTTGATTTTGCTTTCTTGGTGGGCTGTTTCCCCGTTACAATTTGGGGAAAAAATTGGGTTTTTTATCAATTTTTTATTGTGGGGAAAATTTTTTGCACAGTTTTGAGAGTACCAGGTTTTTTTTTTGGGGTTTTTAATTTTTTAAAGAGTGTTTTGGTGGATCGTATTTCTGTGGTGTGATGTGATGTGATGTGATTTGTTTTTGGTTGGGGGGGCGGGGGAGGGTTTTTTGTGTGTGTGTGTGTTTTGGGGGTTTTTGGGGCGTGCGGGGTTTTTAAAAAAAAGGGGGGAGGGGGGGAGAGAGGAGGGGGGGACAGAGGGGGAGATGGAGGAGGAGGGGGGGGGAGAGGAATTTTTAGGGAGGGGGGGAAAAAGAGGAAGGGTTTTTTGGGGGGGGAGAAACCCCACAGGGAAAAAAGACTTTTCCGGGGGCTGAAGGGGGAAAAAATTTTTGCGTTTTTTAAATCATTTTTTCCCAAAACAATGGGGATTTTTTTTTTTTATATAAATTTTTAATTAAAATAATTTTTTTAATTTTAAAAATAATTTTAAAAATTTTTTTAAAATTTTTTGGGAAAAAAAATTTTTTGGGTTTTTTTTTGGGGGGTTGGGGGGGGTGGGTTAAAAAATTTGGGGGGTGGCTGGGGGGTCCTTGGGGGTTTGGGTGGGTTGGTTGGGGGGGTTTTTGGGGGGGGGGAAGGGGGGGAAAAAGGGGGGGGGACCCGGGGGGGGGGAAGATTGGATAGAAGGGGGGAAAGGGGAGAGTGGGTTTTGGGGGGATTTGGGGAACCCAAAAGGGGGGAAGAGAGGGGGAGAGAAGGAAAGGGGGAAAACCCCGGGGGGGAAAGGGGGGGGGGGGACGGGGGGGAAAAGGGGGAGAGATGGGGGCCGGGGGGGGGGAAGGGGGGAAGAGGGAAAAAGAAAAAAGACGCAAAGGGAAAAAAAAAAAGCAAAAAAAAAAAAAAGGGGGAAAAAAAAACAAAAAAAAAAGAAGACAGAAAGGGGGAAAAAGACCCAAAAGGGCTGGGTTAAAAAAGGTGGGTGGGGGAAGGGGGAAGGGGGAAAATTAAAAAAGGGGGGCCAAGGGGGGAATTTTAAAAAAAAGGACAACAACAAAAAAAACCCCAAAAACAAAATACAAAACAGACAAAACAGAAAAAAAAGGGTTTTATTACAGAGAGAGGAAAAGGTCGGGGGGGGGGGGGGAAAAAGGGGGGGGGGGGGGGGGGGGGGAAAAAAAGAGCAATTTTTTAAATTACCCTTTTAAATTTAGAAAAAAAAAAGGGGGGCCCCAAAAAAGCAAAATTTTCTTGTGGGGTTCCTCACACCCCCAGGAAAGTCAGGGGGTTTAAAACCCCAAAAAGGTTTTTTATCACTCACTCAGGGGAAATTTTTCCCCCCTCTCTCTCTTTTTTCTCCTCTCTCTTTTCTCTCTTCTCTCTCTCTCTCTCTCCTCTCTTCTCCTCTCTCTCTCTCTTTTTTCTTCTCTTCTCTGTGCCCTTCTGTACTTCCGGTACCCCAGACTGGGGCCCTGCCAGGGGATGGCGGGCAGAGGAGGAAGAAGGGGGGGTTTTTTTTGCTTCTTGTCTGGCACCCGTGCAGAATTTTTGGAGGGTTTTTTTTTTTAAAAACTGTTGTACTTTTGCTGGTTTTTTATAAAAAACTTTCTTTTCGATGTAGGTTTCTGGAGGGGTTTAAAAATGTTTTTTTTTTGGGGTTTTTTGAAAATGAAAACATTGCTTTTTTTATCGGGCTTTTTTTTACTTTGGGGAAGGGCCCCCTTTTTTCCCTTTTTTTAAAAAAAATTTCCCCCCTTTTTCGGGGGATTTTTTTGTTTGTCTGTCGGTTTTTTTTCTGGGGTTTTTTTTTTTTTCCTGTCTTTTTTCTTTTTTTTTCCTTTTTAAATTTTTGGGGGTTTTTTGGGGTTGGGGTTTTTTCCCCTTTTTTTTTTTTTTTGTCCCCTTTTTTCTGTGTGTTTTAATTTTTTTTTGTGTGTGGGGGTGTGGGGGGTTTTTGTGTGTGTGTGTGTGTTGTGTTTTTTTTTGTGGGGGGTTTTTTGTGTGGTGTGTATGTTGTGTGTGGGGGGTGTGTGTGTGGGGGGTGGGTTTTTTTTGGGGTTTTTGGGGGCGGGGTTTAAAAAGGGCTGGGGGGGAAAATTTGTGTTTTTTCCTCCCTCTTGTTTTTTGTTTTCTCTCTTCCATTTTCTTTTCGGGGTTAAAAAATCATTAAAAAAAATTAAAAAAAAAATAAATAAATACATGAATTTATTTTTGCGCTTTTCTTGCCAAAAAAAAAAACAAAGCGCTAAAGGGCCCCCGGGCAAAATTTTTTTCTTTTTCCCCCTTTTTTCTCTTTCTCTCTCCTCTTCTCTCTTTCTCTCTCTCTCTCTTTTTTCTCTCTCCTTTTTCCCCTCCCCTCTCTCTCTCTCTTTTTTTCTTTTTTTTCCGTCTCTGGCTTTTCCCCCCCCCTTTTCCCCGTTTTTGGTTTTTCCTCATTTCTCCCCTCTTTTTTTTCCTCACCCAAAAGAGAAAAAAAGAGAGAGAGAGAGAAGAAGAAGGAAGGAGGGGGGAGTGAGAGGTTTGCCTGGGGGAAAAATTTTTTGACTTCAGTTTAGGAATGAATGGGGGTCATGGTTGGTTTTTTTTTTAAAAGGAAAAAGCAATCTTTGTCTGTTTTGATTTATTGTTATATGTAGTTTTTAAAAGGGATTTTTTGGGGGGGTTGGGGGGTTTGTAAGTGGGGAGGGGGGGGGAAAAAAAAAGGGGAAAAATTTGGGAGAGGAGAGAGAGGGGGAGAGGGGGGAAAAGGGGGGGAGGGGGAGAGAGAGAGAGGAAGGGAGGGGGGGAGGGGGGTTTTTGGGAAATTTTAAATTGAGAGGATGGGGGGAGAGAGAGGAGGGGGGGAGGAGGAAGGGGGGATTAGAAGAGAGAAGGGAGAGAAAAGAAAGACAGACAGACCCGACACTATCTGATACAGATTGCCACAGGGCAGTCGACCCCCTAGACAGACAGAGAGAAAGGGCAAAGAGAAGCGAAAGAGAGACAGATACGAGGAAGAGAGAGGGGGGAAAAAGGGGGTTTTTTTTAGTTTTTAAAATAAAATTTCTGTCTAAAAGAATGGGGGAGGGGGGGGGGGGGGGGGGGGGGGGGGGGGGGGGGGGGGGCGGGGGGGGGAGGGGAAAGGGGGGGGGGGGGGCGGGGGGAGGGGGGAAAAGGGGAAAAAAATTTTTTGCCGGGAAAAAATTTTTTCTAAACTTCGTCGGACCATGAATGACATCTTTTGGTTTTTTTTTCTTTTTTTTTTTTTTTTTTTTTTGTTTGGAAAGGAAGTGCAAAACTTTGTCTGTTTTTATTTTTTATATGTAGGCATTTGGGAAAATTTTTCCCCCAAAGGGTCGGAGGCTGTGGGGTTTTTGTGTGTGTGAAAAGGGGGGAAGAAGAGTTTGCAAAAAACCCAAAAAATTTTTTTAAAACCTTTTTTCCTACGCTGATAAGGGTTTTAAAAAATTTGGGAAAATTTTTTGACTGTTAGCAAATGTGTGTGTGTTTTTTGTATGGTGTGTGTGTTTTTGTTTTTGGGGTTTTTTTGTGTGTGTGTGTGTGGTGGTTTTTGTTGGGGGGTTTGGTTTGTGTGTGTGTGGGGTGGGGTTTTGTTGCGGAAAATTTTAAAAAACTAAATTTTCCCCCAAGTATAGAGGATAATTTTTTAGGGGAACCCGTAAAGAGGGGAAAAAAAACAACACGTTGGAAAAATTTTTCTTCAAAAATTTTTTAAAAAAAACACAAAAATTTTTTTTGGGGGAAACTAATAAACATTTTTGGGGGAAAATTTAAAAATTGGGAAGATTTTCCCTCCCTTCCTCCTTTTATTTTTAACACATGCCCTCCCTACAAATAACGCCCCAAAATTTTTTTTGTCGTTGCTTTTTGGGGGTTTTTTTTCCGGCAAAGATTGCCCGTTGGGGGCCCCGTACCTTTGATCTATCTTTGCTTCGAGGCCCCCACCATTGATGAAATTTTGCCCCCTTTTTTTTGGGCCAAAAGGTTTTTTTTCCCCCCCCCCACCCCCTTTTCCCCCCCCATTTTAAAATCACGGAACCCCAAGGGGCATGCGGGTTTGTTGGAGGCTTAAAAAATTGTGTTCTGTTTTTACTGGGAAAAATGGGGGGTTTTTTTTGAACGGGGGAAAAAGGGTGTAATTTTTTTTAAATTTTGGTGCAAGATTGCTTTGCCGGGGGTGACGGCATTTTTTGGGGGCCCCCTTTTTTTTTTTGTCTCTTTCCCAAAAAGGGGGTTTTGGGGGGGAAATTTGAGTCAGTACTGATGTTTAAAAAACCCCGGGGAAAAATTTCCCCCCTTTAAAGGGGTTTTTTGTGGCTCCCAAAACCCGGGGGCCTCCATTTCCGGGGGTCAAATTGGGGAAAAAAAACGCTTTTCCCCCCCCGGCGTTTTTCCCCCTTTTAAAAACCCCTTTCCCCCCCCCCCCCCCCCCTCCCCCCCCCTTTTTTTTTTTAAAAAAAATTTTTTTCAAACTCTTAAAAACCCCCTCTTTGGGGTTCACATATTTTTTGGAGCAAATCGAATGCAGAAATCTATTACCAATCGGCCCCAAAAATTTTCCCCCCCCAAAATGAATGTGATTTTTTTTTGGGGGGGGGTTTGGGGGGGGGGGGGGGGGGGGGGGGGGGGGGGGGGGGGGGGGGGGGGGGGTTTTGGGGGGGGGGGGGGGGGGTAGGGGGTGGGGGGGGGTGGGGGGGGTGGGGGGGGTTTTGGGGGGGGGGGGGGGGGTACTGGGGGGGGACTGTTTTCTCATTTTTTTGGAAAAACCCAAAAAAAATTCTAAAAGATCTAACAACCCTTTAATTTTTTTAAATTAAATTTTAATTTAAAAAGGGGGGGGGGGGGGGAAAGGGGGGGGGGGGGGGGGGGGGGGAGGAGGGTTGTGGGGGGCCCCCCTTTTTAAATTTTTTTTTTTTTAATAATTTTGGACCCCCCGGGAAAAATCTAACCCAAAAAAGTAATATTATAGCCTTTTAAAAAAGGGGAAAAACGTTTTGATGGAGGAGGGGGGGGGGGGGGGGGGGTTGGGGTTTTGGGGGAAAAGGAAAAAGGCTTTTAAAAAATTTTGGTATCTGGGGGGGAAAATTTCCCCCAGTCTTATTTTTGGGGGGGGTTTGGGGGGTGTGGGTTTTCTTCAGGAGAAAAAAAAAACTGCCCGCCCAGCTTGGGGGGTTTTAAAAAAACATGTTGGGGAAAAGGGCATTTTTTAAATTTTCATCCCCCTTTTTTTTCTCCCAGCCCAAAATTTTTTTATGGGCTGGCTGTCCCCCCTTTAGCCCCCTGCTTGTTAGAACGGGGGCTGTTTTTCCTACTGCGTTCCCCCCCGGGGGGAAACCCCAAAAAAAACTGGCCGGGGGGGGGGAGGTGAAAAAGGGGGGGAAAAAGGGGGCCGGTGGTGGGGGAGGAGAGAGATGGGTAGAGGGGAGCGGAGGGGGAGGGGGGAGGTTGGGAACGGGGTGATAAGGGGGGGGGGGGTGACCCGAGAGGGGGGTTTTGGGGGAGGTTTTTGGGAAAAATTTTTGGGGGGAGGGGGGGGAGACAGAACGAGGAGGGGCCCCCGGGGGAAAAAGGGGGAGGGCGAAAAAAAAAAGGGGGAACGAGGAAAAATGAGGAGGGGGGAGGGAAGGGGAGAGAGGAGAGGGGAGAAGGGGGAAAAGGGGGCGAAATAAAAGGGCCCCTTTTTTGGAAAGAAGGGGGGGAGAGAAAAAAAGGAGGAAGAGAGAAAAAGGGGGAAGAGAGAGAAAAGGGAGAGAGAGAGACGGGGGTTAAAGAGGGGGGGTCAAGGGGGAGGGGTTGGGGCCCAGGAGAGAAGGGGTTGGGGGGGGAGAGGAGGGAGGGAATTTTAGAGAGAGGGAGAGGGTGAAGGAGGAGAGAAAAACTTTTTGGGGGTTTTTTTGGGGGGTTTGGGGGGGGGGCCCCGGGGTTTTTTTTTCCCCCCTCAGGGCAAAGGCCCGGGGGGGAAAAAAAGATGTGCATGCTTACTCTCTTACCCCCTTGGGGGAAAATTTTTGATCATTCATTCATTCTTTTTTTTTATTCTGTTTTGTTTTCTGTTGTCTTTCCCCCCTCCCCCCTTTTTTCTTTTTTCCTTTCCCCCCCCCCTTCCTCCCCCCCCCCCCCCCCCCCCGCCCCCCCCCCCCCCCCCCCCCCCCCCCCCCCCCCCCCCTTTTTCTCTTCTTTTCTCTTTTCTCTTTTTCCCCTTTCCCCCCCCCCTTTTCCCCCCTTCTTTTTCCTTCTTGGTTTTTTCTTTAAAAAAAACCCTTTTTTTTATCAAAATTTTTTTTATCAAACGCCTTCCAAAACAATTCTTTTGCCCCGGGGGGTTTAAACCCAAATCAAAACCCTCCAAGGGCCCCCCCCCCTTTTCCCAAAAAAACCTGAGGGGAAAAGGCCCCCCCGGGGGTAGTGGGCCAAAAACCCAAAGCCTGGAGGATGATAATTAAAAACCCCCATAAAGCATTCCACCGGGGCTGGTTTAGCTTTTGGGGGGGTTTAGAGTCGAACCCGGGGGTCTGACGGTAACCGGGGCATAGGATCAAAAAATTTGCTGGGTTTTGTTTTCCCCCGGGGGGTGTTTTTTCCCCGAGGATGAGCCCTTTAAAAGGGCGGGGCCGACTTTAACTAACTTTAAAAATTTAAAATAACCTTTTGGGAAAGGGGTCTACTACCCCCTGAAAGTGGGTTTTTTCCAAAATTTTTTTGATGTTTTAAAAAGAATAAATTAAAAAAAAAAGATAAACCTTAGGGGGGTGTGCGGAACAGACGTTTTTGCCCCCCCTTTGGGAAAACCCCCCAAAGTTTATCCCGGGGTTTTTTTCAAAAGTAGGCCCAAACTATTTGGGTTAAAAAGGGGGGAAGGGGGAAAAAAACGAAAATACCCCGGGGGGCCTTTCCTGGGGGAAAAAAATTTTAGTGCGGGTTTTCCCCAAATGACTCCCCCAAAGGGGGGTTTTTTAAGGGGGGAAGGGGGTGTTAAAATTTTTATTTAGGGGGGTTTTCCCCAAAAAAAGGGGGGGAAAACTCCTTTTAGGGACAAAAAAAACCCGGGGGTTTTTAATTTTTCCCAAAAAAAAAAAAATACCCACTTTCTTGGGTGGGGAACCCCCAAAACTCTAGCCGGGAAAAGGAAAGGGGAAAAAAAAAACCTCCCCAAAAAAACCCGCACATTTTTTAGGCTTTAACGATAATTTTAAAGGGGTTTTTTGATACTTTCCTCACCTCAGCGGGGTTTTTTTAACTGTTTACATTTTTTCATAAATCATTTTAAGGGGGGTGGGGGAAAAGGGGGGGAAGGGGGGGGGGGAGGGGGGAAAGAAAATTGGGGGAAAGGGGGGACGAAAATTTTTTAACATTTTGATATGTTCAAATATGATGTTTCTCCCGCATGCCTAAACTCCCCCCATGAAAGGGGGGGGGGTTGGTTTTTTTTTTTTAAGGGGGGGGGGGGGGGTGGGGTGGGGGGGGTGGGGTTGTCCGTTTTTTTTGTTTCTTTTCTGTATTTTTTTGGGGGTTTTTTTTTTATTTTTTTTTTTTTTCCCCTTTTTTTTTCCCCCAAAAGCTTGACGACTTCTTTGATCAAACATTTTTAAGGGCGGGGGGGAAAAGGGTGCAAAAATTAAAAAAAAACAACACATCAAGGTTTTTTGATTTTTTTCTCTCTCTCTCTCTCCCTCTCTCTCTCTTTTTTTCTCCTCTCTCTCTCTCTCTTCTCTCTCTCTCTCTCTTATGGGGATGTAGGGGGGTGCGTAAAAAAGTCAGTGGGGTTTTAGTGAGGGAAAATGAGTGAGTGTTTGAGTGAGTGAGTGTGTGTGTGTGTGGGGGGGTGTGTGTGTGTGTGTGTGTGTGTGTGTGTGTGTGTGTGTGTGTGCGTGTGTGAGATCCACATATGGCTCTACTCACTCACTCACTCACTCACTCACTCACTCACTCACTCACTCACTCACACACACACACAACACACGCACCACACACACACACACACACACACACACACACACACACACACACACACACACACACACACGCACACACACACACACACACACACCAGAGGCATGCATTATTGAGGCCATTTCTCTTGTATGGCAGTGATATCAGCCGCAGATCTCATGGAGCGGATTTGGCAGGGGAATACAAACGCGTTCACTTTTTTGACACTTTCCAATTTGGAAAACCGTTACGTTTCTCTTGAGGGTGCGGTTTTGCAATACTTCATAACACTTTGCAAGTACATGGTAACTATCACTTATCACTGGCGTACGAAAATGCATGTGTGGCCAAACTTATTTTCCTTTCACACGCACGCACGCGCAAACACACACGCGCGCGCACGCGTGCACGCACGCACGCACACAACACGTACGCACGCACGCACGCACGCACGCACACTTGCACGCGCAGACACACGCAACTCATGCACATACACACACACGCACAAATACTCACATACACACACACAGCACTCATGCACGCACGCACACACACACAGCAGGCACGCACTCATGCACACACATATACGCACACACGCAGGCACACGCACACTTACGCACACACATATGCGCTTTTCCCCGCCTACATCATTACATCGAGAAACCTTTTTGAAAAGTTGTTCGTGTCTCACTAAAGTCACTGATACCGCTCATATATACAATTTTCTTCTGTTACATGCTGCTGATAAAACTCTGCTCTACTGTCTGTCTGTCTGTCCATATGTCTGTGTGTCTGTCTGTCTGTGTGTGTGTCTATCTGTCTGTCTGTCTGTCTGTCTGTCTGTCTGTCTGTCTGTCTGGCTATGACTCTCTTCTGTTTTCATTTCCTATTTGTCCCTGCCTTCAACATTTGAAATTCCCTTCACCCTGCCTAAATTTATAGCCTCTATAAGTGTGGTGTGTGTGGGGGGGTGGGGGGGGGTGGGGGTGGGGGGGTGGGTGGTGGGGGGGGGGGGGGGGTGGGGCGTTGTGAGTGTGGCTTTCGGAAGTTTGCTATTCGAATTATTCATTGTCATTGGTTGCTTGTTTGTTGTGAGGGTCGAGTGTAAGCGCTTTGATTTGTTTTTACAAGATACAGCGCTATATATTAATTTCCATGTATTATTATTATTATTATTATTTCCCTCTCTCATTGAACATATTCTGTATCTGTGTTATAAATTCGAGTCTTTCAGAGTCAGAGTTCCACAGGAAAAAAGTTGAAAGACTCAATAAATAAAAAATCCGTCATTTACCCCTCTCATCCCTATTCTTCCTCCTTAAGAGCTTTTATAATGACTAAGGTAATGATTATCATCTTCGTCTTGATGATGATGATGCTGGCCTACTCTTCTATACAAGATGGATTAGGTTCTTAAAGGTTTGCAGAAAATGTTACGAGAACGTTGCATGCAGGGCTTCGATATAGAGTCTTGCGGTCGCTGCTGGGCGTTCCACAGATTGACACCCTTGGGGTCTGATAAAGTTACGCAAAAGACCTGTAGGAAAAACAAAATGAAATCAGAGCTAGACTCTTATGTGAACTCCATAGGGGGAAAAAAATCCCATCAAACAACTCAGAGCAGAGACTCGAACCCAGAGCCTCACATACTCTCGAGATTACGAGTTCTTCGCTCTAACCACTAGGCTCTTCTTTTTCGGAGGGGGGTGGGGGGGTGGGGGGGGGTGGCTTCTACGAGACCCTGCCAGGGTTAATCAGAGCGGGAGTCAGTCTGAGTAGATTGGATGTGAGTGTGGGTGTCTTTGCAGGGGATCCCAGCAAGCAGGGAGGGATGAATGTGTTTGTGAATTCCCAGACCTGTGTGGTCGGTCGGTGGGTCGGTCGGCAGGGCCGGGTCGGGTCCTATCTCTTACAGCACAACGAGCATTCCCAGACAGTGTTCCAGACTTCTCTCCGCTACTGGCAGGCTCACAGGCTCACACAGGAACATAGTACAGGCTGTGTGTGTGCGGAGCAGGTGAGCGATGAAGAGTCACAAGGAAAACGTCTTTCCCCCCAGTGTCCATTAGCCAGATAGATGTCGGGTTTGGCTGATTCGAGTTCTTGATAAAGTGCCTGTTTGGTTTTATCGCTGGTTGGAGGTCTGTTGGTCTGCTTGTTTGTTTATCTTAGTGTTGTTGTATGTGTCTGTCTTATTTGTCTCTCGTCTTGTGCATGGTCACCTCTCCAGCCCCCCCCCCCCCCCCCCCCGCCCCCGACTCTCTCGCCACCCCCGTCCTTTCTTCTTTTCCCCCACTCCTGCATGGTTTCTTCTCCTTCCCCACTCCTTCCATATTTGTAACTTCACCACTTTCAAATGCAAGGAGACCATCCTATCCCCCCCCCCCCTCATGAAACACACACGCCCTCTCTCTCTCTCTCTCTCTCTCTCTCTCTCTCTCTCTCTCTCTCTCTCTCTCTCTCTCTCTCTGCATCTCTCTCTCTCGTGCATCTCTCTCTCTCTCTCTCCTCTCTCTCTCTCTCTCTCTCTCTCTCTCTCTCTCTCTCTCTCTCTTAGTGTCTGCATACACACGGGGACTGGATGTAAAAAAGCACAAGAGTGGTTATCCCATTATCCTCGATATACAAGAATAAATCAAATCAAATCAAATTAAATCTCTCTCTCTCTCTCTCTCTCTCTCTCTCTCTCTCTCTCTCTCTCTCTCTCTCTCTCTCTCTCTCTCTCTCTCTCTCTCTCTCTCTCTCTCTCTCTCGGCTTCTTCCCCTCCCCCTCTCAAAATTAATAAGGACAATATTGATGACTTCGACATGGAAATAAAGATCATTACCTCTCTGCACCATAATCGGTATTTGTCTGCATGCATCTGTTTTGTATTGTTTAGTACTGTATACCACTTGAGGTCTGGACAGATTATCGCGTGTTAAATTCGGGCTGCACTTTCCGCGGAGATAAGAACAGCGCCACCCACAGTTTGTTTGTTTGTTTGTTTTTTCCTTTTCCGTCTGCATGTGCATTTGTTTTTCTACCAGAGTGGCTTTTTTCATCAAACTGTTGCTATGGACAATTCTTTTGTTTGGGTGGTTTTATTATTTTATATATATATATTTTTTTTTTTTTTTTTTTTTTTTTTGGGGGGGGGGGTACGTGCACTGAATTCGTGCTGGATACGGGACCTCGATTTGTCGTCTCATCTGAAAGACTAGGACCCACACCACCACTCAAGGTCTAGTGGAGTGGGG
>CM060329.1:33996765-34017135 GCA_030674155.1 Stramonita haemastoma | reverse complement strand
TGTCTGTCTCTGACTCTGGCTATCTCCGTCTCTTCGTTTCACGGTCTGTCTGTCTCCCTCTCCCCCTCCTCTCTCTCTATCTCTCGCTCTCTCTCTTTCATAATTTTCCGGCTTCATTCTTGATCTGTCAAGCAACATTTATATTCATTTTGTCATCGCTGCTAATGACATAGCCAAATTGTCAATTCATTTCTTTAGACCCTTCGCGGCCCCAAGCCACCACCCCCCCCTCTCCTCTGCCCCCCACCACATTTCACCCTCCTCCACCCATCATCCCCATCCTACCACCACAATCGAGGAGGGAGGGGGTAGGGGAATAACAAAGGATGACAAATGTTCCCAAATTCAGAAACAAAAGAATGGCACCCCTACCCCCCTCCACTATTCACCTTTCAGCTAAACTTTTCGTCATCACCGCTGTGACATCCTACACTGTAGCTATGACTTCTGTAGACAGCAAGAGTATGACAGCGTTACTAGATCGTACTTTGCAGTGCGAAGAAAGTATCTCTTCAAGTTCAACTGCAAGACTACGGGGGGGGGGGGGGGGGGGGGGGCAGGATAGCTTTGTGGTTAGAGGGTTGCGCTAGCGATTTGACGGCCCGGGTTCGAGCCACTATCGTGGCAACCGTTCAAGAGGATTTATCCCCATGGGGTTAACATCATACCGAGTCTATTCCCCTAAAAGTCCTTCGGATGAGACTATAAACCGAGGTCCTGTGTGTGAACGCAAGTAGAACATCTTGCGCACACTTTAAAACCTGTTCTGCCTTTGGAAGAGTTGGCCATTGCGTGCCGATAGAAATGAATAACAAAACTGAAAAAAACCCAACAAAAGCATGCACACTGGTCTCGTGTTTAGACACTATCCCCGAAGTCGGAATGCGGCTATCTCAATAGCTGGTAAAAAAAAAGTCGCATACAAAAAAACCCTACCATTGGTCAAACCTGGAGCTATAGCCGAGGAAAAAAACAAAAACAAAAACAAATCCCAATGTTAACTCTTAGGAAAAGTCTCAAAACACGGAAAGCTCAGCAAAGGCTCGAACCGCACTCCCAGTATACCCTCAGGCCAACACTGAGACGCTCTAACCACGAGGCTAACCTGCCACCCTAGCAGCCTAGACACAATTGCCAATATGGTTCTTTTCAATGTCTATCGTGTTGCTTGAAGTAACAGGATTTTTTTTTTGAGCCACAAGGAAATGTCAACGAAGTCATGAAAGACTTTCATCAGAACTATAAGGAAACACTCTGTTCCTGTTTAAGAGAGAGGAGAGAGAGAGAGAGAGAGAGAGAGAGAGAGAGAGGAGAGAGAGAGGAGAGGAGAGAGAGAGGAGAGAGACAGTAGAGAGAGAGAGAGTGAGGAGAGAGAGAGAGAGAGAGAGGAGGAGAGAGAGAGAGAGAGGAGAGAGAGAGAGAGAGAGAGAGAGAGAGAGAGGAGATGAGAGAGAGAGAGAGAGAAGAGAGCAGAGACAGAGAGAGAGGAGCGAGAGTGAGAGACAGACAGACAGACAGAGAGAGAGAGAGAGACAGACAGACAGACAGAAGAGAGAAAGAGAGAGAGACAGAGGAGAGAGAGAGAGGAGAGAGACAGAGAGAACAGAGAGGACAGAGAGGAACTAAAACAATCTGAATTAAACTAAATCAATTTTATTTCGTGAGGGTAATGGAAGAATCGTGTCAATTGTCTTTTAAAACCCAGTCCTCTACAATAAAGACAAATCAACAAATGAACATAAAAGAAAAAAAAGGAAAAGAAAAAACCAACACAAGAGAGAAAAGAGACAGAGTAGAAAAAAATACAAAGACAGAAAGACAGAACAAAGGAAAGGCAAAGGCAAAGCTCTGTATTTCGAGGATAAAAGAAAAAACACCGGAGTATATTTCTGTTTGTTTTTCTGTTTTTACATCAAGTCACTGCTTTCATTAGCAGTTACATCATGAGATAAGAAAAAATCAGACTGATCGGCTGACATACACGCAGAGACTGGCAGTTAAGTGGGCAGAAAGACAGAAAAGAGCGCCCAGGCGCGCGTGACACACACACATTCGTGCGTGCGTGCGCGCGCGCGCGCACACACACACACACACACCACACACACACACACACACACACACACACACACACACACTCCTCTCTCTCTCTCTCTCTCCTCTCTCTCTCTCTTCTCTCTCTCTCTCTCTCTCTCTCTCTTTTCTTCACACTGTCTCTCTGTGTGTCCCTCACTCATTCTCTTTTACTCTCTCTCTCTCTCTCCCTCACACGCACGCACGCACGCACGCACCACGCACACACACCACACACTCTCTCTCTCTCTCTCTCTCTCTCTCTCTCTCTCTCTCTCTCTCTCTCTCTCTCTCTCTCTCTCTCTCTCTTGGGGACGGGTAGCCTAATAGTCCGAACATTGCGCTGGCAATTTGACAATCCGCGTTCGAGTCCGGTCGAGGAGATTTTTCTCCTGGAGTTAACATCAGTGCCGGCTCCACTCTCCCCAAAAATCCTTCGGATGAGACTTTAAACCGAGGCCCCGTGTGCGAACGCACGCAGAACATCTTGCGCACACGTTAAATCTTGTACCGCTTTTCGTAAGAGTAGGCCATCGTGTGCCGGTGGGAACAGATGACATTTACAAAACTGCATACACACGGGGACTGGATGTAAAAATGCACAAGAGTGCTTATTCCGATATAAAAGACTAAATCAAATCAATCTCTCTCCCTCCTTCCATCTACCCACTCTCTTCTCTCTCTCTATCTTCCTTCCCTTAATAACAGACTTTTTCTTAATAATAGTTACCTGTGCCTTAGGGTAAGAAAAGATTACAAAAATTCTGTTTCCCCTCCCCCTCATTCTCTCTCTCTCTCCTTTCTCCTTCCCTCTCTAACCCCCCCCCCCCCTCCTTGCCACCCCCATCCCCTAAATCCTTACCACAAAACTTCAAATGAGATACTACAGTTGTCTCAGAGGCAAGAGAAAAAGCCTTAATGAGGGGATGAACTCTGACCTCACCCCTGTCAAATTCGCATCACTCACGCGCGAAATCACGTAACCCATCCTTCCCTCTCTCTCCCCTCCCCTCCCCCCCTCCCCTCTTTCCTACCCCCATCTCTTGTCTCTGCTTCATTCTCCGTTACGTCTCTCAGCATCACTTTCTATTTCATTATATGGGAGTATAGTTGGGTTAAAAGTTTGCCCTAATCTGATTTCCACGGGACTGTGTGGTGTGTGTGTGTGTGTGTGTGTGTGTGTGTGTGTGTGTGTGTGTGTGTGTGTGTGTGTGTGTGTGTGTGTGTGTGTGTGTGTGTGGTGGTGTGGTGTGTGTGTGTGTGTGCGTGTGCGTGTGTGTGTGCGTGCGTGTGTGTGTGTTGTGTGTGTTGTACGCATGCGTGCGTGTGTGTATTTGTGTGCATTCGCGCCTACGTGTGTGGGTGCGTGCGTGCATGGGTTTGAGGTACAAATAAAGTGATTTGTACTTGAAGGGAGTCATTTTTGGGAGCTTCAGGAAGTAACAGCACAATTATCTTTTAATTGAAAAAAAGTATCATGGAGTGATTTTCTTTATAACCTCTGTCATTTTTATGATAAAATAAAACACCGTCTTCATCATGAAATGACTTGGCTGGTAATCTGACTTCTCCCTTAACTCCTTGAGGAGTCGTAGGGGTACTGCACAGAAGTTTTCAGGTAGTGTATTATGGGCTTGTGGAACTAGGAAAGATCATTATGAAATACAATGGACGTAAGAGTGATTTGTACCATAATTTTGTACTAGTATCGGCCGAACACACCATGAAAAGCCTGTAAGAATGTACAAGATTCGTTTGATTGCAAGAGCTATCCTGCATTTTGCACACGTCTTCAATCATACCAGCAACAGAGTGAAGCTTGAAATGTACAGCCCCTCTTCGTTGTAAAGCTAAGGCCTTTGAAGAGGAAAATGCAAACCTTTTAAGAGAAAAACACAAACCATCATGATACTTATATGATGACTCGTTTTTCTTCCTAAAAGTCAATTTCCACAGCAAAGTTGAAATCAACGCCCTACTCCAGGTCTGGCACACTTACACCATTGATTTATATTCTTTTTTTATAGCAATAACACATGTAATAGTAACATTAAAATCGACACCCTTTTCTGTTCCGATCTACTTAATGCATAAAGCGACAATAATTATTTCAAGCCATCATAAACTTAATTCCGACCCTAATAATAAAAACTTGGCTGTGATCCTAAGATCACTTTCGTACACAATTACCATACATATAGAACAAATGACGGTTTAGATCTTTTGACGCAAATAGTTTTCCATACTGTGATTTTCTTATGATTTTTTTTCCTTTTAGGGGGCATACTGGCCATCTCGGTATCTGTTGGAGACGGGTCATCGATTCTTGATTGGGCATCATGCGCGTGGCTTAGCCTCTGATTGGCATGGCGTGTGTGTGTGTGTGTGGTGTGGTGTGTGTTGTGTGTGTGTGTGTGTGTGTGGAGAGAGAGGAGAGAGAGAGAGAGAGAGAGAGAGAGAGGAGAGAGAGAGATGAGAGGAGAGGAGAGAGAGAGAGAGAGAGAGAGAGAGAGAGAGAGGAGAGAGAGAGAGAGAGAGAAGGGGGGGGGGGGGGTATTGGGACAAAGCACTGTAGCATTTAGAGGGACGTTAGAACACGGGACGACGAGACAAAATAAAACTGTGACATTCTGCTGGATGCTAATCATGCAATGCATTTTTTTTCTTAGCTTCATTATCACCCCCCAGCATCACCTTTACCATCCACCACCACACACCACCACCACTATAATCATCATCATCACCTTTACCATCATCCACATCATCATCATCACCATCATCATCATCTCATCCTCGTCGTCGTCGTCCTCCTCCCCCTCCACTTCTTCCTCCTCCTCCTCCTCATCGTACTCTCTCTCCAGAGAGAGCCGCCCACAGTTCACGCAATCTGCCGTGACTGAAAGTGATATACAGTACAAAATACAATACAATACAATACAAAATACAATACAATACAATCTCATCATCATCATCATCATCATCATCATCATCATCATCATCGTAGTTGCCGTCATCACCTTCATCATTGTTATAGTCATTCAATCCAATCCAATCTTGTTGTTCATAGCCTCACCAACCACAGAGGCCTTACTTATCGCGGCTGTCGCCTCGTAGCGTTTTTAAATCTCAGATGAAAACTGTGCAAATACATACAGATTAAACCAGGGCTTGAAACCACCTTTACTGTCGTTCCTAGTACCAATGTCCTGGACACCAATAAGGGTCAACCCAGGACAGTCACAGCAATGTGGGAAAAACCACATCAACGAGACACATAAAATAAGATAAAAAAACCAAAACCATGTTCCTTAAAACCAACGTTCTTAGTAGCCAACTAGGACATATTCACTCATATAAGACGGGGAATGCTGGATTGCCATCGTCATCCTTATGATCCTTATCACACTGTCGTCATGGGGATGATGATGATGTGATGATGATGATGATGATGATGATGATGATGATGATGATGATGATGATGATCGTCGTCATCATCATCATCTGTATTCAAAGAGAGCAGCAGCTGCAATGAATGAGCTGCCGGCGAACAATCGGTCACTGTCACTGTGTAAATCTCGGAGTTTCAAAAGACGAAGAGAGACTGGCAATCATCGCTTTCTTTGATGCCGCTGAGAGAGGAGAGAGAGAGAGAGAGAGAGAGAGAGGAGAGAGAGAGGAGGAGAGGGAGAGAGGAGGAGAGAGAGAGGAGAGGAGAGAGAGAGAGAGAGAGAGAGAGAGAGAGAGAATTCAAAACTGTTCTTGCTCTTCCAAAAATATTTGACAAGGCAGATTACACACACACACACACACACACACACACACACACACACACACACACACACACAACACACACTACACACAAACAAACAAACAAACAAACAATCTGTTTCTCTTTCATGAGAGAGAGGAGAGAGAGAGAGAGGAGAGAGAGAGAGAGAGAGGGAGAGAGAGTATGTATGTGGTTGTTGTGTGTGGTTTGTTGTGGTGTGTGTGGATGACACCCGAGTGTTGGTTATAAGTTTAAGACTTATACAGCAGTTTCCCTCTTGCTTTACTGTTGGTTTACTTTCTTTGCCAGCCTCTCACCCCCCCCCCCCCCCCATCCCCTTCCCCTCCTCTCCTGCTTGTCCAAACATTTTCTTAAAGCCTAAAAAAACAAAAATCGACCAAAATAACAGTTCTACAGCCTCACTCCAACACTTCATCAAAAACAAACAAACAAACGTTTTCAATTGAATCAATACATTTTTTTTTCTTTTCTCCTCATTCATCCAACAAAGCGACACTAATCAGCCTCAATCCCCCGCGACACTATGGGGGCCGGTCCCTTCACCCTGGGTACATAATGCATGACTTGTTCCCCCCCCCCCCCGCTCACACACACGACCCCAGTTCATCAACAAGCCATGCCCCACACCCAGAGCCCCTGGAGGACCTAAAACAAGCCTAAAACCGTCACTCTCCACGCCGCCATTGCGGAAGGCCTCTTTTGCAGACGCCCTCTAGTGGCCGTGCTCAATCAAGTTAAGCTAGGGGCCGAGTTACCGCCCCCTTGTCTTCCATTCCGTTTGAAACTCCCACCTGCACCCCTGTGCCATTTGGCCGATGAAAACGTTACGCTGGCTCCTCTACCTCTGACCTTTTCTCTTTTGGACACTGTGTCCTTGGTGTCTAATGTCTGTGTGCCTGCATGTTCTCTCTGTCTGTCTGTCTAACGGGATAGCCTGGTGGTCAGAGCATTAGCGTTGCGCTCGCTATCTGACGGTAGGGTTCGACACCACCGAGATACCCTTTCAAAAGGATATCATTTTCCTCTGGAGTTAACATCAGTGCCGATCTGTTTCTCTGAAAAGTCCTTGGTTTTTGTTCATTCAATACACAGAAATCATCGAAAAGTGCCTCGGATGAGAGTACAAACCGAGGTCCCTCCGTGTGTACGAACACAAGCATAGATCTTGTCCATACATTAAAACCTGTTCCGCCTTTTGGAAGAGTAGGCCACATTAAGTACCGGTGGGAACGGATGACAAACTTTACTAAACTGCGTGCACACAGGGACTAGATGTTAAAAAGCACACGAGTCCTTTTTTCTCCCATTATCCTCGAAATAAAAGAATAGATTTTTAAAAATCGCTCTTTCTGACTGTCTGTCTGTTTGTTTCTCTTTCTTTCTCTCTGTCTCTCTGTCTTCTGTCTGTCTGTCTTCTCTCTCACTGCTGGCATAGCTGATTTTTTTTGGTCATGAAGAATGAATGTCAAGTCTACATAACAATGATTCACTCAGAGTGAAGTGGGTGGATCGAAGGGGGAAGGGAGGGGGCCGGGGTTTGGCCTAAACTTTTCCCCCATCCACCATATCTGGAGGGACGATAAACTGAGACACACATTCACAGCACGTAAAAGAACCATGGCAACGAGAGAGTTGCTCTTGCAAAAATTCTGTAGAAAAAAGCCACTAAGATAGGGAAACGCATATATTATGTGCAAAGAAGAAAGTGGAAGAAATGGATGGCGCTACTCTTGTGGCAACGCACTGTACCTGGGAAAAGTAGCCCGAATTTCACACAGAGAAATCTGACGTGGCTAAAAGTGGTAAATCAAATTTCACCACGAAAAGATGCCTGCAGCTTATATGAAATGAATTTTTCACACTTAGGCTGTCTCTTTTGCAACACTCTGTCTGTCTCTCTGTCTGTCTCTTTGTCTATCTCTTTCTTTGTCTGTCTCTTAGTCTGTCCGTCAGTCTGTCTGCTTGCATCTCTCTCTCTCTCTCTCTCTCTCTCTCTCCTCTCTCTCTCTCTTCTCTCTCTCTCTCTCTCTCTCTCTCCCTCCCTCTCTCTCCCTCCCTCTCTCATAGCTACCCCTTTCAACATGGTCGATCCACACCAGCAAAAAAAAAAAAAAGGAAAGTTTTGAAATTCAAGCGAATCAATATTCACCACGTTTCTTCTCACTTCAGATGTCTCAACATACCTCTCCCCCTACCCTCACCCCTCCTCCCTCACCTCACTCCTTGGCCTTTACGAAGCTTTCTTTGAAAACTCTCCTCCCACCCCACCCCCCTCTACCTGTCTCTGCCTCCCCCCTTCCCCCACCCCCCTTCCTTGGGTCCCAGAAGATTCAGCCCGATTCCTGTTCACAGAAGGGGGCCCAGGAAAAACAACAACGGCAACTGCAGAGCCGTTGCGCAAATACCGGACAGTGGGGGTGGGTGTCAAAGTGATGCTTTGCTGGGTTTTTTTTTTTTTACCTCTTTTTTTTTTTTCCTGTTCATTTTCTCACTGCCATCTGGTCTGATAGAGAGAGGAGAGAAGAGAGAGTGAGAGAGAGAGGAGAGGGAAGTGAAGAGAGAGGAGAGAGAGAAGGGGAAAAAGGGGTAAAGATGGTGGGAGGAGAGGAGGGAGGAGAGAGAGAGGAGAGAGAGAGAGAGAGGGAGAGGAGAGAGAGAGAGAGAGAGAGAAGACAGAGAGAGAGACGAGACAGACAGACAGAGACAGAAGACAGACAGACAGACAGACAGAGAGAGGGAGAGAGGGAAGGAGGGAGGGAGGGAGGGAGGGAGGGACAGGAGAGAGAGAGAGAGAGAGAAGAGAGAGGAGAGAGAGAGGGAGGGAGAGGAGAGAGAGGAGAGAGGGGAGAGAGAGAGAAGAAGACAGACAGACGAAGACGAGAGAGGATGGGAGGAGAGAGAGAGAGGAGAGGAGAGAGAGAGAGGAGAGAGAGAGGAGGAGAGAGAGAGAGAGAGAGGACAGAGAGACAGACAGAAGACAGACAGACAGGACAGAGACAGACAGAGACAGACAGAGAGACAGCAGAAGAGACAAACAGACAGATATATGTGTGTGTTTGTGTGTCTGTATTATATGAATGTGCACACACGCACGCGCGCGCGCACCTCTGTGTGTATAAAGAAAGGAGGGAGAAGAAGATGGCCTTTGAGCATGGCGAGTTGTGTTTGATTAATCAAACCTTTCCTTGCCAAGGAGTTTCATTTTCAAATGACAAGCACTTCTCAAAGCGTGTTTCAGTCTCAAAGAGCAATCCCCTGTGTGAATTATTAGCTTCCGGGCTTTTTGTTGTTGTTGTTGTTGCTGTTGTTGTTGCTTTGTTGTTGCTTTGATACTGGTGTTGTGTTTTGTAATTCTGACTTTACATGGATTCCCAATTTTGTTTTGGATTTTGTTTTGTCACAATCACTCATCTACGCGATTCCTTGCAGGAAAATTAATTTTGACCTGTCTGAGGTTTCTTTCAGAAAACCCCGTCTATCTCCTTCTTTGTATACCTGTATCTGTCTCTGCACGCCTACCTCCCCCACTCTCTCTCTCTCATTGCTGTAAGCTACATGAATCTTCTTTTTTTTATAGAGAAAGCCACTTATTTGTAAATAAATAAAACACTTGAGAGAGAGAGAGACAGAGAGAGACAGAGAGAGAGAGAGACAGAGGGAGAGACATAGACACAGAGAGAGGAGAGAGACAGAGAGAGAGAGAGACGAGAGAGAGACAGAGAGAGAGAGACAGAGAGAGAGAGACACAAGAGAGAGAGGAAAGAGACAGAGACATAGAGAGAAAAAGACAGACAGGAACGGTCAAGCAAGAGAGACATTAACAAACAGCACAGGCAGACACAGGGAATAGAAGGCAGACGGAGAATACCAGACCAGAACCTCTACGAGGAATACCCCAGCCCAGCTAGCCCCTCCTCAGCACCCAGCAGCGATGATGGACGCAGGTTTGAAGAGAAACATGACGAGATCCTCCAAAACAACCCATTGAAAAAGTAAAAAATAAAGACACCAACACCTCCACCCACCCCTCCCTTTCTTTTCCCCCTCGGCATAATCAAGCAGTAAATCATCTTACTAGCGGCTCATCCCCAGTGTCTGTGGGATTCATCCCCTTCTCCTTCCTTGTGCAATATTTGACATAGGATTTACACAGCCTGTCACTTCGGGAGGGATCTTTCTTTCTTTCTTTTCTTTCTTTTTAGGGATGGCTGCTGCATAGAGAGGGAACAAGATGACGGGGGATTTATGTGTTTAAGAAGAGTGTGTAATCGTCTGAGGGTATTCATCACACACACACCCATGCGCAGACTTTCGCAGGCAAGTAGACAGGCACACAGACACACATAGGTCTAGCTCCCCCCCCCCCCCCCCTCGCGCACATACACATACACCCTTTTCACACACGCATGCATACACAGACGCCCCCCCCCCCCCCTTTCGTCCACACACACACACCGCCTCTTTCCCGCTCTCTCTCTCTCTCTTCTGCTTCTGTCTGTCTCTCTCTCTCTCTCTCACACACACACACACACACACACACACACACACACACAAACACACCACACCACACACACACACCACACGCACACACACACACACACACGATCGAGTAAAGAGATATTAACAGCTAATTTATCTGGGACGAGACTCGCTCCGTACCCCCTTCTCTGTGCACCCCCCTCCCCCAATATCCATCCACCAACCCTTCTACCAAAAACTGCAAAACTGTCAGGCATTCCATTGACCCTCACCATCCCTCTGTCTCCCCCCCCTCCCAAACGAAAGCCAGGGTCCCCCCTATTATCCGCCTGCCAGTAAAGCTGTCATCTTTTGCCGCCTCGCCGCCTTCTCTCCCTTTGAAGTCTGACCCCCTAGCGAGGCTGGCAGTGATCTCCCTTATCTGCCCGAGCAGACAGATGCTTTTTTTTTCTCTCCAATCGGCCCGTCATCAAGAGTGACTTGCCCTTGTCTGTTCCCCCCTTCCCTGTTTTTTCTATTTTCTAAATGCTGATTGGTGGGATAAGTTTTATGACGTCAGCTGGTCAGTGTCAATGATCGTCTATAATAATTCTCTTGGTTAGTTAAGAAATGGGGAAAAATGACTTTAGTATGACCTCCTCAGTAGACGCAAACAGTGGTCTCTCTAAAAGCATTTTTCCATGGAACTAGAGAGAGAGAGAGAGAGAGAGAGAGAGAGAGAGAGAGAGAGAGAGAGAGAGAGAGAGAGAGAGAGAGAGAGAGAGAGAGAGAGAGAGAGAGAGAATACAAAACCATATGAAGAGACATAGGCTTTGGCACACAATGGACATCTATTTCCTAAATATTTGGGTGGAGCCTGCATAGTTTTGAATGCTCATTTCGTCTTGTTTATGACACATCCTTTTGGGGACGGGTCCTTTTTTACCTGGAGCAATTCTAGATTGTCCCCAAGACTAAATTATCCTGTAGAAGATTCATTTTGGTCTGAAGACAATTTCTGGATCCTTTGGAGTACTTACTAGTCAAGGCTAAGGTCATTGTTTGTTCTATGAATGATCCTGCTATGTCAAAAAACCTCATTATTTTGTTCTGTGTAGGATTTACGTTTGTTGTGGCACAATCTTGCGTAATTCTGAATATTTATTATGTCCTGTTTAGATACTTGCTTATTCTGGGATGATTTTGAATTGTCCTAAACATTAATTTATCCCGTGTAGGATTTGCATTTGTCTTGCGACGATACTGCATCATTATGAATACTTACATATCCCGTTTTGATCCTTGTTTATTCTGGGATGATCTTGAGTTGTCCCAAATGCTCATTAATTGTTCTGTGCAGGATTTGGGTTTCTCCTGAACAGGATTCACGTTTGTTCTGGGAAAGTCCTGTGTCATTCTGGCGCTTCATCCATCCTGTCCTAAAACTATCCTAAATGTCTGTCTGTCTGTCTTATTCCAGACCCCAGCCCTTTTTCTGTCCCCCTCTTCCCTTCGGTCTTTCCCTCTTCCTCCATTGGCCCCTTATCTTATCTCTGGTTCCCCTCTCTGTCTGTCTGTCTGTTCTGTCTGTCTTCTCTCTCTCGTGTGTGTGTGTGTGTGTGTGTGTGTGTGTGTGTGTGTGTGTTGTGTGTGTGTGTGCGTGCGTGCGCGCGCGCGTGCGCGCACGTACACGCGTACATCTCTATCTCTGCCCTCTCCTACTTTCTTTCTCTCTCTCTCTGTGTTTCTGTCTCCCCCTGTGTCTATATGTGTCTGTGTGTCTCTGTCTCTGTGTGTTTCTGCCTCTGTCTCTCTGTATAGATTTTTTTTTGCTCCTCTCTGGACGCTCTTTTCCTGTACCTTCTAGTTGTCTCTCTCATAATTGAACACAATTAAAAGTTTTGCAACTTCGACTGAACTGGAGTGATACTTTTCCTCCTCTTTCTCCCTCTCTCTTTCTCTCGGTACCCCCTCCCCCTCTCTCTCCCTTCTCTCATTTCATCCCTTTTTTACGTTCTGCTTTTGGTCATCTACTCAAGTTTAACGTGGATCCATTTTCCTGGCATGATTACGCCGAATCCCCAGAGTTTCCTCAGCACATTTATATCCCCTCCTTTCATGTTTTCCGCTGGGGAAGAGGGAAAGAGAGCAGAATAGACTGGTGGTTAGAGCGTTAGGCTAGCGCTCTGATGGGCGGGTTCGAACCACAATCAAGATTTATTTATATATTTGTTGTATTCTTTTATTTCGAGGATAATGGAATAAGCACTCATGTGCTTTTCTTTTTTTACATCCAGTCCCCGTGAGCTGCCATTTCAAGGTGTTTTTTTTCTACTGGAGTTGGTAATTATCAGTACAGGCTCCCCACTCCCTGAAAGTCCTTCGAATTGAGACTGTAATCTAAGCTTCCGTGTACGAACGCACGAAGAACATCTTGCGCACATGTTAATGTTTCGTCTTTTTGGAAAGAGTGGGTGGTTGCTTGCAGGTAGAAAGGGATGACAATATCAAAAAAAACAACAACTCATGCACACTGATGTCATGTTTAGACATCATTACCGATGACAGTGATGGGCAACGGTCGCATACGCAAAATCTCACCATTGGTGAACCTCAAAACTCTAGCTGAGGAGCGTAAAAACTCTTCCGTTTATCTTCTGTCTCTGCCTCTCTCCCCCCCTCCCCCCCCCCCCCCCCCGTGTGGTGGAGGGGACGGTTGTGGAGAGAGAGAGAGAGAGAGAGAGAGAGAGAGAGAGAGAGAGAGAGAGAGAGAGAGAGAGAGAGAGAGAGAGATGAGAGAGAGAGAGAGAGAGAGAGAGAGAGAGAGAGAAGAGAAGAAGAAGAAGAAGAAGAAGAAGAAAAGAAAAAATATAATTGGGCAAATTATAGTGGCAGACAACACGCGCAGGTAAGAAAGAAAATAAACAGCAAAAAGAAAAGTAAATAAATACAAGAAAAAGTAAGAAGAAAAGAAAAGAAAAGTCGAAAAAATGAAACAATAAAACAAAAACAACAAAAAGAACTTAAAAGTAAGAGAGAAAAGAAAGAAGTACAAGAGAAGGAAAAGAGGGAAAATTCAGGAAGCGCTGTAGCCTAGCTGAATAGTTTTAGTGATGGACTCCATGCTACACAAGAGTGAGTTCAAACCCTTTCAGTGATAGTTATATTATGTGAACTAATCCCAGATAAGGACAAAAACAACAACAACAAAACCCCACAAGATATTCAGCAGCAGAATGGCTCCTGATCTGAATATACCCGGTTATGCAATGGATGACAACATTTATAAAACTTCATACACACGGGGACTTCATGTAAAAAACAAAGCACGTGCGTGCTTATTCCATTATCTTCGTAATAAATAAATAGATAAATAAGATAAAATAAAAAAAAATAGAAATAAAACTCTCTATTCCCTACCCTCCAAATCACCTCTTAGAGAGTAAGAAGCTGCAGGCTGAAACACCTGCCAGAAGGGGTCTCCTTCTCTGAAGACCTTCTGTCCCCCTTTCTCTGCAATTTCCGTCTTCTGACAGATGACTGTGCCCTGTCTGTCACTTGATCTCAAATCTACCTGTACCCCCCCCCCCTTTCCCCCATCCTTATCAGCACTCTTGCTCATGATTGTGCCATCGAGAGAAAAAAGATAAGAATCTCAAATCCTATTTCCTTTCGTGGCCTTGTCTGTTGTTGCGGAGCGTTACCCAGCTTAAGCGTGTTGATGTAGTAGCAGCATAGCCCAGGAAGCACCGTAGCTCAGTAGTTGTGGTGGAACTGGCAAGCAAGAGTTGGAATGAAGACTGCGGTGGTCAGTTAGGTTTTGATGTCAACATATGTATATATAGATATAGATATAGATATAGAGGTTGCTGCCTCGAAAATTTGGGGGAAAAGATTACCAAGTGTTTACTTCTGGTTTTGTTTTCCCTCTCTCTGTCTCTCTGTCTCTGTGTGTGTGTTGTGTGTGTGTCTCTCTCTCTCTCTCTCTCTCTCTCTCTCTCTCTCTCTCTCTCTCTCTCTCTCTCTCTCTCTCTCTTCTCTCTCTCTCTCTCTCTCTCTTATATATATATTATATATATATGTATACATGCATTAGATGCTTAAAGAGAAACCGTGCTAGAATATAACAGATTTTGCTTTTCTGGATATGTTTTTCCCTCTTTAAGAGACGAGCATTCTGCCTATACTGAATGCTATGGATGTAAATCTAAAGCAGTGCAGGGTATTCTCTAGTTCAGGGTCTGACAGCAGCCAGGCCATGACAATTTCTCATGAATTTGGTTCTAAATGTGCGACAGGACGTGGCAGGGAATGGTGAAATTGGTTAAGTTTTGTTGCAAAAGCAGCAATTGGACATGGACACACAGACTGAAGCAGAAGAGATAAGAGGTGAAAACAAACAACAAAGAAAAAGCAATTCTAAATAAACACACAAACAAAACACAAGGAAAACAAAAACAATGAAGAAGAAAATTAAATCCTCATTTTCTCCAATCTAAAAGCTCCAAAACACAGCACTGAGGAGTTTGAGAAACTGATCGTTGTGGCCCACGCATTCATCATGGCGAACTATCAATCACTGCACACACCACGTGACCGCATCTTCGGAACAGTCCATTCCATACCAGTAAGGGGGAAGGTAGGGAGGGAGTGGGGGCAAGATGTGTGTTTATCAGCACCCAAAGCGGACTAGTCTGGCAGTTAATGCAAGGATTCTGGGGAAAATGTGCAAATGAAGGTGACAGCATGCTTTTTGGCATATAGATACTTTGGACCCCTCCTCTACAATACTGGCATGGGAAACTCCATTTTGGCCATATATTTCCTCACTTAATTTGATGCTTACAGATATATGGTTCACTTATTATAGACAATGAAAAATGTAATCTCTCGAAACTTACCCCTTCATTTCCCTAATCCCCCCTCCTTTCTGGTAACCTCCCCTCCCTTCCATTTTCTACCCTCTCCTCCTTCCCCATATTCTACACCCTACATATCCCCTCCTCTCCCTAACCTACTTCCCTCCCCCGACTTATCCCCTCCTCTTCTCTAACCTACCCTTACCACCCCTAACCTGTTCAACTTCTCCCTCCCCCCTAATCTAGCCTTCCTCCTCCCTAACACCCCCTACCTCCCCTAACATCTCCCCCTTCCCTGAACCTACCTCCCCTCCCTATTCTACCCACTCATTTATCCTAAACCATCGCCACCTCACCTCTAACCTACACCCTCTCCTTCTCCCCCCCCTAACATAACACAAACAAAAATAGGGGGGGGGGGGATAGGCTGTAGCATAGCACTGGGGGATATGTGGTTTCCTAGCACTGAGGAATAAATGCTAAGTACCAATGTCTTCTCATGTGTATGCAGTTTTGTAAATTTTGTCGTCCCTTCCCATTGTCACACAATGACCTACTCTTCTAAAAGGAAGATCAGTATTCGACGTGTGTGCAAAATATTCTCCAAGAAGTTCACACATGGGATCTTGGATTATAGTCGGCAAACCGAACGTGACAAAACTACCCAGTTTCAGGAGTGTTGCATGTCTCCCAGGAGGCACAGATTCATTGTTTCCTAAGCCAATATCGTTTACTGTAATCGTTAAGAACATGCATGCCAACTGCCTTGCTGTCACTCCTGATGCAACAGTTTAATCCTTGGCGGCTGTGCTAGGTTGTAAATTTACCGTTTTAAAATCTGGTAGAAGGCAGTGATGGAATAGGTGCAGGTTGCGGGGAAGGGAACGGGCTGATTGGACTTGACTTCTCCTTGCACTCCTTGAGGGGTCATTGGGGGCACTGCACTGAGATTGCTGGAATGTGTGGGTAAGATGAACAGTGTGGAGCCTATCTTTGTCAGATAGCTACAGGAAGAGCAACTGAAGAGACATTTAAATTAAAAGATACAGAGAAATTGATTATGAACTTATAATGATGGCATCATCTATTCAGCGAAAAGAAGATGGAATAAAAGATTTTGTTTTGTTCACACAATTTTTGTCCGTTTCTCAGCTAGAGCTCCGAGGAGCATCGTTGGTGAGATTATAGTGTATGTGACCGTTTTTGCCCACCATTGAGGTAGCCATATTCCGACTTCAGGGAGGAAGTCTAAACGCCAGTGCATGCGTTTTTTACCTTTGTTCTCCGTACGTGTCAGCACGAATGGCTAACTCTTGTGAAAGGTAGAACGGTTTTTAACGTGTGTGCAAAATGTTCTACGTAGGTTCGCACACGGTCCTCGGTTTTCAGTCTCATTCGCAGGACTTTCGGGTGAGTGGAGACAGTGCTGATGTTAATTCCAGGGGGAAAATCTCCTAGTACAGGTTTCGGGCTCGATCTTCGGCCGTTAAATCGCAAGCACAAAGCACAAACCACCAGGCTACAGCCCCCCCCCCCCCCCCAAAAGCATTTTGCTCTGTTTCTGAAATACGTTTTAACGAAAAATAAGGAAAGAAGACACAGACCGCCAGATAAACAGTTCACAGACCTTTGATTACTGTGCTAGAGGAGTCATGAATAAATGAATGTATGATTGATAAAGCGGATAAAAACTTCATCTAAAAACAGACGCCGCATTACAGTTCTAACGCCTGACAGATACGCAGACACACAGACACAAGCAAGCACAGGCGGCTCGCTCACTCACACACACACACACACACACACACACACACACACACACACACACACACACAACACACACACACACACAGGGGGACGGGACAGCCTAGCGGACTGGATGTAAAAAAGCACATGAATGCTTATTCTATTATCCTCGATATAAAAGAATAAATAAATAAACACACACACATTTCTAACCAAAGTATACATATTCCCACGCATGCACACGACCATACAGAGAATTTTTGCTTCTGTAATATTCCATCTATGTGTCTGATTCATTCTCTGTCTCTGTCTGTCTGTCTGTCTGTCTGTCTCTCTCCACCCAACTGCCCCCTTCTCTCAACGTTTCAGTATATTCCGTATCTTCTCACTTTCTCCTTTTTTTTCTCCCAGAGCAAAATCATAAAAAACAAAAACACACACTAGCTTATCCATCACCCCTTGTACTCTCTCTCTCTCTCACTCACACACACACACACACACACACACACACACACACACACACACACACACACACACACAACACACACACACACACACACACACACGTCGGCTACGCGCGCAGCATACTACTCTTTCTTGTTCGAACATCACGACAACTTCATCTTGTTTTCAAACCACCCAAAGCGCCGGCCAACAAAAAAAACAACAAAAAACAAAGAAAAGAAAAGCCCAACACACACAAAATGACCCACCAACAAAGGAACTAAACAAAGGGAAACAAAACAAGGCCACAACAAATAACACGTTTGAAGTGCTTCACAAGAGAAGGTTTTCAACTCCAGCCATGCCTTTGAATTGCAAATCAGCACGTCTTTGCCTAAAGCGTAACAAATTTGTAAACACTTCAGATCTGTTCGATATTGGGGAAAACATAAATACGTGTGTGCAGGTGCGCGTGCACACACACACACACACACACACACACACACACACACACACACACACACACACATAGCGAGTGCTCGCGCTTGCAAACAGAAGCACGAACATGTGCACGTACGTACACACGCGATCGAGAGCACACACTTGCAAAACGAGTGTGAGAGAAAGAATGAATGGATTGATATTTGAATGCATGTTTTAATGAGAGAGAGAGAGAGAGAGAGAGAGAGAGAGAGAGAGAGAGAGAGAGAGAGAGAGAGAGAGAGAGAGAGAGAGAGAGAGAGAGAGAGAG
The DNA here is from genome assembly GCA_030674155.1 of Stramonita haemastoma. Classification (NCBI taxonomy): domain Eukaryota; kingdom Metazoa; phylum Mollusca; class Gastropoda; order Neogastropoda; family Muricidae; genus Stramonita; species Stramonita haemastoma. The sequence continues at coordinate 33,999,017 of CM060329.1, read as the reverse complement.
AGAGAGAGAGGACAGACAGACAGACAGACAGACAGACAGACAGACAGACAGAGAAAGACAGAGCAAGAGAGAGACAGACAGAGATTGCAGGCACACAGGGAGACAGACAAACCCGAGGCAGACAGAGACAGAAAAATTGATGTAGTGGCAAAGCTGAACGGTCACATACAAAAAGACACAAACAGAATCAACATAGAGGTGAAAAAAAACCTGAGAGAGAGAGATAGAGAGAGACAGAGTTAGAGCTAGAGAGAAAAAGTGAGAGAGAGACAGACAGACAGAAAGAGGAGACAGTGACAGAGACAGAGAGAAAAGAAAGAAAGAGAGAGAGAGACAGATAGAGAGACAGAGAGGGAGACAGACAGAGAGACAGAGAGAGAGACAGAGAGAGAGACAGAGAGGAGACTTAGAAAAAAAGGAGAGACATGAGGACAGAAAGAAGACAAATAGGCAAAAGGACAGAGAGAGGGACCAACACACACACACACACACAGACAATCCGACAGGGACGCAAAGAGCAATAATACAAAACTTGATTGCCAAGCAAGCTCTCAGAAACAAGCCTCTACACTGACGAACAAGGGAGAAAATAACAGAGTTTTTTTTTCATTAGATCATGAACATGGGCACCGCTCCTTAACTGCAGCCAAACAACTTCCAAGAGACCTGTTGTTGCAGCAACAAGCAGCTACAGCTGCACCATCACCACCAGAACAAGCCGCAGCAACAAGCAGCAACATCATCACCCCCACTCTCACCACCCCCACGCTTAGCAGAAACAGAGCTAGCAGCAGGAAATCACCACCACTACAACCATCATCACCATCAAAACCACCATCAACATTACCATCACCACCCAACCATCGCCACTACTACCTCTGCCACTACCAACACCATTTTAGCGCTACTGCTACCATCACTATCGCAGTCACCACCACAACCACCATCAACATTACCATCACCACCCAACCATCGCCACTACTACCTCTGCCACTACAAACACCATTTTAGCGCTACTGCTACCACCACTACCACAATCACCACCACAGCCACCACTACCACCACCGCCACAACCATTACTTTTACCACAATCACCATCAGCACTACTACTACCATCATCATTACTGTTACCATTAATACCATCATCATCCCAACCATCACCACCATCACCATCACCATCACTACTACTACTACTACTACTACTACTACTACTACTACTACTACTACTACTACTACTACTACTACTACAACCACCACTACCTCCACCACCACCACCACCACCACCACACCACCACACCTTATACCACCACCACCACCACCACCACCACCACTTATACCACCACTACCACCACTACCATTACCTTCACTACCATCATCTCCACCACCACCACCATCACCAACTCCACCACAACCACCACCACCACCAGTAACAAAAGCAGAATAACAACACCAGCATCATCACAACCGCAAACCTCCCTCCCCCTCCCCTTTCCCCCACCCTCCCCCAACCACCCACCGGCATAACAACAATAGGTGAGTCACAAGAGCCAATCAAAAACTGCAGAAATGCCTTCTAGGCTAGCTAGCAAGCTTGCTTGCTCACTCCCGTCACTCACAAAATTTCCCTCGCAGGAGGAAACCAAAACTACTCTCCCCCCCCCCCCCCTCACACCCCTGGTCCCCCCCAAAGCCCCCCTCCCCCATCTCACAAAATTTGCCCCCCAGGTTATTTTCGTGGTGACAAGAAAGAAAAGAGAAGTGCTGCAGGGTTTTCAGCCGACAGGATGTTTGCAAGATGATGCTTTCTTCTGTGGTGACCCGATCTGACCACGAGAAGGTGTAGATGTGGAGACATTTGGGAGTTGTGTGTGTGTGTGTGTGTGTGTGTGTGGTGTGTGTGTGTGTGTGTGGTGTGTGTGTGTGGTGTGTGTGTGTGTGCTGTGCTGTGCTGTGCTGTGGTTTGTGTGTGTGTGTGCTGTGTGTGTGTGTGTGTGTGTTTGTGTGTGTGTGTAAGTATGTGGAGGAGGGAAGGAGAGGGAGTGAAGGGGTGTGAGGGAGGGTGGAAGGGGAAAGAGAGGAGGGCAGGAGAGAGAGAGAGAGAGGAGAGAGAGAGAGAGAGAGAGAGAGAGAGAAGAAGAGAGAGAGAGAGAGAGAGAGAGAGAGAGAGAAGAGAGAGAGACAGACAGACAGACAGACAGACAGACAGACAGACAGACAGACAGAGAGATAGACAGACAGAGACAGAGAGAGGG
>CM060329.1:33969265-33991765 GCA_030674155.1 Stramonita haemastoma | reverse complement strand
CAATTTTCTCGTCTACTTGGGAAGGAAAAGCAAGGCTGAGAATCGAACACAGAATCTGACGGGTTTTTTTTTTGTTAGGTAGGTGAACGTCTAAACCGGTCCGTCACTTTAATGAACTCAACTTCTAGGTGCAGCGGGGATTCGAACGGACAACACCAGAACAAGAGTTCAAGGCGTTCTACCCAGGCTACCAAAGCAGCCAGTCCAGAGTGCAGGCTCCAATAAATGGGGTGTGTTCGTTTTTCTCTTCATCACTCTCCACTGACTCCGATAGCTCGCTTGACTCATTTCTCGTTCGGTGTTTGCTAAGAGAGAAGAAAGAAAAACTAGAAATGAAAGAAAGAAAAAAAAAGAGGTAAAATTAAGCAAAGATAAAAAGAAAAGAAAAGAGGAGAAAGAAATACAAAATATAATCTAGCAAAAAAAAAGAAAGAAAGAAAGAATTAGAAAAAAGACAAAAGAAACGAAATGTACGTGAAAGTAAAAAAAGAAAGAAAAAAGAAAAGGGGACAAAAATTTGGAGGAAAAAAACAACAGAAGTAAGAAAGAAGAACAGAAAAAAAGACAGAAAAAAGATGAGTGAGAGAGAGAGAGAGCAGAGAGAGAGAGAGAGAGAGAGAGAGAGAGGAGAGGAGAGAGAGAGAGAGAGAGAGAGACAGACAGACAGACAGACAGACAGACAGACAGACAGACAGAGACAGACAGAGACAGAGACAGACAGACAGACAGACAGACAGACAGACAGAGACATAGAAGGGGCAGGCAGGCAGACAGACAAACAGACAGACAGGCAGACAGAGTACTGAGACACAGAAGCATAGAACAGACACAGACACAAACACAGACACACACACACAGACACACACAGACACACACAGAACACAACACACACACACACACACACACACACACACACACACACACACACACACACACACACACACACACACAGAACAAGAAAAGCAAGCAAACAAACAAACAAACCAAACCCCGAAACGAACCCACCCAAAACAAATGTCAGCGAAAAGCTAAAAAGAAAACTGATTTTCAGAACAATCTTCAAGTCGGGTATTTGTCAGCTGCCGCTTTCCGCTTTTTTGTTTTTTATTTGTTGCTTCTTCAGAATGTTTCCCTCTGTTCTTTTCTCTTTTATTTGGTTTTTTTTGTTCTCTTTGTTTTTCTCCGCCCTGTCCCCATCCCCCCTCACCTAAAATTTCAATTTTTTTGGTGTGTTTCTTTCTTTAGGATTTTTTTTTTTCATTTTTTTTGGGGGGGGAAATGTTTCGCGTGTCTTCACTTCAATCCGTACTGATCACTGTTAGACGGAAGAAAGCCGGACAAATAAAAGCAAGGATAAAGACAGCGAAGCTGAACTGAATTTGTGGCAGTGTAGGGAAGGGGGAAGAGGAGGAGAGAGGGGGGGGAGAGGGGAGGGGGAGAGAGAGGAGAGAGAGAGAGAGAGAGAGAGAGAGGAGAGAGAGAGAGAGGAGGAGAGAGAGGAGAGAGAGAGAGGAGAGAGAGAGAGAGAGAGAGAGAGAGAGAGAGGAGAGAGAGAGAGAGAGAGGAGAGGAGAGAGAGAGTGAGAGGAGAGAGAAGAGGAGAGCTATGTCTTGTTGTTGTTTGTTGTTGTTGTTGTTGTTGTTGTTGTTGTTTTGTTCTTGTTCTTTTCTTCTTCTCTTTGGTTTAATGTCCAATCACTACAAGGTGATTATGTGTGCGTGCGTGCGTGCGTGCGTGCGTGTTTGTGTGTGTGTGTGTGTGTGCGTGCGTCCTTGAGTGTGTGTATATGTATGTGTTTGTAGAAAGCTTAAAATTAAAAGACTTTGACACAAGAGCATTATAACCAAGAACACCCACACCCACCAAACAAACCACCCAACCACTCTGCCGGCCACTCACCCAATCACCACCCTACCGACCACCCACTCACCCACCCAACAGCCAACCCACCCACCAAGGAACGAACCTACCGACATGTTGTCAAACATCCCTCCTTCAAAACAAAGAGACAAAGAAAGAAACCCACAGATACAAAGAAACTGATTTGCAAAGAGGGGCTAAAATGAGCAATTTAAAAATCAATAAACAAAGAGTCCTGGTTCTGTGACGCAGTGAAGATACGGAAATGAGAAGAAACTATTTTCTTTGTTCTGTTGCCGGTCTGTTTGTCTGTCTCTGTCTCTTTATCATCTCCATTCTCTCTCTCTCTTCCTCTACACACACACGTGCGCACGCGTATGCATGCACGCACCCACACACGCAGATCCACACACGCATACAGAGAGAGAGAAAAAGAGACAGAGGCAGAGACAGAGACAGAGAGACAGACAGAGAGACAGACATACACACATACACTGAGAGAGAGACAAAGGCAGACAGAGAGACGGTGAACGAGAGAGACAGAGAGACATAGAGAGACAGAGAGAAACAGAGACAGAGAGGCTGAGACAGACAGACAGACAGACAGAGACAGACAAACTGATCAAACAGAGACAGAGACAGAGTACTCAATCTTGTTCTCACCTCTCTCTATCTCTGCCATTAATTGAAACTCCTCGACCATTTTTCCGTCGGATATCTTCAAAAATGGAAAGATACTAGCAGGAAGAAGGAAACAAGGCAGGAAGACGCGCAGAAAGGAAGCAATACGTGCAGACAGGAAGACAGGAAAGAAAGACTTGAATCAATGGATGGATGAATGAAATCAAGGATGGACGAAAGAAGAAAGGGAAGAAATGAAGGAACGAAAAGAAGGAAGGAAGGAAATAAGCAACTTTGTGTTGTGTGTGTGGGTTGTGTGTGTGTGTGTGTGTGTGTGTGTGTGTGTGTGTGTGTGTGTGTGTGTGTGTGTGTGTGTGTGTCGTTGTGTTGTCTGTCTGTCTGTCTGTCTGTCTCTGTCTGTCTGTCTGTCTGTCTGTCTCTCTCTCTCTCTCTCTCTCTCTCTCTCTCTCTCTCTCTCTCTCTCTCTCTCTCTCTCTCTCCCATCCCCCTACCCCCCCTCTCTCTTTCCACCCTCTCCATCCGCGCCCTGCCCTCTCTCTCTTTTTCTCCTCCTCCTCCTCCCCTCTGTTTCTCTTTGCTCCATGTATCCTGCAAACAATTTCAGAAGGAAAAAGAACGACAAGAGTGAACGTAAAGAGAGTGAAAGACACATGTAATTCTCTTTTAATTCCAAAACAATATTTTCTGTCCAAAACGAGATATAGATTTTCAGGGGAGAGAGAGAGAGGGAAAATAAAAGAAAAGAAAAGTAGCTAGCAGATTTAAAAGCAACTTTCAGAAAAAGATTGTAAAATGGAAACAACCAATCCAATTTCTGAGTTTTAATCGTGATCACTGTCTTCTCAGAATGGAGGGTCGATAAATTCAGATTCCAGCATTTTCCGTGTCAAAGATTTCTCCCTATGTTGCATTATTGTCTTTTTTTCTGTTACTCCTTTTCAAGTTCTGCCTAGATAATTAAAATTTACACACGCTGCGCTTCGTACGTTACATATTTTTCTCTATATGTCTTGATTTTTTTGCCGTCAGTTGCTCTCTCTCTGCCTCTCTCCCTGTGTGTGTGTGTGTGTGTGTGTGTGTGTGTGTGTGTGTGTGTGTGTGTGTGTGTGTGTGTGTGTGTGTGTGTGTGTGTGTGTGTGCAACTGGAACTGTTAAAAAAAGGAGAGAGATAAAAACAACAATAACAACAGTACCAAAAACAACAACATACAACCACACACACACACACACACACACACACACACACACACACACACACACACACACACGCACACACACACACACGCGCGCGCACGCGCGCGCGGATGGATGAAAAACATAGGAGAAAAGACAGGATGATGATTAGCACAGATCTAAACTTTGCCGCAAAACCGATGACGTAAATGGGGGAATTTGGTGAATAGGTCTTTAGTGCAGCACTCAGTTCATACATCTCCGAGTTGAGTGGAGAGAAGGAGAAGGAAGAAAAGAATAGTGATGATGATGAAGATGATGAAGATGATGATGGTGATGGTGATGGTGATGATGATATGATGATGATGATGATGATGATGATGATGAAGAAGAAGAAGAAGAAGAAGAAGAAGAAGAGGAAGAAGAAGAAGAAGAAGAAGAAGAAGAAGAAGAAGAAGAAGAAGAAGAAGAAGACAACAAAACAACAACAACAACAACAACAACAACAAGAAAGAAGAAGAGGAAGAAGAACAAGAACAAGAACAAGAAGAAAAAGCAGAAGAAGAAGTACAGACCCATTTAAAAAATGTAACCTTACTCTCTATCCCACCCTGCCTTCTCATTCCTCAATTTCATCTCTGGAAGAGAAAATAAAATCTTCAGAAAATGCACCACAACTTTTATATTGTCAGAACTGATCATTGACAAATGCTAAAATTCATTTTCAAAATCCAACGCGATCGAGTACACTCTCCCCTTGCTTCTACCCGCTTTGTCCCCCACCCCCATCCCCTTCAATCTCTCTTTTTCTCTCCCTCTCTCTTTTTTCTCCCCCTCTCTCTATCCCCTCTCCTCTTTCCCCTCTCTCTCCCCCTTCCTTCACCCTTCCCTCTTTTCCTGATCCCAAAACGAATCAGTGGAACTGTTTTTGAAAAGGAAAACGTCCTATTTCAAACATTCTTCTCGAGGGATCATTATCAAATTACAATGTATGGGGATTAAAAAGACAAAAGAACAAAACAAAGCACCACAAAAATCTCACGGAGACAATATAATAACATCTGACCGGGGCGAGATGACCCAAGTTTAAAAATTATTATTACACGTTCAGACAGTTTTTGAAAACGGCTCCCGCTTTGCTATCATTTCCCTGAAGTATTTTTCCCCAGCCTGTTTATGAATCCCTCATCGGTAAATCTCCCCAAGCCCTTCCCACTTCTCATGGTTTATTTTGTTTTGTTCTTGAAACGCTGTCGTTCTGTGTAAAGACATTCCCAAAATATTCCGTGATGACACTGGACCCGTCTGCCAAACAATCTCCTGTGCAGTTTGTGACAAGTTATAGCCCACAGCTATTGGGTTTTTTTGTGTTTTTTTGTGTGTTTTATTTTTATTCTCGGTTAGACTTTGAGGTCCACAATGGCAAGGTTTTGGTATGCACCATTTTTACCCATTATTTAGGTACTGGCAATCCGACTTCGGTGATAATGCTCTTGTAAGGCCTCAGGGGTATGCCGGGTATGATCATGTTCCACAACCGACTGAAAGGACATGCTGTTTGTTGTAACCAACTATGCATGCAGTTTTAGTGCGACTTCAGGACATGCCCTGATGAACTGTTATGTATCGCTAGGAACTGGTTTCGAGGTTGAGAAGAAAGGACAAAAGGAAACAGTGATGACAAAAGGGCCTGCAATAACACGGTCTCAAGCCGACTTTTGCACAACCCTTAATACATAGTTTGGCAACAATTTCAAAAGAGTGTTATGAGTGCTTTGTGTAACTCTTTACCTGTCCAGGCATGAATCCAGATTTTAAAAAAAACATTTTGGGCCTGATGATGATGAAAAAAGCTTACTTCAGTCTATGCAAGTGAAGCAACCCAAAGAATGACGTCATCTCTTTTGTTCATCTGGAGTCTGTCAATCGGCAAAAATGTCTCACATAAATACAAATATAAACAGGACTCCCTCCCCTAAAGAATCTGGAAGTATCCCAAGATTAAAAGATAGAAGAGCGATCAATCATCAACACTTTTATGTTGGTTGCAAACTTACATTAAAATCAGAAAAAAGCATGAAATTTGAACTGACGTACAGAAAAGTTGAGAAAATTCGATAGAAAGTTCTTTAAGAAAGTGGTGAGCATCTGGTAAAACGTGATGGTTGCGCAGAGCAACGTTATTGCTTTGGAATTTAAGAGCACAGCAAGTATTCAACTGTTCCAAATCACCCTGCTACATTTTCCAGCCATTCACCAAAGCCCCCCTATAGCAAGCAGTCTACCTCTGCTCGCTTTTCTCATCAGGACAGGACTTGGCATAGGCACTGGGATTGTGGAGGTTTGAGAAATGAGAAAGATCCACTAAAGATGACCATGTCCCCACAAATGAGTCAGAGAGTGCTTTTTAAAGAGATGAAACATCTACTGATATAGTTCTTAAGGTTTTAAATCAGTTCACCGAAAACATATTATCTTGTAGTAACTAAACGCTAGTCATAATACACACATGACGGACGCCAGAGCCAGGTGGTTAAGACTGACTGACTTCAATCCCGTAGGTCCATGAATTCGTGGGTTCGAATATCAGCAGCAGCGTCTGGTACGTTTATGGTGAGAATTTTTACAATCTCCCAGGTCAACTTCAAGTGTAAACCTGCCAGTGCCTTGACTCCTTTAGTGTATATACACATGCAGAATATCAAATATGCACGACAAGGATCCCGTAATTCATGTTAGCGTTTGGTGGGCCGCAGAAACACGAACATATTCAGCATGCATCCAAAATAAGCTGCTTTTCAGTCGGAATGTGTTGGCTGAGGCCAGCAGGCAGACCTCCTGCAAAATTACAAACACAGGAGAAGACCAGGCACTATGCACCCCACCTAGTAAGGAAACGCAGATAAGAGAAGAGAAGATACTCACATGTTTAATCATGTATATCACAATGTTTAAGCAAAAACAACAACAAAAGAGGAAGCCAAAAAGCCCCAACAACAACAAAACGGTATAATTTAAAGTGAGCTCCAAATGATTGCAGAGGAAGGCAAAACATCAAGTAGTGGAGCATTCCCGCATAGCTGGGGTTTGTTTTGATTAAAAAAAAAAACTTAGTGTAAAAACAGATCAACGACAGAATTCATACTTCACTTTCAAACCCCAACCAAAATAACCCATAAAAACTCTTTTGGAGAAAAGACACTTCTGTCAGGACATTATTTCTCAAGAGAGCTGATCACATTTTAATGTATGGAGACTCGAAATATGCAGCTCAACACACTCTCTGGGACAATGACGGAGTGTGGCCGGGTCAAGATGACCCAGATGATTGCTGCGAGATCGACAGTTTTCGGAACTCTTTCCCTTTGTCCCGCAAGTCCCTAACGTAATCTCCCAGTCCCTTTAAGTATTCCTCATCGCTGCCCTATTCACTGTGGCACTGGGAGATCATGAATCATTAAAAGCTGCTGAGCTTACGACTATGAAGTTCTCATAACTGTTCCTTCAGAATGAAAACAAACCAGAAAGGGGCTAGTTTTGACAAAAAATGTCCCGCGGAGTTTATAAAAGGCAACGATACAATTTATAACTGAATGTTATATACTTATCTTAAGAACTTTAGGATAATGTCATTTTGAAATTTCATTGTGTGCCCAGAAATCAATGTTAAAAACACTACCACCCCTCCTTACAAATATGCTATGCAATGTAGAACGTTCTTTTTCAAACAAGAAGCACACAAATTTTCTAGGAACTAAAAACGAACTGGTAGCATCTTTAAGGGGGGTGGGACAGCCTAGTGGTTAGTACGTAGCGCTCGTTATCAGGTGGCCTATGTTCAAGCCACCACTGAAGCATTTGTTCATGGGGATTTTCCCTTTCGACTTATCAGCGCTGTCTCAACTACCCTGAGACTCTTTCGAATGAGACAATGAATCGAGGCCCCATGTGCAAACGCACACAGAATGTCTTGCGCATATGCAAAAAACCTGGTCGCCTTTCAGAGAGAAGGCAATTTCGTGCGGGTAGGAATAGATGCTATGACAAAAATTGCAATCACAACAAAAACTAACAAAAACAAAATGCAGGCACACAGGTGTCATGTAGAGACGTCACCTCCAAAGTCGACATAAAGCTACCTTCATGGTGGACAAAAATGGTCCCATGCGAAAAAATCTTACCATGGATGAACCCCAAAGGTCTAGCCAAGGAACAGGAAAAAATCATTAAAAACAGTTTCTCATTTCAGTTGTCTGGGATTGGTGGGTGACATTTGGGAAGTTTCGATTGCTGAGACCTAGGGAGACTAGTGGAAACACTCCAACAGCTCTACTGTCCCAGTCTCCCTAATGTATTCCCCGGCCTTTCCTGGGTATCCTCTTGTACTGTTTAGTCGGCGACTGGGGGCTTTTTCATTAAGGCCAGGGTTTAGCTGTGTAAGGATTGTCTACATTGGAAGACGAGCCAGTCTGATAACTGACCATGTCCCCTCAAACAGATCCTAGAGTGCATTTTGAGAGAGAAAAGACATTTCCTACTGATAATATCCCAGTTTCTACTTCGTACCAACCATACATCAGAAGAAAAACAGATGCCAATGTAAATCATATCATTATTTATATATCATTATATCATAATTATATCAAAGTGTCTTTAAAAATAAGAAAGTCCTGAAAGTACAGATTTCAAAAGACTGCAATGAATTTTCCAGAAACTGATATAATTGCATTTTGCGTGTTGGGTTGATGAATTTAACAAAACAAAACAAGGTCTTTATATCACTTCAGAAATCAGACAAAAACTAAATCCCGATAAAAAATAATTATCGTCAGTATGTGAAGGCATCTCTATTCGAAAGTTATTTCTCAAGGGATGACAGAGCATCATCATGTCTTAAAATTCAAAGCTGGGAGCCTGGCAGCCTCTCTGGAGCAATAATGCCACATAATCTGAGAGTGACAATCCAAATTTAACGATTATGCTGTCGGTTTGACAGTTTTACAACTCCCTCCCTCTTCTTTAAGTTCTCCCTGGAGTGCTCCCCATCTTCCCCAAGCATCAGTATGAGTTATCACACAACATTGTATATTCTGACATCTGGCAGAAAAAGAAGTTGATGTGTAAGAAGCAGGGAGAGTAAACTCAGAGCAATGTCAGCCGAAGACTACCAAAATAACCCAACAAATTGTAATTAGATTGAAGACTCTGGCTAGTTTCTACACAGTAATTTTGATGTAACTTGGTTTTATTGTAAAATATGTTTTTGCTCTTGGCCATTTTTTATTTGATCATAATTCTATTACTGTTATAGGAAGGAAGGTGTCAGGATGGTTAAGACGTTCACCTGCTAATATGTAAACTGTGAGTTTCTGGGTTCGTACCCAGCCTCGCCCTTTCTTCCCAGTTTGACGAAAAAATATCGAACTGAATGTCAAAGTCATTCGGATGAGACTATAAATCGATGCCCGTGTGTGAACGCACGCGGAACATCTTGCGCAAACGTTTAAACCCCGTTCTGCCTTTCGGAAGAGCAGGCCATCGTGCGCCGGTAGGAGCGGATGACAAAATTATAATTAAAAAAAACCAGCACGCACACAAGTGTCGTGTTCAGATACTATCCCTGAGAAAAAATCGGCGAGTTGGAGTCCCAGGGCGGCTCTGGGCTGTACATGGCAACGTTCTGGTGGCTCATGCGACGGTACTGGAACCATTCGTATTGGTCATTGCCTTTCCAATGGGTCATTCCAGTGCCGTGAGAGGGAGGGGGGGGGGGGGGTCTGCTGCATGGGTAACAGCTTGCCCTCTATACTTACTCCATACCCAGGCTTTGGGCTCTAAAGACTAGAGTGCAACCCAATAGTCTTCCGAGACTGATGGGTACCTACTACTACTACTATTACTGTTAAGGTTACAACTTATCCAAGACAAAAACAATACTAATGTACTCAAATACAGACACTCGAGTTTTCACAGAATAATAACTAGAAAACAAATCAAAATGAAATAACAATAGAAGAAGACGAAGAAGAAGAAGAAGAAAAGAAGAAATAGAAGAAGAAGAAGAAGAAGAAGAAGAAGAAGAAGAAGAAGAAGAGAAGAAGAAGAAGAAGAAGAAGAAGAAGAAGAAAGAAGCAGTAGAGGTAGTCATAGAGGAAGAGAAGAAATTAAATGACAAAGAGAACAAGTGTAGCATCAACATCAACAGTAACTGATAACAACAGCACTGGATACAATAACTAGCAACAAAAATATTGACAGTAATATCAACAGAAGTATAAAAAAAGCACAAAAAAGCAAAAAAAAAAAAAGCAAACTAACACCAGAAAAAAATATATCACATAAACATCACAAAAACTTTCCTTCAAATGAAACATTATAAACTCTAGGGAAAGTTTTCTTGGATGATGTGCAGCAGTTTTGAAGACCTGATTGCCCAGAGCTAACGATATTACTGCTGCGTTTGAGAACACTCCGACAATTCCACTGTCTCCAATCCCCTGATGTATTCCCCAACCTTTTCTGAATGTCCCCCAGTGCTGCTTTTCATCAGGCCAGCATTTGGCTGAGGGAGCTTCATCTGTCTGCACTTGAGGGTAGGACAGGGGCAGTGAATACTGACCATACTGCCGCAAATGGGCTGTAAAGGATTCTAGCCCGAGTACGTGAGGATAGATTTTTTACTGAGAAGTTCCTGTTAGTGTGGAATTTCTCAGGAGCAAATTTCCATGAAAAAAATTCCAGGTATACACGTTATCCTTTGGGAATTTCATGGAGTGATTTGCAAAATGTTTAAAAACATTTCTGCTGCCAGCATTTTCCAATTCAGACAGATGTATTATTATAGTTGGTGCTTAACTTGCATGGGAAGAAATCTGATTTAATTGAAAACAAAAGTTGAACTATTTTCTTTACAGAAAAAACCCAAAGAAGACGAAGGAAGAGAAGGAAGAGAAAGAGGAGTAGCAGAAGTAAGAAGGGGAGGGGGAGAATGAGAAGAAGAGGGAGAGATGTAGGGGAATGAGAAGAAGGAGAAGGAGGAAAAGAAGGAGGAAGTGGAGGAAGAGAAGGACAGGGAGGAGGAAGAGGCAAGAAAGAAGAACAACAACATTATCACAACAATGACAATGATTATGGAAAGATTGATAACAATGACAAAAATAGAACAGCATCACAACAACAACAGCTTTGACAATAGCATCAACACAATAAAAGGCAAAAAGTAATAGAAAAAAGAACACATCATGGAAAGAGCATAACAACCTTTTTAAAAGTAAAATATTGAAAAACATTCAAGACCCCCCACCCAACCCCTCCCCCCAAACAAACAACAAACAAAACCACAAAATTCTGAGAACCCCTGTAGCATGTAGTTTTCAGGGCTTGGTTGCTCAGAACTGGAACTTTTACTGAAGTTTTGAGAATGCTTCAGCGACACACCACTGTCTCCAATCTCCCTTGTGTATTTCCCCAACCTTTTCCGAATGTCCCCCAGTGCTGCTTTTCATCATGCCAGCATTTGGCTGTGGGAGCTTCATCTGTCTGCACTTGAGGGTGGGACAGGGGCAGGGAATTCTGACCATACTGCCACAAATAGGTTGTAAGGTGCTAATGCTGAGGAGATGAAAACATGTTGGAATTTTACTGATCCATTCCTGGTAGTATGGCATTTATCAGAAACAAATTCCAGGAGAAACAAGTGTATGTATGTTTTTAGAGTTTGGTTGTGTGGTTTGCAAAATATTCACAAGTATCTTTGTTCCCAGCTTTTTTTGACTCAGATAAATATGATTGTTGATATGCCTACATGGAAAGAAACCTAATGTAATCAAACACAAAAACTTAACTATTTCATTTAACTATTTAGACCAAAATAAAACAAAGAAGATGGAGAAGAGAAAGAACAGGAAGAAAGGAAACAGGAAGACTACAAAGAGGAGGATAAATAGTAGGCAAAGGATGATGAGAAGGAGCAGAAGCAGCAGCAGGACAACATCAACAATTACCACTACATGACACTGACAATGACAATATCAAGACAACACGATTTAAAAGCAAGCTTATTAAAAATACAACCCAAACTCAAACAAAAATCTTCAAACATCAACACCAGACAAACAAAAGCTTATTAAACACAAACAGCTTACTTGAATTCCAATGTTGAAAACTACATTCAGAAAACACAAGGAAATTTCTCTGGGAAGCCTTGTAGCCATCACGCAGTTTTTTTGAGGACTTGATTGCCCAGAGCTAACGCTATTACTGTTGCATTTGAGAATGTTTCGACAATTCCACTGTCTCTAGTCTCCTGATGTATTACCCAACCTTTCCTGAATGTCCCCAAGGGCTGCTTTTCATCATCACTTGGCAGGGTCAGCTTCATCTACACTTCATGGTGGTACAGGCTAGTGAATACTAACCATACTGTCAGAAATTAAGTCTAAGGTGCCTTTTGTTCAGAATATAATTATGTTGTACATTTTCTAGGATGTTTCTGTTTGTGAGGAATTTATTTGAAAAACATTTCAGTAGAAAGGGCCAAACAATAAATCTACACAAACGTTTTATAGCTTCCAAAATGTGGCTAGCACCAAAGAGTAATACAAAATTTATCAATCAGTTTCCAAAAAGCCCATGCTAAGTTTGTAGGAATAAGAATGCAGCTGTAATATTCCATGATGGCACTGTGTATAATATTACTGTGACTGCTTTTTAAAAGTGACATCTTTAACGTTACGACATATTGATACTTTGTATGACATAGTTTTGAGTCATGCACAGGAAAATGGAATAAAACATAACGAGGCAACTTTTACCTTCAAAACTTATTCAGTAAGGGAACTGATCAACTCTTAGCCTATGATAAGCATCCCAACAATCTCTATGAGACACTCTAACTGCACGTGTTTCAGCAAGACAACAAAATCTATTGTTTTATTTTTTATGCACCTTTGACAATTCGTAAAATATTATTCCTATTCTCCTTAATTACTTTACTGTAAATCAAAAATTGGATATCTTCCAGGTTCATCAAGTTTTCTTGAGACTGCATTGCTCAATGTGACAGGCAGAGAGTGAAGAGGGGTCACTGATTGAGGGAAGGAAAACAAACATTTCTTAGCACCATGAGCATGGAATGAAAACACATCGAGGATTTCCCTGCCAAAATAAACTGCATCTGTAGAAATACCGCATAGAAATAGCCTATTCCAGTAGAAAATCTTCAAAACATCCTGAGTTTCCGTATCAAAGAGAAAGGAAATATCATTTCAAACTTAACTTTATGCAGTACTTGTTCATATCTTGAATCTATTTTTAAAACATCCAAGCTTTTAGGTACTTTTGACACAGAGAAAATGTTATTTTGATTTTGCTTACAACTTATTTTAGTTGGCAACCCCCTCCCCCTCCAAGACAAGCACTACACTTTTTGTCCATTGGAAACTCTCTCGGATTTTAGAAAAACAACCAGAAAGTGATAAAAAGGAATAAAACCGTTAAAACAACAATTACAGCGAACATAGAGAAAGAACAAAAAAGAAACAACAGAAGCATCACTCATGGTTTGAGGCATTAAAAACATCACTTCTCTAAGTTTCAGAAGTTCTGTAAAAATGGTTGGCAGTAGTTGAGAAAACTAGGTTGTGCAGAGCTAACGATATTACTGCAGCAATTACCAACACTCCAACGACTCTATTGTCCCCAGTGCTCCTGATGTACTTTCAAACTTTCCTGCAAGTCTCTCTGTGTTTCTTAGTTCAAGAGTGACGGCTTTTTGATCAAGACAAGCACTTAGTAGTGTGAATATAAATTTTTTTCTGGATGCCTCATCTTTTGTGACGCTCCTCGTCTCTTGCTATTCCCATGCTGCTCATTCCCAATCTCTCTGCCCCAACTATACCTAAGGTTGTGTGAATCTATAATTGATGGTGGAGCAGTCTTTGGAGTGCTGCCTATGGCTCACAACAAAGCCATAAAGTGCTTTTATTTTGGAGAAAGGCAAAAGAACTTTTTTCAACGATGGGTCATGACTGTTTTTGATCTACTCGTAACATTCTTTAATATGAGAAAGAGGGACAGAAGAGGGGATCAAGATATAAGTGGGTATGTGTCCGTGTTCGTGTAGAGCTAAGCAATTTCAGTTTTTAAAATTAAAAATCAACTAACAAACTTAAAACCAGAACAAAGACTAGAAAAACAGTAATCTTCACCAGCATATTTTGAATTTGCAAGGTTTTATATTCCGGGATAAAATGTAAAAGAGATGCAGGACATTTGTTTTAGCTATAAAGTGATTATTTATATTACAAACCACAATCACTGCCCTACTCAAACTGCTAGCTTGCAAATCATGAATTTTGTTCTGAATTTCTCAAGAACCATCTTGAGACACGCACACAAAGACACGATTTTTAAGAAATAAATTTTCGAGGAACTGGGGAAAACTATATTATCTTGGGACTTAAAACAAGCAACTAAAGTATCTTCCAGCGACAGTAATGGCATCTCACCAGACATTATGACCCAAAAGTAACGATTATTGCTACACGTTTGACACTTTTAAAAACTTCTTCGGTCTCCTCAACAAATCCCTTAGGTATTCTTCTAGCCCCAAATGTTCTTGATGGCAACAAATCTTCAAGTGACACAAGGAGAGGGCTGACAGCATTGGCTGCAAAAGAGAATTGGTCTAGAACTTTTCAAGAGGTATTTGTTGAAAGGATATAGAGAAAGACATTGCTATTTCAGGGCTTGGGTATCTAAAAGAAATGAAATTGCAATTCCAGGTTGGTTTTTATCACATTTTACAACTTGCTTTTATCATTTTCATATTTTTGTATAAAACACATAAAAATCTCATGCTAGCGCATTTTTAAGGCAAGTGTGAAAAAAGGCAGAAAACTGTCTTTGTTTGAAATTGGATTATCATCCTATGTCTTAACATACAATGGTAAGATCATAAATGCAAACCTTATTTTTAGCACAATAATTCGCCATATCTCAATATTTTTTGAAACAACTCCAAAGTACCATAAAAGTTTAATAGCAATCTCTCTCTCTCTCTCTCTCTCTCCTCTCTCTCTCTCTCTCTCTCTCTCTCTCTCCTCTCTCTCTCTCTCTCTCTCTCTCTCTAATTTGTTGGCAGGTTACTGGGCAGTTAAAAAACACTAACCTTGTCACATGGAATTTGATATAGAATCTCAGGTGTTTTGTTTCGATTTCAAACTTTTCCAAGTCACAGATAACTTTCTTAAATTGAAATACTTCTGGGGCACATTCTGAAACGTTGTCTTTTTTTTTTGGAGAAAAAAGAAACTGAAAACAAAGTTCTTCTCCTGGACGGTGGGTGGGTGCAGTTTGAAAGACTTGATTGCCCACAGCTTCGCTCTTACTTGCCACTTTTAAGAACCCTCCAACTGTCCTCCTATCCCCCCTCCCCGATTTTCTTCCATTAGCTGCCTTCTTCCCTCCGTTTCCCTGATGACTGTATCCTCCAAGACTTTTCCACTATTCGCTCGTAGTCTTCAGCCTAGGAACGCTCTTTCCCCCTCTTTTTCTGTCTCTGTCTTTCTTTCTGTCTCTCTCTCTCTCTCTCTCTCTCTCTCTCTCTCTCTCTCTCTCTCTCTCTCTCTCTCTCTCTCTCTCTCTCTCTCTTTCCCTCCCTCTACCCCTCTCAGTCCACCTATCCCCCCCCTCTCTTCCTCTCTTTCACGCCATCTCTCGTCATATCATAGAAATACTAGCAATCTGTCTCTATAGATGCATGAAAAAAAATCAAGGAAATACTGCATGAAAGCCTGTTCATGAAAGTTTGATAAATTTAATGGCAGTTTTATGTGTTCATGGGTTTGATATAGTTACAATGTCCGCGTCATCTGGGTGTTTTTTTTCATAATAAAGGAAACTTCATGGCAGAGTTATGGAGATTATTCACATTCATTCATGAGAGGCTATGGCCTAGTATGAATAAACCATTCATTGCCATTTTCACTCTTCCTCATCTCTCTCTCTCTCTCCTCTCTCTCTCTCTCTCTCTCTCTCTCTCTCTCTCTCTCTCTCTCTCTCTCTCTCTCTCTCTCTCTCTCTCTCTGTAGTATCTTACAGAGCAAAGTAAATGGAGTAAGATTTTTTTAGCTGTGTTTTTCTTAGACTAAGTCAGCACTTCGTCTATTCATGATTTTGGAAGATGCATAATTAAGAGTGTACAGTTTGGGTTACATGCCAAGGTAAATATGCCAAGGTCTTTCTTAGGCTTGTGAGAAGTTACACTTCATTTTCTTCATCTTCAAATGCATTGTGGCTAAAGGCCGATGTACATTAAATCATTCCATGGTTTCAGAGCGCTCTCTCTCTCTCTCTCTCTCTCTCTCTCTCCTCTCTCTCTCTCTCTCTCTCTCTCTCTCTCTCTCTCGGTGGCTTCCCTTGCTTGGCTACCAGCAAGACGTGGTTTCAGAAGTGAGAAAAGAATTTTCCTATTTTCTACCAGAAAGACCTCCAGTATGCCTGTGACGGGACTACCATCTTCTCTAGAAACGGTTTTGAACACCTTCCTGCAGGAAATGTCTCTCACATCATACAAAATTGACGGCAGAGAGAATCAAACTGTTATTGTGTTGCGCCTGTCACCAGCCCACCAGCATCCTGCTACACACAGCCACAGTGACAGCGTTGTGTACCGCAAGAAAGGGGCAGCGCAAATTGCTAGGGACAAAAGGCGAGTGGAGACACATAAGGTCAGTTTAATGGAGAAACAACGTGAACATTCTGTCTCCCCTTCGAATTTGTTTCTCCCCACGCCCCCAAGTTTATTTTATAACACTGAAAATGAAATTGCCATGGACACGTTCAAAGATGACACGCCCACTGGCCCTCCTCGCTGCGCTGCTAAATCCCCACGTGCAACACGGCAAGCCGGCTCTTCTCCGTCATGCATGCCTGATGTTGACCCAGTGTCAGTGACAGTGCAACCGCACGAGTTGGCGATTGAGGACTGGAGTTGCGGCTCTGACACTGACAAGGATATTGACGATGAAGATATCATGACTGTGAGCAGTGAGGCGCCAACAGTACCGCCTGTGACACTGACAGAGCACAGCTCTACAGAAGATGCGACAGAGAACAGCCATAGAGCGGAACCATTCGAAACGAATGCCATCGATGAATCAGGAAACAGCACCACTATGTCACGCGGGATGTTGATGGAACTTTTTCAACAATTTGCAGACTCAATGGACAGGGGCTTCCAGTCATTAAAGGAAGCATATGAAGACGGAAATCTTCCGGACACGTCCAGTGACCAGCCAGCAGTACAACCACACCGCTAATGCCGCTCTGTGACAGTTCCACGATCCCTGCTACGACATCGGTTATTACCAGTGACATCCACACAAACTATTATAAACAATACCGCGTTTCGGCTACCAATCGCGAAGAATCGTTGATGTTGTACAGTGTTGAAATTTTGTTGTGTCTTTCGATTTCGGTCCCCTCCCCCATCTACCCTTTGTGAATGGGTTGAAAAACCTAACGCAATAAATCTTTGTCATTGTCATTGCCATTGTCTCTCTCTCTCTCTCTGTGCGTGTGCGCGCGCACGCATGCGTGCCTGTGTGCGTGCGTGCGCATGTGCGCGTGCGTGCGCATGTGTCTGTGTGCATGTGTGCGCATGTGCGTGAGTGGGTGTGTCCCTATGTTTCTCTTCCCCTTTCCTCCTCCCTCTCACTATTCCACCATCTGTCCTTTCTCCCCCTCCCCTTTCTCCGCCCACTTCTCTCTCCTTCCTCCCCTCCCTCCCCCCTCTCTCTCTCTTTCTCATCAGCACAAATACATGGCATAAAAAGATAGCACGGACTTAGAAACGGAAACACTGACGTCTTCAAATCATACCCACACAAATAGTTATAAAGTGCTTTGTTGTGAGGAAGCAACAGCTCAAAGTCATGAAAAACACGTACACATCTAATTTATTGACATCTGTTTCCCTATATTTGAACAGTCTTTGAAAAATCAAAAGCCAAGGAAAAACCAGTACTAACAACTGCTACACTTACTGTGATGCATATGAATTTAGCTCTTTTTAAAGAACTGAAAAGGTATTCAAGATTTGGGAGTTTAAAAAAAAAAGGCCCATTGTGTTTATCTAAATCTACCTTAATTTACCTAAAAATGTCTTGGAAAAGTTTTCGAAAAGCAAAAGCCAGTGCCTTCGAATTCAATATCTATCATGATGCACGGAGGCTAAGCCCACTTTGGAGAAATCAAAATAGATTCCGATCGGTGGGTTTCAAATCATGTGGAAAAAACCATGTTCGAGGAAAACAAGATATCCCCGGATGATCTTTCACACATGTGGGACTTGTCTTGATAAAAGACACATGCCGCAATCTTTATGTTGCCCAAACAGATTACCGGGAAATTACGTAATTCATTTCCAAGATCTGATAACAAAGCAAGGTCCAGGGAATTGTTTAAGCGAGGAGGCGGCTCCTTTACTTGTTATTTCTCCAGGGGTCTGACCAAATTACATGGAGCTGGGGCCTTAAACTGATAGCGCAATCATCTCTTAGGGGCTTAAATGGTGCTTGACTGGGGCATCGTGACCCTTTTTGGGGAGTGTTGCCATATTTTGCACTTTGCCACTGTTTTCCCTTTCTCTACGACTCTCCGCCGTGTTCCAGCAATGTCTGATTGTCTCTTAGCTCAGTGTCAAAGGGAGAGGAGACAGCTAAAAAAGAAACAAGCAGTGAATATTTGATGAGATACCTTTCTTTTGAAAATAAAACGTGATGACTATCAACGTGGAGAAAGACTGAGGACAAAGAAGAAAAAAGGAAAGATTTAAGGAGAATGACTTTCAACCCTTTTCAGAAAAAAAGTCATTTCAAAGTTAATTTTTCTGGCAAAAAGCTGCTATAGAGACCGACATAAAGCATGCATAATATCTGGATTGGGATTTTCTGATCACTCGGAACTCCCTTTAACGGCAGAAAAAATACTCCAAGACTTGATGTATACCACGTACAAGAAGTGGAGGGCTACTTTGAGGTTACTAATGGATCACTAAGATCAAACTTTACTGTTTTCTTGGCTATCTTTCAAAATTCAGCGTAAACAATTTTCAAGATCTCATAACAAGTCAATATATCATGCTGGATTTTACAAACATGTTGCAAGATTAATAGTTTTGTGATTAAGCGTTTATATATAAAAAAGACATTTCATCACTTTTCCAAAGCTCTCTACTTCAGGTGTTCTTTCAGTTTTTGTGAGTAGCGTATCACAGGGATAGATTCGGGCAGTTCCACATAAAGACAGCCAGTGGAAATAGTAACAATCGGGGAAACGTGATTGCCTACAGAGCACTGCCCTAGCTAAGGATCTTCCCGACTCTTTTGCTCGTGCGAATCCTCCCTCACCCAACCATTAACCCTTCCATGTCGTCCTCAAGAGATTCCAAATGTTCCTGCCTTCCCCTAAGCCCAATCCAGGATTCTTTTTTTTCCTTTCTATCTTTTTTTCATCAAGGCCAGCGCTTAGTAACGTGAGGGTCGTCTAGACTGTGTGGAGGGACAGGCTGATGGAACTGACCATATATCCGGAAATGAGTCGCGCAGCGCCGCAACGTTGAAAAAATAGTAACCTAGGAATCCAACTAAAACCAAGTCAGTCACATTTTATTTCAATTTTATTTTATTCTGGTATTTCGAGGATGTGTGCATGTATGTGTCATTTTCCTCTCTCTCTCTCTCTCTCTCTCTCTTCTCTCTCTCTCTCTCCTCTCTCTCCTCTCTCCTCTCTCTCTCTCTCTCTCTCCTCTCTCCTCCCCCTCTCCTCTCCCCCCCCCTCTCTCTCTCTCTCTCTCTAGTATTTCGAGTATGTGCGCTGTATTGTATCTCTTCTCTCTCTCTCCTCCTCTCTCTCTCTCTCTCTCTCTCTCTCTCTCTCCTCTCTCTCTCTCTCTCTCTCTCTCTGAAAACACACACACACTACTCATTATTATTTTTCGTGTCTCTATATCACTTTGTGAACAAAAATTAATCGAAGAGTCACACACACACACATACAGCACGCACGCACCACACACACAACACACACACACACACACACACACACACACACACACACACACACACACACACACACACACACACGAGAAAGACTACACGGGTGTTTAAAAATCCTAATAATTTTTGCTGTATTATTTCGTATGAAAATCTTTCGTTGTGTTATGATTTAGTAGAGAGTGCTCGGGCCAGTAGTTCTCTTGGCATTGTTTTTATGGTTAGTTTGAACCCGATTACGAATGATGGACAAAGACTTAGTTCAATCAAGAAATGAGGTCAACATAAACATGCTTTTGCTTTATTTTGTTGCTGTTGCTGCTGTTCTTTTCAAAGTTATGAACATTCGTTTTCCACAGAAGTCGTTTCTCATTTTATATTATGTACCACAACTAATCCAAACATATGTTTCAGGATAAAGAACTTGATACTGCTTTATGATGGTAGTGGGTATGAATCATTAAATAAAATGGCGCCGCATGTATTCACATACTGGTGGAAAATACCGTTAATCATACACTGCTACAGAGGAAACCATTATCAAAAGCACGCTTCACAAAGTCAATAAATGAATTGAGTTTTGAAAAAAAGTTAGACAAAAACTGCCGGAACTGATGATTCATTTCGACACAAACAGTCTCTTCCGCGTCTTTACGCCGCCATGTTTACCCCTAGTTTTTGGAGACAGTTTGTCGCGGCTTCCTTCCAAGTCGTCCCGCTCATCCTCTCAAGGAAAAAAAAAGCCTTTGTCCCTCCCTCCTCTCCCTCTTTCGCCAAGTATTGTCGCAGGCGTTAAAAGAGAGTCATTACGGCCTAATTAAATCGGACGTTTCCCCTCCATCTTTCAAGATCAAAGGCAGCAGAGCGTAATAATCACGAGGAGGAAGAAGGAAACCCAGAGAGCGAGAGAAATGTCTGCTGTGCAAAAGTCTTTCTGTGTCTGATCATCATCAAGATAGCGAATGCCAAGTTGACGATTTGCATCTCGGCCAAAACCCATGTCCTCTGCTGTTTTGGCGCGTGGCGGGCGTCTTTGAAGTTGGGGCAGAGAGGGGTCCGAGCGGCGGCCATTTGTTGTTGCTGGTGCTCAGGACATCTTGATGGAGTCCTGGAGCGGGATTAGCGGCAGTATGAAATGTCTGAATTACACAGAGGTGGGAAGGAAGAGTGGGGGGTACTGGGGCCAGCATCCACGCGGCACGAGCAAATAAAATGGTGGACCAGAGTGGCAGAAGCCGAGATGGGTATTTCGCGTCCACGGAATAAGCTGTAGGAGAGAGAGAGAGAGAGAGAGAGAGAGAGAGAGAAGAGAGAGAGAGAGAGAGAGAGAGAGAGAGAGAGAGAGAGAGAGATCGTCTGTTTAAGTATTGATCTGTGTCTGTCTGCTGGTCGTCTGTCTTCTAGTTTCCACAGATATTCTTCATCATCTTAACTTTCTGCGCGCGCGCACACACGATCAGCATGCGCAGTGAAATCGCTATACTTCATGTGGGAGGACCTCCTGTCGAATTTGTAACTGCTTGTAACTAAAGCCAGTGCGGTTTCAAACCAGCTCGGCACAGAGAGAGAGACAGACAGAGCAGAGACAGAGAATGGCAGACAGACAGTCTGACAGTTTGACAAAGAGAGATAGAAAGGCGCACAGAGAGAGAGAAACAGAGAAGTAGAATGAGAGAGAAGGAGAGGAGAGAGAGAGAGAAGAGAGAGAGAGAGAGAGAGAGAGAGAGAGAGAGAGAGAGAGAGAGAGAGAGAGAGAGAAAGACAGACAGAAGACAGAAGAGAAGAGAGAGAGAGAGAGGAGAAGACAGACAGACAGACAGACAGACAGACAGAAAGAAGACAGACAGAAGAGAGATAGAGAATGGAAAGACAAGAACAGCGACAAGAAGACAGAGAGACAGATAGAAAGAGAGAAAGAGACAGAGTCAGAGAGAGAAGAGACAGAGATGCAAGCAGACAGAGACATCGACACAGACAGACAGAACATATAGACACTACACACACACACACACACACACACACACACACACTCACGCACACACACACACACACACACACACACACACACACACACACACACACACACACACACACACACACACACACACACACAACCTCGAGAGATCCATAATTCCCAAAGTGGCCGGCACTCTCATAGCCGAGAAATACTAATAAGGGGTTCGTGTGGAAATGGCCTCTTGTGGGGCCAGACGATGTGTACTGTAGGGAGTAGGGGGTGGGGGTATACGTATGCTAACACAAACCAAACACTACATACTACCCCCACCCCCTCCTCCAACTCCTTCCATATCTTACAAAGAAAAACAAAACACTGTTTCTTTTCTATCTGTCTCTTTATTCCTCTGTCTGCCTTTCTTTTTCTCTCTGTCCCTCTCTCCTTTCCTCGGGACTCTATTAATACCTCTCTCTCTCTGTCTCTCTCTCTCTGTGTTGTTTTTCTGCCCCCCTCTCTCTCTTGCTACTCTCCACATCTTACCCCTAATTTTCTTTTCCTAACCCTCAAACCGGTCTTGTACAAATTCAGTATTTCATCATGCCAGTTATATATATATATATATATTTTTTTTTAACTACAACTTTGTTGCTGCTTTAAATATTGCCTTTGTTGCATTTTTGACTGATTTATTTCCCGTTTAAGCTTCGTCAAACGTAGAGTTATGCACACGCTATGATTAGTTTATTTCATTACAATCACCTTTTATAATATTACTTGGTTTCCTTACAATACTTTTGTTAAATAGGTGTT
>CM060329.1:33956765-33961765 GCA_030674155.1 Stramonita haemastoma | reverse complement strand
TTAATTTTGAGAGGGTAAGCGCAGCAGCAAACATGTTTTTTTCCCCCAACCTTTGGAGAAAAGAAAGAGAAGAGAGAGAGAGAGAGAGAGAGAGAGAGAGAGAGAGAGAGAGAGAGAGAGAGAGAGAGAGAGAGAGAGAGAGAGAGAGAGAGAGAGAGAGAGAGAAAGAGAGTGAGAGAGAGAGAGTAGAGAGAGTAGAGAGAGAGAGAGAGAGTAGAGAGAGAGAGAGAGAGAGAAGAGAGAGAGAGAGAGAGAGAAGAGAGAGAGAGAGAGAGAGAGAGAGAGAAGACAGAAGACAGACAGACAGACAGACAGACAGACAGACAGAGACAGACAGACAAGACAGACAGACAGACGAGACAGATAGACAAAGAGGCAGAGATGCCTCGCACAAACGATCCTGACATTAACTAACTCCCCATGGACTTCCGACCCGAGGATACGACATGACGAGCCCAGGATGGCGAAGTGGAAGGGTTGGAATGAGCGGCGTAGGAACAGCAGGATGGGATCTTCACACTAAATGAGGCTGCAACCCTCACCCACCAACAATCCACAAACAAATCAAACCAAAATAAAACAAAAACAGAAAAAAAAGACAGACAGACAGACAGACAGACAGACAGACAGACAGACACACACACACACACACACACACATGGTATACACACACAGATACAAACACGCACACACACACATAGTACACACACGGCGCCCACACACACCAACATATACACACACATACTCACACACACATACACACCACAACAGATTCACACACACACACACAACACCACACACACACACACACACACACACACACACACACACACACACACACACACACGTGTGATATTCTGGAGAGAGAGAGCCAGAGACAGGCAGACAGAGACTGAGACTAAGGAAGACAAGGGTGGGGGGTGGGAGTAGGGGTTAAGACAGAGACAATGACAGTGACAAATGATTTCAGTGTATTAGGATTCCAACCCATTCATGTGGGAGAGATACCCCTTCCCTACCTTTCACAAAAACAAAACCGAAACCAAAAAACAATAGCAAAAAAAAGAGAGAAAAAATAAGCAATAAACAACAACACCTACACCACTGAACAGTATACAATATGACAAAGAGGAAACTGAGCAACCACAAGACTACGGAACAATTATTCTAAGCGGTTTTTGCTTTGAGTCGATGGTTATGATGAAAATAGTGCGATTGTATTTTTTAGAGCTTTGCTGAAATAATTGCTCTCTCAAATTCACAGATGGTGTTCTATTATATTGGATTGTATACTTCATCATCATCATCATCATCATCATCATCATCATCCATCATCATCATCATCATACATTGTTATTATTATCATATCATCATCACCATCATTGTCATCATCATCATCATTTATTATTTTATTGTTATTATTATTATCATCAGAGCAGTAGTAGTGTAGTAGTAGTAGTAGTAGTAGTAGTAGTAGTAGTAGTAGTAGTAGTAGTAGTAGTAGTAGTAGTAGAGTATGATTATTATTATTACTGTCATTACACTACATATTATACACTACATCACAACAACATGTGTGCTTTGAAAGCTTGAGGAACTTCGTGCTTCTCGATGTCACTAGCGGTATTGTTGACATGTCACTGTGCACTGCGAACAGAAAATCCTTTTCAGTTACTGTTGTCAGTGTCAAGTTCGTCACTCCTGTCCGTTATGGTCAAATCACAAAGCGGCACTGTCACTGACACTACCATTTATTTACGTTACTCATTCTTTTTAGGGGCTGGACGGCTGGCGGTGCTAGCACGTAAACATTTAGTTATACACAGAGAACAGTCAGCCTATCATTTTTTTATGAATGCCTGTGAGTCCCTGTAAATTGTTTATGTTCTAAAACGTAAACTGAGGGTGTTGAAAAATACCGGTCGGGGGTGGGGGTGGGGGGATAAAGACTGCTGGTTTTATTTTTTCATTCATCTAACCATGCATTTTTCCGCACACCTACTCTTGGCAACTTGCGTCGATTATTTCATATTAAAAAACCCAAGGGATTGTCACTTGCACTGTGTGTAGATAGGAGATTGGAAAATTGAAGCAGAAAGCATTACGATTTACTTTTTAAAAAAAATCTTTCTCTGCCGTCAATTTTGGGAAGAAGTTGAATGCATTCTTGCAGACAGGTGTTTCGACTGTTTTCAAACAAAAATGTAGTTTTGCACTGGCATATCGAAAGGTTTTTTTTGTAGAAAATCCCAAAGTTATTTTTTTATTGTTAAATTGTCGTCTTGTCGGTAGCCGAGCAAAGGAAACCATTCTAGTACTTTCTTTCTCTTTCTGTATATATAAATATGTGTGTGTGTGTGTGTGTGTGTGTGTGTGTGTGTGTGTGTGTGTGTGTGTGTGTGTGTG
Source organism: Stramonita haemastoma (assembly GCA_030674155.1). Taxonomy (NCBI): domain Eukaryota; kingdom Metazoa; phylum Mollusca; class Gastropoda; order Neogastropoda; family Muricidae; genus Stramonita; species Stramonita haemastoma. The sequence goes on along the minus strand of CM060329.1, from coordinate 33,959,359 downwards.
TGTGTGTGTGTGTGGTGTGTGTGGCGGCGTGCGTGTGTGTGCGTGCGGCTGTGCGTGCGTGCGTGGTGTGTGTGTGTGTGTGTGTGTGTGTGTGTGTGTGTGTGTGTGTGTGTGTGTGTGTGTGTGTGTGGTGTGTACAGGCGAGCACGTGTGAGCGTCGGTGTATGTATACACCTGCTTGTACTCCTTTTTTCTCCACCCCTCTCTCACTCTCTCGATCTCCCTCCCTCTGTGTCCAATTTTCGTCGCTCCCTATCCGTTTCCCAACTGTATGCACCTTCCCATCTTTCTGTCCACTTTTTCCGTTTTTTTGTGTGGTTTTTTTGCTTTTTGGTGGGTTTTCTTTTTGCTTTTCTTTTTTGGGGCGAGGGAGGGGATGCTGGTGGTATTTTCTTTCTTTTTGGGGAGGTGATGAAGGTGAGGATTGTGGAGAGTATTTTTCTTTCCTTAATTTCACAGCTCTCGAACACTCTCAGTAGAAGCAATAGCAGTTGTAGAGGTAATATTAGCGATGTCACACCATTCGCTGGTTTTCTTTTGTCCTTCTTTCTTTCTTTCTTCTTTTCTTCTTTCTTTCTTTTGCTCCGTCTGTCTTTTTTTTTTAACTTTCTTTTATTTTCTTCATTTCTGCTATTTTCTTCTCAACATTTTTGGTTTCTTTCTCCTGTTTTTCTTCTTTGTCCTTCTGTTTTCCCCCCTGTTTCTTTTCATTTTTTTTGGTCTTCCATGTGGGAAGTTTTCATTCATTCGTTCATTCGTTCATTCCTTTATTCATTCTCTTATCAATTCTTTCTTTTTTAGAGGCTTTCTTTCTTTTGGTATGTTCTCTCTTTGATACTCTTTTCTCCTTATGATAGTTTTTTTTTTCTCTTTTTCCTCTTTCCTTTTACTATTGCCTTTGTTTGCTTGTTTGTTTCTCTCTTTCTTTCTTTCCACTTTTTTCTTATTTTTTTTAGACGTTGATATGAAGCCATACGACTTATAGATTCATTTAGGTTTTAGATACGTCGGCTGCTATTTCTTCTTTCTCTCTTTCTTTATTCCTTTTCTTTGCTGTTCTCTTTTTTCGGTTCCCCCCCCTTTCTTTTATATAAAAAGACTCTCTCTCTCTCTCTCTCTCTCTCTCTCTCTCTCTCTCTCTCCTCTCTCTCTCTCTCTCTCTCTCTCTCTTGCTTTTTGTTTGGCTTCTTTTTCCCTATTCTTTTGCTCTTTGTTTTTTCCCCTCACATTCTTGGTGGGGTTTTTTGTTTGTTTATTTTGGTTTATTTTATGTCTTTTCTTTCTGTAATTATTTTCTTTTCTGTTTCTATGATTACAATTTCTTTTCTTTTTCACTTTCTTTTCTTTCCTTTTTTGTTTTGTCTCTGTCTTTCAAAATTGTTTTTTGTCCTTCTCTTTTCCTTTTTCTTTCGTCTCCGCTTGCGTATTTGTTTGCCCTTGATTTTACACTGCACCGAACATCGATATGTTTAACGGAAGAAAATGAAAACGAATGCAATACCACGGATTTTATTTATTGTTTTTTTTATTGGATATATTTTGTTAGCTGCTTTTTGCTGTTCCATCATGCGGCCTCTGTCTGTCTGTTTGTTCTGTCTGTTTGTCCCCCCCCCCCTCTCTCTCTCTCTCTCTCTCTTCTTTCTCTCTTCCCTACGTGTCTCTCTCTCTCATTTTGCCTTCCCTTCTCTCTCTCTCTCTCTCTCTCTCTCTCTCTCTCTCTCTCCTCTCTCTCTCTCTCTCTCTCTCTCTCTCTCCCCCCCCCTTTTCTCTCCCTCCCTCTCCCTCCCCTTTCGTTTCGGTTCACAAACTTCCGAGCCCCTTAGGAGAATCAAAAGCTGAAAACACGGTTTTGTTTATTTATCTATCATTCCTTTACTTGCCTGTTTGTGGGCCTATTTGTATGCTTGTTTTCGCTGCCTGCCCTTGCTATTAATTTCACAGTCCACGATTCTGCATTGCCATTCTCTTCCTGTTTGGAATGCAAAAATCACTTCAGCGTTCACAGAGAGACAGAGAGAGATCGAAGAAGGATGCGAACGGTGATGGAGGGAGAGAGAGGTAGAGAGAGGAGGAGAGAAGAGGGGAGGAGAGGAGGGGAGGAGGGAGGGGAGAGAGAGAGAGAGAGAGAGAGAGAGAGAGAGAGAGAGAGAGAGAGAGAGAGGAGAGAGAGAGAGAGAGAGAGGAGAGTGGTGTGTGTGTGTGTGCGTGTATGTGTGCGAGCGTGTGTGCGTGCGTGCGTGTACATATGTTTATATGTACGCATCCCTTCAAGGGATTCAAGGGATCCCTTTAAGGATTAAGGATTGAAGGATCCCTTGAATCTCGTTCAAGGGATTATACGCATTAAGTATGCGTCTGCCAGTGCATAATATATGTGTGTATATGTGTGGTCTTGCACTCGCGCGTATCTGTGTGTGCGTGCGCTGGTAGGCATGTGCACACTCCCAAGCGCATGTTAGTATAAATGCATTTTTCAACGCGGAAGAAAAAAAGATACAAAACGAGAGCATGTTTGGTTGAGCGTTTAAAATCTGAAAATTCTGCCAGTCTAGGATATATGTACGCTTACAAACCACACACATATACTCATAAAA
>CM060329.1:33936765-33946765 GCA_030674155.1 Stramonita haemastoma | reverse complement strand
CAGGATGTTCTGTGTACGGGACCTCGGATTATGCTCTCATTGTAAGGACTTTTGAGGCAGTGGGGTCAGCACTGATGTTAACTCCACAGGAACATAATTATCCCCTCAAATGGGAGCCTCCTTGGTTGTTCAATTCCAGGCCTTCAGATCACAAGGACAATGCTCTGACCATGCAAACCCTCATGCCCCTATCTACGTTTTCTTTTTGATTCACTGTTCTTAAAAACGAGGGCCAATGGAGGGAAAAAACAACTTGAGAGACTGGAAGAAAATATGGGACAAAGTGAAGGGAAGACAAGCAATTATCTGGATCTGAATTTAGGATAAGTGAAGACGAGAGAGACGAATATGGAGACAAGCAGAGAAACACACACACAAGACACAGAGAAGAAAGAGACAGACAGAGACAGACAGACAGAGACAGAGAGATCGCGATAAAAATAACACGAGCTTTCTAAGCCAGAGACAGATAGAGAAGATAGATGATAGAAGAAGAGACGATGATCGGATAATAAATAGAAGTAGTATTTTAAAAGAGACTAGAGTAGAGAGAACAAGAAAGACTAGAAGATAAGAGAATAGAGAGAGACGAAGAGAAAAGAGACAGAGCAAAACGAGAGAAGAGAAAAAGACAGGCAAGAGAGAAGAAAAGAACAAGAAGACAGAGAGAGAGAGATGAGGAGCACTGAAAAGGAAGCGTAATAAAGCTACCATTTCTTCAGGCATAAATGAAACCCTGTAATCTTGCAGTTCTGCTCAAACAATGGCAGACGGCGATGAAAGTCAAGGACCCGGATGATCAGCATGAGTCACGTGATATTACGTTTTGCCAGCAGTGATCTCCCCTGATGGAACAACTGCCCATTTCTCAACAACTGTTGCATATCCACCGCTCATGCAATCTGTCTTTTCCCAATTCTCTGATGCACAGTAACAACCTGGGGCGAAAGGAAAGGGAGGGGAAAGCGAAAAGAACAGAAAAAGAGAACAAAAAGAGAAGAAATTTTATTTTCCTGGCTCTATGGAGAAAAAAAGACGAGAAGAATGTGAGAAGAGAAGAGTGAACACACACACACACACACACACACACACACACACACACACACACACACACACACACACACACACACACACACACACACCGCGCGCGCGGATGGAGGCAGAGAGAGTATATACAATTCGGACAGAGAGAGAGAGAGGACGAAATATACAGAGGAGAGAGAGAAGAGTAGAGAAGACAGAGAGAGAGAGGAGAGAGAGAGAGAGAGAGAGAGAGAGAGAGGAGAGAGAGAGAGAGAGAGGGGTAAGAAACAAAGAGAAGAAGAAGAAGAAGAAGAAGAAGAAGAAGAAGAGAAGAAGAAGAAGAAGAAGAAGAAGAAGAAGAAGAAGAGGGAGAGAGGGAGGGAGAGAGAGAGAGAGAGAGAGAGAGAGAGAGAAGAGAGAGAGAGAGAGAGAGAGAGAGAGAGAGAGGAGAGAGAGAGAGAGAGAGAGAGAGAGACACACACACACACACACAGACACACAGACACACAGACGCACAGACCAAGAGACGAAGACAGAGACAGGGGGACGACAGCACAGACAGAAGAAGCAGTGATGAAAGAGGAGAATGTCCCAACAAGCTGTGAGCAACGGGTGCCAACCTTTGCTTTAAACATCTGTTCAGGAGAGAACAGATCATACACTATTCCATCACAAGCAGCAAACAATCTAGCAGCTTCGAGCGTGCTCCAACATCAATCAAAAACAAGGGTCGGTATCCTTATTTCACTTTTTAAAAAACTATTTCAGCAACCCCTGCTTGTCTGTGTGTTTGCTAAGAGCCACCTTAGACAGACAGAAACCTTTCACATGAGACAGAAACGTCAGCCTGTATCCTATTACTTCCCCCTCCCCCCCCCCCACGATGACTGAGCACCCAGACGCAGCCATTCCATAATTAAACAATTTGACTTGACAAGTGTCACTTTGGGAGATGGACTCGTTTCACTTGCAGGGCTGCAAAGGAGGCAAAACCAAACATCTTTGTGGAGTTAACATAATGGCACAGAGCGATATGTCTGTGACCTTTTTGCAGGTGGCTGAACGTTCATAGAAAGCAATACAACAGCTTTGGTTTTCTAAAGTCAATTCATGAACACTTTTCTGTGGAAAAGTGTGACCACTCCATCAGTCTCTGCGGACACAGAATGAACTTGTCCATTAGCCGCACAACAGCTGATGACCTGTGCGCGGCCTGAGTCCACGTTCCAACAAGGTCTGCTGCCATGATTTCATTATCTGCTCAAATGATTCACTATTCATCACCGAGCTAGTCTGAGATCCAATCTCGAGAGCCCTTCATGTGGGAAATATTGGACAAAGTTGCAGAAAATGGTGGGTGATGTCGTTATGGGCTGACAGAATCAATGAGAGTATAGACATATGGAATGTGTGGCTCCAGGGCAAGGAGAAGAAAAGTTGTTTTGATAAACTGTGCACCGTAGTCTCTTTTCAACGAATTTAATGGTCATGGGTTGACCTTGTCACATAGTTTATGCCAAAGAAGTGAAAAATGCAAAAATGAAAAAAAACAAATGTAGGAAAACAGTAGTTTGTGTTTTGAAGTGACCTTAAAAAATAAAACATATTAACGCGAAGAGTGTAAAATCACGTGTCCAGTGTGTGGATAAACCTATACAACAAAGGAGACTGAATCTAAGCTAAAACCAATATCTGAAAGCAGCATATTTCAATTTGAAAAAAAACGAAGTTTTGTAAACTCTGTGTAAGTTTGAAATGAAATTTAGGGATTGTTTGTCGTATAAAGTTACTTGTTTTTAATGAATTCTTCAAAATGGACAAGAAAGAAAACGAGAATGAGAGAGAGAGAGAGAGAGAGAGAGAGAGAGAGAGAGAGAGAGAGAGAGAGAGAGAGAGAGAGAGAGAGAGGAGAGAGGAGAGAGAGAGAGAGAGAGAGAGAGAGAGAGAGAGGAGGGGGGGGCATACAGACAGACAGACAGACAGACAGGCAGAAACAGAGACAGAATCAGGTAGAAGAGAAGCTGCGTGATGGACACTCCATTTCTGGAGGCACAGGCCGAAGCCTTTCATCCTGACGTCCTCTCCAAACAATGGCAGCCTCTGGTGAAAGTCAAGAACCTGGATGATCAGCGTCAGTCACGTGATATTAGATTCCGCCAACAGTAATCTGCCCTTTAAGAAACAGCGCTCCATTTCTCCACAAGTGTTTCCTACTCATCGCTCATGTACTGTCTTGTCCTTTCAATTTACAGCCCCCAAAATGAGGTTTGGGGAAAGAACAGACGATAAGCAAGGAGAAGGAGAAGAAAAAAGGAAAGAAATGACAGAGGAAAGAGAAAGATGGTGGTCTGGCTCTGCGGGCAGTGAGAGAGAGAGAAGGAGAGATGAGGAAAAAAAACATAAAGAGAGAAAAAGCTAGAGAGACAGACAGATAAGCAGACAGACAGAAAGAGAGAAACACTGAGACAGAAAGAGAGAAGAGGTAGAGAAAACAGAAGCAGACAGAAACAGAGCGACGGAGAAAGAAACATGAAGAACACACTACATCTTGAAGCGCAGACAGAAGTCTTTAATCCTGACGTCGTCCTCAAACAATGGCAAGTCCTGATGAAGCTCAAGGACCCGGAGATCTTGTGAGTCGTGATATCAGATGTAGCCACGTGATCGCCTGATGGGACAGCTTCATTTCTCAACAAGTGTTGAGCCATCATCTCATGCAGCCTGTTTTCCCTAATCCTTGATTCCTAAGAAGGTCTAGGGAAGACGGAACAGGTAAGTTTGATAGAGAGAGAGCAGAAGAAAACGACAGAGACATAGACAGAGAGACAGACAGATGACAAGACATGACAGACAGACAAGGAGCTTGTAGACAGGGACAGCGAGGACGACAAGACAGACAGACAGAGGACACGACAGAAGAAGACAGACAAGAGAAGCTGAGGGAGGGATGAAGGAAAAAAGTCTGTGTCTGGCTCTATGAAAAAAAGAAACAGTGGGAGAGACAGGAGGGGAAGAGAGGAGAGAAAGAAAAAGAAATAAACAGAGACAAAGAGAAAGAAAGAAGAAAGAGACAAGAAAGAAAGAAAAGAAAGAAAGAAAAAAGAAGAAAAAGAAAGAAAAAGAGAAAGAAAGAAAGAAAGGAAGGAAGAGACAGAGAATACGAGCACAAGAAGAGGCAGAGAGACAGCGGTGACGAAGAGAATCTCGCACTACGTGATCCCAATGGCTGCTAACCATCGTTCACTTTTTTTCTTCTATAAGCATCCCCTGTCTGTCCCCTTCTGTTTGCTTATAGTTCCATCTAACAGGCAGAGGCCTTGCAAGATGAAGACAGGCTGAAATGTCAGCCAGCATCCTGACGCTCTTCCTCTCAATGACTGAGCCTTCAAACAGTGCCATCGCAATTTCAAACACACTCAAGTGACAAGTGTCACTTTGAGGGATGTACTGTCTCCATTTCAAGAGCTTCGAAAGAGGTATAACCAAACATCCTGGTGGGGTTAACATAACGACACAAAGCAATGACTCGTGAAACCATTTTGCAAGTGGCAGTTCCACAGAAAACAGTATAATAACTAAGGTCTTCTCAAGCCAAATCATGAACACTTTTCTGTGGAAAGAGTGTGACCACTCCATCAGTCTCTGCGGACACAGAATGAACTTGTCCATTAGCCACACAACAGCTGATGACCTGTGCGCGGCCTGAGTCCACGTCCAACAAGTCTGCTGCCATGATTTCATTATCTCCCCACATGATTCACTATTCATCACCGAGCCAGTCTGAGAGCCAATCTAGAGTGTCCATAATTTGACAACTGTTGGACAAAGTTACCGAAAATGATGGATGGTGTAGTTTGGGGTTGATCAGAATTAGTGAGTATAGACATGTGGGTGCATAGGTCCCTGGGGAAAAAATAATACTGAAAAACTGTGCATATAGTTTCTTTTGTACTAGTGTCAGTGTGTCTGGCACTTCGAAGAAAGAGAGAGGTACTTGTAGTAACACTGCTGGGAGTTTGTCACATAGTGCTGTCCTGCAAACATCGGGAAAATTGCAGCAACTGTATATCCCACTTCCAAACATGAACAAGGGATAAAACATCTGTGAGAGAGAGAGAGAGGAGAGAGAGAGAGAGAGAAGAGACAGAGGACAGAGAGAAGACAGAGAGACAGAGAGAGAGAGAAGAGAAGAGAGAGAGAGAAGAGAGAAAAATCGTAGCATAATGAACTGTCCTCTCCATTCAAGGTTTTAAAATATCCTCTGAAGTCGGAATATGGCTGCCTATAATGGTGCAGGTGAGGTACCTGAAAACAACCAAACTAACCTCCTTCAGTGTGTACTTGAGGTCTCACAGAGATTCTGAGGTGTGATCAGTGTATCGTCTGGGTGACCCGAAAGGTGTTAAGTTAAGGAACAGCCAACAACATCAACAAATCGACGCTGAGTTCACTTTCAGGCAAGACGCTACAGTTTACGCGGTTATTTTCTGGCGGCAGTTCCACAAAAAAGCAAAACTGAATGATAGCTTTGCTCTCTAGAAGCAGATCACGAACACTTTGTCATGGCAAGTGTGCGACCACTCCATCATTCTCTGCGGACACAGAACGAACTTGTCCATTTTCCACACAATAGCTGATGACCTGTGTGCGGCCTTTCTCCACGTCCGACAGGTCTGCTGCCATGATTTCATTATCTCCACAGATGACTCACCATTCATAGCCAAAACTTGGCCAGAGGTTCAGCACACGCATTTCTTGATGGAAGAAAGATTCAAGGTACAAGGACTTTTTTTGAGAAAGTCATAGAAGAAGATAACTGGTGCACTTGAGTTTGATGAAGTCCCTCAGAGAACATTAATGAAGTATTAGGAAGTATGGCCACTGGCGGATAAGAAGAAACAGAGCAGTAATTTCAATTCAACTGTACATAATGGTGTCTTTTCCTCAACATATGATGTTGTTGTTGCTGTGGTGGTAGTGGTGGTGGTTGGGTGCTCTCCAGCTTAACCCTAACACAGAATATGCACTCTCTCTCATTCATCATACCCAGGAATCGTTTTAGGACTCTTTAGCACACACGTACACACGTACACACACACCACACATACACACACGATGAAAATTTGCGAGCATGGATGGCTGTATTCAAGTTCTTCGCTGCGCAAGAAAAAACAGCCATACTCAACTTCAGAGGATTTTTCCCTTTTTAATGGAGAGTGCAAATTGGTTTGCAAATTGTTTGTTATTGATGATGACAATCTGAACATGCCATTTCAAAGCATAACAAGATTGTAATCTATACCTTGGCACTAAACTGGATCAACAAATGACAAAGCCTTTGGCTTAGGCAATAGCCCTTATAGTATCTTACAAAGTTCTAAACACCTGAACAACTAGACAACGCAATATAAAAACAAACATCTGACGGACGCCATAGCTGAGTGGTTAAGATCGTTCGAATTCAATCCCATGTGTCAATGAAGTCGTGAATTGGAAATTTGGTGGCGTCTGGTGAATAAAGAGTGGGGATTTTTACGATCTCCCAGTTCAACATCAAGTGCAGACTCACCACTGCCTTAATTCCCTTAGTGTATGTACAAAAGCAGAAGAACAAAAGTATGCGTTAAAGATTCCGTAATTCATGTCAACGTTCGATGGGTTACGGAAACACGAACACATTCAGTATACATCTCCAAATTTGGAATGCGGCTACCTTCACGGTGGGCTAAAACGGTCGCATATGCAAAATCTCACCATTGGTGAACCTCGGAGCTCTAGCGTGGAACGGGAAATAACCCCTCCACCCAACAAACGCAAACAGAGAAAAAAACAAAAACCCTCCAAACATCTGATTTTCATTAAACCTGTTCTTTAGATAACTTCTGTGGTTCACGTTTCTTGGTATTTTGGACACGAGACACGAAATAAGTGTTTTTAATCTTATCTATTTCGCTGTGTGTGTGTGTGTACTTTTCTGAAATGGCAAAGGTTGGCAAGTCTTACGGTATCGCAGCAGTAAGACTAGAACAGATATAGAGATAGAGAGAGAGAGAGAGAGGAGAGAGAGAGAGAGAGAGAGAGAGAGAGAGAGAGAGAGAGAGAGAGAGGAGAAGAGAGAGAGAGAGAGAGAGAGAGAGGAGAGAGATTCTTTTATTTATTTATTTATTCTTTTATATCGAGGATAATGGAATAAGCACTCATGTGCTTTTTTACATCAAGTCCATGTGTGTATGCAGTTTTGTAAATCTTGTTATATGTTCCCACCGGCACACTATGGCCTACTCTTACGAATAGCGGAACAGGATTTAACGTGTGCGCAATGTGTTCTGCGTGCGTTCGCACACGGGGCCTCGGTTTATAGTCTCATGCAAAGGACATTTGGGGAGAGTGGAGTCAGCACTGATGTTAACTCCAGGGGGAAAATTACCTCGAACGGGAATCAAAACCGGGTCGTCAAATTGCGAGCGCAATGTTCTGACCACTAGGCTACCCTGTCCCCGTATGAGAGAGAGAGAGAGAGAGAGAGAGAGAGAGAGAGAGAGAGAGAGAGAGAGAGAGAGAGAGAGAGAGAGAGAGAGAGAGAGAGAGAGAGAGAAGAGACAGAGAGAGACAGAGACAGAACAGACAAGACAGACAGACAGACAGACAGACAGACAGACAGACAGACAGACAGACAGATAGACACAGACAGCTACGGAGAGAGACAGACAGACAGAAAAGGAGACGGACAGAGAGAGAGAGAGAGAGAGAGAGAGAGAGAGAGAGAGAGAGAGAAGAGACAGAGACAGAGACAGAGAGACAGAGAGAGACAGATCAGACAGAAGAAGAAGACAGACAGCAGACAGAGACAGAGACAGAGAGACAGAGAGACGAGAGAGACAGATAGACAGACAGACAGACGGACAGACAGACAGACAGAAGACAGATAGAGGAGATAGATATACGGACAGATATACGGTCAAATACAGATATAGAGGTAAAGACAACGGTGTGCGAGTGCATGTGTGTATGTGTATGCACGTGCGTGCGTGCATGTGCGCGCGCATGCGTGCGTGCAGGTATGTCCATGCATGTTAATGAATAAAAGATATTTATTCATCTTCACGTTAGTGCACGTATACTAGCATATGTGTAAGTATGTATGTGTTTGTGTGTGCGTGCCTGAGCGTATTATGTGTGTATGAATGTGAAATCACACTTGTAACATGTGTAGTGACGTGCGAATTCTCATGTTTGACTACAGTCACTCATTTTGTCCATTCATTCTCCCAAATTCTACCTTACCATAAAGGACCCCAAGGATCAGTGTATGGACAGCATTAAAACATTTCATGGCTTTTCTCGATTCTCACAATCTTTGACAAATGAAACGGGCGATACTTCAGGTCTTTATCGCTGTCACCCAGGGACTTTTGAAAAAGAACAACGGCGCTTTAACGTGTCAAATGGCTTTAGGATTAAGCTGACCGCTGGTCAAGCGATCAGCGGAAACTGTTGAATCTAAAGTCGTGTCAATGTCCAGTTCCAATGGAGAGGGTTTAAGTTCTTGGGGGGTTGGGGGAGGATTAAGGTGAATGGTCATACGTGTTTATGTGAGGGAAAGTGGGTTATAAAAAAATTGCTAAGAAGGTTTTGTGTGTATGTTGTTCTGTCTGTGTGTGTTTGCTTTTGTTCATCCGTGTATGTGCATCTGTGTGTGTACCTATTTGTCTGATACGCACACATAACTATCCCCTCTCAGTCTCTTTCTCTCTCCCAGCCAACTGATTGCGATAATTAACATTAACCAACCAACCAATCGACCAACCAACCAACCAATCAACCAGCCAACAACCAACCAACCAATCAACAATCAACCAGCCAATCAACTAAACAAGCAGCCAATCAAACAACCAACCAACAAATCAACCAACCAGCAAACCAAGCAACGAACTAACCAACCAATCAACCAACTGACAAAGTAAAGAAATTAAGAAAATGAAACAAAATGAATAGATAGACAAACAAAATCAACAGGGAGAGAAACAAAATTAAATAAAAAAATAAACACCAGCCCACCCCCTTTCCCCAAAAAACAAAACCCACAAAAACGAAATCAAACAAACAACCACACACACACGAACAAAAACACACATATATACAAAAAACGACAACAACAAAGAAACAAAAAAACAACAATAATAAACCCTTACATTTGAGACGTAAAGCATTGCATTGCACACCCTGAGGAATTCATTAAATCAACATTCTCTCCCCCTGCATCAGGTGCAGACGACACAGTCAGTCTTCATCCCTATTCAAGCAGTGTCTCGGCCGCCCAGCTCCTCAGCCTCTGGCTTGCCAAGACAATCAGCCCCACTTCCGGCCTGGACAAATGGCGCTGTCTAGGGACTGAGGGAAGCTGAACAAATGGATTTTGAAGCCACAGCTTTCCCAAAGTTTTCACACGTACTGAATTTATTGTTGGGGTAAAAAAAAATAAACGGGGAGGGGTGGGTTGAGAGAACAGAAGAGGGAGAGAGAGAGAGGAGAGAAAGTTTCTTTTTGTATTGATTTTTAAAAGGAAATTCTCTATAATAACAGTCATCGTTATATCTGATACATCACAGTTACCACCACCACCACCACCACTTCTACTACTATTACTACTCCTACTTCTACTTTTACCACTACTACTTCTACTACTACAACTACAACCACTACTACTACTACTTTTTTCACTCCATTTTTATTTCATACTATACTGTCAATACAATCTGCATATGTACTTTGTTTTAAAAACAGGCATGAATATATATATATATAATATAGTTTTACGTTGTTTAATGAATGTATAAATATCCGAAGAAACATACGTTGAAAATTTCTTTGACATATTGTTTATGCTTTATAATACACCATTTATATATTTTTATACAGTTCAGGTTACTTAGGTTGGCGGTAAGTTTTTTTATGTTTTTACTACTACTACTACTAC
>CM060329.1:33914265-33931765 GCA_030674155.1 Stramonita haemastoma | reverse complement strand
TGATGTTTTTTCCGTAACAAAACATTTTCTGTTGTAGGTTAAGCTTCATTCTGATATGAACGCCTTGGCGACATATTATATAACTCACTGCCCAATATAATACACGCTGCCCAAGTAGCTTTCACAGAATGAAATAGCAGGGTCTGGCTGTTTGCTTGAGACCTTTGCTATTGTTTAAACTATTTCAACGTTTTGGTGATGTTAGGAAGATAGGGAGTCCAGAAAGACAGAAACCACCACCACCACCACCACCACCACCACCATCATCATCATCATCATCGTCTCTCTCATCATCTCATCATCATCTCTCTCTCTTCTCTCTCTTCTCTCATTCTTCTCTCTTCTCGTCTTCTTCTTCTTCTTCTTCTTCTTCTTCTTCTTCTTCTTCTTCTTCTTCTTCTTCTTCTTCTTCTTCTTCTTCTTTTCTTCTTCTTCTTCTTCGTTTTCTTCTTCTTCTTTTCTTCTCCTTCTTCTTCTTCTTCTTCTCCTTCTTTTTCTTCTTCTTCGTCGTCGTTATCGTCATCGAACGTTCAGACAGCAAATATTGTCTGTCATATGAGCGTCAGATGTCATGAGTGTCATATTGTTGTCTTTCATATGAGTGAAAATGCGTTGCGCTGCCGTTAAGTGCTTGACAAGTCAGGCCCAGTGCAACCGACGTGGGAGAGAATTGGTATCTTTTTAAGTCTTACGCCTGGGCGTATGAACTTGTGAACAGATGCCTACATGCGCGCTGGAGTAAATGCGGTGGTTGGGTGTGTGCTTGTATGAATTTGAACGAATTGTGATAGAAGAGTGAGGGGGCTGAATGACGGATGGTACTTGGAAATATGTCAGCATGTTTAAAGAGCTATCATGTCCTTTTGAATGACAATGTATGTTTTATGACGTGAAGTGCAATCGAGAGACATCTTTTCATTATGGGAAGTGGACAATAAAGGTTGTGTCTTGTTATCACCATATAAAACTGGATATTTTACCCCTGTCTGGTTGTGGTATGCATAATTCAATCCTACATCATCACCGATACTATACTGAAATCCCTACATACCCCACACCCCCCATCCCCAAATCCTAATCACCATAACACACCCCACCACCATCATTACCATCATCACAACCAATGCCAACAAAAGCGTTAGTAGCCTACTTCGACAATCGCCACAACCACTACCACCACCACTTCCACCCACCACCCACTATCACCATAACACCTTTTAACTGCTACGACACTTCACACCGGAAAAAATCTCTGCGTCGGTACAAAAACGAGAGTTACCACCATCCACATTATCCAACCAATCAGCGCTCAGGGCTTCAGACAACGACGTGTGTGATCAGTCAAGTGTCGCCAGACTATGGCTCCACAGCCCGGGGACTTCAAAGGAACCGTCAAAAGACTAATGAACGCCCGTTCGGTACTAAACAGGCTGGCACCACCAACCTCTGGAACTGATTCGGTGCCGACCTTGAAGGGTTAGCCTAGCAGAGTACCCCGATTATATTGCCGCCACAACAGTGGTCTAACGTTCTCGCTTCCCTCCTCTCCCTCTGTCTCTCTCGCTGCCAGCTTCAAACTAAAAAGAAAAAAAAAAGAAAAAAAAAGAGAAATGAGAGGGTCTGTTGGGCAGAATGGCAAATCGTGACATTACACACGAAACTTTGAACTTTTTTTTAAAGGCATGTTTTATTCTCTTTTGTCTTTTGTGTGTCTGTTGTGTGTGTGTGTGTGTGTGTGTGTGTGTGTGTGTGTGTGTGTGTGTGTGTGTGTGTGTGTGTGTGTGTGTGTGTGTGTGTGCGCGCGCGCTGTGTTCCTGTCTCTTTGTGTCTGGACCTGTATATTGTCTGTTTGTCTTCTCTCTCAGTGCTGTCTCTCTCTCTCTACCTCTCTCACTCACTCTCTCTCTCCCTCCATCTCTTCCACTCTCTCCTCTCTCCCCTCCATCTCTCTCCTCTCCCCCCTCCCCCCCTCTCTCTCTCCTTCTCTCTCTCGCTCTCTCTCTTACGCACGGGGACTGGATGTAAAAAACGTCCTTATTCCATTATCTCGGAAAAAAATCAATAAAATCTCTCTCTCTCTCTCTCTCTCTCTCCTCTGTAATCTTTCTCTGTCTTCTCTTCTCTTCTCTGTCTCTCTCTCTCTTCTCTGTGTGTGAAGTGCGTGTGTGTGGTGTGGTGTGTTGGGTGTGTGTGTGTGTGTGTTGTGTGTGTGTGTGTGTGTGTGGTTCGTGCGAGTGTATTCGAATTTCTGCAGTACCTAAACAAACTAGTACATACGTAGTAGAGTGCATGAACGTTTAGAAAGTAAACCATTCTCTTTTTTTGAAAATCATTTCTGTTAACTTTTCAATGCCCCGCCTCTCTCTCTCTCTCTCTCCTCTCTCTCCACTTCTCTCTCTCTCTCTCTCTCTCTCTCCTCTCCCCCTCTTCTCTCCCCACCTTTCTCTCTCTCTCTCTCTCTCTCTCTCTCTCTCTCTCTCTCTTCCTCTCTCTCTCTCTCCTCTCTCTCTCTCTCTCCTCTCTCTCTCTCTGTCCTCTCTCTTCACGCAACACTTTCTGCCTGCCTGCTGCAGTCTGTAAGTCTGTATTGTCTTTGTACTCTCTCTCCAACCCCCCTTACACTGTCTCTCTTTTACCCAAACCACCTATGTCTTTTGTGTGATGTTCAAAGCAAATATGTTGAAAGACTTTTCAAAAAGATTTCGCTTTGAACCTAAAATCAATTTGTTCAGCTTGGTCCAAGTCTGCAGTCACTTACATTAGTCACGTGAGTAAAGTTGTATGTACAGCACACATGCGCACGTGTGTGCACGCGCACGCCCGCACACACACATATACATACAAACACACTCCACACGAGCACATGCACACAAACATGTGTACGCACATATGTACGTACATAGAAATACAGACATGCTGGCATATACGCAAAAGCACACACATTTGCTCACTCCTAAATACACACACACACACACACACACACACACACACACACACACACACACACACACACACACACACACACACACACACACACACACACGTGCGGCGCGCACATAAAAATAGAGACATACTGGCATTCACGTAAAAGCACATACATTTGCACACACACAACACACACCACACACACACACACACACACACACACACGATATAATATATATATATATTGTGTTATATATATGTGTATATATATATATTATATATATATATATATATATATATATATATATATATATATAACACCACAACAACTAATAATACCACCGCATCACAACGAAATACTTCCAACCTGTATGTCTTTTCCGATTGATAATGACTAAGAACATTTACATCTTTAGCATCCTCTCCCTCCCCCTCCCTCGTGTAGACAGACTTTCTGTACGGAACTTGAAAACTTTCTTGACACTATGAATGTACACTTTGAGGCAGATGTCGCTTTAGGAATAGATATCTAAGTAGCTTACTAGCTAGTTAGCAAGTGTGCTAACTAGCTGACGAAGGAAGTTAGTGTCTGACTGACTGACAAAACAATTGGCTAAATTATCTTTACTTTAGTTTAACTAAACTAAACTAAAAAAACAAATTCAACTAGCGAACCCTCTCACCAAGTTGCTAAACATCTAACCAGCTAACTAACCAACTAACAATTAACTAGCTAATTAACAAAACATAACAAACTAAACTTAGTTAACTGAAGTAAACCAATTAACAAACACTAATTAAACTAACTAAACTTAACAAACTAAACTTAGCTAACTGAACTAAACCAATTAACTGAACTAATTAAGCGAAATAAACTTGACTAACTAAACTATTCAAACTAAATAATCAACCAGCTAACTAAGTAAACTCACTGAATTACTCATTCACAATAACTAACTGATTAACCAACAGATTGGCTGACTTACTCAATCATTCCATCCCTCACCCACCACTCACTCTGTGACTGACTAACCAATTGATTGACTAACTGGAAATTTATCAAAACAAATCATCAGAATTAGTTTCCTCTCTTCTTTTTCCCGCTTCAATAGCCCACTCGCTCATTGGCTGACTGACTGACTGACTGACTGACTGATTGATTGACCGGTTGACTGACCAACTAGATTTTTTTATATGTCTGATATGTTCTCACAAGATTTATTTTATTGCTATAATTATACAATCCATGTATATCATCATCATCATTCTTCTTCTTCTTCTCATTATAATTATATTATTACCATTAAAAAAAAGAATTATCAAAACCTACCTTCATAAACATTTTCTCCTTCTCTATTTCTTCCCATTTTAAATCTCCTCACCTCCACCCCCTACCACTCCCACCCCCACCCACCCACTCACTTACCCCCCTTTTCTACCCGAAAATGAATAAATGCGGTACGTGTGAAAACTTTGGGAAAGCTGTGGCTTCAAAATCCATTTGTTCAGCTTCCCTCAGTCCTTAGACGGCGCCATTTGTCCAGGCCGGAAGTGAGGCTGATTGTCTTGGCAAGCCAGAGGCTGAGGAGCTGGGCGGCCGAGACACTGCTTGAATAGGGATGAAGACTGACTGTGTCGTCTGCACCTGATGCAGGGGGAGAGAATGTTGATTTAATGAAATCCTAAGTGAGTGGTGGTGTGGATAGGTTTTACCAGGTTGATTGAATAAGTTGTTTGTTATTAATTTTTGTTGTTGCTGTTGACTTTTTGTGATAGTATGCTACTGCCTTCAATTTAGTCTGGTATTTTTTGGTTACATACACACTTAAGCATACGCATTTTGAAATGACTTTAAGCTTAATGTCACATTACACAAACCACTGATCAAATAACGAACAAAGCGCTTTTAAATTCATCAAAGTATTAGACCTTTTGTTTCTACTTTCTCCTCTGCATTTTCCCAGCCTCAAAGGCCACATTTTACTTCTTAAAAGTTCTTAGCTATATTCACCCCCCAAAAAATACACAAAAGTGCCAGTCCTTCTTTTTCACAATGTTCTTTTGACAGATTGCTAATCTCAAATTCTCTTATGCCTACGTCTTTCTAAACTGTACCAATGTCATCATGAAAGCATGCAGAAAACATAACAGGTTAACCGTCTTAGCCCGTTGCGGCCGCAGCCCCGTAACAGCACCTGCTGCTAGATTCCGTTGCGGCGTAGCCGCCTTGGTCCTGACACGTGGCATACTTTTCCATCACAAACATACCTCGTGGTTCTCACACAATGTGTCTGAAATTTGGTGGGGCGATGCAGGAAGTTTCAGATGTGGCAGTGATAAATTGACACTAACAGTAGTTACTGGGGGGAAGGAAGAAAGCAAGGCTGGCGATAGAAACGCCTTCACTCAAACGCGTGGCGAAAAAAATGCGTCTTCGTTGGTAGCAGACGATTCATCTAACTACTAGACAATAAAATGAACGTGTTTGCATTGAAGTAGAAAAAATTCAATGATAAACTTTAAGTAGTCAGAAATAAAAAGCTGACGGGGAGAAGAGAAAGGAAATAACGCAGTTAGAGAGAAGAATGAACTGACTACACGGCACATTCCTGCAAGCGTGGGCCTGTGCTACCACACGCTGTGAGAAAATTGACGGGGGGGGAGGGGAGGTCCGCAGCATAAAACGCAGCAAAATGTGTCGCCTTTTGTCTATTTTCTAGTTATACCACACTTTTTATTTGAAACTCAACGGACAGATTTGCTGATGACGAAAATACCGAGAAGGAAAAGAAAATAGACCTCAAGTCTGCCAAGATGCCACAGGTGACAGCGATAGGTACACCCCTGACACATCCACATTTTGTGCTTTCTGTGATGTGATGTGTCCCTGTGCCATCACTATGACTACTTTAAAGGCTATCACGATTAAAATTTTGTAGAATTACAGAAGTTCTGTGTTGTTTCATGTTTGTCACACCTGTGTGGTGACACTGGTGACAATGTGACACTTATGTACAATATTACACTTCTGTGCACTTAACAAACATGTGGTAAGACATAGACATCTGAAATGCAGTATATAGGTAAGATATTGATTGAATATTCCTTGTTTTCAAAAGACAAAAAACCAGTTAAACAAAAAGTATGCCTCATCAAGACATATAAAACAATAGGTGTTATGAGGACATTGTGTGACACATCCTTGAAGTACAATTGCACACAAACATTAAATAAACACGTTAGTAGGCATCAGTTTTATCAACACTTACATGCATGAATTGTGTCTTTTCATATTATTTTGCTGGTTTATTGTATAAACATACTTTTACCTTGATTGGTGACAAATAAGGTGACAACGACACACATTTTTGAACCAGACATGTAAACTTGTCTTAAAAATGCAAGTACAATAAAAATATACTAGCTTGTGACAAAATTTCAGCTTTGATAGCTTGTTCATGCACACAGACAATTGTCTCAAGAGTAGACAATGTCAGTTTGGTAGAAATCTTTAAAAGAATTCAAATTCTACAGGCCAGTTTTAGCTCTGTAGAATTCAACAACAAAAGGTTAAATTTCACAGTGAGGAAAGAGAACAAAATCCTCCATGTTCCATCAAAATGACCACTCGCCAGCGCCTCTCTAGACAAGTATGCATGATTTGGTTTGAGGCTGTCACCAAAATCCATCTTTGGATCAGAAGCAGGCATCTACAATATGGGCAAGGAAATTGCATTGATGTGCCTCAGAGCAAACCCTGAAAACCTTGTGGGATACTTCTTTAGCAGCTAACAGAGTGGACTAAGTTCTTTCACGAAGTGACACTTGTCACTTTAAGTACTGAACTATGAGGTGGCAGTGTCTGAAGTTCAGTCCTTGTACGGAAGAGTGTCAGGATGCTGTCTGACATCTGTGCCTGTCTGTGCCATTGAAAGCAATGAATCAATAAAAGCTAGCCCTCTCTTTTCCCTCTCCTCCACTTTTCTTCTCTTCTTCCTCTCTCTGTCCTTTCAATGAAGCAGTGATTTGGAAAACGTGCCATATTACCCGCTGGGCAGAGCAACAGTTTTTGCAGAGGACGAAGTTGTTCACGAAGTTAGGCACAGATCACTCCCACCTAAATCGAATATCACGTGACTCAGGCCAATCAGCCAGATTCTTGAGCATCATCAAAGTCCATCACTGCTCGTCTAACTTCATTCTGATAAAGTGTCAATTCTAGACTGATGCCATATCGACAGTGATCAGAGGAGATTACAGGTTATCTTAAATTGTCTGGATAGTAGACAGGGTTATTTCATGTTCACCCTAAAATATTACCACATCGTTTTCCTTTACAGGCACTTATGCTTTGGTTTGAGGCCATCACCAAAATTGGATCCAGGTATGGACCAGATGTAGACACCCACAAAATGGAAAAGGAAATTGTTGTGACGTGCCTCTAGGAGGGCCCCATAGCACCTGTGGATTACACTCTTGTTTCCTTCGTGGCCATCAGGGTGGAATAATGTCTTTTACAAAGTGAAACTTGTCACTATGAGTGCTGAACTATGAGGTGGCAGTGTCTGGATGTTCAGTCATTGGACGGAAGAGTGTCAGGATGCTGTCTGACATGTGTGCCTGTCTGTGTCCACAAGTTTTCTCTCTGCCTGACTGACCTCCAGACAAACAGATCCGGAGAGATAGAGGACTGATAATGAACAAGGGAAGGGGGGAAGGCTACCACTATGGCCAGTTTCTGGCATAGTCCCTGCTTCACAGTCACTGGTCTGTTTCCACTTTCTTTTGCTTTGTCTGCCTGCTCCTCTCTCTCTAACTATGCTTGTCTGTGCCTGCCTGCCTTTTATTTGTATGTTTAACTCTTTTGCATGTTCCTCGTTCTGTTTCTCTGTCCTCCCACTCCATCTCTCACTAACACTCTTTCTAACCTCTCTCTTTCTCTTTTGTTCTGTACCAGTTTCACTGAAAGCTCTGTGCAAGTTTCACTGAAAGCTTTACTTCTCTCTTGTCCCACTTATCCTCTTTTCTTCTCTTCTTCACTCATTCTTTTCCAATTAGCAGGATTTGGAAAACGTGCCATATTAGCACTGGGCAGAGCAACAGTTTTTGTAGAGGATGAAGTTGCTCACTAAGTTAGGGGCAGATCATTGCTGGCTAAATTAAATATCATGTGACTGACGCCATTCATTCCAGGTTCTTGAGCTTCATCAAAGTCCATCACTGCTCGTCTAACTTCATTCTGATAAAGTGTCAATTCTAGACTGATTTCATATTGACAGTGATCAGAGGAGATTACAGGTTATCTTAAATTGTCTGGATAGTAGACAGGGTATTTGGTGTTCACCCTAAAATATTACCACACGTTTTCCTTTACAGGCACTTATGCTTTGGTTTGAGGCCATTACCAAAATTGGATCCAGGTATGGACCAGATGTAGACACCCACAAAATGGAAAAGGAAATTGTTGTGACTGCCTCTAGGAGGGCCCCATAGCACCTGTGGATTACACTCTTGTTTCCTTCGTGGCCATCAGAGTGGAATAATGTCTTTTACAAAGTGAAACTTGTCACTATGAGTGCTGAACTATGAGGTGGCAGTGTCTGGATGTTCAGTCATTGGACGGAAGAGTGTCAGGATGCTGTCTGACATGTGTGCCTGTCTGTGTCCACAAGTTTTCTCTCTGCCTGACTGACCTCTAGACAAACAGATCCAGAGAGATAGAGGACTGTTAATGAACAAGGGAAGGAGGGAAGGCCCCCACTATGGCCAGTTTCTGACATAGTCCCCACTCCAGTATCCCTGGTCTACTTCCACTCATTCCCCTTTGTCTTTCTGTCTGCCTCTTTTTAGCTTTGCTTGTCTCTGTCTCTGCCTTCCTGCATGCCTGTCTGTATGTTCCTCATTCTATTTCTCTGTCCTACCACTCCCTCTCTCATTCACGCTCTCTTCTAACCTCTCCCTCTCTCTCTTGCTCTGTAACAGTTTGAATGAAAGCAATGAATCAATAAAAGCTACCCCTCTCTCTTTCTCATCCTCTTTTCCCCTCCTCTCCTTTTCTCTGTCCGTTCCAAGGAAGCAGTGATTTGGAAAATGTGCCATATTTGCGCTGTGCAGAGCAACAGTTGTTGGGAAGCACGATGTTATTCATGAAGTTAGGGACGGATCACCACCAGCAAAATGGAATCACACGTGACTCACGCCAGTCACTTGGATAGCTGAACCTCATCAGAGTCTGTATTTGTTTGAACAAGTGCCTCTGATTAAAGATTTTGTCTACCTCGACCAACGAAAGAACTATGATCCTCAGATATCTTACATCTCTGTCGCATTTTTAATGAATTATACTATTTCTCAATCCGAATTTTAGGCATTCTAAATAAGCTGAAATGCACATCCAGTAGTATTATGGATACTATTTTCGCAAATAAGTTTTCTGTTCCTTGGCATTTTCCTGCCCGTTTTCTTTACAATGTAGCAAATTGTGCGGAACTGATTAAAAAAAAAGTATTTTGCCCTTTTCAATCTGTTTTGTTCCATTTTAGCAAACTTATTTCATTTAGAATTAATAGCTACACCTCCCAATGATAACATAAAAAATGCACAAACTCATAGTGTAACAAATGCTACATCTATAAAAGACGCAGAATAACTTTTCTCAAATAAGACAAGTAGGACAATCCAAAAGTTATAATAGATAATTGATCAATTAGATTTTATTTACACGGACAAAAGTGAGCACAAATCCTGAGATAATTTGGAAGAACTGGACAGGTTTGTCTCATGCTTAGGACTGGTGGGATGACCTATACAATTTGATGCCAAATTTTCATTAGTTGAATTTATGCCATCATTCAACAAATCAGAGAGGAAAATTCCTACTTTATATTTTCACGGCAGCCCAGCTATAGTTGCAGTTTCATTTTCTGCAGGTACCCAAGTAACACCACTCCATGAATTAAGTGACACGTGACATGTTAAAGTGTTTCAATATGGAGAAGTACCACTTAAAACATTAGTCACTGGATTGGAGAATGCTGCTGGCACACACACACACACAACACACACACACACACACACACACACACACACACACACACACAATATATATATATAATATATATATATATATATATATATATATATATATATATATATATATATATATATATATATATTCCCCTAAAGGTTTTTTGTCTGCTGGCTAAATTTCAGACAAACAAAGTCTCATGGGAACGAAGTCTGCTAACAGAAATATTGAACACACTGTATATCTGTCTGTCCATCTGGATATGCCTCTGCCTCTCTATCCCTTCCCCCTCTCTCCATTCTTTCTGCTCTCTCTCTCTCTTGTCTCTGTCTCTCTCTCTGTCTGTGTGTGTGTCCCTCCCTCTCTCCCTCCTAAATTCTCATTATTTTCTGCCCCCAGGCCGGAAATTTCACTGGCAGCTGTGATTTTTAGGGAAACGCTTCTTTGGCACCACAAGGTGAAACAGTTCTTATAAAAGCCTGAAGTTGTTCCATTATGAGCAGCTGACTGTCTGCCAAATCTAATATGGCGTGAATCACACTGATCATTCAGGTTGTTGAGCTTCATCAGAGCTCATCATTGTTTGGACAGGACCTCAGGATTAAAGGCTTCTCCATGCCTCCATGAATGGTGTGATCTTCACACGTTGACACGTTCTATCTGTCTGTCTGTCTGTCTGTCTGTCTGTCTGTCTGTCTGTCTGTCTGTCTGTCTGTCTGTCTCTTCTCTCTCTCTCTCTCTCTCTCTCTCTCTCCTCTCTCTCTCTCTCTCTCTCTCTCTCTCTCTCTCTCTCTTCTCTCTCTCTCTCCCCTTGCCAAGCTCTCCCTTGATCTCCTGGTCAGTGATAATTTCACTGAAAGCAATGAATCAATAAAAGCTATCCCTTCTCTCTTTCCTCTCCTCTTGGTCTTCATTGAGTCTCTCTTTTTACTTCCATGGAAGCAGTGATTTGGAAAATGTGCAAAGTTAGCTCTGGGCAGAGCAACAGTTGTTGAGGAGGAGGAAGATATTCATGAAGTTAGGGGCAGATTACCGCCGGCTAAACTCAATATCATGTGACTCACGCCAATCATTTGGGTTCTGGAGCTTCACTGGAGTCCATTTTTGTTTGAACAAGAGCTCAGAATTAAGAACCTTCATGGCTTTGAATCATGAAAGCAGTGTGATAAGCACACATCTTGAATCTCTCAGTGCATTATTATTCTTTTTACAGATTGTTCCATTTCAGGCAATGCTATATCACCTAAGTTTGAAAGCATCTACCTCAATTGTGGGCAAAAACAGTCACATGTGCAAAACTCGCACTATTGGTAAACCTCAGAGCTTTAGCACGGGAAATTAAAAAAACAAACATATCCACTTATTCTAAGATAAAATTCAAGCCGCGTAATTTCATGGTTATGATTGGCATAAACGTTATTTTCCTGTCTTTGCTATGCCTAACATATATTTCAATCATAAAGCTGTAAAGCAAAGAACACTGTTATGTTTCAGATCATGCGAAATTCAGCGTTTGTTTTTCACTTACATAAAATCTTCTCCTTAGTTGATTTTCCTGGCTACGTTCATATTGTCAGTCTTTGTCTAGGAAAGACGCCTAACGTTTTCCTAAGCACCTGAGCTCGCTCCAACACCTTGAATCAAAGGTCCAAATCTTCGGGCCAGATTGAAATCTGACATCTGAGTGAGCTTACCATTCCTGAAATCTGGGCAGGGATTCGAGTCCCTTCTGAGTGTCTGTTGGAGACGGGTTCTAAAAACTGATTCAGTTCTGTTTATTTTGAAATTGCTTCACAAATTGGCCATGGAAAACTGTTCCTCAGTACTTCGATGCTCCTCCAACAATAACTGCAGTCTGCCTTCCAGCAGGCTCCCAAAGTACCACATAACCATCCTTTAGGTGACACTTGTCACTTCAAAGGGCTTCACTCCAAAGCTGTTCCCCATAGAAGACAATCTCATTGGCCAAAGAGTGTCAACCTGCTAGCTGACAGGTTTGTGTCTGCTAAATGAATCTCAGACACATTCCCAGGGGTGGACGTCTGCTACAGGGAAAATTAAACACGTTGTTCGAGAGACTCTCATCTTCCATCAACACGCTTCTCTCTCTTCTCCCCCCCCCTCTCTCTCTCCCCAGCCACCTCTCATCCCCTCTCTCCATCACTTTTTCTCTTTTTCTTTTCCTCCCTCCCTCCCCCCTCTCTCTCTTTCTCTGTCCAGCCTTAATTACCTTCATTACTCTGTTCCCTCTGGCTTTTTCCTGCTGGCAGTGATTGGAAATAGAAATGCTACTCTGGCGCTCCAAGAAGCAACAGTTCTTATAAAAGCCTGGAGTTGTTTCATTATGAGCAGCTGATAGTCTGCCAAATCTAATATGACGTGACTCACACTGATCATCCAGGTTGTTGAGCTTCATCAGAGCTCATCATTGTTTGGACAGGACCTCAGGATTAAAGGCTTCTCCATGCCTCCAGGAATGGTGGAATATCTCTCTCTCTCTCTCTCTCTCTCTCTCTCCTCTCTCTCTCTCTCTCTCTCTCTCTCTCTCTCCTCTCTCTCTCTCTCTCTCTCTCTCTCTCTCCTCTACACACACACACACACACACACACACACTCTCCTTGCCAGTCTCTCCCTCCCTCTCTTCCTTGCCACCTCTCCCTTTCTGTCTTCCTGAGTAACAGTTTTACTGAAAGCAATAAATCAATCAACGCTATTATTTCTCTCTTTCCTCTCCTCCTGGTCCGCCTCTTTCCTTTTCTTTCCATGAAAGCTGTGATTTAAAAAATGTGCAAAGTTAGCACTGGGCAGAGCAACAGTTGTTAAAGTTAGGAACACATTACTGCCACTTTGACTCAATATTATGTGACTCACGTCATTCACTTGGGTTCTTAAGCCTCATCAGAGTCCATCATTGTTTGATAAAGAGCTCACATGTGAGGCTTTTTTGGCTTTGAACCACAAAACAAGAACTAAATTCACACACCTTCAATCCCTCAGTGTATTATGTTTCCCTACAGATTGTTCCTTTAAGAATTAAGATATATCCCATATGTCAGAAAGCACTACCTCAATTGCGGGTAGAAACTGTCACATATACAATTAATCTGACCATTGGTGAACCAAGGAGCGTTTCCAAAGGAACAGAACAAAAGATATCCATGCATTCTGAAATAAACTCAAATGCGAATAAGTTAGTTCCTTGGTTATAATTTGTGATAAATTAAGTATTTCTATCTTTGCAGCATCTTCTGTATATTCCAATCATAAAGGTGTAAATTGTAAAACATTTTTATGTTTAAAACTAAATAAAATCCAGTGTCTCTTTTGGCCTTAAACAAAATTGTTTTCTGACTCAGTACTCTTTGCTATGCTCAAAATGCCAATCTTGTTCTGGGAAAATGCTAATGTCTTTTTAAGCACCTGAGCTGGCCCAACAATGTGTGTCAGAGGTACACGTCTTGTAGCCAGATTGAACCTCTAATATCTGAGTGAGCTGACCATTTCTGAACTATGGGCATGTATACGAGTTTCTTCTAAATGTCTGTTGGAGGGGTATTTATGAAAATTATACTTTGTAACTACTTCACAAATTAGCCATGGAAACTGTTCCTTGGTACTTCTGTCCTGTTCCAACAATAATGCTAATCAGTCTTCCAGCATACATCCAAAGTATCACATAACCATCCATAAACCATGGACGATACAGTCATTGGCCGATCGAGTGTCAACCTGCTATCTGACATCCCTTCTACAGATTTGTGTCTTCTATCTGAATCTCAGACACATTCGCAGGTGTGGACTCTTCTACAAGGAAAATTAAATACTTTCAAGAAACACTCATCTTTCATGAGCAGGCTCTCTCTCTCTCACTCTCTCTCTCCTCTCTCTCTCTCTCTCCTCTCTCTCTCTCTCTCTCTCTCTCCTCTCTCCTCTCTCTCTCTCTCTCTCTCTCCTCTCTCTCTGTCCTCCCTCTGTCCCCTCTCTCTCTGTCTCTCTCTCTGTTCTCTCTCTCTCTCTGGTCTCTCTCTCTCTGTCTCTCTCTTGTCTCTCTCTTCGTCTTCTCTCTGTCTCTCTCTTCTCTCATTCTCTCTGTCTCTCATCTCATCTGTCTCTTCTGTCCTCTCTGTCTTCTCTCTCGTCTGTCTCCGTCTTTAGTCTCTCTTGTTGTTGTTGTCCTGTCTTCTGTCTTCTTCTTGTCTGTCTTCCTTGTCCTCTCTCCCTCTTCTCTCTCTTCTCGTCTCTCTCTTCCTCTCTCTTCTCTCTCCGTCTCTCTTCCTCTCCTTCTCCTCATTTTTCATTTTCTTCACTCCCCTTCTCTCTCCTTCGCCGGCCCTTCTCTCCTTGCATTATCATCCTGCTTTCCTGCACATGATTGGAAATAGAAATGCTACTTTGGCGCTCCAAGAAGCAACAGTTCTTATAAAAGCCTGGAGTTGTTTCATTATGAGCAGCTGACTGTCTGCCAAATCTAATATGACGTGACTCACACTGATCATCCAGGTTGTTGAGCTTCATCAGAGCTCATCATTGTTTGGACAGGACCTCAGGATTAAAGGCTTCTCCATGCCTCCAGGAATGGTGAATATTCACACGTTCTCTCTCTCTCTCTCCCTCTCCTCTCCCTCCCTCCCTCTCTCTCCCTCTCCATCCTCCTCCCCCTCTCTCTCTCCCTCCCTCCCCCCCCTCTCTCTCTATTCTGTCTGTCTGTCTGTATCTGTCTCTGTATCTTCTCTCTCTCTGTCTCTGTCTCTCTCTATGTCTCTCTCTCTGTGAGCACTCTCCACTCTCTTTGAACCCTACATAACTCCTGTCTCAGTCAAATCTCTGAGTTTCTCCATGATAACATTTTCAGTGATTGATGGATCTAAAATGATTTGGTGACATTCAATTTTTTTTCGTCATCGAACACTTTGACCAACTATTTTTTAAAAAGGAAATGCGCATCTAGAGTGTTCTGTATTTTGTTTGATGCAAGTCTATCTTTTCAGTCTTTTCCTTACTTTTGTATCCATCAATGGCTAATGCAGTAAATACAAACAATGCTAACCACATACATTACTTTGAATCTGATGTTGCTGTTACCAATAGTGATAACAAAGTTTCCCTGTGCCTGTACTTTGGGCCTGTTTTGACGAGCCTAAAGTACATCATTAATCAACTTCAGAGACACTGCCACCCCGATCTGATTTCCAGCTTCTGCTCATATTCACGGCTGTCCGGACTGCACCCCACCCCCTATCCATTAGCTGATGACAAAATAGCTATTAAGGGGAGATGAAATCAGTCTAGCTGACTTGTAGGAGGTTGGAAGAGTCATGAACACAGAGTTATCAGCTTTTGCGTAGGAAATGGACAGGTCCACTACGGGATCAAGACACTTATTGAATGAACAACTGGACACTTCTCAGAGATTAGTAGTCATGCGATAATGTTTCTATTAAAAAAAAACAGCAAAGGACCCAGATTCTAAATCTCTCCGAAGCCAGGCTGTTCCCTTATGTTTACACCACGCGTAGTTGTAATGAACTAGTCTCTTAGTTGATAAAGCATGACCGTGTGCAGCATTCATTTTAGCACATGTTAAAAAACTAACAGCAACAAGAATTGTCCTAACAAAATTCTGTTTGAAAAAAATCTCACCACCTTCATAATTATGGAGACAGGTATACATGCAATTGTAAACTTTAAAAAAAAAGCTGGGTATCTCCATATTTCTAAGGATATGCTTTTCTATAGGAGGATAATCATAGAACATGCTGAATTTTCACCGAAGAATCTGCCATAACTGTAGAGAAATGCATGACACATCTTAACTGCCTACATGTCAAAGATTCGGCCTGATAAGAAACCTGCAAATATCCATTTATTCATTTTACTCAACTAGTACACCAATCCCATCTATTACAATCTAATCATGGCTTTTAATAGACCCATCAAACTCATAGGCCATGTCGTTTAAAAGGTTTAATCTCACATTAAAACCAGACAAAAGAATAACAAAACTGTTGGGGTTTCGTACTGAAGTTAACCCTGCGTTTGTCACTGTTTGTGTTTTCTGTGCTCATCCTAGCAGAAGAATGATATCCACCCATTCAGCATTACTTGTCACTTCAAAGTTCATAGCAATGAAGCGGCAGCCCCAGAACCTTCAGCCAGTGAGTGACAGAGTGCCAGAAAGCTGGGTGGAACTCTTCCCCTTATAATCTTTTCTTCTGACCAGCCCGACTGAGCGAACCTTTGAGGAACAGAACTGAACAGACTGGGGAAGGGTGGAAGTCTTCTAATGTAGAGCCGAAGGAGGGTCGGCACACACTGTCGACACAATGTCGGGAGATTGGCCTCTTTCACCAGGAGTTTCTCTGGCTCTGTCTGAATGAATGTCTACTCTGCCTGTTCGTGTGACAGTCTGCTTTTCTGGTTGTCTGTATGTATGTCTATTGATATGAATGTCTGCTGATATGTGTAGTCGTTTGTTTCCTTATTTCTTTTTTTGTTTGTTTTTCAGTTTTCATCCGTAATTGTTATCTTGTTTCTTTTCCCATTTCTTCTACTGTCTTCTTCTTCCTAACTATCTTCTTCTTCTTCTTCTTCTCTTCTTCTTCTTCTTCTTCTATCTTCGTCTTCTTCTTCTTCTTCTTCTTCTTCTTCTTCTTCTTCTTCTTCTTCTTCTTCGTCTTCTTCTACTCCTCCTCCTCCTTCTGTCCTTCTGCTTCTCCCCTCTCTCTCTCTCTCTGTGGGCCTATGCCTCATTCCCTCCATCTCTCCCTTTCATTTTCTTCCGAATTACTTTTGGCTTTTTCCTGGGAGCAAGAAAAGAGGCCGAGCAACAGTTGCTAAGGAGCTGTGGGTCCTTCCATTAGGGGGGATCACTGCTGGCTAAATCTAATATCACGTGACTCACGCTGATCATCCGGGTCCTTGAGTCTCATCAGGGTCCGCCGTTGTTTGAACAAGACTGCAGGATTAAAGACTTTTTTCTGTGGATCATGTACATCACAGGCCTTTTTTCTTCTAATGAAGCACTATCATTTGTTCACCTTTTGTTGTCTGTTTTACTGAATTAGTGTGTGTGTGTGTGTGTGTGTGTGTGTGTGTGTGTGTGTGTGTGTGTGTGTGTGTGTGTGTGTGTGTGTGTGTGTGTGTGTGTGTGTGTGGTGTGTGTGTGTGTGTGTTGTGTGTGTTGTGTTGTCCATGTATGTCTTGTTGCTTTGCCTATCGTGTCTCTGTCCGTCCTGTCCTCCCATTACTCTCTGTGTTTGCTTTCCTCTCCTCGTCCGTCCGTCCTCCCTCTCTCTCTCTCTCTCTCTTTCCTTCTTCTTCTCTCTCTCTCTCCTCTCTCTCTCTCTCTCTCTCTCTCTCTCTCTCTGTCCCTTTTTCTTTATGCACAAGTATGCAGAAAAGGTTTGTGTGAGTACAGACTTAACGTATTTCTTGACACATGAATGCAAAGAGACAGACAAAAGGACGCCAGCCCCGACAGACAGACGACGAGAGAAGAGAGACAGAGAGACGACAGAGACAGAGAGAAGAGAGAAAAGACAGAGAGAA
>CM060329.1:33901765-33904265 GCA_030674155.1 Stramonita haemastoma | reverse complement strand
GTGAAGGCAGGGGGGGTGGGGGAGGGGGGAGGGGGGGAGGGAAGGGGGGTAAAGGAGTGAGGGGTGTGGTAATAAAGTGTTTGAATCTGTTGCTGGACATAAAGACTGATGAGAGGATTAGAATAGAGACAGCAGGAAGCGGTGAAGGTGGGAGGGAGGGAAGTGGGGAAGGAGGGAGAGAGGAAGAGAGAGATAGAGAGGGGGGGGGGAGACAGAGACACAGAGACAGACAGACAGACAGAGACAGACAGGGACAGGTATTTATATATATATAGAGAGAGAGATAGAGAGAGAGAGTGAGAGAGAGAGATAGAGAGACAGACAGACATAGAGACAGAGAGAAAGAGAGACAGACAGACAGATAGACAGGCACACAGAGAGAGGGAGAGATAGAAACAGACAGACAGACAGAGAGAGAGAGACAGAAACGCACAGACATACAGACATACAGACAGACAGACAGACAGACAGACAGACAGACAGACACACACACACACACACACACACACACACACACACACACACACACACACACACACACACACACACACACACACACACACACACACACACACACACAAAACACTGGCAGCCAGACTGACATGCAGACAAAACGATCAGAGAAAAACTTTGTTTGCCACACACACCGACTGGTACCAGACAGGACGACAGAGAAACAAATGCCACCATCCTCTCATCAAAAGTAGTTTAGAAGAACACTGCGTTCTAGAATAAGACCCACCGTACTATCATCAAAACCAGATTAGGGAAAATACCACATAAAATCTAGATTAGGGAAAATACCACACCCCAAAACCAAGACAACAAGAGAGAGAGAACCAGACACCATAAGAAAGAGATCTCACGACCACCTAATCTATTTCTAAAAACTCGATACACTCAGAAGATTTAACAAAGAATCCTGCGAGCAGAAAAAAACCCTTGCCAATTCCTAAAGAAAAACAAGACAAATGCAGGACCAAAATTTAAAAAAACACCTTGCAGACATTAAGAATCCACGTTCACACATAGGCTTCACTGGGTCCAACTGACCTACGACTCACGGCTTGAATAAGTCAACTGCAGTGCCCCAACGACTTCTTGAAGAAGTGACAGAAGAAAAAGTCAAGCTTCCTAGGCTGACTTGGTACTTACTGGGTATGGATATATCTCCTGTGACGGTCTCTTGTATCCAGATCGAAAGGTAGTCTACCAGTATAGTGGTTAGCAATGATGTACTTCTCTGAAAAGAGAGGTGTCTCGGGTTCAAAGCCAGATTTTCTCGCATTAGCTAAGCCATGAGTGATGGTCTAGAAGCTAGTCTTCAGGGTGACATGATAAACCAAGCTTCTGTGTACGTGTACAATACACATCAACTAGCGCACGTATAAGAGCTCAAAGTAACTAGAGGACAATTGCCTTGCAAAATTCTGTAGATTCAAACTCCACTCTAGAAGGGAAACAAACGTGCATGTAGACGGGTAAAAAAAATGGGTGGTTCTGCTCTCCTAGCGATGCGATCTCTCCCCAAAGAGAGAGCAGCCCAAATTTCAGAGATGAATTCGCCGTGATTGAAAGTAGTATGCAATACAACACAATGCAAAGCAGAACAAAACATGCACAGTGATATAGGCAAACAACACTACAGAATGAGCAGTATGATATTCATATCATTGCTGACAATTTCGATAGTAAGGAGCCACAACACCACAAAATACAATATAATTATACGTCAGACACTGCTAAAACATTTTTTAAACGTGTTATAATGCTCGTTAGAAAAGAAAGTTCACGCAAAGAATTGACCTAAACGACAGAAAATAAGCCTGGAATGAGAGAGAACAGAAGAAAAGACAAAACGAACATATAGTGGCAGAAGTGACGGAGGGAATTTAGTTTAACGTCCCGTCTCACGAACCGCTGATTGAGGACAATAAAGAAAAACAATTCTTACACTGAAATGTTATCATTGTAAAGGAGAGAGAGAGACAGAGAGAGAGAGAGAGAGAGAGAGAGAGAGAGAGAGAGAGAGAGAGAGAGAGAGAGAGAGAGACAGACAGACAGACAGACAGACAGACAGATAGACAGACAGACAGACAGACAGACAGACAGACAGACAGACAGACAGACAGACAGACAGAGACAACACAGAAACAAAGACAGAGAGAAAAGTTCCGATAAAACAAAGAAAAATTCATGCAAAAACATTCTCGCAAACTTTTTTTCTTTATTCTGAAAAAAGCCCCCGGCATCCCAACTGAGAACAAACACACTACATGCAGTCGAAACCCCCACCCCCTCCCAATCACACTGTCAATGCCTAGGCAGAAAAAAAAATCCCCATCGAGTCTAGACCTCTACTCCACAGGGAAGGAAACTCAACACCCGCAGGTGGACGAAGCCTGCGGGCCTGGTGTAGCTAGACTGTTGACTTTTCCATACGATCCCGTGTTGATCCCGAGAGTCGCTCTGGTCCCCCCCCCCCTTAAGACCCTCTCCG
>CM060329.1:33886765-33896765 GCA_030674155.1 Stramonita haemastoma | reverse complement strand
CTGTTCCTTGGTTAGGGCTTCAAAGTTTACGAATGGTGAGATTTTTGCGACTACGGCCGTCTCTGCCCACCATTCAGGTAGCTGCATTCCGACTTTAGAGATGATGTCTGAACACGACACCAATGTGAACGTGATTCCTTTCTAGTCAGTATTTCTGCCATCTTTTCTTACTAGTACAAATGACCTGCTCTTCCGAAAGCAAAACGTGTTTTTACGTGTGCGCAAGATCCTTTACGTGCGTTTGCACACAGGCCTCAGTTTACAGTCTCATCCGAAAGACTTTGGGGGAAATGGAGTCACTACTGATGTTAACTCTAGGGGGAAAAATCCCCTTAAATGAGTGTGTGGTAGCCCGAACCTAGGCTTGATCTCGGGCCGTCAAATCGCGATTGCAATGTTCTATCCACTAGGCTCCCCCCTCCCCCCGCACAAAGGTTAAAAATGGTGTTTAGCCAGAATGCGACAAACAAACTCAATCGACATCCGACTGGGAACAGAAGCAACGTCTATACATGTTTAGTCTTGTCATTATCCTATTCAGTCACTTTTCCAGTTTTCTTCTTTTGGTCATTGTAGGGATCGATCATCAGCCGCCATGAGAATGTTGGTGTTGTACTTCAGCACAACATAGGCTACTTGCTTGTTGTTGCTGTGCTGATTATGTTCATCGTGTTATGATTGTTCCATGCTTATTAACGCACAAACCCTATTGAAACCAGAAGCAACGTAAGTAACATATCCAAAAACTTCATCAATGACCTACATTCTTCTGTTGTTTACAGAGCAATAGATACTCTGACAACACTTTTATTTTCTCTCCTTGAAGCTGGGCGTTCCCAAGCCTTAACACCCCGGGAGTCACCCAGAATACGCACTCTGTTTCACTTATCCCACCCCGGAACCACTGTCATACCGCAAAACTAGACACTGGGTGAGAAGTTTGCCTTTATGGTTATTTACAAGTATTTCACTATTTACGTACCCGAATTCTGACCTCAGAAAACAATTCGTTTTAGTTTTTCACAGAATGACGGATTAAAACACATGAATATACCAAAGCTGTTTTCAAAACAGTTTTTACCCAAAGTGCCCCAAGTGTTTACCAAAAAACGGCAATTGCGAATTGTCGGAGGAAGTAGGAAGAAAAGCTAAGAGCCCTCTGTTTCTTAGCAAAAGCAAATACAACGCTGCCCAAAAAATGTTTGCCAAAAGGAACAAAAGGCTCCTTGCGATTCCCACGAGAGATCTTGCAATATGGACAACGGAAATGAATGTTTGGTTTAAGAGTGCTCTCCCGTTGATGAAATCCAAATAAGGAATGGTAACAACCCGCCACCCAAGGGCGCTAAATCTCTCCACACGACAGCCCAAGAAAAGATTAATGGATACTCCAAAAATATTAGAGAGACGGAGAGTAGGGGAGAGAGAGAAGGGGGGGGAGGGAGAAAGAGAGTGAGGTGGGGAGAGAGAGAGAGGAGAGAAGAGAGAGAGAGAGAGAGAGAGAGAGAGAGAGAGAGAGAGAGAGAGAGAGAGAGAGAGGGAGGAGAGAGAGAGAGAGAGAGAGAGAGAGAGAGAGAGAGAGAGAGAGAGAGAGAGAGAGAGGGAGAGAGAGAGAGAATGGAAAGAAAGAGAGAGAGTATTGGTTTATTGCATTACTGTCTTTTATTTCCTCCCTTTTCATTTTTCTTCTTCCCCTTTTCTGTCTTTTTAAACTCTCTCTCTCTCTCTCTCTCTCTCTCTCTCTCTCTCTCTCCTCTCTTCTCTCTCTCTCTCCTCCTCTCTCTCTCTCTCTCTCTCTCTCTCTCTCTCTCTCTCTCACTCTCTTTCTCTATCTATCTATCTATCTATCTATCTATCTATCTATATTTATATATCTATTTCTATCTCTCTCTATCTATCTAGACATCTATCTCCAGAGGTTGACAATAGCCACGAGAGATACACAGAGAGACAGAGATAGAGACAAGAGAAAGACAGAGACAGGAGAGACAGAGAGAGAGACAGAGACAGAGAGAGAGACAGAGAGAGAGAGATCTAGGGAGGGAGACAAATAGAGCAAACGAATGAATATATTATAAAAGACTCTTTATTTTATGAGGGGAAGGAGTAAGCACTCATCATAGCCATTTTACACCCAGCCCTAAAAGCAAAATGTCATTGATAAAAACAAGCACACAAACAAATAAACAGAGATTTGAAAGAAAACCAATCATGTAGTCATATCAAAAATAAAGAAAAACATGTCAATATCCTAATCAGTTCAAAAGAAAGGTTGAGAAAAAAAGGGAAAGGGGGGAAAAATAAAGAGAAGAGAAAAGAAGAGAAGTGAGAGAGAGAGAGAGAGAGAGAGAGAGAGAAGAGAGAGAGAGAGAGAGAGAGAGAGAGAGAGAGAGAGAGAGAGAGAGAGAGAGGAGAGAGAGAGAGAGAGAGAGAGAGAGAGAGGGAGAGAGAGAGAGAGAGAGAGAGAGGAGGAGAGAGAGAGAGAGAGAGAGAGAGAGAGAGAGAGAGAGAGAAGAGGAAGGAGGAGAGATGAGAGAGAGGCAGACAGAAAGAACGAGAGAGACTGAGTCTTCAAGATTTCATTTTAAAACGCAATTTTTTTTAAAACCGAGTTCATTTCTCATAAAGACATACATTGATGTGACTAGTTTTTTTTAATAAGACTCCAACATTACAAAGCATGTGCGTGGTTTTGGCACTCAAGATAATTATACAAAATTTAGACATAGAACAAGTAGATCCAACACGAGACATGGCAAGTCTGCATATTGTTTTGCATAATAACTATTGTTTAAGTAAAATCTATCGCAGTCTTTGTTGTTAGATAGCAACAGAAGGTTTTGCAGTTTGCCTTAAGTACAGAGTTTCCCAAATGGTCAACGCCAAAAGCAGTGTCAGTTACTAATGTAAGCAAAGTGCCAAGGCCTACATTATAATGTTGTTATGCTTTGAAATTAATGTTGAGATTGTCTTCAACCACGAGAAGCTCCTAACGTAACCTATCCCTTCACCCTTTACCTGTACCGTGGTCCCGTGGACCGTGGGGGCACAACTGTAGATTTTAAAACCAGCTTCCTCCACTCCCCACGATCCTCCACCCTCCGTAGTAGGTCGTTCCACCCAAGGCCTGTCCACTCTCTGATGTCGTCTTCCCATCGTTTTCTCTGTCTGCCTCTTCGTCTCCCTCCCCTTACTGTTCCCTGTAAGATTGTCTAAGCCAGTCCAACAACCTATACTCTCTGTTAAACGAGTGAAAACACTTTGAAGCTGGAATACGACTGCCTATATGGCAATGTACTTGCAAACAGACACGCGCGATAAGTCCTCATTCAGTGTGTACTGACAGCCTCACAGTGATTCCCACGGTGATGTGACGGGTGGAACAGAGTGCGTATTCT
Organism: Stramonita haemastoma; assembly: GCA_030674155.1. Lineage (NCBI taxonomy): Eukaryota > Metazoa > Mollusca > Gastropoda > Neogastropoda > Muricidae > Stramonita > Stramonita haemastoma. Next base: position 33,893,367 of record CM060329.1, on the reverse strand, counting down.
GGGTGACTTCCAGGGTCTAAGGAACACCTAACAGCAAATTTCCCCACCTGGTTGGTCATTTCAAGGTGACACTAGGAAATGGTACTGACCTATGGGTGTTATAGGTGGATATGGGAGGGGGGGGGGGGGTCAGGTAAAGATGTTCCCATAACCTATGAGGCCGTACGGGAGAGAGGAGTCAGAGACCTCAGCTTTTCTAGGGGCCAGCTTATTGAGAGCGGCGCCCAACTCCTCTCTCCCTCGCTGCTTTATCTTCCTTGTCCCAAACGAGGACAGGTACCCATTTACAGCGAGGGGCACAAACGGTTACCCATCCACGAGGTAACCATGTTCAACGCTGCTTAATATTAACCTAAGCTTGGGAAGAGCAAGTGCTCTAACTACTGAGTTATCCTAAACACTGGGATGGGGGGAGTGGAGAGAAGGGGGAGCTGAACTAAAGATCAGAGACAACTATAATCGTTCCTAGTCCCATGGCGCCTAAATTTGGAGAGAGGAGAGGGGGAGGGAGAAGGGGGGAGGAGAGATTTAAAGGGCATTGTGGGTTCTTGGATCAGGGATTAAAGTGCCATCTGTTTCGGACAAACTTTGCTGACTTTAACCCCCCCCCCCCCTTCCATTTATCTTAAATCATTTTTAACCATAGGGTACACAGCGTATTCTGCAAGACGGAAAGACATTGATAACAGAACAGAAATATTTGCTTGTTACATGTAGAAAAAAATGTCTGGTATAGTTTGAAACATTTTGATCAGCTTCTCCTGGAGAGCAGTTTAATTAGACTTCTCAGGGGCTAACTATAGAATAACTAGAACATGAAATAGCTGAGGGTGGAAACTGAAACTTAAATTACCACAAACTTTACTTTCCGCAAATTATTGCATTTTCTGCAACGAGATATGATATCTGATAACAATATTGCTTAGAATTTTGCATCAAGTACTGGTGAAAAATGTAGGTTGCTAAATTTGGCAGGTTGTTTTACATTAATTTTGATACTGAGAATCCCCCTCTCCCCCCAACACCCTCGAAAAAAAAAATAACCCACCCCCACCACCACCAAAGGAAAAGTGAAATAGGTGTGCTTAACGTCTCAAAGCACATGCGGATTTTTTTCACTTGTCTTTTCTACTAAACAAAAAAAGAAAACAACAAAAGCCAAACAAAAAAAACAAAAAAACAAATAGCAAAGTAGTCTAAAAACTGCAACTTTCAACTTGCATGAAAAGTAGTAGTTTCAGAAAAATAAATCACCAAAGCACTCTCCTTACGTAAAAAAAACGCAACTATCAACTTGCAACCAAAATATTAGTACAAACCTAAACATTCCCTGAACACTCTACACGCCACCCTGATTCAATCACACCGAAAGCATACCACCTGCATTCATCAAATCAAGCCCCGAAATTAGCAAGGCCTAGTATTTCCCCTTGTGGTACACCGATGCATGCATATGCACGCGGCGCTTAATCCCCAAATTCCACCCGGGGATTACGGATGATAGGGGAATGCAACGGGGGCCCTGCTGCTTAGAAAAACGCACACACGGGGGTAGGGAGAGGGGGGAGGGGTGGAATGAAAGGGAGGGGGTCAGATGCGATGCTAATTTGATTGGTCTACAGGCACGCTACGCAAGCACAGAAAGCGCAGAGACTTCAGGGAATTACCGCTGGTCGTCTTGGCTCTTTCGACCTGCAGACAGATGGAAGCTGCAGCGATACCCAATAGCTGGTGTGGTGTGGTGCCGTGTGGTGGGTGTGGTGGTGGTGTGGTGTGGTGCGGTGTGTGTGTGTGTGTGGTGTGGTGGTGTGGGTGGGTGGTGTGATGTGGTGTGGTGGTGGTGTGGTACGGTGTAGTGTGGTGTAGTGTGGTGTGGTAGGTGTAGTGTGGTGTAGTGTGGTGTAGTGTGGTGTGGTGTGGTGTGGTGTGGTGTGGGTGGTGTGATGTGATTGCGGTGCGGTGCGGTGCGGTGCGGTGCGGTGGGTGCGGTGAGGTGCGGTGTAGTGTGGTGTAGTGCGGCGTGGTGTGGTGTTGTATAGTGTGGTGTTGTGTGGTGTGGTACGGTGTAGTGTGGTGTAGTGTGGTGTGGTACGGTGTAGTGTGGTGATGTGTGGTTTGGTGTGGTGTGGTATAGTACAGTGTAATGCGGTACGGTGTAGTGTGGTGTAATGTGGTGTTGTGTGGTGTAGTGTGGTGTTGCATTGCGTTTTTTACGATAGGATACCGCTCTGCACTAAATTGCATTGTATAGCGTGGTATCGTAGGGCATGGCATTGTGCTAGGTTGTGTGTGAATATAATTATAAAGTTTTGCATGGTACAGCGGCGATGGAGACATCTGTCCTGACCTGACTAGACCTCAAAGGACTTTCAGGAGAATGGGGTCAGTACCAAAGTTAGCTCCAGAGAAAATCACCACAAAAGGACACCTCAGTAAAGACAGGAACCCGCGCCCGAAAAATTGCCAGGTTGTGAGGGCAATGCGCTAAAACCACCAGGCAACCGCCCCCCTTCCTTTCCAGTTTATAAATTAATTAAAAGTACACATAAGGTGTGTCATTATTCTTTATGGAATGACCTGGCTGTTAGATGAAAGACTTCTTTAAGCGCATTTTAATGAGATGAGAGAGACAGAGAGACAGACATATAGGCAGATAGAGACAGACAGACAGACAGACGGAGACAGATAGAGACACAGAGACATTGAAGGACACAGAGAGAGAGAGACAGAGAGAGAGAGAGAGAGAGTGACAGAGAGACAGACAGAGACAGACAGACAGACTGGCAGGCAGATAGGTTGACAGAGTAAGATACAAGGACAGAAAGAGATAAAGACAGAAAGACAGACAGAGAAACAAAGAGATCAAAATAGATTTGAAGGGGGAAGGAACAAAAAGAGGGATAAAGAGAGAGGGGGTGGAAGGGAAATGAAGAGAGAGAAAAAAAAAACACACAAATAGACAGACAGACAGACAGACAGACAGACAGACAGACAGACAGACAGGACAGACACACACACACACACACACACACACACACACACACACACACACACACACACACTGGTATAACAGAAAGAGAGAGAAGAGGTGGAACAGACACAGACAAACACACACACACACATATGCGCGCGCGCACGCAGCACATACGCCCGCTACACACACACAAACACACACACACAGATATACTAACCGTCAGGCCGCCCATGATGTTGAAGCCAAGTGACCCAGCAGCGTCACGTGTCAAGGTTACGCTGATTGTTCCTTCCCCTTTGTCCTTGTCATGACCTTGACCTTCTTTGTGACCTTGACCTTTCTCTTTTGTGTCCTCTGACCCAAAGCGAAGGTCACCAAGACTCAGAGTCTGAAACAGGTGAAAAGAAAAAAAATCAGAAAAAATTAAAATATTGAATCCCAGACAAAAATGACAGTTATCAATGCCACAATAGTTGTTACTGATAGTAATAACCAAGTGGATTTTGTTGATGCTGCTGCTGTCCTTGGTGTTGGGCGTTTCCCAGCTTAGCACATGGTGGGTTCACCCACGCTGTTGTCTTCCTCATTTTATCTTGGAATCACTGTGAGACTATAAGCACGCAGTGGATGAGAATTTGTGTGTGTCCAGGCTGCTTTTCATATACCTCACAAATACGGCAGCTATGCTACTACTTCTAAGGAATTTTCTCCCTTAAAAGGTTAAAAAGGTAAATGCGTTCCATAACTAATGTGGTCGTTGGGAAGTGAGGTGTCACAGACCTCAGCTTTTTTAAGGGCCAGCATATTGAGGGTGGCGCCCATCCCTTCTCCCTCGCTGCTTTACCTTCTCTGACCCTAAAGAGGGCAGGTACCCATTTACAGATTGGTGAACAGGGGACTGTGCTGAAGCCATGGCCCACAAATGGTCACTCATCCACTTGGTAACCATGCTCAATACTGATCTTAGCTTGGGTAAAGCGAGTGCTCTGACCACTGAGCTATCCCGTCCCTTTCTTTGTTCTTAACAAAATGAAAATGTTGAGGTGACAGCTTGACACAGCTGCAGATACTGTCTACATAACATTTCAAAGCATAACACCATTTTGGATAGAAGCCTTGGCACTTGGCTGACATCAGTAACTAACACAGCGTCTGACCTGGTTCCTATCAAAGAGATGAGGCCTTTTTTGGGTTGAGGAAGTAGATGAAGAAATATTAATGGGTGTCACATTATAATTATGTATAACTTCTTTTCAGTAATCTCAACCCACAAAAAAAGAAAAACAATTCAAAATAAATTATAGTAATTGTGATAGTGTCAAAGCATATTTGGATTTGTGTGTGTGTGTGAGAGTGTGTGTTTGAGTGTGTGTGTGTGTGTGTGTGTGTGTGTGTGGTGTGTGAGAAGAGTGTGTGTGGTTTGAGTGTGTGTGTGTGTGCGTGCGTGCGTGTGTGTATGTGTGTGTTGTGTGTGTGCGCGCGCGCGTGCGTGCGTGCATGTGTGTGTATGCGTGTTGGTGTATTGGTGTGTCTTTATATATGTACGCGCATACAAACACATATCCGCCCACTACACATAAACACGCACAAGTGAAAACACACCCGTGCACCCACCCACCCACACACACACACGCGCGCGCACACACACACACACCGTCCCTCTCCCCCACCCCACCCCACTACCACCACTAGTATCACCAAATACCGTACAACCTTCCGAACGTTTTACCGTGAACACTAACCAAACTCCTCTTAGTCCTCTAAAAAACGGAACGGAGGCGCGTATGTACAAGATGATGGCGATCTGATTCTCCAGAACACACACACACGCGACACTGTCCACAGCCCTGACGACGACAAAAATAGCTGCAGACAAAAGCTGTCGCTGCTGGTCGTCACGACACACTCAACAGAGAGAACCCCAAACCACCACTCTCTTCTGGCACCAAAAACAAAACCCACCCCGCAGATGGATTCAACTTCAAACCCGTGTACCAGACTCTCAGAGCATCACATAGAACCAGGCTGTCTGTCTGTCTGTCTGTCTGTTTTGTCTGTCACATCATCCACACAAATAAGTTGTTCTGAAAGATGTTCGCATCACTGACTTGCCGGAGCAAGTTTTGAAGATGAGAAAAGAAGTTTGTTGTTCTTCTTCTTCTTCTTCTGCTTCTTCGTGCTCGGCCAACTTTTCCGACTGTTCCCCCCTTTTCTTTCTTTTCCTTCTCCCTCACAAGGGTGTCTGAACTGCACCCTACGACAGTTGTAGAGAGAGGGGGGTGGGGATGGGGAGGGGGGGGTGAGGAAGGGGCTCATTTGCATAGCTGCAGGCAGTTAATATTCATACTCATTGAGGCGATCAGCGGTGCCAGAGCGGGCCGAAGTGACAGGCTGGACAAATCATTTCCACTGTCCCGCCACGGCTTTCCTTTGAAGTTGTTCAAAACTCCGCCCCCTCTCTCTCTCCCCCTCTCTCCTCTCCAGAGGCGCGTGCTGTCACGCCTAATCAGTCTCCTCTCTTCTCTCTCTCTCTCTCTCTCTCTCTCTCTCTCTCTCTCTCTCTCTCTCTCTCTCTCTCTCTCTCTCTCTCTCTCTCTCTCTCTCTCTCGTTTCTTCAAATCTCCCACCCCCACCTTTCTTCTACTACCAGGGCAGCTTTAGTACAATGGAAACTTCGACCATCAGCCTGAACGCTTGTGGTTCAGTGGTTGGGGTTTTAGTTTTGTCACCCGTGATGGATATGTAGAGTTCATGACATAATTGTGTTGAGGAGGAGGAGGAGGAGAAGGAGATGGAGGAGGAGGAGAGGAGAGGAGGAGGAGGAGGAGAGACGAGGAGAGGAGGAGGAGGAAGGAAGAAGAAGAAAGAAGAAGAAGAAGAAGAAGAAGAAGAAGAAGAAGAAGAAGAAGAAGAAGAAGAAGAAGAAGAAAAGTGTTGTTGAAGAAGAAAAAACATTGTTGTTGTTATTTTTATCATTTTCACCATCATTGTTGCTGTTGCTGCTGTTGTAGCTGTTACTATTGTTTTATTACCGTTGTCACACTGCTTGGCCCGAGCCAAAAGAAACACTGTAAAAAAGCCAAAGTAGTAGTTTGGTTCATGTTTTCTGCCTTAGGGCACGTCATAAACTGTTTGCTTTTTGTAGCTTTTAACATCAATTTATATGTACTGTGCGTTTCTTTCTTTCTGAATAAACATCGCTTGAACCAGTACAGAGTAAAATACAAAGCAATACTATACAATACTATACAATACAATACAACACAACACAGTACAACAGACAAAAAACCACAAATACATTATAACAACATATACCGTAAAACGGTAACTTAATACAATACAATACATTACAATACAATACAATACAACCCAGCCCAACCCACCTCAACCCCACATAATACACCACACCACACCACACATCACACCACGTCATACAACAACAACACAAACACTATGACGTCACCAGCAGTCGAAGCGGAGGACAGGAAACAACAGGACCCAAAACGAGGGGATCAGCTGAGCAGGTTCCCATGAGAAAGAGAAACACAAGGGGACAGCACTCATTAACCCCTTCCCGACATGCACTGGGTGCAGGGAGGGGCGGAGAGGATGAGGGAGAAATGGGATG
>CM060329.1:33879265-33881765 GCA_030674155.1 Stramonita haemastoma | reverse complement strand
TGTGTGTGTGTGTGTGTGTGTGTGTGTGTGTTGTGTGTGTGTGCGTGCGTGTATGTGTACGTGTGTGTGTGTGTGTGTGTGTGTGTGTGTGTGTGTGTGTGTGTGTGTGTGTGTGTGTGTGCGCTGCGCGCGCGCGCGCGCTTGTGAGTGTCTGAAATTGAAATGTCATAATCCTTTTGTGAACGGGTGGACAGGTGCGAATGGTTCGAATGGAAACGCTTTGACTTAGAAGATTCCGCGCCACAGAAATTCCGTATGTCATTCTTCTTCCTATGACATTATCATCATCATTACTTTTATTAAATAAAGTCACATCTAACGCTTACTTTTTCGTCAAATAAGAACAGACCTCGTAAGTCTTTGAGCACACTGTATGGATTGTTTTTGTATGATTATGTTTGTAAGGGGGTGTGTGGATGTGTGTGTGTGTGCAGGTACGTGCGTGAGTGCGTGCGACGCGCGCGTGCGTGTGTGTGTGTGCGTGCGGGCGGGAGGTGGGCGTGTGTGTGTGTGTGTGTGTGTGTGTGTGTGTGTGTGTGTGTGTACGTACGTAGTACGTACGTACGTACGTACGTGGTGCGTTCGTGCGTGCGCCGCGCGCGTGCATGTGTGTGCATGCGTGCGAGCGGGTGTACGTGTGTATGTGTGTTTGTGTGCGTGTGTGTGTGTGTGTGTGTGTGTGTGTGTGGTGCGTGCGCGCGTGTGTGTGTGTGTATGTGTGTGAACCTGCAAAGGCAAGTGGACACAAATATGCTTGTTTGCAGGCATGGATTAGCACAGGGATGCTCAAGTGCCCATTCATAATTCAGACAAATTGATTTAGAGCTGTAAGGCGTTGACACATCACTGCATGCCTTCACAATTGCGGCATTTCCTGAAATGCCAGTTGTCACGCCATTTCAGACATCATTTGCGCTAAACTTATGTTATTTCTGGAATAAACATGCCTTTCGTATGACTTGTGTGCCCATTGCATTTTTAGTCTTGTAGTTTCAATTCTTTGCATAAAGATGGTTCTAAAATAGAACCTATTTCGTTACAATCTAATTTTCTAATCATTATATTCAGAAACTGAGCCCAGGTAAAGATTTATATGCATTAGAATACAACTTATTATCAATTTATTTGTTTTTCATAAACGAAAAATAAAAGGCCTCTCCATAAAACACACACACACACACAAACACCACACCACACCACACACCCCCACACCACACACCACGCACGCACACACACACACACACACACACACACACACACACACACACACAAACCAACCGAGAAGAATAAGAACACAAATCCCTGTCACCCCCAAAACCAGCTCTACACTTCCTCAAACCTTCCCCCCAAAACAAACCCCAACTCCCCCGCCCTATTTCAGCCATTTGTAAGGAGGAGAAAACCAGAGCCAGGAGAAAGGTAAACTAATCAATTCATCATTATATAAACGGACCCTATCAGCCCCGCACTCCATCCGCCATTGATTTCACGTCCACACGAGTTACGGTTCCTGCCTGACACAGCCCACCTCCAGGGGGCGCTCTCTGAGATGTTTCCAATATGGCTGTGGCCATTGCAATTTCGATTTTCTATGAGGGTGTTGTAAACAGGGGGGGAAAGCAGGATGTTTAGTAATCGTGTGGGGGCATTCTTAATTCTATATTTTTGTGACAGTTTTCTGTTTTCGTTCGATTCAAGGGTGTGATGTGTTGATTATTGCTGAGGATTTCAGATTTATCTGTGGAAATGAATGAGTCATGTTTGAGGTTTCTGGACTAATTAAAGAGCCAGATTTTTTTCTAATAAACTGGAACCAAGGATACAGTAACGTTTTTGTTTATGTTTGTTGTGCATACATCGATTTCTGCTTTTGGCCTTAGTTTTCATGATCTCAGATTACTGATTCAGTAATCAGTGATGACATTACCATGCCAAAAAGTTAAAGATATAGCATAACAGTGATTTGAAAGGTTAAAAAAGGGCATGATACCAGCACGATGTGTGTGTGTGCGTGCGTGCGTGCGCGCGCGTTCACATGTGTGAGATTACATGTGTGAGAGTGCATGCATATGTGTGTATGTGTGTATCTAAATACATGTGTCTGTGTCTGTGTGTCTCTGTCTGTGTGTCTCTGTATATGTGTGCAAAATACGCAGGCATGCAGGCATCAGTTTACACACGAACGCCCGAATGTCATTTCATATGATAAGAAATCTGATTTGAAGCTCTAAGATCTTTACACATCATTGCAGGTCTTCAGAATTACCACATTTCCGTGAAATAGGAGTTGTCACGCGATTTCGGCCATCATTTTAGTTAAACCCCTCTTATTTTCTAGAATTAACATGTCCTCTGGAACGACATCTGCGCTGATTGCATTTTTGGTTTATGGTATTTAAGGCTTTGCGGTTAATACCATTACAGCCACAAAAGGAAAACAAGATACTCATATTTTTAGGAATATGATGCTCAGAAACCGAGCAGAAATATTGAGATGTGC
>CM060329.1:33866765-33871765 GCA_030674155.1 Stramonita haemastoma | reverse complement strand
AAAAAGCACCATAAAAATGAATTTTATTTTTTGGGAAAAGTAGCTTGAAGATTATCACTGTCTTTTGTGAAGAAGAGCTGGAAGATAGTGGACTGGTGTTTTTTAAGATGATCCTAATAATAATAATGGTCATTAGAAATAGACGCCTGAAGATAACTACTGTCATTAGGGAAGCGTAGCTGGAAGATACTCACGGTCTTTTGAGAAAAATAACATGAAGATAATCATTGTTAGGAAAAGGAGATTGAAGATAGTCTTTTGCCAAGAGAAGCTTAACGGTTATAACTATCTTATGGTGAAAAAATAGCCTGAAAAACATCAGTCTTTTTGGTGGAAAAAAAGCCTGAAGATAATCAAAATTTGTTGTTCTTTGTTCTTTTTTTGGGGGGGATGAGGCTAAGGATAATCATGTTATTTAGAAAGAGGAGCCGGAAGATACACACTTTCTTGGGAAGAGAAGCATGAAGATTATCATTATCTTTGGGAAGAGGAGTCTAGAAATAGCCACTGCATTTGGGTAAAGAAGTCACTATCTTTGGGAAGTGCAGCCTACGGTATACATAAACTTTTCGGAAAAGAACAGTCTGAAGATGAAAACTATCTTTGGGATAAGTAGCCTGTAGATAAACACTGACCTCTCCAGCGGCCAGAGGTCAGAGGGCACCAGAGCAGGCTGACCAGCAGAGGGGGAAAGGGAGCGACAGAGCCAGGCCTAGAGAGATGAGCTAGGAGACAGAGGTGACAGTTTCCTGACCTCTCATCTTCTGCTTATTAACCCCTTCTCTGTCTGTCTGTCTGTCTGTCTCCTGCCTGTCTATCTGTCTGTCTGTCTGTCTCTGTCTCTTCCTCCCTCCTCCCTCCCTCTCCTCTCTCTCTCTCTCTCTCTCTTTCTCTCTCTCCCATTAACCTCTCTCTCTCTCTCTCTCTCCTCTCTCTCTCTCTCCTCTCTCTCCTCTCTCTCTCTCTCTCTCTCTTCTCTCCTCTCTCTCTCTCTCTCTCCTCCCATTCGCCTCTTCTCGTTCTCTACCCCGCCTCTCTCCTTACTCTATGTAAAGTAGCTCATCTTTTTCAGAGTATGCAATGCTCATCTATCTCTCTTGGAAATAAGATCATCACTACATCATAATCATCATTCTACTCACTTCTTCATCATATACATTTACCTACCTCTTTCTCTCCCCCCTTCTCTCCCCTCTCTCTCTCCCCCCTCTCCCCCTCAATCCCTCTCCTTCTACATCTCTTTCCTCTTTCTTCCTCCCCCTTCTCTTCCCTCTCTCTCTTCCCTAACCTTTCTCTTTCTTCTGCACTGTAATGCTTATGATCTTTTGTTCCTTACTTCTTCCTCTCATCCCTTACTTATATTATCTAAGTTGATCATCCATGATTTATATATTGCAGTACAATATTAGTTAAAAAACTCATCAAATTGTATCACATGTTAACTTTTGACAGTCGTGGTGGAGAGTTTTCAGTTGTTTATTTCATCTTGTTCTCTTGTTTGCTCTTACCTATTAACACTTTTCTATTCTTCCATAATCAAAATCTTTTATTGTGACTTCTGATTTTTGTCTTCTGATCGAGTGCATTTTTATTACCTTATCATATATAGTGTCCTTATTCTGTGTGTTGTTTGGTACTGCGTAAAGTTTTATGGTTTAGTATCTTTTCATCTTGATGTATCCCTGAAAAGGCGGGGACTGGATGTAAAAAAGCACACGAGTGCTTATCTATTATCCTCGAATAAAATACTTTGCCTGCCTTGCGTGCCTCCTCCAACCCCTCTCCTTCCTCTCTGACCCCTCCCTCTACCCTCTCCCCTCTCTCCCTTCTCTCCAGGACCCACTCTTTCAAGACAACCACGGCTGAAGTAAACCAGAAGCATCCTGCACCGCGCATGCAGTCTTTTCAACAAACAGTAAAAAAGCTTAAAGACACTTTTCACAGTAGGGTGCAACTCCACGACAAATTGGATTGAGTCAATCCCTGCACTTTGAGCCTCTCGCCCTGTAGGGACATGAGGTTCCCTAAACGCATCATTTTTTTTTGGGGGGGGCGGCAGTACTGGTGATACTGGCATTAAGAGATTGCCTCTGCGAGTGCCAGCATCCTCCATGCTATCTTTCTGAATTTCCCAGATGGGTACACAAATAAAATTGGAAAAAAAATTAGAAGTGTGTTTGTCAGTGTCCAGAAATTTTCGTGGATGAAGCGATATGAGTGAAGCAACAGGCTGTTTTTTGTGATGAATAAGTTTTTTATTTATCAGGAAAACTTGAATTGTTTTAAAAATAATTTCAATTGTGAGGAGTGATATATATTGTGATTTTTTTGTGGCTAACACGATCTCGTGCGTGTGTGTGTGTGTGTGTGTGTGTGTGTGTGTGTGTGTGTGTGTGTGTGTGTGTGTGTGTGTGTGTGTGTGTGTGTGTAGCAACAGATTTTCTTGTGTTGAACAGTCTTTTTAACAAAATGGAATGAATGGGTTTCTTTTTTAAAATTTGTTTCTATTCAATTTTCCATTGTCTCCTTTTCGCTTTTTAAAATACAATATTTTGGGGGCTTTTTTGTAATTTATTACTCTGTGTGTGCGCGCGTGTGTGTGTATGTGTGTCTGTGTGTACATGTAAGCGTATGTGTGTGCTTACGTGATGCGTCCATGTGCGTGTTGGTCCTGCGTGTGTGCATGCGTTGTCCACACATATGACATCCCTTATTTTCAGCGCCACGGGAGTCTAACCAAGTTCCACGACCTTATTCTTGTCACATCTAAGTTCCTGGACAAAGTTGCGTGCACATCCTGCTTTTTCTCTCAACATGGTGGGCCGTGATGTCACATTATCGCCACCCCTATCTGGGGCATATCTACTGTCTTTGGCACACCATGTATGACGTCATTCTTTCTATTCCTGCTTGTCGTTTTCGCGGAGGGGTATACACGCGCAGTATGGCAGACGTTTATCAGGTCACCTACCTGCCAATCCTCTGAAGTCGGTAACTAATTGATCGCATTGTACTTCACCTCCCCTTTTCTTTCTTTATCGGTCTTTTTTTCTTCTGCTTTGTGTGATCGTATGAGGGTCGACCCCTGCACGGTCCCCAAACTAGCTACAAATGAGCTATAGAGAAAAGAGTGGATGGGGTTGGGGCAAAAGTGGCTAAGAGAGGTGTGAATATGTAGAACCCTTCCTCTCTGAACCAGATAGCTCAGTGGTCAGAGCACTCGCTCTCCCCCAAGCTAAGGTTAAGCAGCGTTGATCGTGAATAGCTTCGTGGATGGGGACCATTCATGCGTCTTAGCTTCAGTACAGTCCCCCAGTTCACCCAGCTGTAAATGGGTACCGGCCTTCTTAGGGTCAGGGAAGGTAAAGCGGCGAAAGAGAGGAGATGGCAGCTGCCCTCAATATGCTGGCCCCTAGAGAAGCTGAGGTCTTGTACACCGCTCCTCCGACCTGCTTAGGATAGGGTAATACCTTTCCCTTTAAGGATTTTTTATGGAAACTTGCTGACTTTACTCCCAGACTCCCTGTCCACCAGTTTAGAGTCCATTGATAAATTATTTAATCTAATGATTTAAAAGAATAACTACTGCAATGCTATGCGAGACAATAGATTGTAATGCATTAAAATGCAAAACACTATAGTGCATGCAGTGCGTGCGTGGGTGTGTATATGTGTGTGTACATGCGTGTGTGCGTGAACGCGTGCGCCTGTATGTACGGACATACATGCATACATGTATACATTGCGTGACTACTGGCTTTTCTTTCTCTCTCAGTTCCTGACAATGAATATGATTATGTCTGCATTTGAGTTAAACTACGTATCAGACCACATTACAAAACTCCATCGATTAAAGAAACACACACACACACACACACACACACACACACACACACACATACGCACGCACACACACACACACACACACACACACACAGACTCGAATTTTTCTCTCCAAAAACACACACACACATGCGTGCGCGCGACCGCCACACACACACACACACACACAACACACACACATTCGCACTGACTCAAATAACCTTTTCCATCCTTTGACACTGCCACATTTCCATACACAGAAGCTGAGGGGCTGGAATGAGAGAAATCGGGAAAAGAGACAGAGGGAGGAGGAGCAGGAGGTGTCAAATTGACAACCAGTGCGATGGCAGGTTTGAAGAACCAAGGAAGAGAGACAGAGAGAGAGAAGAGAGAGAGACAGAGAGAGAAGAGACAGAGACAGAGAGAGAGACAGAGAGAAGAGAGAGACAGAGAGAGAGAGACGCTGCACGACCGCACATGCGCCGCGCGCGACACACACACACACACACACCACACACACACACACACACACACACACACACATACAACAACACACATTCAAGAGCCAGACAGACAGAGAGATAGACAGACATACAGACGGACAGACAGACAGACAGACAGACAGACAGACAACAGACAGAGGAAGGAAGAGAGAAATAGCACAAAAACTCAGCAGAAATCTTATATAACGGGCCGGACAGCACACCTTGCTGATATCCGAAATTGACTAATGTCCTCACGAGATTTCAAGACATGTGACTGATTTCTGTTCATCAGCTTTTTTCACTCTCCTCTTCTTTCCTTCACAGAGAAAAGAAAGAATTGACAGCAGAAAAAGAAGTAAACATAAAAACAAGCCAAAGAGAGAAAAGAGAAGGAAAAAAAGGAATGACAAAAAAGAAAGTAAGAAACAAAGAAAAACATACAAGTAAGAAAGATCAAAGGAATGTAAAAATTCTAAAAATATATGAAAAAAGAAAGAAGGAACGAAAAGAAAGAACAAATGAAACAAAGAAAAAGAAACAAAAAGAAAAGATGATGAAAGTGACAAAATAACAATTTCTTTAAAGAAATAAATCAAAAACGAAATCAAGCAAGAGTGGGGAGCGGAGGGGGAGGGGGGGGGGGAGAACATAAAAAGGTATCACAAAAATCGACTTAAAAAACCCTCAAAACAT
>CM060329.1:33854265-33861765 GCA_030674155.1 Stramonita haemastoma | reverse complement strand
GCGTGCGATTGTGTAAGCGCACACAATATGCGCATGTGTGCAAACGTGCGTCACGCGCGCGCGCGGGTGTGTGTTCTTTAATCGATGGAGTTTTGTACTGTAGTATAACATGCAGCTGTACTCAAGTGCAGACATAATCATATTCATAATCGGGAATTGAGAGAGAAAGAAAAGCCAGTAGTCCGGCAAATTTGTATGTATGTATGTACGTATATATGTATGTCCGTACACCAAGGCGCACGCACGCACACGTGCGCACGCACGCACACACACACACATACACACACAGATATCTCACTTTTGATTTTAAAATTGTACCATACATTTTTGCCATCTTGCTAAAGGGAAAAAAACCGCCCTCAGTTCTCTTAAGTCGATCAGCCTGTAGTTGATACGAAGAGCAAATCCAGAGGAATTCTACTTAGCACCCCATAGATTTCTCACCTTCATCGTTGTGATTAGTCTTAGCACACAGAATGTGATAACTGAGTTAATAAAGCAAAAAGGCGTCTAACCCCGACAGTCAGGAAGTGGCAGATTTTTCATATAAAATAATACGCACACATAAGATCAAACGTGCACGATAAAAATCATATTCTTCATGTCAGCGCTTGGCGGATGGTGGAATAAACAAAGACACCCAACAAACTTTATCTCAAGTTTTACCCCAGTATCCTCTCCATTAAAGGGAAAAAATAACATGCTCTTAAGTTGAAGTGTGGCTGCCTATAATAATGGCGTCGTATTTGGAAACGGTCATACACGCAAACTTCTCAACCAGTGTGTACTTTATCGTGTCACAGTGATTCCCAGGTGGGGTGAGTTAGACAGAGAGCATGGGTGCTCCCCTGGATACCAACCCTGGGAACACTCAACAACAGCAATGGGGCTATGCAGTTGGTCAGACATCTGTTAGAGGATCTTTGGGCCTGGGGATGTGATGCACCGTATGTGGATGTTTCCTACGCAGGGGCACCTTTCACAGAAAACTAAAAATGTATAAAATTCGTCAGATAAATTTGATTTGATTTGATTTGATTTTTAGGGTAACGGAATAAGAATTCATGTGTTTCTTTCTTTACATCCAGTCTTTGTGCGATGCGGTTTTGTAAACTTTGTGATCCGTCCCCATCGACACTAAAGGCCTATTCTTGCGAAAGGTGGAACAGACATTATCGTGTACGGAAGATGTTCTGAGTGTGTTCGCACTCCTGACCCCTCTTTCTAATCTCATCCGAAGACTCTCGGAGTAGTGGAGTCAGTACCCAAGCTAACTGCAGAAGAAAAATCCTTCGAACGGGTGGCTCAAACCTATAAATTTAGATCGCTAGCTCAGCGTTTTAACCAGTTAGCTACCCCCCCCCCCCCCCCCCCCCCCCCGCAAGTTGTATTTAATACTCAACATCTTCTACCACCACCATCTTTGTCATCACCCCCACTACCATAACTGATGTCACCACCATCGTCGCTAGCATCATCACTACCACCACCCTCAACACCGCCACCTCCATCTTTACCACCAAACACCAATACTACCACCACCACCACCACCACTATCATCATCATCATTGCCTCATCAACCCTACCACCGCTACTACCACCACCGTTAACACCATCATCACTTCCACCATCACCATCACCACCATCACTACCACCACTATCACCACCACCACTATCACCAGAATCATGACTACCACCACAAGAATCACCATAACCACCACCAACCCCCACCCATGACGCTAGACTAAACTTGCTATCACGATCTTGACTTCAATGAACAAAACTTGACAAATGATTAACAGATGAAGACAAACAGAAGTTTAAGGCAGCATATTACGAAACGATGATCATAAAACATTAAAAACTAAGTGACTATACAGTATGAAAATAAGCACAAAAACCACAACTAAACAAAAGAAATTGAAAAAGACACCATTAAAAAGAGGTATATGTTGATCAAAACTGGAAGAGACTGTGTCGCCACTAGCAAAGTTGAAGCGATTCACTGCTTGCTTCCGTTTAACGTTTTATTTGCATGAATCCTTATTCCAGCGTAAACTTTGCGATACCGAATCTGTAGAAAAGCCATCTGTTATCTTGAATTAAATTATCTTAGAGTAAAATTATCCCTGAAGTCGGAACACGACTACCTTCATGGTGGGTAAAAACGGTCGCATGCGCAAAACATCACCATTGGTAAACCTCGGAGCTGTAGCCGAGAAACGGTAAAAAGACTAATCCATCACTTTAAGGCTAACACCTGGTTAAGGTCAGGAGTGTGTTTGGGAGGTTCATCTAACGCTTTGTTTTCCAGTCACTCACCAATCCGTTGATGTTGCAGCGGTGACGCAGGTCGGTCAGCTGGTTGTGGAAACGCTTGGCTTGCTGCTTGACCTTCCGCTGCAGTGACGTCACCTGGGTCATCAGCACGCGCTCTCGCTTATGGAAGCCTCGATCCTTCCGCTCCAGTTCCTTCTCCAAGTCTGCCACCTGCTGCTCCTGCAAAGACAATGGGTATGATAAGGGTGGTATGGCCTAGTGGTTAGATCTTTTCACTCGTGATCTTAGGGGAAATGGGGTGCAGGGTTCGAGTCTATGCTTGAGGGATTGCGGGGATTTTTCCTCCGGAGTTAGCATAGGCTCTGACTATTCCCATGGGCTGAGACTCTAAAACAAAATCTTGTTTGCCAAAACATCTTATGACAGCTCGAAATTGTCAGGGTTGAAAATGCTCTTATGTGCCACCAATACATGTGCGTTTTTGCCTTCAGTGCCTAGGCTTTATCTCAGTTCTTGATTAAACCATTGACGCTGGGGTCAACAGCAAAGTGAGAGGCTGTATGATCACTGGCTTTCCCACTCATGGAATTCCATTTTAAAGCATAGTCTTTAGTGATCGACTATGACTCTGACTAGGAGGTTTGACTTGCACAGTCCTTATGTGCTGCAGCCCTGGGGCTAGTTGGACTTTGGAGAACATCTTCAACGCTGACTGTCCTTATGCCCTCTTGACCGAGAGAGTGGGGATGTACTGTGGGCAAGGCACCTCCGCTATCATCAGATTTCTGCCCCATTTCCGAAACAGCAGCTGCCTCCTCTGCTATTTTGGAGGTCGTTGTCGAACACGACGGATAGACACACACCTGTATGTAACCACGAGACACAACTTTTTGTTTTCTGGTTTTTGTTGTGTCTTCCGAGACTATGATTCATATCAATGGGACGATTAAAGTTTGGGCCCAAAACTTTTCCCCAATCCATTACACCATGAGTGGTGGTCTGGGTGCAAGTCTTTCGAATGAGACGATAAACCGAAGTCCCGTGTGTTATGCATTATTATTTCTATCTATCTATCTTAGCACACATAAAAAACCCACAGCAACAAGAGGGTTGTCCCTTGCAAAATTCTGTAGAAAAAGCCACTCTGATAGGGAAACCAAATACAATTGCAGACAGGAAAAAGAAAAAAACTAATGGGTAGGCGCTGCCCTTGTGGCGACGCGCTCTCCCTGCGCCGGGGAGAGCAACCTGAGTTTCACGCAGAGAAATCTGCTGTGACATAAAGTGGTATATAAAATATAATTATTTAATTAAAAAATGAAGTGTTTCTGACTTGACTTGACTTGACCATGTCGGCTGAGGACCAGCTAGCAAGAGGCCTTCCCATTAATGCAACACCCCCTGTAATCAACTCAACTCCACTCCACTCCGCTCAACTCAACTCCACTCCACTCCACCCCACTCCACTCCACTCCACCCCACTCAACTCCACTCCACTCCAACCCAACTCCACTCCCTCACCTGGTCATTGAGCAGCTGCCTGAGGGCCGCCACACAGTGGTGGGAGTCGCGCGTCTTGTGCAGCAGCACCAGCCCGCAGCCGTCCTGGCAGATGGCCACAGGGCGGTACTCGCAGGCCACCCCCTCGTGCTCGGCCAGCTGGCGGTGGGACACAGTGGCCCCGCAGTGCGGGTGGCCGCAGGTGACGGGGCGGTAGGAGCAGTCCTGGATGTGGGCCACCAGGTCCGTCAGACGAACCACCGCCTGACACCCTCTGGACCGTACTCGCAGCGGACCTGGGAGAAGAACCGGGGGTGGTGGGGTGGGGGATTGAGTGAGGTGGTATTGTGGATGATTATTTTTTTATATTATTATTATAATTATGATTATTATTATCGTTATTATCATCATAATCATCATCATCATCATCATCATCATCATCATCATCATCATCATCGTCGTCGTCGTCGTCGTGGTTGTTGTTGTTGTTGTTGTTGTTGTTGTTGTTCTTCTTCTTCTTCTTCTTCTTCTTCTTCTTCTTCTTCTTCTTCTTCTTCTTCTTCTTCTTCTTCTTCTTCTTATTATTATTATATCGATAATGGAATTAAGCAATCATATACTTTTTTTACATCCAGTCCCCGTGTGCATGCAGTTTTGTAAATGTCATCTGTTCCCACCGGCACACGATGGCCTACTCTTACGAAAAGCGGAACAGGATTTAACGTTTTAACGTGTACGCAAGATGTTCTGCGTGCGTTCGCATACGGGGCCTCGGTTTAAAGTCTCATCCGAAAGACTTTTTTGGGGGGAGTAGAGTCAGCATTGATGTTAACTCCAGGGGAAAAATCCCCTCGACCGGGAATCGAACCCGGGTCGTCAAATTGCGAGCGCAATGTTCTGACCACTAGGCTATCCCGTCCTGAGGGGAGGGTGCGCACACTTTACGATAATTATAGGATATGACTGTGTTGTGTTAGATAGATAGACAGACAGACAGACAGACAGACAGACAGACAGACAGACAGACAGACAGAAGATAGATAGATAGATAGATAGATAGATAGATAGATAGATAGATAGATAGATAGATAGATAGATAGATAGATAGATAGATAGATGATGCATGGATGCATGGATGCATGGATGCATGGATGGATGCATGGATGGATGCATGGATGGGCAGAGGGAAAGAGAAACAGATGCAGACAGACAGAGACATGCTGAGAGACAGACAGACATACAGACAGAAGAGACAAGACATCATCTGCCACTCAGTCAGAGAGACACAGAAACACAGAGAGGAAAAGCAAGACAATGCAAGACATGACGAGGCAAGACAAGACAAAACGAGGAAAGGCGAGGCAAAATTCTTCATTTTATGAATAATAGATACAGAGTCATGTGTTTTTGCTTTTGTTTGATTTTTTGGTTATTTTTTACATCCGGACCCGTTTGTATTAGAGATCATTATCATGATATTACAAAATACATCATAAAACAAGATTATGTCGAAAAAAGTGTCAATAAACCCAACCAATATTCACTATTATTATGAACAAAACAAAGCAGTATCAACAACAACAAAAATAAGCAAAAACAATCATATGTTTCAAAAACAAAAATAAATGACAAAATACCATAATATTATACAGACAAACAAAAACAGAGGAAGCAAAGCTCATAAACCAAATCCAGATCAATTTAAACATGTTTGTCACATACACAAACAAACGGTTCCAGCACAAAAATGTAATTTCGAAGAAAAAGGAAACAATCAGCTGACCAAGCTATTACAAAAGCATCCTATTACCTAAAACAAAAATATAAAACACAACAACTTAACAGCAAAAAAACACGGGTATGTTTTTACGCTTTCTTTCCTCACTTATTACTAGCGTGCGCACAGTGGGCTGGTGTTCAAACACACACAAAAATAATACAAACAAACACGTGAACTGACACCTGCCTGCATGCTCGCACGCTCACACGCACGTATGCGCGAGATCTTTACGCTTGCAATTTGCATGAATGCACCAGCAAACTTCTACCACAGATGCACGTATGCATGTGAGAACATAAGCGCACGCACACACAGTCAAACATACGCACATCGACAGATAAATGTATACGCGCACAGGTGCGCATGGGCGTGCTCGAATTCACATAAATGCAGGCATGCACACACACACACCACACACACACACACACACACACACACACACACACACACCACACAGGTAGACGCGCGCGCGCACGCACACACAGACACACACACACACACACACGCGCGCACACACACACACACACAGGTAGACCCGCGCGCGCACACACACACACACAACACACACACACACACACTACATAAACACACTCCTTCCCCCCCCCCCCCACACACACGCTCAGCCCAGTCTCTAACCTGCAGGTTCAAAATGACCTCTCTGAGGGGAAGCACGTTCTCCAAGTCTTCAGGAGTCAGGGTCTGGCACCCCTTGGGGCAGCAGCCGTGGCGGACCACCCAGGGTAGGATGCACCCGGAGCAGAAGAGATGCCCACACGGCGCTCGAACCGGATTGTCCAGCACCCCGCTACAAACGGTGCACTTTTTGTCCTCGTCGATGCCACTGACGAACTTGTCCACGTCGAAACCCATGGTGACTTAGGGGGTTTTGGGGGGTAGTAGGAGGTAGGAGGATTTATCAGAGTGAATTTAGATGATGCGGTACATTGTTTCTAGCCAGGTGTGTTCTGGAAAGGTTAACTGTTTGTTAAATAGTTTTTTTGTCTGTCAATTTTTGTTAGTGTTTGTTGTTTAGAGCTGCTGTTGTTGATGTTATTGTCCTTGTTATTGCTGATTTCGGTACCGATGAAGCTGTCGGGGTGTTTGAGTTGTTATCTCTGTTGCTACTGATGTTATTTCTGAAGCTGTTGTTGTTAATATTGGAGAAATCGTTGTTGCTACCGATGCTGGAGCTGTTGTTTGTTATTGCTGGTGTCGTTTTTCGTTGGTATTGTTGTTATACATTTTGCTTGTAAGTGTTTATCTCTTTTCGTTTATAGTTCTACTGCTGTCGTTATTGTTGTATTCATCCTCGTTGTTGTTGATGGTGGTATGAAGACACTGTCTTGTTGTTGTTTACGGTGGTTGTTGTTGATAATCCTGTCCCAGTTACTGTGTTGTTGTCATTGATGATGTTGATTTTTCTATTCTTGTAATTGATGTGATTTAAACCGCTCTAGGAGAGAAGAACAGAAACCATAGGCAGACGTGGACAGCAGGTCTGAAAAGAAGACCCCTTTTTAGTAAATGTTTCAGCTCCCTGACAATTCTCTGCGTTTGCTTTTTTCTGGATAAGTTTATATCAGCACGCATCAGTTTGATTCCAACAGTAGTAATTTTGTACTCTTTTTTCCTGAGAAATAATCAGATTATGAAAGTCTCTTGGTCTTTTGTTAAAAGTTAAATCGTGAACAACTGCTTTTGCTCGACTGTTTTTTGTTCTCCATCTTCAAAATAAAATTTCATGTAGAAACAGCAACTTGAGGTTCACAGTTTAATAAACGTTTCCTTTGGAGTAGGAAATATCCAGATTATTGTAGTTTCTCAATCCCTTGATGTGGTTTAGGACAAGATCTTTCAAAACAATTTAATATTATGGGCTCAACATTAAACGTCAATAATATTCTTTTTTTAAACAAAACTTTTTTCTCAGTTTCATGGAA
>CM060329.1:33844265-33851765 GCA_030674155.1 Stramonita haemastoma | reverse complement strand
GAGGAGAGCGGCAGACAAGCAGTCAGAAGTCAGAGACAGACATACAGAAACAGCAAGAGACATGGGTGGAGACACAGACACAGACAGACGCGATCCCGAAACACATCCAGAGACAGAGAGATTAACAGCGACTCGGGAGATTAAGAAATCAAAACAGACTGATAAGACAGAGAGATCAATATCGAGAGATCAAAACCGCGACAGAGACAGATGTAGAGAAAAGGACCGAATATTTCTAAATGAAAACTTCAAACGAAATAAGAACACCACACAAAACAGGGCGTTGAAGGTCTTGCTGCACATTTCCAATTCACATCATCATTATTTATTGTGACATATCAGTTTAATTTGTCAGTTCATTATACATTCAGCCACTCCCATACACTTAACATGCGTACCGACAGAAGAATGTCTTTCCTCCAGATCGTTGTGCTGTGGTAACAAACGAAATAGTGGTGTGGTAACCAGGCGTATAGTCCATTCCACGATCACTTGATACATCAACAATTTTTCACCCACAGAAGATGATTTTTTAACTAATTCTTAGTTCTCCTGTAACCAGTAGTATAGTCCGTTCCATGATAATTTTATAAATGAAAAATATTTCACCGAAAGGGGAATTTTATGTTATTTTTTTTAGAGATCTTTTAACCAGTAGTGTAGTCTATTACACAATAACTTGATATACAATGTCAGTGAAGTTTTTTTTTTTCCAGTTCATAGTGATAATGGGAACTAGCTGTATAGACCATTACACAATAACTTGATTCATGAAATATGTCTAAGATTGTTTTCATACGTATTCTTAGTGCTGTAGTAGTGACTAGCCTGTATAGTTCAATATGATTAACGAGAAAAACGTTTCCCCGACAGAAGATTTTGTTTTTACTGTAATTGTCAATGCTGTTGTAAATAGTAGCATAGTCCATTACACGTAAACCTAATACACGTAAAACATTCAAAAATATTGTTTTTACATCAATGCTTAGTACACTGGTAAGCAACCGTCTAGATCTAGTTTATAAGATGATAACTTGATTAACCAAAAAATAAATTCACATACAGAAGATTTATCAGACATTAATTTTCAATATTGGAGTAAACAGTAGTATAGTTCGTTACACAATAACCTGATACACGAAAAATACTTTCACTCATGGAAAACTGTTTCTTTCTTTATTAATTCTTAGTACAGTGGTAACCAATACTTGACTTCTCCCTTAACTCCTTGAGGAGTCGTTTGGAGAGTGCACTGAATTTTTCAGGTTGTGTGTCACGGCTGGCCAAGTTAAGCCTGGCGGAGTCCATCTTTCTCTCTGTAGTAGGATGCATGCTGGATATGTTCGTATCCATACCACCGGCCACAGCATGCCTACTCTTCTACGAAAGGTGGGTGGGGTTTTAATGTGTGCGCAAGATGTCAGTGGGCTAGCACACAACAAGACCTCCAGTTTGCCACCTGATCGTAAAAAATTTCAGGGGAGGGAGTCAGTACCAATGTTAACTCCTGGGAAAACAAACCCCTCTGACGATCACCTCAATGGAGATTTGAATCCGCGCCATGGATTAGGGTGCGCACAAAGAGAACGCTTGCTCGCGATAAAAGCGAGCGCGATAAAGCAAGCGCTTGTATCATTGTTCAAAATTTGCTTGTGCCGCACAAAAAGCACACTTGCTTTATCACGCTTGCGATTTCAAGCAACGCTTGGGAAGCGTAAAGAATCAAAAGTTAATTCTTTATCGCGAGCAAGCGTCTTCATACTTATATACAACTGTATATACACGTACATTTCAACTAAGGATGACTCAAATGAGTGTAATGAATAGACGCTCCTCTGGCAGAATTGACTGTTGGTGCCAGTTGCACCGGTTCTTTGTTATCTCCGGTTCATTTTTTCTAAGATATAGTTTAATGTATCTTGGCTCATTCTTAAGTAGGACTGAAAACGAGAAGGGCTCCTTTTAAGCAAAGGAAACAAATGATGATATTCACTTTCCATTTGCCTCCTTTTATTTATCTCATGAACGCCCATTCTTTTGCGTTTTCCTAGGATAATTTTCGGCAAAACACTGTCCAGCAACAATAGTTCATCTTCACTTGAATCCGCCATGGTGCCAAATGGCAAAATTCTACCAGCCCTAAGCGCGATTTTCAGGCTTTCTATATGTCCATCTCAACGACAAGCAAGCGCTTTCATTACACGCACTTGCTTTATTGCGCTTGCTTTTGGCGCGAGCAAGCCTTCTCTTTGTGCGCACGCTTAGCCTATCTACAACTTCACATACGCAGTAACACTTCGGAACTCACTTATCCTACCCTAACCACGTCTAGCCCCCCCGCCCCCCCCCCCCCCCTTCCAAAACAAATCTGGAAATGACAAAGTCAAGTCCAGACGTTTAAATGACAACTTTTTCTACCAACTTTTTTAACCTCTAGAGAGCCTCATGGCCTCGACACTAACACCTACAAAACAAATTTCTTGTGTTTTCGTGCACAGTTTTGATGTTTGTTTTTTTGACAGAAATATGTTAATGTACGAGCACAAATGTATACAGAGTGGGGCTCTGTAGGACAGTAAAGTTTTTTTCATAAAAAAAATAAAAGGCAAGAAGGAAAAAAAAAAAGAAATACAAGAGAGAGGAAACTTTCGAGAAATAAGTTTTCCATGTATCGCAAATGAAAAAGATCTCTTTTGGGAAAACATATGCACAAAGATACGTCGTGTGTGTGTGTGTGTGTGTGTGTGTGTGTGTGTGTGTGTGTGTGTGTGTGTGTGTGTGTGTGTTTATTTATTTTATTATTTTTTTTATTTATTCTTTTATATAGAGGATAATGGAGTAATCACTCATGTACATTTTTTTACACCCAGTCCCTGTGTGTATGAAATTTTGTAAATCTTGCTATCTATTCCCACCGGCACACAATGGCCTAACTCTTACGAAAAGCGGAACAGGATTTAACGTGTGCGCAAGATGTGTGTGTGCGTGTGTGCATGTGTGTGTGTGTGCGTGCGTGTGCGCGTGCCTGTGTATGTGTGCGTACCCACGCACAGATGTGGAAACGTGCATACATGCTTACAGATGACCATGCACTTATACCCCAAAAAAAGTCGAGCAAACCAAAACGAGTTTGATAATGTTGGCAAAATCAATATCATGCTCAACTTTTTTTTCACTCATAATTCTTTTTTCCATGTATAATTTCTTGTGTACTCCAGGGACATTGAAACACAGCCATATGATATAAACAGCAGACGTTCTACTTGATGGAAGCTAACTTGCGATGAGCTTTTTGCTTTGTTCTGTCTTTGTTTTTGTTTTGTTTTGTTGTTTGTTTGGTTCCAATTCTGGCGTGAGATGTGTGTGTCAATTTCACATGCTGATTACCACAATGGTTTGCCAGGCGCGTTAGTTTATATTCTTTGCTTCCTTTGTTTGGTGTGTTTTGTTTGCTTATTTTGCATATGTTTACGTTCTTTCTTTGGTGCTATGTTTATGTATGTATGTAAGGTTGTAAGCGTGAATGTGTATGTATTGTATGTATGTATGTATGTATGTATGTATGTACGTACGTACGTACGTACGTACGTACGTACGTACGTACGTACGTACGTACGTAATTACGTATGCATGCATGCGCGTGTGTTGTTGTGTGTATGTGTGTGTGTGTGTGTGTGTGTGTGTGTATGTGTGTGTGTGTGTGTACGTCTGCGTGTGTATGTATGTATGTATGTATGTATGTATGTATGTATGTATGTATGTATGTATGTAGTATGTATGTATGATATGTTGTATTGTATGTATGTGATGTATCTCAATGTATGTCTGTATTACTTATGTATGCTAATGTATGATGTATAAATATATAGTATGTAGTATTATATGATATATATAATATATTATGAACTTATGCTGAATATATTATATATGTATTTTATATATGATATATATATTATATATATGATTATATAATTTTATGTTATATACATATGTATATGTATGTGTGTATGCATTTATATGTATGTGTGTATGTTGATATGAATAATATACATATGTGTGTGATATATATTATATATATATATATATATATATATATATATAATATATATATGCCTGTAAGTATGCATAAAGGTACGCATGTATGTATGTATATATATATCTTTCTATCCATCAATATATCCATTTTTCTAACCATGAATTCAATATCTACTATATATTTTATGCATTTGATTTTTTAAAATGCATTTAACAAGTTTTCCCTTGCATTTTTAAACTGTCAGTTTAAACTAAAACTTTAATTTTACTTTACCAATTTCACCCATCCCTCGATTTTTGTTAAACGACAAAGAAAAATGGATTTTCGGCATTAATTCTGTGTACATTTTTTTGCTTATCACGGGGTTTCGTTTGGAAACTTCTCTCCGGTCTGTCTTTGTTTTTTGCGTTTTGATGGGCAAAGGAGAGTCTCCGATACGCTCAAAATCGAAAGACTTACAGTAATCAAATGTTTTCAGATATGAGATTATTTCAAAAATTGGCTCAAGCCACAGAAACGATAAAAAACATTATTGTTTCTCTTCTGACGGAAATCTGTTGGGGACGGTGCTGAACAGCAGATTACCAGATTCTTCCACTTATGGACAGAAAGCTGTTATGGATAATTCATATTTAGAGTTTAGTTACAATAGCAAAAATTAAATTATAATACAAGGATTCTGGACATAAATGGCATAACGTCGCCATGTTTTTAAAAGCTTGAAGCATCAGCGAAGTAGTAGTTGGTAAAAGAACGAGGGAGAGCGAACGACAGATAGACAGACGGACAGACAGTCAGAGTGACAGACAGACAGAGGGCGGACAGACAAACAGACAAAGACAGGAGAAAAAACAGAAACACCGTGACAAAGAAAGAGACATGCAAGCATATAGAGACAAACAAATATACTTGTAGGCAGGCACAGACGGGGAAGTGTGAGACAAAGAGAGAGAGAGAGAGAGAGACGAGAGAGAGAGAGAGAGAGAAGAGAGAGGGAGAGGGAGAGACAGACAGACAGACAGACAGACAGACAGGAGGGAGGAGAGAGACAGACAGACAGACAAGGAGGGAGGGAGAGAGAATAGAGAGACAGACAGACAGACAAAGATAGGATGTGTGTGTGAGAGAGAGAGAGACAGACAGACAGAGGGAGAGAGGATGGAGAAAGAGAGAGAGGGAAAAAGAGAAAGACAGATAGAACGACCTATAACTGACAGAGAGAGACAGAAAGAGAGAATGAATGAATGAATGAGATGAAGATGAATGAATGAATGAACTTTTTCTTGAGGGAAAAAAGAGAGAAAGTGGTGGTGGTGGAAGGGAGAGAAAAGGACAGAGTTTCAGAAACAGACAGACAGACATACAGACATAACTAGAAGGGCCACACATAGATTGTTTCAAGCGCAATTGACGGGAAAACATCAACATAAAGTATGACTATAAAACAATGTCCCTCTCCACCTACGTAGATAGCGACACACACACACACACACACACACACACACACACACACACACACACAAACACACACACACACACACACACATACACACAATGATGACACATGCACGCGCGTACATACGGGAGACGGCATAATCCGATTGGTTAGAGCGTTGTGCGCTGCGATCGTGATCTGCTGACCCGGGCTTAAATCTCGTTCCGGGGGTTATTTTCCCCTGGAGTTAGCATCGGTGCGGACTCCACTCCTCTCAAAAGTCCGGATGAGACTATAAACCGAAGTCCCGTGTGCGAACGCACGCAGAACATCTCGTGCGCGCGTTAAAACCTGTTCCGCTTTTAAAAAGAGTAGGCAATTATGTGCCGGTGGGAACGGATAACAAGATTTACAAAACTGCATACACGCAGGGACTGGATGTAAAGAAAAGCTTACGAGACTTGAGTACTGTTCCATTATCCTCGAAATAAAAAGAATAAATAAATAACACACAGAAAGACATACACAAACACACACACGCGCGTGCGTGCGCGCACGCACGCGCACACACACACACACATAAGCAAGCAAGGATGCATATGCACAAATACGACGTACACAAGTATGCAAGCACACGCAAGCACGCACGCGTACACACAATACACACGCACGCGTGTGTGTGTAACACACCAACACACAGCGCGCACACACACACGCACACACACACACACACACACACACACACACACCACACACACACACACACACACACACACACACACACACACACACACACACACACACACACACACAAAGGAATTACCTCATAAAAACGAAAAACCCTCTTCATTAGCAAAAGGTCTAAAGTTCTTATAAAAGAAACCTACAGCAAAGGAATTTACACCCCAAGATGAGAAAAAGGCAGCTTACAATAATGGCTGGTAAACGGTCACTTGTACGCAAAATCTCATCATTTGTGAAACTCGGAGCTCCAGCTAAGGAACGGGGGGAAAACAGATCAACTTTACTGTTATAAAAGAACCCAATAAAATGGGGAAAAAACAGGATAGATAGATAATACATGGCACAGAGAGAGAGAGGAGGAGAAGAGAGAGAGAGAGAGAAGAAGGGGGAGAAGAGAGGGGGGGGGAGGAGAGGAGAGGGGGGAGAGAGAGAAGAGGAGAGAGAGAGAGGGGAGAGAGAGAGAGAGGAAGAGAGAGAGAGAGGAGAGGAGAGGAGAAGAGAGAGAGAGAGAAGAGAGGAGAGGAGAAGAGAGAGAGAAGAGAAATAGGATCGAATCTGGCAAAAATCTGAATTTTTCTTCCTATGCTAAAACCATCGAGTGGTGGTCTGGGGACTAGTCTTTCAGGTGAGATGATGATAAGGTTGACTATGCAGTAAACGTCCCCTTTTCTGTAGTTCTCTCTTATTTTCTTGTCTTGAGGAGTCTTTGGGAGATTCCACTGAATTTTACAAGCAGTGAATCACGGACAAGTGCAACCTGCTGGAGCACATAGCATAGCATAGTAGTATAGCATAGCATAGCATAGCATAGCATATTCCCATAGCATAGCAGTAGATAGCATAGAGTAGCGTAGCGTAGCGTAGAGTAGCATAGATAGAGTAGATAGAGTAGAGTAGAGTAGAGTAGAGTAGAGTAGAGTAGAGTAGAGTAGAGTAGAGTAGAGTAGAGTATGAGTTAAAGTTGAGTGAGTAGAGTAGAGTGTTGACTGTACAGTCAGTATTCGACTTTCAGTTACAGCAAATTTATCCGTCTGAAATTCGGGCGTCGCCACATGAGCAGCGCCACCCACTTAAAAATGTCCTGCCTGCGTGTGTATTTGCTTCCCTGTTAGGGATAGCTCTTTTCTGTTGTTGCCGTGGGTTCTTTTACTTGCACTGAATGCGTGTTGCACACGGAACCTCCTTTTTTTTTGTCTCATCCGAAAGATGAGTGGATGAGGGAAAGTTCGGGCGCAAACAGGCATCGAACCCGCAGTTCTCGCTGTTGGGCAAGGTGCGTTACCCT
>CM060329.1:33833488-33839165 GCA_030674155.1 Stramonita haemastoma | reverse complement strand
TTTTCCAAGTGTTCAAAAAAAGAGCATAAACCGATGGGTCTTTACTCTCAGGAATATAGCCAACAAATGTCCCACATGGGGTGACTGACCGCGGAGGACGTACAGCCCTAAATAATGATGGGTTTGTATGTCTGAATAAGCTAGGGGACTTGGACACGTTTGTCACACACTTGTCCTTTGTGTAAATAATTATATCAAATTCATCCATGTAGAATTATCGTAATTATCCCACTCCACCCTTCCCGGCAAAAAGCCTTATGCAATAAAACAATCGGATTTAGAGTCTTTCTTTTTGTTCGTTCACGTCTGTTTATTTCCGTGATATTCAATAAATCGATGAAGAATTATCGCTCTATTATTGATAAGAGAAATGATTTTAAGTAGTAAAGAGTAAAGACAGAGATGATATTAAGTTGTTCATTAGTCAGTCTGATTAAATTTGTGACTGGCATCTCTCTCTCTCTCTCTCTCTCTCTCTCTCTCTCCTCTCTCTCTCTCTCTCTCTCTCTCTCTCTCTCTCTCTCTCTCTCTCTCTCTCTCTCTCGAAGGGCGGGGAGGGGGAGGGGGTTTGCTGGTATTTTTTGTTTGTTTTGAGTGGTTTTTGTTGTTTATTTTGTATGTTTCTTTTGTTTTTTTTGCTTTGATAGTCCCCAATCAGGCTAAGGGCCAGATAAAAAGAAGTGTGTGAATGCTTATGTGTAAACCTTGAAAGAATTAGATTATTCATCATCCATCCATCCATTCATTCTGTGTGTATGTGTTGAGGAGGAGAGAGAGAGAGAGGGAGAGAGAGAGGAGAGGATGAGAGTGAGAGAGAGAGGAGAGAGAGAGAGAGAGAGGAGAGAGAGGAGGAGAGGAGGAGAGAGAGAGAGAGAGAGAGAGAATCTGTCTCCCTGTCTCTCATTTTCTAAATCTGTCTGTCTGTCTGTCTCCCTCCTGCCTGTGTCTCTCCAATGACAACACTATTGATCAGTGGTAAGGATATTATGATTTCAATGTTTTCAGACACCGACTAGTGTTACAGGATATAATATTATTCATCCTTCAATCTTAGCGTAAAACCACGGACTAAGAATAATTTTAAAACCGTTGGTTTTAATCTGAAGGTTATCGCAAAGCACCATTCCTGACCATCTAAAAGTTTCATGGTTTTTAATCATCCCAGTCCATGTATATCGATTAAGCATGCAGTAGAAAAAAACAGTGGCTAAGTGAATTTTGCTCTCTCTCCTCTCTCTCTCTCTCTCTCTCCTCCTCTCCTCTCTCTCTCTCTCTCTCTCTCCTCCTCTCTCTCTCTTCCTCTCTCCTCTCTCTTCTCCTCTCTTCTCTCTTCCTCCTCTCTCCCTCCTCCCTCTCTTTTCTCTGCTCTCTCTCTCTCCACCCCTTTTTTTCCCCACCCACACACATACTTTCCCCTGTACATCTCCCTAAAACACATACCCTTCCCTTGGGATTTGAACCCACAAATCAAAACTTCGCATCCCCCACCTCTCCTCCCCTTCCTACCACCACACCAACACTTGCTCTCGATGCCCCCACTCCCATGATGTACGCACATCACACACCGTGCGATGATAGGGCGGTGGGAGGGAGGAGGTGGGGGTAGGGGGGGGAAGAGTCCCGTAGGACCAACTTGGAGAGGGAGGAATTTTGATAGGACCACATAAAAGCCAAAGGTGTGGTAGTGGATGGTACATGTTGGCCAAAGGCAAGGCAAGGCAAGGCAAGGCAAGCAGCCTCCTCAGCACTCCGTGTTTGTTTTGTATTGTTTTGCGTTATATTGTCTTGTATACTACTTTCAGACATAACGAATTCCTTTGCTTTTCTTTGGGGACAGTACGTCACCACAAAAGCGACATCTCCCCCCCCCTCCTCCCCTGTCTGTGTGTTTTTGTTTCCTTATTCTTCTTCCTCGAAGGCTCAGACAGCAACTATTGTTGTCTGCCGCTTAAGCGAAAGTGTGTTGCGCTGCTGTTCAGCGCTGACAAGTCAGGCCCAGGGCATCCGACTTCGGTACAGGAAAGAAATGTCATATTTTCAGTCTTTCTGGATAAAAGGCAGGAGAATGGACCAAGAAGGAAGAAAATAGATAATAAGCAGATAGACAAGGAGAAAATGAAACAATGAAAAACAAAGAGAGGGACAGAAAAGAGGGATCTTCTAGCATAGACTTTCCAGAAGGTGGGGGGGGGGGGGTATTCATACTGACAGGCCGCTGGTATTCCCACAGGGATGTTTCCTTATGAGAGTGTTTTGTCTATTCTTTTTTTTTTTTACATACCTTTGCCAGAGACGGCTCTCTCGCTGCCGCAGTTTCTGATATCAACGGGTGAGAAAAATGTTGAACACGGGACCTCAGTTTATATATAACCTCCATCTAAAGACCAGCTCCCACACCACCACTCGAGGTCTACTGGCTGGAAGTGGGGGTGGGGGTGAGTGGGGTGGAAGTTCGGGTTCAAACTTCCTAAATGACCGATCCGTTTTGAGGTCCGGTTTTGACCTCACTAAGAGGTCAGTTGTAGTACTGGCCTGCCTGTATGTGGTGCAGAGTTTCTGCTTTCTGTTTCCGTTTGTTTTGTTCAGGGAGCAGAATCATAACAATACACACATACATACACACCACGCGCACGCACGCACGCACACCACACACACACACATGCCAAACAACATCGGCTACGTGGTAGATGCTTTACCAACCCAATATGCACTGACTCATCATTCCACCTGAGAATCACTGTGAAACTTAACTACACCCTGGATGAGATAATTTGCGTGTATGGCTGTTTACATAATATCAGACCAATATACAAGCAGCTATACACCGGCTTCAAAGGCTTTTTCAAAAACCTCTTTTGGGTAGTGAATATGGGCTGCCATACCAACAACTTTTCGTGGTTGAAGACAATCTCAACAAACCATTTCAAAACATAACCAAAAAATGTCATATTTTGACTATGGTACATTGTTCACGGGGATGGGATAACTCAAGAGTGCTCGCTCTCCCAAGCGCTGAGCGTGGTTGCCTCTTCGATGGACAACCGTTTGTGTGCCTTGGTTTCAGTACAGTCCCCTAGTTTACCCGGCTGTAAATAGGTACCTGCCCTCTTCCAGGTCAGGGTAGGTAAAGCAACGAGGGAGAGGAGATGAAATGGGCGCTGCCATCAAAATACTGGCCCCTTGAGAAACTGAGGTCTCGGACATCTCGCTCCCCAACGACCACATGTTGTTCGGGGCACCGTTACCTTTTACTTGTTGACATCAATAGGCTAACGGACAAAGCTTTTAGCCTAAGCTGAAGGGTTGGATATTTTCCCTGGGTAGGTCATCATACAACAGGGGCAAGATACAAGGTGGTGTTGTCACTTCAATGAAGCCAAACCCACAGTTGCTCTATGCCTACATGCAAGGTTTTTAGGCAATCAAAAGTATCACTTCCGATCAAGCAACGTATGAAGTTTTGCTGATTTAAACAGCTCTATGTTTTATTCCTACGTCAGACAAAGCGAGTCTGAGCATGCGCAGAAATAAAACTTCCGGGATCACCGACACGCATCCAACGCAGGCTACACATGTCCGAAACTAGGTACATGAGCGTATGTGCGCATGTATGCTTGGACCCCCCCCCCCCCCACACACACACACTGTCACACACATCATATAATATGTAGCCTATACATATATATATTGGATATATATATATATTTATATTAATTATTATTATATAATACATAAAAAATATCATGTATGCATATATGAGATTGCAAATGGCTGTAATGGCCAAATGTGAAACATTCATTATTCATTCTGGTTTTTCGTACTAAGATATTTGATATATAAAACCAATGTTTGTGTACAGCATTATTACGACATCTGATACACAATGACAATGCTTTTCCATTAGGACCCGTTGTTCAACCAATCATTGTCTTCGACAGAGCTGACCTACAGTGTTCTATAATCACACGAGCTAAATTCATTATGCTTCTCTAAAAAAAAAAAAAGAAGAAGACATTTACCAGCTCTACAGTGATTTCCTTTCAATGGAATATGATTTGGAATAAGAATTTTTCCTAGCTAGCACATTAGTAGCGACACAGCTCAAAAACTTGTCTCTTGTGTGCAAGTGGCCCGAGACAGGCAAGGAGTTGTAGGCCTACAGGCTGGTGACACGGAGGAGTAGCGATCGTACCTCTCGCTGTTATCCTTGTAGATATGCACGTACTTTAATGCAGAGACAGAAGCGCTTTTTCGTTGTTGTTGTAGGGCGTTCCCCAGCTGAACATCCTGGGGATCCCCATGAATATTCACTCTGACTCACCATTCCCAACTGGGGATCACACTGACAATCCAATCCAATCTTGTTTACAGCTCCATCGACCACACAGGCCATATCGGTGGGAGAGGGGGAAGACGGGCGGGGGGGAGGGAGGTTGTTGCCTCGTAACTTTTTTTAAGTCTCAGGTTCAAATTGTGCGTTTTTATTTTAAATCAGGGTTTAAAACCAACTCTATATTATGACGAGTTTGAGAGCACGGCTGGACTTGGGCATGTAAGTAGTCATGATCCTAACTTCAGATTTGTTTCTCTTTTAATTATAGGAAAGGGTGGGTTGTTCTGCTAAGAAGTTGTCGGGGATGATATCAATCTTAACATCATTGAGAACATAAGAACATTTTGAATGAGGCCTTCGTGCTTGGCTTACAACAATAACTGTAGGCATGGCCCCAATGAGCCATTTCCACTGTACGACTGGGAAAGACCGTTCAAACCTGTGTGGTCACATCTGTGATTGTTATATATTCAAACTGTGACACGAAACGTTTTGAAAGGTGTGCGAAATGATGGTCGTTCCGAGTTGCTTACACATACAAACAGTGTACACACCCCCGCACCCAAACTGAACGTGGGGTTCGCTCATGCTGAACGCTGACTGGCTGGAAAGTACCAGCCAGACATTGTGGAGTAGATCAGGGTGTCCTCCAAACGATCAGGTTTAACGTACCCGAGCCCATGGGCTGTTTGAGACACGTTGCCCGTGACAGACAGATCCGCTTGTATTTTGTGTCACTCTCGTCTCCCGGCCATGCGTTTGGGGAGTATCGTGTGTCACCCCCTTTAGGGGGATGCGTTGCTTCATTCCTCCTCATATACGGAAAGACTGGCGAGATACTCGCTCAGAAGGACAAGGGTAGCATTAAGAGGATCGGTTTTGTTTTGCGACGGAGAAGTTGTACTTTGATTTAGTGATTAGTTGCTTATTCAAATATTTCAAAGTAGCTGGAAAAAAATACTGTGCACTCCCCCCCTCCCTCTCCTCTCCCCAGGCTGTCTATTTCAGATTTGTCTTTTGTTGCTTTTCGAAATGTCCATCACTAAAATGGTGATCCCATTAAGTCTGTTTTCCAGATTGTCTGCATTTTTTATGTTCCTCGGCTAGAACTCCCAAGTTCACCGATGGTGAGATTTTGTGTTTTCAACAGTTTGCCCACAATCAAGGTAGCCGCATTCTGACTTCGGGTTAGTTTGTATTTAAAAAGACGTCAGCTAATTTTCTCTATGAAAGAAGCTATCTGGAAGGGAAAAAAATAATGATGACACACCGTGCATACACGTGGCTACACGATGACCTTAAGAAAGGAAAAAGCTAAAAATTCCCACTCCTCTCCCCTCCCCT
>CM060329.1:33795988-33830988 GCA_030674155.1 Stramonita haemastoma | reverse complement strand
CTCTCTCTCTCTCCCTCCTCTCTCTCCCTCTCCCCTCCCTCTGCCCTCCTCTCTCTCTCTCTCTCAGGTTGAACGTCCTCACCCTCATGCATAAATTTACCTATTTATTTTATTTACTCCGTTATTGCTTTGTTGAGATGAGATAGGCGGGCGAAGACATGATTAATTCAACGCTGCTACCACTTTACAAATCAACGGCAAACACACACGGGTGCACGTTGCAAAATAAATCGGCCCCTCCTGCTTTACGCTTCCCTAAAACGCCCAAAGGCCAAGCATCAGTGCCAGAAATCATCATCATTTGCTCGTCTGCTGGGCTCGAAGCAGCAGAAGAGTAGATTGGATACGAAATAGATCTACGGAGATGCGGCGAAATCTTCGCCGTAATGGCTCTCTTCTAACGGATCTCTGAGCGCTAGTTTCTGCATCTTTGGGCAATCGCGGCGATTTATGTTTACCTTTAGATTGTGGCGGATAAATGGTTAAGCCTGTTTTATATGATGATGGTGGTGGTGGTGGTGGGGTGGGGGGGTGGGGGGTGTGGGGGGGGGTGAGCGTTCCCCAGCTTAGCATCTTGAAGGTCACTGGGAAGATGCACCCTGTCTCCCTTATCATAGCTGGGAATTCCCGGGAGAGTACACACTGGATGAGAAGTTTGCCTGTTGGCTGGTTGTTGGGTGTTGTTTTTTTTTTTTTAAGTATTTTGCCTTATAGCTAGCCATACTCTGACTTCTGAGGATTATCAAGTCACGTGCTCGTCATGGATGAGGACAATCCCTACTTCATATTTTTGACTAAGCTGCTGTTTAAGCTACATAAGTTTTTTGTTGCTATGTAATGACTTTACGCGTGTAACATGACTTTTCAGCGTTTTGGGGGAGGAGGGCATTCAATTTTGCGCTGTTTATGTGTAGTGAGTGTATGACTAGCTGTTTTAATGTAGTGTAGTGTATGTATGTAGTGTAGTGTGTGTAGTGTAGTGTAGTGTAGTGTAGTGTAGTTTGTAGTGTAGTGTAGTGTAGTATGTAGTGTAGTGTAGATACGCAGTATATCGTAGTGTAGTGTGTGTAGTGTAATGTAGTGTAGTGTAGTGTAGTGTAGTGTAGTGTAGTGTAGTGTAGTGGAGTGGAGTGGAGTGGAGTGGAGTGGAGTGGAGAGATGGAGTGGAGTGGAGTGGAGTGGAGTGTAGCGTAGCGTAGCGTAGCGTGTGTCGTGTCGTGTCGTGTCGTGTCGTGTCGTGTCGTGTCGTGTGTCGTGTCGCATCGCGTAGCGTATAGTTTCGTATTGTGCTGTATACTACTTCTAGTCATGGCATATAACAAAGGTGTGAAATTCAAACTGCTTGCGACCCTTTCTAAAAAAAAACGAAAGACAGAAAGACAGAAAGACAGAAAGAGAAGAAAGAAGAAAGAAAGAAAGAAGAAAGAAAGAAAGAAAGAAAAGAAGAAAGAAAGAAAGAAAAAAGAAAGAAAGAAAGAAAGAAAGAAAGAGAAAGAAAGAAAGAAAAGAAAAAAGAAAGAAAGAAAGAAGAAAAGAAAGAAAGGGAAAAAGGTCTTCCTGTCAGCACGCGGATTTGTTTTCCTCTGGAAGATCTGTTACAGAAAATGTTCCCCCAGACAACTCTCTTGTTGCTGTGGACTATTTCATGTGTCCCACACGCATGCTGCTCACGGGTCCTCAGTCCATCGTCTCATTCAAAACAAAAAAGCTCTAGCACCCAGACCACCACTCAAGGTCTAGTGGATGGGGGAAAAGTTCGGGTTCAAACGGGGATCGAACCCGCGACTTTCTGCTTTCTGCTTTCTAGACCACTGACCCACGTGCATGAAGAAAGGACAAAAGCAGAATTACACACTGCCGATACAGTAGCAGAAATACATATCATCGAGTAGGAACAAATCGCATCTTAATGCAACGTAATTTGTATTTAAGTTTCGAAATAAAAGATTTAAACAACATACCGAAATTTTCTTTACCTGAATTATTGGGGGAAATGGTTATTACAGCTGGAAAATGCATACACTTATTGGAAAAAAAGAGCCATACATTCTTTTTTTTATAAGGGTCTCTGACTGTCTGTCTGTCGTCTCTGTCTCTCTCTGTCAGTCAGTCAGTCAGTCAGTCAGTCAGTCAGTCAGTCAGTCAGTCAGTCAGTCAGTCAGTCAGTCTGTCTGTCTGTCTGTCTGTCTGTCTGTCTGTCTGTCTGTCTCTCTCTCTCTCTCTCTATCTCTATCTCTATCTATCTCTCTGTCAGTCTGTTTGTCTCTCTGTCTCTCTCTCTTGCTTTTTTTTTTTTAATTTGTTTGATTTTTTGTCGTTTGTTTGCTTTGCTTTGTTCGTTTGGTCTTTTCTTCCCTCGCATATACGTTACGCCTTTTTGGATTTTAAATTCATTTTCTTTAACACAATTTGAAAAAATATTTGGGTATTTTATGGGGCATTACATCTTAATGTTGTTAATTTTTTTAACTTTTGTTGTTGGTGGTATTTTTGTAAGTTTTGTTTTTAAATTTATAATATTTGTTTTAAAGTAAGAAATATTTATAGACATGTTTTGTTATATATCATTTTTTTGTTTGGGTTGCTCTCTTCTCTGCTGTCCCCTCTCTATTTTAATGTATTTGATTTACTTAATTATAATCAGTGCATCTGTCTTGACATTAATGTTTGGGGTCAGTTGGGGATTGTGTTTTTGTTGAATACATATCTCTCTTTTTTGTTTAAATAATTATCAATGTATCCACTTGGGGATTATGCGTTTGTTGAATGCATACATATATTTTTTTTTTAATCATAGATTGAACTTTATTCTTGGCGACGGTGGTTTTTGTGGGGGAGGGGGTTACTATTGCTTGTTTTGGTTTCTGGTTTGTTTTGGTTTGGGGTGTTGGGGGGGGGGGCTTTTTTTCTCTTGTTTCTTTCTTTCTGGTTCATTGTTCTTTGCTTTTGTGTTGCTGGTTTTTATTGTTTTGATATTTTCTTATCAGGGCAAGGGCCGAACGAAAAACTATGTTAATACTTATTCTGTTACCCTTGGAAAATAAAGATTGTTTATTCATTCATTCATTCATTCATGATTATTCTCTCTCTTCTCTCCCCCCCCCTTTCTCTCCCATCTCTCTCTCTCTCTCTCTCTCTCTCTCTCTCTCTCTCTCTCTCTCTCTCTCTCTCTCTCTCTCTCTCTCTCTCTCTCTCTCTCTCTCTCCCATCTCTCTGCGTTCCCTTACCGGTCGGGGTGTGCAAAGCCTGGTCATCTCCTGTCCTTGTAAATCTAGATCTACAGGAAATCTGTCCGCTGGTTTTCCGCATCTGAAAACAAAACCCACAAAGAAACATAAAGATGCATGCAAAGTGTTAAGATGGAAACAATTAGCAATCATTGCCACCGATAACTATGATCTAATAGAATTCACTAGCTACCATTTCTTGAAAAGATAAGATACGCCCATTCTGACAATGTCTAAATCCATTACACGCTGTTTATTCGTAAACATTATGCACTGAGAAATATTGAGTGTGCGTATGTCAGCTGTTTCCATAAAGATCCTTTTACACAGAATTGATTGTATACCACTTTGAATCGCAGTATATTTCTCTGGTGAAATTCGGGCTGCTCTTCCGGAGGAGAGCGTGTCGCCACAAAAGCTGCGCCACCCTTCTACAATTGTTTTGGTTGCTATCTGTTGTGTATTCGTTTTTTGGCAGGATGGATTTTTGTGCAGACTTTTGCTCGGGACAACTCTCTTGCTGCCGCGGTTTCTTTTGCATGCGCGAATGTATGTTGTACAACGGACATCGGTTTATCATCTGGTCCAAAAGACTAGCACCCAGACTACCACTCATCGTGTTGTGGATGATGGAAAAGTTGGGGCTCAAACAGAAACCGGCACTTCTTGCTTTCTAGGCAGGTGCGTACCCCTATGATCTCCGATCCGGGTGCATCACTGCACAACCATAAAATAGTGACCAGATAAACAGTTATTAACTGGCGGAGACAGGACAGACAGACAGACAAAAAGACAGACAGACAGACAGACAGACAAACAGACAGACAAACAGACACACTGCCAGCAAGGGAAGCACAGACAGAAAAGGCACGGACAGCAACACCGACCAAACAAAAAGTCCCCAAATTATGGCCTTATAATCATTCCCTGTCAAAACACGGCACCCCCAGACCCCATCCATCATCCCAGCGGAGGCAGGAGGGATCGCCATAAGACCCTTTGCCTAGAAACATCCATCCATGATTGCTGCCTCAATCAATAGCCCACCGATCAATCTCTCCACAGGGCTACTAAAGCCTTCGATCCACATTTCCTGACGTCTTGCCACGTGTCATCCCACGATGGGGTCAGACCAGTTTGCTTGTAGAGTTTAGTTTTAGGACAAAATGAAACAACACAAAGAGAGGTGTACTTTATAAAATAGGATTGATCATGTTCTAAGTATTTTGTCAAAAAAGTCAAGTCAACAGAATAATGGGAAATTAGTCAACATTAATCGATGGAAAGGTTACTTCAGTTTGCATGTGTAAATTATCATGGGACAGGAGGGGGGGGGGGGGCAGCGGGAGCGGCGAGATAGCCTAGTGGTTAGAGCGTTGTGCTCGTGATCTGACGCCCAGGTTCTAGCCACTACTGAGGCGCCCATTTTAGGGATTCCACCCCTGGAGTTAACATCAGTACTGACTCCACCCCACCCCCCCCAAAAAGAAAGTCCCTCGAGGTAGATTAAAAGCCGAGGCCTTGTGTGTGAACATACGCAGAACATCTAGTGCATGACGTTAAAAACCCGTGTCGCCTTTCGGAAGAATAGGCCATTTCGTGCTGGTAGAAACGGATGACAAAAATAATAAGAAAAAATAACCGCATGCGCACAGGCGTCGTGTTTAGACACCATTCCAGGAAGTCGGAATGTGGCTACCTTAATGATGGGTGAAAGCGGTCGCATACGCAAAATCTGACCATTGGTGAACCTCGGAGTTCTAGCCGAAAATCGAAACAAAAAAGGATGGGACAACACCATGTGCTGTGAAAAAAACATACAGATTTTTACAAAAGCTTTATCACAAAGGTTATGTCTCAATTGTGTGCCCTGGCAAAACCTTGAGCGTAGCTTCTACTGCCAGTACCGGTAAAAGAGAAAGCTGAACATTTTTGCTTACATATGTCAAATGAACAGAATTATGGAAAATAGTCAATATCTTCTAGCAAAATCGAAAGGAAACTTTCTGGCTGAAAAACACGTTTGCAATAAGGAGACAACGCTTAATAAGTTTTTCAAAGAAAATCTTCACAAGTCTGTAACCCGAATAAATAGAAATGGACAGAATGCCATTACGACTCTCTCTTTACACCGCCGTCCCCCCCCCCCACACACAACACACACACACACACACCATATTACACACACACCCTCTGTCTCACTCCATCTCTCTCTCTGTCTCTGTCTGTCTTCTTCTGTCGTCGTCTGTCTGTCTTCTATCTGCTATCTTCTTCTCTGCTTCTTCTCTTCTCTCTCCTCTCTCTCTCCTCTCTCTCTCTCTCTCTCTCTCTCTCTCTCTCCTCTCTCTTTCTCTCCCTCCCCTCTCTTCCAGACCTGGTATCAAAATGTGGAAGACAAATCGATCTGTTATCTATCAAACCTTTGCAAAGCGGTCGATAGTAGCCACGTAGTGTGCTCAGCTTAACATTCAGTGGAACATTTGCTTCTGTTGATAAGGGCAAATTTTTTTTTTTGGGGGGGGGTGAATGTTTAAAGTGGTCAACGTCTGGAAAGGGACAAATTGCAGATTCGATTCCCGTTTGAGTTCGACTTTGCCTGTATGAATTGGTGACTGCGTGCTAGTCTTTCGGATGAGACGATTTATTTAAGTTCCGTGTGAAATGATACACAATTAGCGCAAAGGAACAGATCCCAAAGCAACAAAGAGAGTTGTTCTTGGCAAAATTTTATTGGAAAAGGTCTGTCGTTTTCGAGAAACAATAGTTAGATTACACCTGCTGATATTATAAAAAAAAATTGTATGGGTGGTGCTACGCTGATTGGTGACGTATTCACTGTGGGGAAATGCTAAATTGTATGCAGAGATAGGAAATCTATACTGATACATTAAAGCATTATGTACTTGCAATTACTAATACAATAATTATAACCAATACAAATATTCTTTCTGATACTTTTAACGGTAATAAGCTTCAAAGGAAATTGACATGTGTGTGTATGTGTTTGTTTTGTGTGTCGCGGGCACGACCAAGCGTGTGTGCGTACTGGTGTGGGTGTTGTGTGTGTGTGTGTTGTGTGTGTGTGTGTGTGTGTGTGTGTGTGTGTGTGTGTGTGGGGTTGTGTGTGTGTTGTGTGTGTGTGTGTGTGTGTGTTGTGTGTGTGTGTGTGTGTGTTGTGTGTGTGTGTGTGTGTGTTGTTGCTTGTGTGTGGGGGGGGGGGGTTCTCGGATGGAAGGAAGAGAGAGGACAGACAGACAGACAGACAGATAGATATCAGACAGAATAAGAAGAAGAGAAAGAAGGACAGAAGACGACAGACAGATAAGAAAGGGATTCAGATATCTCTCATCTCTACTCTCTCTCTCTCTCTCTCCATCTCTCATCTCTATCTCCATCGTTTCGTCTCTCCTCTCTCTAACAACAACAAAGATCTCTCTTCTCTCTCTCTCTCTCTCTCTCTCTCTCTCTCTCTCTCTCTCTCTCTCTCTCTCTCTCTCTCTCTCTCTCTCTCTCTCTATATATATATATATATATATATATATATATATATATATTATATATACTAATAATAATATGATACTGTGTGTGTGTGTATACAACATAACATAACATACATACATACATACATACATACATACATACATACATACATACATACATACATTACATACATACATACATACATCATACATACATACATACATACATACTACAAAATTTAATATACAAAATACACACATACAAAGTCACGCACGCACACACATACGCACACAACCCCCGCTTCCCCCCCCCCCTCCCCCAACTCCCCATCCTTCCCCCCATACACACTCTACCGCAATAATATAGACAGCACCGTAACCGTGTGACTCAGTAGAGAGTTGTGCGGCACTTACAGAGGCCCTCGAGGAAGGCAAAGCAGGCGATTAGCACTGCAGGAATTGACACAGGGGGTCTTCAACAGGCCTGCCACCCCCTAGTGGGCTTCTTAGCACCGGTCATCTTCAGTCTTGAAGAGTCCAAGCTCCCGTTAATTACGACTTTACACTTCTACTACACAGTGCCACACATTTTTATGATAAGCCGTGTGGGTCAAAATTGTAAAGCTCACGAATGGTTGGAATTTTTGTTTTTGAGCATTATTATTATTGTGTGTGTGTGTGTGTGTGTGTGTGTGTGTGTGTGTGTGTGTGTGTGTGTGTGTGTGTGTGTGTGTGTGTGCGTGCGTGCGTGCGTGTGTGTATGTGTATGTGTGTGTGTGTGTCGTGCGTGTGTGTGTCCGTGTGTGTGTGTGCGTGCGTGTGTGCATGTGTATGTGTGTGAGTGTCTATGTCTATGTCTGTGTGTGTGTGTCTGTGTGTGTGTGGAGACAGAGAGAGAGACAGAGACAGAGAACAAGGTACTGACGGACAGACAGGAGGACAGACATATAATAAAAATTATACATATATATATATATATATATATATTTTTGTATGTATTGTATAATTTTACATATATATATATATATATATATATATATAATACACACAGACAGACAGACACACAGACAGACACACAGATAAGGCGGAAGGAAGGGAAGAGAGAGGGGGTTTAAGCCTCTTATAGGGAGATCACCTGGGCTTCTCTGTGCCCTGCCTGTGGCCTGTGACAGGCTAATCGTGTTGTGACAAGCTCATACCACTTGGCCACCGCGGCCCCTGCTGTCTGTCAGCCACCTAAGCTTGTCTCAAGAGCTCTGCAGCTCCAGACGGCAGGGACAGTCTGCTGCCGACAGGTGCCAGACATGCAGATGAACACACACGTAGACAGACACATAGGCAGACAGACAGACAGACACATAGGCAGCCAGACAGACAGACACATAGGCAGACAGACACATTGGCAGAGAGACAGACAGATAATAGCAGACAGACAGAACATAGGCAGACAGACAGACACATAGGCAACAGAAAGACACATAGGCAGCCAGACACATAGGCAGAGAACAGTCAGACACATAGGCAGCCAGACAGACAGACACATAGGCAGCAGACAGACGACACATTGGCAGAGAGACAGACAGACACATAGCAGACAGACAACACATAGGCAGACAGACAGACACATAGGCAGACAGAAAGACACATAGGCAGACAGACACATAGGCAGAGAGACAGTCAGACACATAGGCAGCAGACAGACACATAGGCAGACAGACATGCAGGCAGACACATAGGCAGACAGACAGACAGAACATAGGCACACAGACAGGCAGACGCACAAACAAAGGCGGGCGGATGAGTAATAACAATGTGCATTTGGGGTGGAAGTTTTGGGCAATTAAAGTGACCATGTACAGAAAATAAAAACAGGTGGATGGATGGATGAATGGATGGATGGAGAGAAGAGAATAAGGCAAACAGCAGGTAGAAATACAGGCAGACAGGTACAGATAGACAGATCACGGACAAACATGCTGACAAGATGGACAGAGAGAAAGGCAGAAGTATAGGCAGGTAGAAATAAGGACAAACAGGTGGGGACAGACAGACAGACAGACAGACAGACAGACAGACAGACAGACAGACATGCAAACAAACGTGGAGGGATGAAGAGAGAAAGGCAGACCCAGGCAAGTAGAAATACAGGCAGACAGGTGCGGACAGACAGAACAGACAGACAGACAGACAGACAGACAGACAGACAGACAGACGACACGCAATCAAACGTGGACAGATGGACGGTGAAGGAGGAACACACAGACAGACAGCCTAACTACAGACAGGTGGAGAACGACAGATGGACAGACAGGTAGCACACGGAACAGACCAGACAGAAAGACACAAAGAGGCGGACGTAATAAGCAGGCAGATACAGACGGAGGCACTAACATGGGTAGATGCACAGACAGACAGGCCAACACACTCGGACACACGGACAGGCAAGCACTGACGAGGAGCTAGACGAACAGACAAGTAAACAAAGTCAGACAAATGGGACAGACAGGTAGGCACGCACACACAGACGGGAGACAGACACGCACACACAGACAGGTATATGGAAAAACAGACAGACAGACAGACAGACAGGCAGCTACCCAAAGACTTCTCCTCTCTCTCTCTCTCTCTCTCTCTCTCTCTCTCTCTCTCTCTCTCTCTCTCTCTCTCTCGGATGAAAAAAAGTCGGCCGG
Source organism: Stramonita haemastoma (assembly GCA_030674155.1). Taxonomy (NCBI): domain Eukaryota; kingdom Metazoa; phylum Mollusca; class Gastropoda; order Neogastropoda; family Muricidae; genus Stramonita; species Stramonita haemastoma. The sequence continues at coordinate 33,821,592 of CM060329.1, read as the reverse complement.
ATGAAAAAAAGTATGTATGTTCTCTGTACCCTGAAATAAAATTATCATCATTCATTCATCATTCATTCATCATTCTCTCTCTCTCTCTCTCTCTCTCCTCTCTCCTCTCTCTCTCTCTCTCTCTCTCTCTCTCTCTCTCCTCCCTCCTTCTCCTCACTCTCCCTCCCTCCTTCCCTCCCCCTCTCTCCCTCTGTCTGCGTGTCGTCATCACACACGCTCGTGATTCCGGACATATATTAATTTATTTCCATACCCTTGTGGTATGTCATGAATTTGAAGAACCAACAGCTGAGCTGACACACAGTAAAAGAAACAAGCCACCAAGAAGTCGGTGCCATACCACCGGCTCTTTAGGCGCGCGGAAGAGCTCTCCTCCAATTGTCCCGCAAAATCTTATGGAAGCACTTGCCTTGGCCCGCAGAAACTTGACACTTAAAGTGCTGCGTGGGAATTCTCAAGGTGTGGTGGTGGTGGTTAGTGGTTGTGTATGTGTGTGTGTGTGTTTGCTGATGAAGAGAGAGAGAGAAAGAGAGAGAGAGTTGTGGGGGGAGGGAGATGGGAGAGAGGGAGAGAGAGAGAGAGAGAGAGAGAGAGAGAGAGAGAGAGAGTGTGTGTGTGTGTGTGTGTGTGTGTGTGTGTGTGGTGTGTGTGTGTGTGTGTGTGTGTGTGTGTGTGTGTGTGTGAGTGTGAGTCTGTGTGTGTGTGTGTGTGTGTGTGTGTGTGTGTGTGTGTGTGTGTGTGTGTGTGTGTGTGTGAGTGTGTGAGTGTGAGTCTGTGTGTGTGTGTGTGTAAGTGTGTGTCTTAGTGTTTGAGGGTGCACGCACGCACGCGCCGGCGAGTGTGTGTAGGCGAATGCCTGCACCCTACAACATGGGAGATGACAAGCTCCTTTGAAATCAACTTTACCAACAACAGCAACAGCAATAACAACAACGACAAGACAATAAACAAGTGAAACAAGAACATAAAGAAGAACAAGACCATAAATAAGAACAACAAGGAGGAGAAAAAGGTGAGGAGGAGGAGAAGCAAAACAAGAATAACAAGAACAAGGAGAACAACAATAATAATAACAACAACAATAACAACAAAGAGGAGAAAGAAGAAGAAGAAGAAGAAGAAGAAGAAGAAGAAGAAGAAGAAGAAGAAGAAGAACAACAACAACAACAACAACAACAACAACAACAACAACAACAACAAAAAAGAAAAAAAATGAGGAAGAAAACAGCAACAACAGCTAACAACAACAATAACAACAGTAACAACAAGCAGGTATAAGAAGAAAAAAAACTAACATTAACAACAACGACAACACCACAAGCAGCAACAACAAAAATCATAAGACGAAATCCACCATAAAAACAATACCAATACAATTTTCTTCCCCAAACTCGAGTGTAAATATGATTTTTTTTTATTGCACACAGAATCGACTTTTCACAAGCAGAAAAATCTCTCCTACACACGCTGCTTTCGTATCCTCCCCCACACTTTCACCTTTTATTCCCCCATCTCTTCTCTCTACCCCCACCCTTGCCCGTCATCTGCCCCACCCTCACCAAACCTCCTCCGCATCTCTTGCGAGTCAAGTTCATTACTCTATGCAAATGAGCGCGCTGCGTCATTCATGTATATGGAAATGAGTCTACAGGAAGCAGACGCGGCGAAAAGAGCGAGGTGGGCTTTTAGTATTCCGGCCACAGACACGCTTAATTAGGAGTAGAAATCAAGTGGACAGGGATTAAGGGAGGCGAGACAAGGTGGATATAAAAAAACAACAACAGACAGACATGCCGACAAACAGATAGACACACAGACAGAAGTCAGGCAGGTAGACAAACAGACCAACAGACAGAATTTAAAATCTTTTGGTGTACTGTGGAAATTACTAAAGTAATATTCCAGCTAAACTTTTCTTTCAGAGTTTATTCATTGTTCAGATTATTGAAGTTGGAGATCGTTATTTTAAAATCGAGTTCCTGTTCTCTCTCTCTCTCTCCTCTCTCTCTCTCTCTCTCTCTCTCTCTCTCTCTCTCTCTCTCTCTCTCTCTCTCTCTCTCTCTCTCTCTCTCTCTCTCTCAAATGGACACCCAGTGGTGGTTTGAACCTGTGTTCATGTATTACTTCTGATCACAAGGACAGCACTCTAACCACTGAATTAAGAAATCTGAAACTGTATGTGAAAGGTAAACTGTTTGACCACATCACACGCCACATTAAATGTGATCTATGACAAAAGTCTGTTTCGGCCTATGATCTACTACAGACCAACATTTTTGGTCTTCTAACTTATCCTTTGTGTGGTCGAAGAATGTATTTACCTGAAAAAAATAAACAGAAGTTGCTTTAGAAGATGGTATAACATAATCAAACTGACTAAGCACTACAGATGCTGTCTCAGAACTGGAGGCTTCTTCTTTCAACTACATATACATATAATAATAATAATAATAATAATAATAATAATAATAATAATAATAATAATAATAATAATAATAATAATAATAATAATAAATGGAATTTATATCGCGCTATATCTTGCAAAACAAATCAAAGCGCTTGCATTCAACCAATTCTTGCGCATGCGGCCAACAACAATTTAGATTTTTAACGAAGCCAATACACACACACACACACACACACACACACACACACACACACACACACACACACACACACACACACACACACACACACACACACACACACACACACACACACAGAGGTTAAACACTTTGGCAGGGTGGTGGATATTTCGGCTGTTGAGAGCAGGGGCAGAAGATGAAACAGGATAGGAAAGTCTTAGCTTTGAAATAAGTGTGTCTTGAGGCTGGATTTAAATGTGTCATAGGTAGGCTTTTTACGAAGGGACAGAGGGAGATCATTCCAGATCACTGGACCAGAAACAGAGAAAGAGCGACGGCCAACAGTGGATTGATTGAATCTAGGTATTTGCAAGCGCAGGGTATCTGCAGCAGAGCGGAGGGAACGAGAAGGAGTGTACGGGTAAAGACATTCACAGAGGTAGGAGGGTGCTGTTTTGTGAAGACATTTATAACAGAGAGTACTGATCTTATAGTTTACTCTCTGTGGCACAGGCAGCCAGTGGAGAGATTGCAAGAGAGGAGTAATGTGCTCAGATTTTTTCTTTCTGAGGACCAGTCGAGCTGCGGAGTTTTGTATACGTTGAAGGGAGTGGATAGATGATGCTGGCAGACCAGCCAAAAGAGAATTGCAATAGTCGAGACGTGAAAGAATCAGAGACGTGACGAGTTTAGATGTTGCATCAGTGGACAGGTACTTTCGAATTGCGCTAATACGTTTTAATTGATAGTAGCATGACTGGCAGGTCTGGGTGATGAATTTTTGCATGGATAGTGTGTTGTCGATAACAACCCCTAGATACTTTACAGCAGTGGAAAGAGTGACTGAAGTATTACCGAAATCTAAAGAAGCTGTAGTAATGGAAGAAAGTTTGTGTTTGGTGCCTACCAGCATGGCTTCAGTTTTATCTGCATTTAGCTGTAACTTATTCTGTAACATCCAGTTTTGGATATCTTCAAGGCAGTAGGACATATTTATCAAGAGAAAAGGCAGATTTTTAGGAGTATCACAGCTTAGAATCTGAGAGTCATCGGCATAGAAATGGTAGTTGATTTGATGACGGTTTATTATATGTAACAATGGAGCAGTGTATAGAGTGAAAAGAACAGGGCCCAGAACTGATCCCTGTGGGACTCCACATTCCAGTTTGACAGGTTTGGAATGAATTTTGTTAACTGCAACTGTTTGGAATCGATCGGTAAGGTATGAATGAAACCATGTGAGAGCTGTGCCTGTGATGCCAAACGTTTTTTGAAGACGGGAGAGAAGAATTGAATGGTCTATAGTGTCGAAAGCTGCAGATAGATCGAGAAGAGTGAGAAGGGATATTTTTCCTGTGTCAGAAGCGTGTAGAAGCGTATTTAAGGTGTGAACTAGGGTGGTTTCAGTGCTGTGGTTGGCGCGATATACATTTATACGTTATACATTTATATACATATACATATTAAAAAATCACTGTAAAGCATTCTAAGCAAAGAATAACAAAACGCGTGGCACTGCCGTTAAGTGCTTTATGTTCAATTTCCGTTGAAGTTGGGTTACATGAGACGGCACCTGCCATAGCCATATTCTTTGTTACGCAAAAAATGTTGAGATCTACCCCCTCTCACCAATACAAAGCTTATTTAGTGCATGAGCTCTACATTTTTACCTGAGTTGGGGACAAGTTTTTTCGTGAGGGGCGGGGGAGGGGGGATGTGGATGTCACCCCTGATGTCTCACCTAACCAGATTTCTGGAGGTTTGATCAGGACATATTGGCTACACACCACCTTTAGATGTTGTGACTTTTGTGCTATTCTCCTATATCACCCTAGTGGTATGCACATACTAAAGTATCCATAGAATTTTCTTTTAATAACAAATACGCCACCCTTTGTGGAAGACTAGCCCCCGACTCAAAACTCATGTGGTTCTGCAGAAATGGGGTACATGAGAATTTTTTTTAAATTCAGCTAACAGTGTATTCCCCCAGTTCTTTGTGGTCTGCTAGCTCTAACCACAATATGCATGTGCAGGTTCAACACTGTAGAAACACCAGCAATCCTCATTTGATGATCATTTGCAACTTTCTCACGACTATTTGGTGTTGCTTTATTTTCTATTTTTGTATTTTGTATTTTGTACCACTTTATGTCACAGCAGATTTCTCTGCGTGAAATTCGGGCTGCTCTCCGCAAGGAGAGCGCGTCGCCACAAGTGCAACGCCTACCCAAATTCTTTTTCCTGTATGCAGCTGTATTTGTTTCCCTATCAGAGTGGCTTTTTTCTACAGAATTTTGCCAGGGTCAACACCCTTGTTGGGTTCTTTTACGTGCGCTAAATAGGGATGTGTAACACACGGGACCTCGGTTTATCATCTCATCCGAAAGACTAGCACCCAGACCACCACTCAGGGTCCAATGGATGGGGGAAAATTTGGGGCCCAAATGAGGTACGAACCACCGCACTTTTTGCTTTCTAGGCAAGGCACGTTACCACCTAGACCACCGATCCACCATGTCCTCATTCACCCCCAAAAACAAGTACAAGGTGCACAATTGCACAATTTAAAAATCTGTGAACATGGCCAACACATTTTCTGACTAGCGCTCTATAGAAGACACCACATGACCCGGAAGCTTTAGGTGACGTGTAGCCATTGAAAGGGATTCTAGTGGGTGGCGCCCCAAATTCCACTAAACATCATAAAAGAACAATGATTGCTGTCCCACATCCGCCCATAGATTCTGACTGTTTTGATTGGTCAACGATCAGGGTCACGTGCCGGTGACGCAGATAGGTCACGTGGCTGCACGTGCAGCACGTGTGAGAAAAACTGTCCGCCCACGGACAGTGGGTCAGTTCTCATGTGGGCGAAGGTCACACTGGGTCAGATGGTATAACAGTAATGCGTCTGTCTCCAAAGCGAGAGATCATGAATGTGTTCGAGTCTGCCCTGAACCCACACTTTTCCCTCTTTTCCCTAAACCAAGAGTAGTGGTCCGTGTACTAGTCTTTCAGATGAGACGACATGCCAAGGAACAGTGTGCACCTAGCAAACGTAACAAAGCCCAAGAAGGCAAATAAAGAATTGTTCCTGGAGAACAAAATTCGGTCTTATAAATAAACAAATTCCATAACCTGTTTCGGTGAATATCAACTACAGACATGTGTCCTCCAAAAGCTGAAGCTATGTAAAACTAAAATCTTAACTATCTACGACTACAGTCCTGATTTGTTGATGGAATGGGTATGATTTTGTTAGTTTGTAGTCGTTCCTTGGGCAACTCTATAACGCGCTAGGTGCACTCTAAGCAGATTTAAGGCCCTGTATCTAGTATTGGTTGGACGTTATACAGTGTGTGTGTGTGTGTGTGTGTGTGTGTGTGTGTGTGTGTGTGTGTGTGTGGAGAGAGAGAGGAGAGAGAGAGAGAGAGAGAGAGAGAGAAGAGAGAGAGAGAGAGAGAGAGAGAGAGAGAGAGAGAGAGAGAGAGAGAGGAGGAGAGAGAATGACTGATTTATTCAAGGGAAGATTATGCCCCTATTCAAAGGGTGTCACATCTGTGCACGAAATGAACGAAATTTATTCTTCAGGCCTCCAGCCCCTAGAATGTGGTCGAACAAAAGCATAGCTAAAAACAAAAACAAACCCCAAAACTAAAAATGTGGCAACTGCCAAAACATGACTGATGTGAACACGGGACCGTCCAAATTAAGACAAGATAATCTACTTGAAACATCAGTTCATCATACAGTTTGTCATTGTCCGTTATCCAAACTTTCAACAAAATCCTGTCGTACTTTCAAAGCTTTGAAAAGAAAGCTCAGATTGCCAATAATAGAAACAGAACTATATTTCAACAAAGTCACATAATGGTTGATTAATAGAGTCCAAATAGTTATATCTTAGATTACTATATAGAATACAACTATAAAATTAATGCTCCTCGACGTCCAATACATCAAATGACCTACACTTGTGGTCAATGTTCTTTATAAAAGTTCTTTTGACAGATGAGGCATTAACTGGTAGCAAGCCTAGGCGGAGTTTTTCTTAAACAGTCTCTGACACATTTCATATCTATAGAGAGCGAGAGAGCATGGGAAATGGTAACACGGCAATTTTTTTCTGAAGGTGATTTCTCTGCAACTATAGACAATATCAATAAAATTATGCTATCGGAAGAATTTTACATACAAATTTTCTATTCCCTAAGGTTCTGCCTTTTTTTCCAAATGCAATGATAACCCACGAAAATAATAAGATTTTTGCGAAAATTATCCATGAAACAGAACATTCGTGGCTATTTTTAACCTCACTAGATTACTGTCAGAAGGAGAAAAGGGAGAAAGAAAGAAAATCAAAGAAAAAACAGAGGAGAAAAAGGAACGAAAGACGAGAAATAAGAAAAGCCAAACAGACAGAATAAATAGAGACAGAAAAGAAAGAAAAGGAACACATGGAAAAGAAAGAAAGAAAGCCGAGAAAAATAGAAAAGATAGAAAAAAAGTGACAAAGACAGACAGAAAGACGTACTGACAGAATTAACTAGAATACACAGAAAAGAAAGAAAGAAAGAAAGAAAGAAAGAAAGAAAGAAAGAAAGAAAGAAAGAAAGAAAGAAAGAAAAAGAAAGAAACGAAGAAAGAAATAAAGAAAGAAGAAAAAGGAAAGAAAAAGAAGGGGAAAAAAAGGAAGAAGAGGAATAACAGCAATAATAACGACAAGAAGGGGGTACAAGGCGTACCGACAGAAGATAAAGAAAGAAAGAAAGAAAGAAAGAAAGAAAGAAAGAAAGAAAGAAAGAAAGAAAGAAAGAAGAAATGCCTATATTACATTTGCATCTTGTATTTACAGAGCCTCCATACGCATTACGATCTTATCAGAACAGGGGAGGGGGGAAAAGGAAGAAAGGAAGATGGACAAGAGAGGTAAGATCATAAATAAAATAAAAAGGGAGACAAGAAAAAGGAAAAAAAGAAAAATAAGGGAAAAAACCCTAGTAACGCAAAAAAAAGCCTTGGAAGAAATGCAAGAGAACACCACCACACCACACCGTCCCTCTACCCTCCCCAAAGAAAAAAGCAAAAGAAAGAAAAATAATAGAAAGCAAAAAATGAGAAAAGCAAGCGAAGAAAAAAAAACTGAAAAAAGAAAGAAGGAAAAAGAGAAAAAATGACCAAGAAACAACAAACACGGGAAGAGAATGGACAGCAGAACATAGAACAGAAGAAAAGAAAAAACGAAAACAAACCCCCCCCCCCCCCAAGAAGCAATCGAAAAAGGACAGAAAAATGCACGAAAAATAAAGAAAGAAAAAAAAGTACAGTAAAAGAAAAAAAGCAAGATAGGAAACGGTAAGAGCGTATTTAATGAACAATTACCTTTTTTTTTTTACCCATTATTTTCATTGTCCAGAAATTGTAAACACTCTCTCTCTCTCTCTCTCTCTCTCTCTGGAGGAGAAATCGAAGCACAGCATCCAGTTTCAAGGATAACCGAGACAGGTTAATTACACACAACAATAACAAGGCAATTAGAAAGTTTGGACATGTCATCATTACCGGCAATGAGATGTGCTCCCCACTAAATCTGTTTACAATGGCAGGATCATCTACGCTGAGTGGCCATATGTCGTGCTTGCGGGCCATTTCTTGATGGAGACATTGGTCAACAGATGTCCCTTTCTGTGGTTTCCAGTACTTTTTCCAACCATGTATGGTGAATATTTATGCCAAAAGATTTGGTCTAATTTTCTTTATAAAAAAAAAAATAAAAAAACAAAACCCAACCATATCTATGCACTGAATGAATGAAGCTATGATTTAGAAAGTGTAGATAAATCTCAACACTCAAGGGCATGGTCCATGATTGGGGGAGAAGAAACTTGAATAGGAGGTGGGATGGGGAGGGGGCCCGGGAAAAAGAATGATATTAACATTGACAAACAAGCAAAACAGACAAAGAAACACACCACATACACAAACACATTTTGTTACAAAAGTAAAATACCATTCTGAAGTTGATATTTGGTGAAACTATTTATTTGAACTGCGAGACTTGTTATGCCAATATAATGACATTATATATGATTATAAGCTGCGAGAATTTTAATACAGCAAGTTTGAATTTATAAAATTATATGAGCTGCAAGAATTTTAATGCAGACAGGTTGAAATTATAAAATGATATGAGCTGCGAGAATATTAATGTAGACAGGATGAAGTTATAAACATGAGCTGGGGACTTTTATCAATGCAGACAGGACGAATTATAAATATGAGCTGGGAGACTTTTATCAATGCAGACAGGAGACATTATAAATATGAGCTGAGACTTTAAATGCAGACAGGATGAAATCATAAATGTGAGTTGCAAGACTTTTAATGCAGTCATTAATGAATTATAAATATGAGCTATCAGACTTTCAATGCAGGGATGTAAAAATTGATTTTATAGTATTAGTAGTTGCTGTTGCTGCTGTTGTTGAAGGGGGAGGGGTCGGTTTGTTTTGGTTGCTGCTGTTATTGCTATTGACTTTGTTAAAGGCTAACCACGACCATTGATATTTCTCTGATTAAGTGTTTATCTTCTCTCTTCTCCTGTTTTGTTTGTTAGATTCGGTTGCCCCTGTTTCTGATCCCACAGTAGACAAACAATTTACGGCTGGCTGCTCATTCTCATTCACGGGACGAAACCCACGGCGAAAAGGTCGACAACTCCTTTCTAATCACGATGGCTCGAAATGGAGGGGCATTTCCAGATTTAATTTCTCCTTCTTTGTCAGAAATATCAGACGAAGGAAATCAAGCAGACGTGAAAAGGAGAGGGGAGGAGCAGAAGCAGAGAGACAAGACAGGACCAACACACAATTCTGAAAAGACGACCGTCTCCACTCCCCTCAGGCTAGACACTATCCCATCACCCTCACTGAAGTATCATATTTCCCCTCCAATGGATCAACGCCTCATCGTCACGTGGGTTTTCAATCCAACTCCCCCCACCTCCCCCCAAAAAAAAAATCTCTCGCCCGCGTGCGCCATAACAATCCAGCCATGCAAGGGACGTGACTCTTGTTGGACTTCCGACCTCCATGTTTACAGATGCACAAAACGTCGTGGGTATTTTAATGAGAGAGTTTTGCCTGAATTAATCGACTTCCTGCTGTAGGGCCATTGTTGGGGCATGTCGGTGGGTATCTGGTTCTCTTGCTGTGCCTCAGGGCACCGGGCTGAAGGGCTTGCTGTTGTCTGTTTCAGAATTATTGACACGGTCCTATCGGCACGACCGTCTTCAGCGTGAAGAACGGAGCCAAGGAACTGTGTAGAAAGAAGCGCATTAAGGAAATTTATCAGAAACAGTCCTGCGAAAAGGAGTGCATTAAGGAAACCTTATCGAAAACAGTCTTGCTGGAAGAGGGTTATTCAGCTAGTTTTGACCATTGTGCGGGGCAGTGAGTGTGTATACATCGACTTAGTTTCTAGAATAAATGAACCCACACACAAACAACACACCACACACACACATGTACACATAAACGCACAGACGGTCAGACACGGACAAATATAATAGATAGATAGATAGATAGATAGATAGATAGATAGATAGATAGATAGATAGATAGATAGATAGATAGAGACAAACAACAAAGAGAGACAGACAGAGAAACAGCTTCACCCCCACCCAGAATAGGGAAAATAATTATGACTAGCCTTGTTTAAACACACGACCACATTAGCACCATAGGATGCATTTTGTGTCGTTTTTCAAATGTGTTGCAAACAATTAAAAAAAAAACCACGTCTGTGTGCATGACTGCATTTTCGTTTCTCTTCACAACATACCAATATAAGAACTTAAAAACCAGTGAAAGAGGCTGACAGAAATTAGGATATCCAGCCAGGTGTGTAGTCTAAACCGTAGCACTTCAAGGAAGTGGAGTCAGTATCAATGTTAACTCCACAGGAACAATCCTCCGGAACTCCTTTTTCAGTGGAGACTGGAACCTGGACCCTTTACTTTAGTTACAGCCAGATCACAAGTTCAGCGTAAGAGTTCTAACTACTAGGCTATCGGACCCCTTGTAAGGATTCTTTTTGGCAATAGGAAAGACAAACTATTAAGAAATGCTTTTAAAAATCTGCAAAAAAATTGCCAACGAAGATAAAGTCACGACAGACCGGAAAAATCATCGAATCTATGGCCCCACTCAAAGTAGAGCGGGATGACTACCACCTTCTCAAAAGAGAAGAACAAGTCAGCATTCTAAGACTCCGCACTGGGCATAACAGACTTAATCACCATATTTATGTCCACAAAGCTGAAACCCCTCCTTCTCCTCTGTGTGCCTGTGGTAAAGAAAACCAGATTGTCAAGCACATCCTTCAAAGGTGTACGCTATTCAGCGACATGAGGAAGATTGTGTGGCCGACAGAGAAACCCTGCAAACCAAGCTGTACAGCCCATGAGAGTAGCTGGAAAGCACATGCCATTATTTTTTTCCAGACACATCTGACGGTGGAAAGTGAACGTGAGAAGAAGAAGACAACACGACGACGAACGACGACACGACACGACAGAAGAAGAAGAAGAAGAAGAAGAAGAAGAAGAAAGAAGAAGAAGAAAAAGAAGAAGAAGAAGAAGAAGAAACGACGAGACGACACGACGACAGACGACGACGACGAGAAGAAGAAGAAGAAAAGAAGAAGAAGAGAAGAAGAAGAAGAAGAAGAAGAAAAGACAACGACGACGAAGAAGAAGAAGAAACAAGGCTGGAGGAAGATGGCGTCGGACTTTGGCGACACATTCTGTCCAATGAGAACTGCTCAAATGTACATGCGAAGAAATCTGCTTCAATAATGTAAGTTAAAATGGTATAGATGATATATTTTTTCCGCTCCTCGGCTAGAACTCCGAGGTTCACACATGGTGATATTTTTGCGAAAGCAACCGTTTCTTATGATGAAATGTAATATAACATAATATGATATAATATAATTTAATTTAACATGATATTTTATAACACAATATAACATAACATTATATGAAATTATAAAATGAAGCATAATAACCATAATGTAACAATATGATATCATATATTATGATCTTTTAAAAACGAGTCTGAAATACTTTCAAACAGGGGTAGTTTACAGACACATTCGTAAGAGAATCTCTCTGTCTATATTTCTATCTCTATTTTTCTGCCTTCTCCTTGTTTGTGCCCGTCTCTATATCTGTCTCTGTCTCTGTCTCTGTCTGTCTCTCTCTCTCTCTCTCTCTCTCTCTCTCTCCTCTCTCTCTCTCTCTCTCTCTCTCTCTCTCTCTCTCTCTCTCTCTTTTCTCTATATATATATATATATATATTGTGTGTGATGTGTGTGTGTGTGTGTATGTGTGTGTGTTCGCCCCCTCCCTCCCTCACTCTATCCACTCTCATCCCAGCCCTCTCTCTGTCTGTCTGTCTGTCTGTCTGTCTTCTCTCTCCCTCCCTCTCCCTCTCTCTCTCTCACTCACCCCCCCCCCCCCTCCCTCTCTCTCTCTCCGTTTGTCTGTCTCTCTTTCTGTCTGTCTCCCCTTCTCTCTCTCATCGTCTCTTTCTCTAGCTTTCTGTTTTCATTTCAGTTAGCTGTCTTTGTCATGCAGTGTGCACTGTGCCTGCAGTGTAAATCATGGGTTGTATTGTTTCTCTGATTCAGTCGCAGGCTGCAGTTACTGTGGTCCCCTCATAAGTCTGTCTGCTTCCCTAATGCGCTAGTCTCAGTAGCGCCTCGTGCACTGCAGTGGTTTGAAATTACCAACACACACACATACACACGCGGTCGCACGCGCGCATGCACACACACACACACACACACACGCACGCACGCACGCATGCACACACACACACGTGTGTGTGTGTGTTGTGTGTGTGTGTGTGTGTGTGTGTGTGTGTGTGTGTACACACGCACGCATGTATTCAGAAGCGTGTCACATGATATCACATTATTATGAAGAAACGTCAAATTGGAGACTACACAGACATGTGTGTCTGCTTGCAGGAACACACTTACACACGCACAGACACAGACACAGACACAGACACAGACACACACACACACACACACACACACACACACACACACACACACACACACAACACACACACACACACACACACACACAACACACACTCAAACACAACACATACACTAAACAGACCAAACACACTGCACTTAACCACTCCCCAAAATCGCCACACTACACCGTCGCGTTACAAAATCGCAGAGATCAAACTGGGCAGGGCTGCAAATTCTGGGGCCCGGGACACCCACTCTCATTGCCAGTGCCAGAGCTCTGTCTTTATGCCCTACTCTCTGGCACCCATGATGTAACACGATCCTCGCACGAGCGGATGGGAGAAGAGGGGGGAGGGGGGTGGGATGTTATGCAAATCCGATGGGGCCCTTAGCCCTACCATCCACCCATCTCTCTGTCCAGAATCCCACTTTGGTGTCGTTGAAACTACGGTTTAATTTACTTCCATGTTCATCCGACCTTTTGGCACCAGTGCCACGCGCGCGCGCGCGGCGCACCACACACAACTACACACACTACACACACATATCACACATACACACACAGAGCACAGACAGCGGACTGACAGACAGACATAGGCATGCACACACACAAACCACACACACACACACACACACACACACAACACACACACACACACACACACACACTCCCCTATAACACGTGAATGCCAGACCCCATGGGGGTGGCCCTTGTCTCTTTCTGTTTTGTGTATCCCCCCTTCTCCTCCCCCTAAAATGCAAGTTGAGGACGCAAAGGATGACTGGGGCATGTAATTCATGTCTGAATTGCACGAAATGCATTTTTTTTAGGGGGGGGGGGGGAGTGATACACAGTGGGACAGAGAGAGACAGAGACAGACAGACAGACAGACAGAAGACGGACAGACAGACGCAGACAAACAAACATACAAATAGACAAAGACAGACATACAGAGAGGACAGACAGACCGAGAGACAGCTGAACTGGTAGGACACATACAGACATACAGACGATTAGACAAAGACAGAGGGAAAAAAACACATAATTTTTATTATAGTGCTTGCAGTGTGTGGCGGTGGTGGTGGTGGTGGTGGGGTGGTGGTGGTGGTGGTGGTGGTGTGTGTGTGGTACACATGGTGCGAGTGATGTGCATTGGACACACACGCATACGTGTGTATGTATGTGTGCTGCTCACTTGTTTTGGGGTCATGTTTTGTGCTGGAGTGAAAGATGGGAACACAGTGACAAAGTTGCTAATGCCAGGTTCTGAGCTTTATGAGAATGAGTCACCATCATTGCCGTCATCATTGTTATTGTTGTTATCATTAGTATTTTATTATTATCGTCAGCATTGTTACCATTATCATCATAGCAAATTTTATCATCATCGTCGTCGTCGTCGTAGTAGTCGTCGTCCGTCGTCGTCATCATCATCATTATCATCACATCATCATCATCACATCATTATGATTTTTGTGTCATCACCATCATCATCATCATTATCATTATGATTATTATTACCTCCAATATTATCATCATCATCATCATCATCATCATTATTATTTATTATTATTATTATTATTTTTATTTTATTATTATTATTATTATTACCATCATCATCATCATAATCGTCGTTTTTTTTTTTTAATCACCTCACCTCATCATTATCATCGTCGTCTTTATTGTTATTATTATCAGTAAAAGAGTAGTATTATCATTGATATGATCGTTAATTTTCATCATCACTAGCACCAAAATCACCATCATCATCATTATCATCACCATCATCAAACAATGAGAGTTAAAAAGCAACAGAAGCAGAAGACACACACAAAACTGACCAGCCTCTCGACGAGGTCATCGCTTGACCATCACTCCGAGACCTCAACCACCATCTGACCCCTTCTCCCCTTCTCCTCCTTCATACCCCATCCCCCCCCCCCCACACAACACACCTCTATCAAGTCGGGTGATCAAAAAGTCCCATAAGAGTGTGTGTGGCTGACACAAACCAGACGTTAGCCTTGTCTAAAAAAAAAAAAAAAAAAAAACAAAGAAAAGAAAAAAACCCATGTGCCGTCTTTAAAGGGGGGGGGGGCTGCCACTAGGGATTGGTGGCACCGGACTGGTCGGTCAGCCATTTCCTGTCGGTCGCGACCTGACGGACAGTGTGTGTGTGTGTGGGGGGGGGGGGATCACTGTGTGTGTGTATGTGGGGGGGGGGGTGTGTTGTGGTGGTGTGTGTGTGTGTGTGTGTGTGTGTGTGTGTGTGTGTGTGTGTGTGTGTGTGTGTGTGTGTGTGTGTGTGTGTGGTGGTGCTAGCAGGGGTCAGGCGGGGTCAGCTGGACAGTGTGTCCTGTCAGAGACAGTCCTGTCATCTCCCTGGGTGGGTAGAGTGGTCTGGTTCCAACAGGGCACCAGTCTTTGAAACAAAAAAGCGATAGGTTGCTAGTTCGATTCTCGTTTCCAAACAGGCTGCCCACCCCCTATCCATCAGACCGTGAGTGAGGGTCTGGGTGCTAGTATTTTGGATGAAATGATAAACTAAAGTTCTATGTGTAATGTGTATTTAATGCATTTGAAAGAACCCGAGGCAATACAGGGTGTCCCTTGTAAAAAAACTTTTGACAGAAAAGAAACGCCGTTATTTGGGGAAATAGTACACTCGCATAAAAGGGGGAAAATGGAAACGATCGTTCCAATCTTCACAATTGGGACGCTCCACCACATAAGGAGTCGCATTGCACAAGTGGTCAATTTTGAGTTATTGACAGGTTATCAATTTGCAACTAAAAGGGCTATCCAATACAAAAAATGATTGAAAATCAGACAATTCTGTTTAAAGTTATTATAACTTGAAATGATAGACAGCAGGAAATGTCAAAATGATAAATTGACAAGTTTAGCATCTTAATAGGTGGTCAGAATGATGGCTTGGCTATCTTCAAAGCACGTTTAAAGACAAAAGGAAACAGAATTATGCCTTGATATTTCACTACAAGGTAGAATGAATGCTTAATATTATAATCAATCGAAATCTAAAAATCGACCACCTCACCCCTACCTGCCTTTAATGGCTCCTAGGGGAAAATGAATTATGTGCTAAGCGACTCATTTCGTGGTGGAGCGTCACAATTGAGATAACCATCATCACTTCGGGAAATGAGTCACGCTTCACTGGTGTCGATACGCTCTTGCTAGGGAGAGCAGTTTAAATTTTCCACCCAAACAACCTGTGTGATTGTGAGAGGTGTACAATGTAATACAATAGAATAATAAAATGCAATACAATACAATACAAAAATGCAACTAATGCAGTACACTAGCACAGAATAACATTTAACAGATTTTTTTTGAAAAAAAATCACTACAAGGTATGCAATGCAACACAACAGAGTACAATACCAAAACAGGACAATACAATATAAGAAATTACAATAAATTACAATAAAATACAATGCAATACAATAACATAGAATAGAATTTACAGATTTTATTTCGAAAATTCACCACAAGCTATACAAGGCAACACAACACTACAGCCAAGCACACACACACGCGCGCGCCACAACACACACACACACACACACAACACACACACACACACACACACACACACACACACACACACACACACACACACACACACACACACCACACACAACACATGTATATGCCTTCAAATGATCTTTTTTCAAGATCGCCGGGTATCATTTGAAATTAGAGAGACTTCAAACTGAACACTACCACCATCACTACACTACTACTACTACTACTACACTACTACTACTGCTGCTGCTGCTGCTGCTGCTGCTGCTGCTGCTGCTGCTGCTGCTGCTACTACTACTACTACTGCTGCTACTGCTGCTACAGCTGCTGCTGCTTGCTGCTGCTTCTTCTTTTCTCTTCTTCTTCTTCTTCTTCTTCTTCTTCTCTTCCTTCTTCTTCTCTTCTCTCTCTTCTCTTCTTCTTCTTCTTCTTCTTCTTCTTCTTTCTTCTTCTTCTTCTTCTTCTTCTTCTTCTTCTTCTTCTTCTTCTTCTCTTCTTCTTCTTCTTCTTCTTCTTCTTCTTTCTTCTTCTCTCTTCTTCTTCTTCTTCTCTCTTCTTCTTCTTCTTCTTCTTTCTCATCATCATCATCCTCATTTTCTTCTTCTTCTGTTGCTGCTGCTGCTGCTGCTTCTCTTCTTCTTCTTCTCTTCTTCTTCATCATCATCATCATCATCATCGTCATTTTCTTCTTCTTCTTCTTCTTCTTCTTCTTCTTCTCCTCCTTCTTCTTCTCCTTCCTCCACCATCTCCTCCTCATCTAATCTTCTTCATTTTCTTCTTCTTCTTCTTCTTCTTCTTCTTCTTCTTCTTCACCCCATCATCACCATCATCACTAGCATCATCATTTTCATTTCATTTTCTTCTTCTTCTTCTTACCATCATCATCATCATCATTTCTTCTTCTTCTTCTTCTTCTTCTTCTTCTTCTTCTTCTTCTTCTTCTTCTTCTTCTTCTATCCCCCACCCCCAAAAACAACTACGCTTACCACTATTCCCACTTCCTTTTCTTCTCCTCCTCTTACCGCTACTACTACTACTACTACTACTACTACTACTACTACTACTACTACTACTACTACTACTACTACTACTACTATTACTGCTGCTGCTACTACTACTACTACTACACTACTACTACTACTACTACTACTACTACTACTACTACTACTACTACACTACTGCTCTACTACTACTCTACCCAAAATAACTACTACTACTACTACTACCCACAACAAACAACTACTTCTATAAACAACTACTAACTTTATACTACACCACGACAAAAACACTCTACAACTACTACTACGACAAAACACTACTACTACTACTACTACTACTACTACTGCTGCTGCTGCTGCTGCTACTACTACTACACTACTACTACTACTACTACTACACTACTACATACTACTACTATAACTACTACTACTAACCCCAAAAATAAAAACTGCCCCTACGATTACTGCTGCTACTTCTACGACTACTACTATTGCTACTACCATTGCTAATCCCCCCCCCCCCCCTCGCCCTAAAAAAAAGAAAAAGAAAACCCAATCCCAAAGAAAAAAAAAGGAAAAACAAAGGCTAAAAAGACAAAGGGATGCAGCATTGACCTCTCTGCTATCACAGGGTGTTCATGACTGTGGCCACTACTGGTCAGTCCTCGAGGGAGTCTGGTCAAGAAGATGGATACCCCCACCTTTCCTTTCCTCTCTTTGCACGCGCGCACGCACACACAAACATACACACGCAGACTCATCTCCTTCCCTCCCCTACCCAAACTCTCTCTCTCTCTCTCTCTCTCCTCTCTCTCTCCTCTCTCTCTCTCTCTCTCTCTCTCTCTCTCTCTCTCTCTCTCTCTCACACACACACACACACACACCACACAACGCGCGCGCCGCACACACAACACACCATACACAACACACACACACTGTTGCTATGCTCACGTTCAACACACCGTTGCTCATAGGAAATGTGCCCCAGCAAAGATGTGGAGTCAACATGGCCAGTAATCACCATGTAATCGTCTTGTCTCCTACCTTCCGCAACGCTCAATCTCAACCAGTAATACAATTTCACCTGCTAGCACAGCCATTGGAGGACACGATCAACGCCATTAACACCCACAATCCACTCCTGCATGACGTCATCTTAAGGCCGGAAGAGGAGGTTGGAGAAAGAAAAAAAAAAGGTGTCTCCGTGAGAAGAAGAGTGGTTAATGGGAGACAATGTGGCTGTGATTGCTCCGAAAATTTCGTTTATGAGGAGTATTGTTGGGAGTCCGGGTTTTTTGGTTTTGTTTTGTTTGAAATCTGGTTTGAACTGTAGCCTTTTAGAGAATGAGCTCATTCTGTTCCTTTTAAACGCGTACGCGCGCGCGCGCGCGCGTGCGTGCGTGCGTGCGTCGTGCGTGCGTGTGTGTGTGTGTGTGTGAGAGAGAGAGAGACAGACAGACAGACAGACAGACAGACAGACAGACAGAAGGGGGAGGCAGACAGAGCGGGAGAGAGAGAGATGATGGGGTCAGATAGAGAGGCGGGGAGAGATAGAGAGAGGCAGAGACATAGAGAAATAGATGCAGAGAGAGAGAGACAGAGACAGACAGACGGAAAGATAGAGACAGAGAGAGACAGAGACACAGAGATAGGCTCACGGCTTACAATAAACCTCATTTTTTGTTCACCAGGACGCAATCTGCATATTTCTGGCATGCTGTTGAATGATGGCAATGTACGGTGAAATACAGCGGTGACAAACAAATGCAAACAAATCCACAGGGACAAAAACAAATCTTATGACCTTACCACAATGTATTGATAACTAATTGTAAAGGCTTTGTATACGTACAAAGCTAAAATTCTAATGATAACTAGGATTATTACATCTTAGGAGCAAACAGAGTCTAAATGCGTTAGGCTGGCTAGTATATTTACTGGGGTATATTTTCTGCTTGCCGCCGCTGTAGCCTAGTGGTTAGGGCGTTGGACTTGTAATCTAAAGGTTGCGGGTTCGATCCCAACTTTCGGCTATGGCGTTGTGCCCTTGGAAAAGGCACTTTACGGCTATTTTCTCACCCCACCCAGGTGTAAAAGGGGTACCAACCTTGTGTTGGGGGTTAACCCTGCGATAGACTGGCGTCCTATCCAGGGGGGAGTCTATGACTCTCATCGCTTAACGCCACAGAAACCGGGATAAGCACCGGCCTGATGAGCCTTCGGCTCGGGACAGACTTTAACCTAACTAACATATTTTCTGCTTAATGTCATTAAAGGCTGGACGGGAGAGAACACTGAACACTGACCACTGAAATTGTTTAATGTACATTGGCCTTAGACCACAATACACTTTCAGGGGTAAAAATGGAAAGTTGCAAAAAATGAAATATGACTTTTCGTAAACTTTGATAAAGCTTTACCATAAACACCTTGGCGTGTAATGAACACAGTACGCTATTGAATATGTATATTCCGATTTGGACGGGGAGATAGAGAAAGAGAGAGGCAAAGAGAAAGATGCAGAGAGGAGAGAGAGAGAGAGAGAGAGAGAGAGAGAGAGAGAGAGAGAGAAGAGAGAGAGAGAGAGAGAGAAGAGAGAGAGAGAGAGAGAGAGAACAAAAATCATCTTTGTTTACAAGGATGCAATCTGCATATTTTTGGCATGCTGTTTATCTTTTATTTGTTCATGTTGCGTCTGTAAAACGGTTCCGACTTACGTTTCTTACTGTAAGGGACGTTTCTAAATGGAAGGGACCAAAACCTATGTTTGACGAATTTCATATCCCCTTCTGTCTGTGTGGTTCTCTCTCTATTTTTTTTATCTCTATATTCCATAATCAGGAAAGGGCTGGATGAAAAAAAGCATGTAATACTTACTCTGTAACCCTTGAAAAATAAAGATGATTCATTCCTTCATCCATTCCTTCATCCATTCTTTCTGTCTGTCTGTCTGTCTGTCTGTCTACCCTCTTTCTACCCCCCCCCCCCCCCACACACACACACACACACCTCTCTCTCTCTCTCTCTCTCTCTCTCTCCTCTCTCTCTCTCTCTCTTCCTCATCTCTCCTCTCCTCTCTCTCTCTCTCTCTCTCTCTCTTTCTCTCTCTGTTGCTAGGCTGTGTGACAGAGACCAGTTGCTCACCCTCAAATCTACTCAACGGCTGACTCAACGAGGCCCAAGATCAAACAAAATAGTCTGCGTCGTCGCCACACCCGCCATCCGACTCCGATGGGTAATACAATTTCACCTGCCACCTCTCTCATTGGTCCACAAGACCAATGACATTAACCCACCCGAAAGACCCTCTGGATGACGTCATGCCCCGACCGGAAAAGGAAGCTGAAGAACAAGTCCTCCTCCTTGGGAAGAAGAGTTCTTCAGGGGAGACAATTTGGCGCCGTGCTCTTCGCAAATGTGGTTAAGTGGAGCGTTTGTTAGTTCGTTTTCAGGGGCGGTTTAAGCTTTAGACTTGCGAAGGATGACCTCACCCGACTGTTTTTTCTTCCTTGATGTTCAGTTAAAACACACACACACACACACACACACACACACACACACACACACACACACACACACACACACACACACACACACACACACACACAGCACGCACGCACACGCACGCACGCACGCACGCACGCACACACACCAAAACAAAACATAACAAAACAAAGCGAAACAAATAAAAGCAACAGCTACACAAAAGAAAAGATGCACTCTCTCATCCCTTCTGAGATCATTTTGACACGGTTAATTAAGCGCACACTGGATGAAATGTGTGTGTGCACTGCTGTTTTGAAATACCTCGCCCTATCATGGCAGGCAATTTCTCAATTCAGGGGACAGAAATGGGTCTGGATGTAACTGTGAACGATCAAGTTGAGGCAAGAGGTGAAGGTGCGCGTACACACACACGCGCGCGCGCGCGTACGCATGCACACGTACACACACGTACACACACACTCGCGCACGAGCGCACGCACGCACACACACACACAGTGAGTGAGAGACAGACAGACAGACAGACAGACAGACAGACAGATACAGAGAAGAGAGAATGAATCCAGTCCCTATCAAGGAGATAAAAATGGACGTCATGGTTCTTGTAAGGCACATAATAAACTCCATGATTCTTCTCAAAAACATAATGAACTCTATGATTCTAGACAGACGCATAATGAAGTCCATAATTCCTGTCAGAAACGTAATTAACTCCATGATTCTTGTCAGAAACGTAATTAACTCCATGATTCTAGTCGCACCGACCCTTAACCTCACAGTTCTTGCCACAGATAATAATAATCAGAGCCATGAATCTTTCTCCAAAGATAATCGGCCTCATCTGTCAGAGATAATCAACTTCATCACTCATGCCAGACATAATCAACTGAGTGATGTTGGTTAAAGACATGATGAGGCTTTAGGTCACTGAGAAAAATAACTGATAGATTTGTTATTGAGATGATAAACTGATGGTTTTGTCATCGAGTCAATCAACTAATGATTAATTGAAGTACCCAAATTCATTATTTTTGTCTTTTTTATAATCTACTTTATGGCTTTAGTCATGGAGATTATAAACTTTATGACTCTTGTCACTGGGGTGACCACCTTCTGATTTTTGTCACGAATCATGTTATAGATATAACCAGACTCATTTTCTATGTCAGAGAGATAACTAATCTTATACTTCATGCCAGAGAGATTATCAGCCTCATGTTTCACGTCAGAGAGATAATCAAACTCATGTCTCACGTCAGAGATGATAATCAACCTCATGTCTCACGTCAAGAGAATAATCAACCTCATGTTTCACGTCAGAGATAATCAACCTCATGTTTCACGTCAGAGAGATATTCAACCTCATGAGCTATGTCAGAGAGATAATCAATCTCATTTTTTGATCAGAGAGATAATCAGTCTCTTGTTTCATGTCAGATGAGATAATCAAAACTCATGTCTCACGTCAGAGATATAATCAAGCTCATGTTTCACCGTCAGAGAGATAATCAACCTCATGACTATGTCAGAGATACAATCAACCTCATTTTTTACCAGAGAGATAATCAGTCTCTTGTTTCATGTCAGAAGATAACCAACTGTCATTTTTCATGGAGATAGATAATAAACCTCATGTTTCATTCAGAGATAATGATCGTCATGTTTCATGTCATAGATAATGAGCTTCATGTTTCATGCCAGAGTAATAATGAGGCTAAAGACATGAGCAGCCTTATCAGTGATGTCAGAGCGATCATCAAACTCTTGGATCATATTACAGAGATAATCAACCTCATGAGTTATGCCACAAAGATAATCGTCTGCTCTGAGTCATGACAGGGAGATTATCACACTTCGTGGGTCAGGTGAGGGAGATGATTAACTGCACAGGCATTATCAACGGGGGGGGGGGGGGGGGGGTGGGAGGAGGGGGGGATCGACCATATCATTGCATGAAGACAAAAAACAGGAAAGTGATGTCCAACATAACTCTTTTCTTGGAGATCTTTTTTTTCATAGTTTTCTGGAGTTTAAGTCTAGAAAGGCAGAATACAACGAAAGGTAGAATGGGAAAAAAAGAACAGACTTAAAGAACGAGAGAGAGGAAGGGAGGTGGAAAGAAAGAACGAAAACAAAACAAAACAAGAAACAGAAGAAAAGGAATAAATAGAATGTAAGAATAAGAAAAAAAACTATATAAAAAGGGAAAAGCAAAAAGAAAGAAAGACAGGGAGAAAAGGGAAAGACAGAATAAAGAAGAACAAAGATAAGAAGGCAAAAAGAAAAAAAGCAAGAAATAAATCGACAACTCCATTCCATTCCCACTCCTAATAAGTAACAGAGGTAAGGGTGGAGGTGCGCGCGCACGTGCGCGTGAGTGTATACGTGTGCGTGTGTGTATGCATGTGTGGTGTGTGTGCGTGTGTGTGTGTGTTGTGTTGTGGTGTGGTTGTTGTGTGTGGTGTGTGTGTGTGTGGTGTGTACGTGCACGTGTGTGGGTGTTTATATAAGAGATATATGTATTATATATATGTGTGTGTGCATGCATGCGCGCATGAAGACAGACAGATAACAACAGACAAACAGATAGACAGACAGACAAACAGATAGACAAACACAGAGGCAGAGATAGAGAGAGAGAGGTAGAGAGAGACGCAGACACGGACAGAGATTGACAGAGACAGACAAAGCAAGAAATGATTAAAATATGCGAAAAGGTGACCTACCCACCCCTATACACCTCCTCTCCTCTCCTCTCCTCTCTCTCTCTCTCTCCTCTCTCTCTCTCTCCCTCTCACTCTCTCCTCTCTCTCTCCCTATCTCTCTCCTCTCTCCCTACTTCCTGGAACGGGGGGGGGGGGGGGGGGAAAAAACGAAAGTAAACAACTGTCTCCAAGATAAACCAAAAAAACACAAAACCAAACCCAAAACACAAGCGAAAAGAATCAGTTTCAGAGATAATCAGACTCAAAAGTCGCGAAGAGCCAAAGAAGGGAGAAGACAAGTGCTGGAAATGGATCCGTCCCTGCCGGATAATCCATTCCGATCCGTTTTCGGAAAATGCGCCCGTCTCTGCAGGAAAATGGATTCTGTCTCTGCCGGAAAAACAATTCTGTCCTTCTGGCAAATGAATTCTGTCTCTACTGGAAAATGAATTCTGTCTGTGCCAGAAAAAATTCTGTCTCTGCCGGAAAATGAATTCTGTCTCTGCCGGAAAATGATTTCTGTCTGCTGGAAAATTAAATCTGTCTCTGCCGGATTCTGTCTCTGCCTGAAAATGAATTCTGTCTCTGCCAGAAAATAAGATGTTGTCTTTGCCGGAAAATGAACTCTGTCTCTGCCGATAGTGTAGTGGTTAGAGCTTCGAGCTTGTGATCTGACGCCCGTGTTTGAACCACCACCGAGGCAATCATATACCCGGAGTTATTTTCCTCCTGGAGTTAACATCAGAGCCGACTCCACTCCCCCCTAAAATCCTCCTTTTGTACTTAAGTTAAAAACCCGTTTCCGCCTTTGAGAAGGGTAGGCCAGTGCGTGCCTGTAGAAAAGAACAAAAAAGTAAAACGCATGTACACTGGTGTGTCTAAATAATTATTAATCCCGAAGCTAGAACGCGGCTACCTTAATGGTGGGCAAATGCGGTCGCACACGCATTATTGTCACCATTCGTAAATCCTAGAGCTCTAGCTGTGCAACGACCACCCCCCCCCCCCCTACCCTCCAAAAGAGGAAAGAAAAAGAAAATACAACAACAACAAAACAAAAAACCTAACCAACAAACAACCCCCCCCCCCCCCCCCCACGAAAAAAACAAACAAAAATAATACAGGCCTCACAACACTCAAACCCAAACAAATCCGAAAAAAAATCGGAGTTTTTTCTTCAATATCAGCTTGTTAGATTTCGCACCAACATCCCACCGAAGCTCCCACAAAACCGCCGGACAGCACTAAATGACTTGTAAAGGGGTAATCGCGAGAGCTCTCCTCCTGTTCAATATTTTTACATGGAAGAACGATTGATTCAAGTGTCTATAGCGAATGCTTCGGTTTCAATAAACTTTGCTGTCTGGGCGAGAAACGTTCTTTGGATAGTTTGGAGTGGGGGGGGGGGGGGGGATTTTTGGAGAGAAAACCGCGGGTTTTTTTTATGTGGTGGCAGTGTTACATGATAGATGTTTTATTGGTCGTGGAATTACACGCTGGAGGAAGGAGAAAAGAGAATAGAGAGGAGAAAAAAGAAGAAAAAAACAGAAGTAGAAAAAGGAGAAAGAAAGAAAAAAATACCTGAAGATGAAGAAAATCAGGGAGCAAGGGGACAGAAGAAGGAAGAGGAATAAAGAAACACGAGATCCCTCCCCCGCCACACACACACGACGCACACAAACGTACATACAGAGAGAGAGAGGGGGGGGGAGACAGACAGGAGAGAGAGACAGAGACCAAGACAGGGCAATGAGTCAGACAGAAGAAAAGAGGGGACAGAGAAAATTAACAGACAATGAGAGACTTTAAAAGACACAAACACACAGAAAAGAGATAAAAAAGAGATTCAAGTGAGGAGAGAGAAGAGAGAGAAGAGAGAGAGAGAGAAGGGGGAGGAGGAGAGGAGAAGAGGGGGGGGGGGGGTTGCACAAGAGACAGACAGAGAAGTTGGGGAGAGAGAAACAACAACAGAAGACAAAAGAGGAGAGAAAAAAAGAAAGACACAGAAAGAAAAAACCACCCACCAAACACACACACAAAGCGCGCGCGCGCGCCGCGCACGAGGGCGGGGAGAGAGAAAAAGAGAGAAAGAGGAGAGAGAAGAGAGAGACAGACAGAAGGGGCAACAGCAGACGCAGACAGAAGAAGGGAGACAGAACAGAAGAAAACAGACAGACAGTCAGAAAAGACAGACAGACAGAGGAAA
>CM060329.1:33790513-33795888 GCA_030674155.1 Stramonita haemastoma | reverse complement strand
TGTTGTGTGTGTGTGTGGGGGTTTGTGTGTGTGTGTGTTCTTGGAGGTGCCTTGCGCTTGTCAGTGCGTGTTGCGCGTGTAGTAAATTGAGGTACCAGGTAGACAGATTGTGTAAAGTGATTAAATGAATAAATAAATAACTGAATAAATGATTAATCTTTGATACGCAAGGATTATTATGGACTTTAGGCTTAACTAATCTTACAATCTTTTTTTGTGGATGTACATATATCAAAACAGAGAGAGAGAGAGAAGAGAGAGAGAGAGAGAGAGAGAGAGAGAGGAGAGAGAGGAGAGAGAGAGAGAGAGAGAGAGAGAGAGAGAGAGATTGGAAAAATTCAAAATCCCAGTAATGATCGAGCTTTGAAATGATTTCTTTATTTTTTCTTTATTATTCTTTCCTTTTACTCTTTTTCTTTCTTTTTCGTTCTCTTTCTTTTTCTTTCTCCTTCTCTTCTCTCTCTCTTCTCTTCTCTCTATTCATCTCTCTCTCTCTCTCTCTTCTTTCTCTCTTGTCTCTCTCTCTCTCTTTCTCTCTCTCTCTCTTCGTCTTCTCTTCTCTCCTCCTCACTTTTCTCTTCTCTTCTCTTCTTCTTTCTTTCTCTCTTCCGATTCTTTCTTTTTTTCTGTTGTTTCTTTGTATTGTTCTACCTTTCATTTTCCATTATTTTATTTCTTTTTTTTTTCAATAGTTTTCCTTTAAAGTTTTGTCCTTTTTTGCCTTTTGTCTTTTAAACATTGTTTTTTTTCGTTTTTTGCGTGTTTTTTTTCACTTACATCCTCTTCATTTCTTTTGTCCCTTTTTTCTGGTCATACTTTGTCTTCCAGTCTTTCCTTTTCTCTGTCATTTTAAAAAAAAAAAAATTTTTGGTATTTTTGGGGTCTCATCATTTTATTTGCTCCTTCTCTTTATGTTTTGTTTTGTTTGGGTTTTATCCTTAATGACAGGGATTACTGTCAAAACTTACCTTGGGCAAAGCATACGGTGAAAAGGCAGAACAAAGCGCTAGTCCGTTGCCCCACTTGGTTCATGGTGGGAGCCCACCTCCACTGCAGTCCTCTTCTTTGTTCTGTCTCCCTGTGGGCAGTGAAGAAAGAACCATGCTGATATTTTTGGTGGAGTGGAGGCGCGAGGGCGGGGGGGGGGGGGGGAGGGGTAGAAGGAAGGGTTTGTGCAAGTACAGTGAATATTGAGCAACAACCACCCCCCTCCCCCGAACAACAGATAACGCTGCTACTACTGCTACGTTCACTACTTACTACTACTACTACTACTACTACTACTACTACTACTACTACTACTACTACTACTACTACTACTACTACTACTACTACGACTACGACTACTACGACTACTACGACTACTACTACTGCTAATCTTACTACTACTACTACTACTACTACTACTACTACTACTACTACTACTACTACTACTACTACTACTACTACTACTACTACTGCTGCTGAAACTGCTAACTATAATGATACTGAAAATGAAAATTGTAATAATGACTGCAATCATACTAATAATGATGGTAGTAATAATTAAAAAAAGAGCAGAAGGAGGGGGGGAGGGGTAGAAAGATAACGACAACAAAGATGATGATTGTGATCTTGATGATGATGATGATGTTGATGGTGGTGGTGGTGATGAAGATGACGTCGACGACGATGATGATGATGATGATGGTAGTGACGACGACAGTGGTGGTGGTGGTGGTGGTGGTGGTGATGATGATGATGATGATTATGATGATGATGATGATGATGATGATGATGATGATGATGATGATGATGATGATGATGATGATGATGATGATGATACAGTATTAAGCGCTGGTTTGAATACAGAAAAATGTAGATAGAAAGACGAAGACACCTGCGCATTTCAGATTTGCTTCAAGGGCCTTGTGTGTCAGGCTACACACACACACACACACACATACACACACACAGATACAAGCACGCACGCAACACACACACACAGATACAAGCACGCACGCAACACCACAATAACACACACACACGCGTGCGCGCGTGCGCGCGCACGCACGCAACACCACAATATAAACACCACACACACACACACACAACACACACACACACAACACACACACACACACACACACACACACACCACACTTTGCTGGGTTTCCCAATCCTAAGCACAAACTACACTGAAATGACTCATGTATCATAAATGACAGATCGGTGTGTGGGGGTGGGGGTTGGGGGTGCTTGCGTGTGCGCGCATGCGTGAGTGCATACGCACGCTTGCATAAATCACCTCAACCAATAAGTAGCACTTCATTTTGAAAAGACCGTTTTCGTCAAGAAGGCAGCCTTTCTGGGTTTGCTTGTTTGCTTTTTATATTGGGCTGTTTTGTTGATTTTTAACTGTTTATTTTTCTCTTTTTTAAGAAAAGAGTAAGGTGCAGTCAAATATGCTTTTTGTTTGTTTTTTTCTTCCTCGTCTAGACCTCCTCGGTTCACCGATGGTGACATTTTGCGTTCGCGACAGTTTTACCCTCTGTTAACGTAACCGCTTTCCGACTGAGGGAGTATATGATTATGAAACTGCAGGAGATTTTAGGCAACGAACAGTTGTATAAGTAAGTGTCGATGTGTTGGTAGATGGAAAAGCAGACACACAGACAAACGGGTGAATGCTATTTTTTTGGTTGTGTGAACCGTAGCAGAAAGTACTATTCTTAGAGAAAGAGTGGGTTTGACCTGGTCACAAGCTGTTATGGTCAGTTATTGTCAACAAAGTGCCAAGGCTTACATAATAATGTTGTTACGCCTTGACATGCTATGGTAAAATTGTCTTCAGCCATGACTAGCTCTTAGCATAACAACCTAAAGTCTTCGTTAAAGACGAAAAAATCGAGAACGGTTGCGTATAATATAATTAACAAGGTACCCTGAAAATCGTTGTATTGTATTGTATCGTATTATTCAAGACAGTATGGTATTGTACTGTTTCGTATACTCTTGTATAGGATTGCATAATTGTATTGTATGGTGTTATGTTACATCGTATCGTATCATACCATGTCCTGTATCGTTTAGTGTTGTGTTGTGTTATCTTGCCTTGTGTAGTACTGGTCTAGAACATCTTTCGGATAAAAAGATAATTCGAGATCCCGTTTGCATCACGCTTTTAATTAATGCGCGTAAAAGAACCCACGGCAACAAGAGAGCTGCTCTTAACAAACCTCTGCAGAAAAAGTCACTTTCACAGGGAAACGAATTTACACGTAGAGTGCTGTTTTATTTTGTTTTCTTAGTTAGCTGTGGAGGTCCCGTACTGTGGCGAAACACTTTTCCCTGGAGATAGAGCAAGCCAAAGTTCAAGCAGAAAATGACTGGGAAAAAATAATAGTGTTCTGTGCTTAGTGGATAAAGCATCCCTGAGACCACCCCCACCCCAGAAAACAGCAACAACAAACAAACAAAACAAAAACCAACAACAAACAAACAACAACAATATGACAACAACAAAGCAAAAACAAAACAACCCTGAAGCTACCAAGTCTTTAGAAAAAAAACATTTTAAGCAATATCATTTTGTTTTGTAATGTAAAAAGAAACAGGTAAAGTGGGTTTTTTTTTTTAATAGCCCTCATATTTTCACAGCAACATGAATTATATTAGCCTTATCTTCTTTGTTGAATGCTCAGACAGAAACTATTGTTGTCTTTCATATGAGCGAAAATGCGTCGCACTACCGTTACAGCCCGACAAGTCAGGCTTAGCGTATCCGACTCCGGCGTGGGAGAGAATGATCTTTTGAGTCTTTCTAGACAAAAGGCAGGATAATGGACCAAGAAGGCCGAAAATAGACAAGCAGAAGGTGACAGGGAGAAAAGGAACGTGTCAGAAAGAAAAAGAGGGATAGAAAAGAGGGAATTTCTAGCACAGAATGTCCAGAAGATGGAAATTCTATGTATTCTAAGATACCCCTGGCGGCATCCCCACGAAGGAAATAAGCCTAATGAAATAAACAACGATAATGTGTCAGGAAAAACGAAATTGGTACAAATAAATAAACCGTATGTTATGAGAAAGAGATTCCCTTACCTTCAGAAAAAATTAGTCTCGAGTAATCCTTGTGAACTTCAAACTCGGCGCAGGAAAAGTGGAACTGATCGTAAAATGGTTGATTTCACCCCTAAAAGTATCGCAGATCCTGTAATCAATTGAAACTGATCATGGCTGTAAGAGTCCCAGAGCCACTGGATCGTTTGTCAGTTTCTAAAAATCGACACCCAAGTCCGCCCCGCCTCTCTGGAGAAGTGTATGCACTGCGCTTGCGCCAGCACCTGTCACTCAAAATTAATGTTGATTTCAGCTATCGCTATGGAATTTGTTTCCGTAAATATGGAACGTAAGCGCTTCATTTTGTGCAGGTGTGTGGTGTGGGTATGTGTGTGCGTGCGCGTGCGTGCGTGCGTGCGTGCGTGTGTGTGTGTGTGTGTGTGTGTGTGTGTTTGAGAGAGAGCGCGCACACACACACACACACACCTCTCTCACAATCTCATCTCTCTTTCTCTCTCTCTCCCTCTCTCTCCCCATTCTCTCTCTTTTACACCTCGATATAAAAGAAATAATAAACACACACACACACAAACGCGACACACACACACACACACACAACACACACACACCACACACACACACACACACACACAACACACACACACAACACACACACACAATGGACACTTAAATTCCAGTCACTTATTTCCAACGTAAGATCTTTTCCCGCTGTCGCACCTACAGCCTGCCCGTACCTTCAAGAACCACACTCATCCCCATTCCCCACTTAAGTTGCAATATTTTTTTTATTAAATATAGTGTCTTAAGAATTGCAGGCGTGAAAATTAACTCGTATAAGAAAGTTAACCTGAAGGATTTTCTTATTAAACTACCGTCTTTCTTTTCAGAAGATTTTCTATGTTCCTTCACACCATTTCCCTTCAATATTTCGTGACTACGCTTTTCAGATTGAATTTACTCGTTCCTTTCATTCTCTTCAGCCTTTTGTGGATAATTTCTTTGGAAAAGTATTTAATATTGACTGAAACTCAATGACTGAGCTCTATAGCTTTTTAAGTCCCTTACGTCCCCCGCAAAACTTGCTATGAGTTGATAAAGGTACTCTGCTGATACTCTCTGCAGGGGGGCGGGGGGAGGGGGGGGGTGTCTTTGTCTGCAGAGGTGAAAATGAAGTGGGGGTGAAAGGCAGACCAATGTACACAGCGCAACTGTCACTGTGTGAGCAACACCAGCTGTTAGAGACCGCTTTGAATAGTGCCAGATTGTGATCAAGTGTTCTGTCGGGCTGCTACCACTTCTTATTGACTAGAGTG
>CM060329.1:33768557-33771057 GCA_030674155.1 Stramonita haemastoma | reverse complement strand
CAGCACACGTGGGGTGAACGGCGAAGTGAGCAGAAAGATTTCGCTCCGTGCCCCTCTTAGGGGGGGTTAAGAGGGGCCCCCGGGGGGGGGGGGGGAGATGGGACAGAGAGAGAGAGAGAGAGAGAGAGAGAGAGAGAGAGAGAGAGAGAGAGAGAGAGGCAATTTTCGGGGGTCAGTGGAGCTGGACGGGGAGCACGTGGCAGTGCACTGTGCGCGGTGACGCGGAAAGGAGTGATACATCTTTCTTCCATTTGCTGTTTTAGCCCTGAACATTTTCAGCCCTCCAGCTAGCTTGCCACAGCAAACGGCCACTATACTACTACGTTCATTCACTGAGCGTGTCCAGATATTGAAATAAACAAGCCCACGCTAACAAAATAACAATAAAAACAAAAACTAGCCTCCCCCCATTCCCACCAACAAAAGAAGAGTGTCGGGTCAACATTTCGCTTCATTTCATGTCGTTTATAGCCCTACCAACCACGAAAGCCATTTCAGGGCTGTCACCTCATTCAGTTTCAGTGGCTCCAGTAGCATTCACTACAAGTTCAAATCTCTTACCTCCGAGTACCTTCAAAGATCAAACACTGTCAATCTTAAAAGACAGCAATAAATAACACAGTACCTAACTTGTTTAATTCCTTAAAGACTAAGAAACCAGGCTGTGCTGACGGCATAAGCTGTTCCGCTTTATTTATCATCCCCAGGTTACTAAAAGGGGTAGAGAAGATGAATACTTAAAAGTACAAACGTATACATAAAAATGCCATATGGGCAAAAAAACACTGCAGAATGGACACCCAGTATCATTCCCAGTGTTTCTATAGCACTACATAATTGCCAGAGCGAACCAAAACATGCAAAATGTCTATTATTCTTCGTCAAACGCTGAGACTGTCGTCTGTCATATGAATGAAAATGCTTTGCGCTGCCGTTAAGCGCCTGACAAGTCACACCCAGTGAACCTGACTTTAGCCTGGGAGAGAGTTGATATCTTTTAAGTCTTTCTTGGGAAAAGGCAGAAGAATGGACCAGGAAGGTAGGAAACAGACAAGAAGGGGGCAACAGAAAGAAAAAGAACAAGGCAGAAACAAAGGGAGAGATGGAGAAGAGGCAATTCTTAGCACATGATATCCTGAAGGTGGGGATACTATTTATATTCACAGGCCCTAGGCATCCCCACGGGAAAAAGTCACAAAGCAGAATACTTGAAAGATTTGTTTGAAAAAAGGCAGGAGAATGGACTAGGAAGGCAAATAATGATGATGGTGGTGGTGGTGGTGGTGGTGGTGGTGGTGGTGGTGGTGGTGGTGGTGGTGGTGGTGGTGGTGGTGATGATGATTATGGTGATGATGATGATAACAACAATAATAATAATGTATGGAATTTATATAGTGCTGAATCTGGTAAAGCACCACACACACACACCACACACACACACACACACACACACACACACACACACACACACACACACACACACACACACACACACACACACACACAACATACTTAGGCATGGTGATGGAGTCGGGGGTGGCTGTTGATGAGTATGGACAGCTTACGAGGGGGGAAGATGTTAGGAAGGAAACAAATAGGTTTTGAGGCTGGATTTGAAAGTATCGAATGAAGGCTTTTGGCGACGGGATAGAGGGAGGTCATTCCTTGTGGATGGACTACATATAGTGAAAGAGCGACGGCCGACAGTGGTTTGTTTGGATCTTGATGTTCGGAAGCGCAAAATGTCCGCAGAGAACGAAGGGACGAAACAGAGTGTAAAGACGAAGGCAGTTGCAGAGACAAGAGGGTGGTGCAGATTTGTGGATACGTTTGAAGCAGAAGGTACTAATCTTGTACTTCACTCTCTATGAGACAGGCAGCCAGTAAAGAGACCGTAAAAGAGGAGTGATGTGTTCAGATTTGTTTCCCTTCTTAGGACTAATCGAGGTGCATAGTTTTGTATGCGTTGAAGGGAGAGAATGGACCAATACTGGTAGACCAGGTAAAAGAGAATTACAGTAGTCCAAACGTGGGAGAGTAAGAGATATGACAAGCTTGGATGTTGCATCAGTGGACAGAAAATTGCATTTATGCGCCATAATTGGCAACAGCACAATTGGCACGTATAGGTGATGAATATATGCATAGAGAGTGTGTTGTCGATAACAACACATACATATTTCAGGAGCTGGACAGAGGGACTGACGTATTGCTATATTCTATTGAAGTTGTTGAGATGGAGGAGAGTTTATGTTTGGTCCAAGTGAGCATGGCTTCAGTTTTATCCGTATTTAACTGTAACTTATTCTGTATCAGAGAGTAAACTATAAGATCAGTACTCTCTGTTATAAATGTCTTTACAAAACAGCACCCTCCTACCTCTGTGAATGTCTCTACCCGTACACTCCTTCTCGTTCCCTCCGCTCTGCTGCAGATACCCTGCGCTTGCAAATACCTAGATTCAATCAATCCACTGTTGGCCGTCGCTCTTTCTCTGTTT
>CM060329.1:33756057-33763557 GCA_030674155.1 Stramonita haemastoma | reverse complement strand
CTTCATAGCCAAAAAAAAAAGAAGAAACAACACAAAAAATGAGCAGATTAGTAATCTTCACACGAATGCGTCAACGTGTTTTATGGTCTGAGGAGCTCTTGAAGTCACTTAGGGATTCTGCGCGGGTTTAAGATTCTTGGACAAGGTGCAGAGAGGCAGGAGTGGACATTTGAGCAGACGCCGTCATGCGGGCAATACTTGTTCATTCCATTATCTCAACAACGTCTCCCCGCTCCTGATTCTGACCCAGTCTCTGATTCTCCATTCTTGTCTCGTGTTGTGGAGGGTGTGTGTGTGTGTGTGTGTGTGTGTGTGTGTGTGTGTGTGTGTGTGTGTGTGTGTGTGTGTGTGTGTGTGTGTGTGTGTGTGTGTTGTGTGTGTGTGTGTGTTGTGTGTGTGTGTGTGTGTGTGTGTGGTTGTGCGTGTGTGTGTGTGTGGGGGGGGGGGTTAGTGTGTGTGTGGTTGTGTGTATGTGTTTGTGTGTGTGAGAGAGAGAGACAGACAGACAAGCAGAAATCAAATCAAATCAAATCAAATAATATTCTTTTTTATTTAGTCCCTGGAGAGAGAGAGAGAGAGAGAGAGAGAGAGAGAGAGAGAGAGAGAGAGAGAGAGAGAGAGACAGACAGACAGACAGACAGACAGACAGACAGACAGACAGACAGACAGACAGACAGACAGACAGACAGACAGACAGTCAGACAGACAGACAGACACAGACAGACAGACACAGACAGAGACAAACAGACATTCAAACAGACATATGCTGATACACATACGGCAAAACAGACAAGACAGAGAGGCAGTCAAACAGACAAAAGAGACACATATATATATATAATTATACTAATACGCAGACCGCAACAGAGAGAGACAAAGACGGACGGACAGAGCGGGGGGGGGGGGGGGGAAGGAAGGGAAGGGAGGGAGGGTAAGGACAGAAACAGGGAATCACAGTGGGGCAAATTTGCCATTTAATATAATTCATGCCTCGGACCTCAGTGTTTGCCCCCTCACCCCCACCCCCTCCCCCCACTTCCCCTCCCAGCTTGCAGATTGCTGAACACTGACACGATAAACTAATTAATGGATTGATTTTTTAAATGTTGAGAGAGGAGGAGGAGGAGCAGGAGGACAAGGAGGAGGAGGAGGAGGACAAGGAGGAAGAGGAGGAAGAAGAGGAAGGAGGGAGGGAGGGAGACAGAGACAGACAGACAGACAGACAGACAGACAGGCAGGCAGGCAGACAGACAGACAGAGAGCATTTGCGTCTGTGTTAAAGTAATTTCCTCTAAAATTCTTATTCATGCTTTATACCTCTACTTTAACCCCCCCTCCCCCCCCCCTCTCTCTCTCTCTCTCTCTCTCTCTCTATTTGTGTGAGTATGTGTGTGTTCGTGCGTGCGTGCGTGTGTGCGTGCGTGCGCACGTGTGCGTGCTCGCCCGCCCGCTGAAGTGCAAGTGCGTGATTGAGTGTGTATTCGTGTATGTGCACGCACGTTTTGCATACATGGGCTCGCTTATTTTTATATGACTTTTGGACTGAATTATACAGCATAAATGTAAGGATACTAATTAATCTAGATACCAGAAAGCGAAAAGTCCGGGTCGGAGTGTGCGGTGGTTTGAATCCCGTTTGGGCCCAAACCTTTTTCCCCGTCCAGTAGACCATGAGTGGTGGTGTGGGTGCTAGTCTTTCGGATGAGATGATACACCGAGGTCCCGTGTGATACACAGCATTATTTAGCGTACATAAAAGAACCTACGGCAATAAGAGGGTTGTCCCTGGCAAAATTCTGTAGAAAAAGCTACTCAGATAGGGAAACAAATTAATACAGCTGCTTACAGGAAATAGAAAAAAGTATGGGTAGGCGCTGCACTTTTAGCGATGCGCTCTCCCCGGGGAGAGCAGCCCAAATTTCACGCAGAGAAATCTGCGGTGAAATAAAGCGGTATAAAATAAAATAAAAAATAAAGTGATAAATCGACAGTTTATCCACGAGTGTCCAAGTCTCCAAGGTTTTTTTCCCATGTTGTGTGCCTGTCAGTGTCGTGTCTCTACCACAGTCTCATTTACAGGATGATTCAAATCCTTCAGACCTAACTCGGTTTGCTTCCCCCTCCCTCCCCCCCCCCCCCCTCCCCATTGCTGACTTCTCCAGTCCTACCTCGCTTGCCCACTCATGCGCATACGCTTGACAATTCACGATAATTTATCACCATAAAGTCTTTTGAGCTCTAGAGAAACAAAATGCGTACATATCAGTAAATGAATGATGGGTATCAAGAGGAAGAACAAAAGACAATTTCTGCTCGCAAGAAGATCTAAGGGACAGTACTATATTATT
The DNA here is from genome assembly GCA_030674155.1 of Stramonita haemastoma. Taxonomy (NCBI): domain Eukaryota; kingdom Metazoa; phylum Mollusca; class Gastropoda; order Neogastropoda; family Muricidae; genus Stramonita; species Stramonita haemastoma. The sequence goes on along the minus strand of CM060329.1, from coordinate 33,761,209 downwards.
CGAAAATGTGTAACATCTGGCATTTATGCTCTCCCTTCAAACTTAGAGTAGAGGTCAGAAAGGGGAAGGGGGGCAGGGTCGCTACTCTCAAAAGTAGGTACGTTTTGAAGCTAGAAACGGTTTGCTTGTCTGTTTGGTTGGTTATGTTTTTACTTTGTAGTCATAACTATTTTGTGAAATATGTTTGTTGCACTTGGAGCTGATTGCACATAGAGCCGACTCTTGGTTTTGTTTTTACTTTGTAGTCATAAATATTTTGTGAAATATGTTTGTTGCACTTAGAGCTGATTGCACTTAATAATAATAATAATAATAATAATAATAATAATAATAATAATAATAATAATAATAAATGGAATTTATATAGCGCTATATCTTGCAAAAACAAATCAAAGCGCTTGCATTCAACCAATTCTTGCGCATGCAGCCAACAACAATTAAATTTTTAACGAAGTCAATGCACACACACACACACACACACACACACACACACACAACACACACACACACACACACACACACACACACACACACACACAGAGTATAAAACACACATAGAGTATAAACACTTTGGCAGGGCGGTGGATATTTCGGCTGTTGAGAGCAGGGACAGATGATGAAACAGGATAGGAAAGTCTTAGCTTTGAAATAAGTGTGTCTTGAGGCTGGATTTAAATGTGTCATAGGTAGGCTTTTTACGAAGGGAGAGAGGCAGGTTGTTCCAGATCACTGGACCAGAAACAGAGAAAGAGCGACGGCCAACGGTGGATTGATTGAATCTAGGTATTTGTAAGCGCAGGGTATCTGCAGCAGAGCGGAGGGAACGAGAAGGAGTGTACGGGTAAAGACATTCACAGAGGTAGGAGGGTGCTGTTTTGTAAAGACATTTATAACAGAGAGTACTGATCTTATAGTTTACTCTCTGTGGCACAGGCAGCCAGTGGAGAGATTGCAAGAGAGGAGTAATGTGCTCAGATTTTTTCTTTCTGAGGACCAGTCGAGCTGCGGAGTTTTGTATACACTTAGAGGTGACAAATGAGGTTCTTGACCTCTGCGACAAAAGAAGAGAACTTAAAAAACAAAAGTTCACAAGTCAAGAAGCTTACAAGAAGTACATGGATAGCCACAGAGAAGTGAGGAAAAAGATGAGAGAAGCCAAAGAAGCGTGGATAGAAGAACAATGCAACAACATCGAAGCTGGAATGACCAAGGGAAACAGCAAAACAGCTTACGACACTTTGAAAGCACTAACGAAAACCACACAGCCTAAAGCCTCTGTTATTGAAGACAAAGAAGGAAATCTTTTAACGGAAAACAATGCCATCCTCCAACGCTGGACAGAATACTGTGAGGGATTGTACAACTACCCACTACGCCCAGATACCAACATAGTTTCTGACAAACCCCCTGAACACCAAGATAAAGACCCACCAATACTAAGGTGTGAAGTAGATGCAGCTATTAGACAATTGAAGAAGGGGAAGTCCCCTGGAATCGATAACATCCCAGCTGAACTCATAAAAAATGGAGGGAATGAAACAGCAAGGCGATTCACAGAACTTTGTCAGAAGATCCACGACACCAAAGAATGGCCAAAAGAATGGACACAGTCTCTTGTAATACCCCTGCCAAAGAAAGGAAACCTCAAACAATGCCAGAACTACAGAACCATCAGTCTCATAAGTCATCCTAGCAAGATCATGCTGCAGGTAGTCCTCAACAGACTGAAAAACCAAGCGGAAAAACTCCTGGCAGAAGAACAAGCGGGCTTTAGACCAAAACGCAGCACAATGGAACAAATTTTCAATCTGAGAATTCTGATAGAGAAGCATCTCCAACACCAAAAAGACTTGTACCACAATTTCATAGACTTCAAAAAGACCTTTGACAGGGTATGGCATGACGGCCTCTGGCAAGTACTCAGGCACTTCAACATTGACAGCTGTCTAATTGAAGTCATCAAAGCTCTGTACGAGAACGCAGAAAGTGCAGTTTTTATGAATAATCACGTGGGCGAGTTCTTCAAGACCACGGTTGGGGTTCGCCAGGGCTGCCTTCTCTCACCTGTACTCTTCAACCTCTTCCTCGAAAACATCATGACAGAGACACTGCAAAACCACCACACTTCCATCTCCATTGGTGGAAGACCCCTTTGCAACCTCAGATTTGCAGATGACATTGACCTCATGGGCAGCAGCAAACAAGAACTGCAAATCCTCACAGACAATTTAACAGATCGAGCGAGCGCATACGGCATGGAGGTCAGTACAGAGAAATCAAAGATCATGGTCAACAGCGCGAGTAATGACATCACGGAAATAAAGATGAATGGAGAAACACTAGAAGAGGTGAGCCAATTCAAATACTTAGGCTCCATCCTAACAAAAGATGGCACATCAAACAATGAAGTGAAAGCTCGCATTGCAACAGCAACATCTGCTCTAGTCAGACTCGAGAAGATCATCAGAAGCAGCAACATCAGCTTCTGCACCAAATACCACCTTTACAAATCCCTCGTGATATCTATCCTCCTATATGGCTGTGAATCATGGACTCTGACAGCAGAGTTAGAGAGGAGAATCCAAGCATTCGAGAACAAGTGCCACAGAAGACTCCTCAAAATATCATACAAAGAACACAAGACCAATAACTATGTGAAAGAAGAAATCAAAAAGCGTGTGGGGCCCCCAAGAGCCTTTGCTCTCCACCATAAAGAGGAGAAAGCTGATGTGGTTTGGTCACACCACAAGACACAGCACCCTAGCAAAAACCATCCTGCAAGGAACAGTCGAGGGCAAGAGAAGAAGAGGCCGCCAAAAGAATCATGGGTTGACAACATCAAAGACTGGACCGCCCAACCCCTGCAACACCCCCTACTAGCCAAAACAGGATCGTGAAGCATGGAAAAAGATCTCTGTTGCGTCTTCTCTCATGTCCCCCCTACGTCCTTTGGGACATGGGACTGAGTGAGTGAGTGAGAGCCGACTCTTTCTCAGTTTTTAGGACCTTGGTTTACAGCCTCCTCCGAAGAGTTTTCCGGGGAAATTTGATTGGGTTGCTGATGTTAACTCCAGGGGAAATATCCCCTCCAATGCGTGTCTCAACGGTGGTTTTGAAGTTTTTGATAAGCAAAACCGGGCAGGATTTAAGACAGCGCATCCCAAAACACATTCACCTGCAAATATTTGCTGGTCAATTGTGAAGCAGAAAAAGGAAAAGAACTCGGAATAGGGGCATCAAAATTCTCTCGTATTCAAGTTTTGTCCCTTTCCCTCTTCCGGCTTTTTACCCTTTGTTGTACTTGCTTTGTTGTTGTTTTGCGGGGGGGAGAGAGAGGGAGAGGGGGGGAGGAGGAAAAAGGAGAGAGGAAAAAGGGGGGAAGAGGGAGGGGAGGAGAGAGGGAAGAGGAGGGAGGAAGAGAGGGAGAGAGAGAGGCCCAAAAAACAACCCGGTGTGCATGCTTTTTAAAAAGCAAATGTGATCCTTTCACCCAAAATGGCCCATTCTTCCAAAAAAAGGAACAGATTTTAATTGTCACAATTTTCCCCTTTCCCCACGGGGGGTCGGTTTATAGTCTCATCAAAGGTTGAGGGGGGTTTTGTTTTTTGGGGTTTTTTGGGGGGTTTTGGGGTTGTGGGGGGGTTTTGGGGGGGGGGGGGGGTTGTCAGGGGGGGGGGTGGGGGGGGGAAAGGCTGGGGGAAAAAAGGATTAAATTTTTTTAAAAAAAAAGAAAGGGGGGAAAAGACCCCCTCCCCCAAAAAATCGGGGTCCAAAAAGGGTTTTAAAAAAAAATTAAAAAAAAAAAAGGGTTTTTACCGGTGACTTATCCCATTTTTTTTTTTTTAAATCCGAAATTCTGTGTTTTTTTTTGTTGTTTTTTTTGGGGAAATCAATAATTTTTGGTTGTTTTTTTTTCCCGTGTGTTTCCTGTTTTCCCCATTTTCCCCTTTTTTCCCTTTTTTTGTTTCCAAAAAGGAGGGAGAGGGAAAGATGAGGGAGGCCAGTTTGGGTTTTCCCCCCGGGGGTTGAGTTTGAAAACTTTTTTTTTTTTTTTTGGGATTAGATAAAAGTGGGGGAAAAAATTTTTTTCTTTAAAAAAAATTTTCCGTAACCAGGAAACCAAGAAAGGGAAAAAACGGGGGAGTTTAGTGGGGGAAAAAGGGAAAAAGATAGGGAAGAGGGGAGAGCAAAGAGGGAAAAAAAGGCCCCAAACGCTTTTTTTTTCCTTTAAAGTAACTATAAAAAAAAATGTCCCTTTTTCGGACCGGGGATAGAGACCCTTTTTCAATTTCAAATTTCCAATTTAAATTACTAATTTTGCTGGTGAGAGAGTTTTTAGAAAAATTGGGTAAAAAGGCTTTTTCAATCTTGCGGGCAAAAAGTATTTGGTATTAGTGGGTTTTCTCACCAAAACAGACATTTACCATTTTTGCTGAACTTTTTTTTCAAAGCGTTTGTTTCCCTTCTATAAAATAGTGCTTTTTAAATTTTTCTGAAGTGAAAACAATTTTCACAATTTTTTGGGGTTGTTTTCAACTTTTTTAAATTTTCGGTATTGTTTAAAAGTTCTATTTTTAAAAAAACTTATTTTGTGTTGGGTTTTTGGGGACATTTCTCCAAAGGTTTTGTTTTAGTAAACTGTAACCCCCCTTGCAAGGATAAAGCACATTCTGTTCTATTGAATCCCGTTTCCCGTTTTGCACCCTTTTTTGGGGCTTTTTTTGGGCCCCCACTTTTGGGTGTTTGTGCGTACATAGGGGTGTTGTGTATGTTTCCCTGTTTTGGGGGTTTTTGTGTTTTGGGGGGGGTGTGCATGCCCTGGCCGTGCGGGGGGTGTGGGGGGTGGGGGGGGGTTTTTGGGTTGGGGGGTGTGTCGTGTGTGTGGGGGGGTTGTTTCCGTGGTGCAAAAAATGTTGATTTTTGTGGAAAAAAAGGGGGAGGAAAAACGTTCTTTTTTTTTTCTTCTCTTCCCTTTTTCTTTCTCCTCTTTTTTTTCTTTTCTTTTACCCACCCCCCCCACTTCTTCCCCTTGTTATTTTTTCCTTTTTTCTTGATATTCCCTTTTTCATCCCAGTATCGTTTCCAGAGTTGTTTTCCCCTTTTTGGGGGTTCCCTTTTTTTTTCTTTCTGTCGTCCTTTTTTTTTCCTTTTT
>CM060329.1:33728557-33753557 GCA_030674155.1 Stramonita haemastoma | reverse complement strand
GAGTTGCGCTCTAGTCTTTAGAGCGCAAAGCCAGGGTAAGTAAGTATGGAGGGCAAACTGTTACCCATGCAGCAGACCCCCCCCCCCCCCTTCTCCACGCCACTGGATTGATCCATTGGAAAGGCAATGACCGATACGAATGGTTCCAGTACCATCGCAGGAGCCGCCAAAACGTTGCCATAATCAGCCCCAAGCCGCCCTAGGACTCCAACTCCCCGATTTTTCCTCAGGGATGGTGTCTAAACACGACACCTGTGTGCATGCTGTATTTTTAAAATAATTTTGTCATCCGCTCCTACCGACACACGATGGCCTGCTCTTCCAAAATGCGGAACAGGGTTTAAACGTGTGCGCAAGATGTTCTGCGTGCGTTCGCACACGGGGCCTCGGTTTATAGTCTCATCCGAATGACTTTGACTTTCAGTTCGATATTTTCGTCAAACTGGGAAGAAAGGGCAAAGCTGGGTACGAACCCAGAATCTCACGGTTTACTTGTTGGCAAGCGAACGTCTTAACCACCCTGCCCTTTGTCAAAACAAAATATTTCCAGGATAATGAATAAGCTTCCCGAAGTAGGAATGCACAAGTTAAGGAAACCCACGGCAACATGAAAGTTGTCCCTTGCAAAATTGTGTTTTAAAAAAGCCATTTCTGATAGGGAAAAACAAATGTACATGCACAGAGGGCAAGAAAAGGGGAAAAAAAGATCATGGGTGGCGTTGCTCTTGTAGCCATGCGCTCTCCCCCGGGGAGAGCAGGCCGACTTTCAATTAGAGAAATCTGCTGTGCCTTAGATGGGTATATATTATAATAAATAAATTTAAACACCCCCACCAACCACCCCAACTCCTCACATCCCACTACTATCCTAAAGTCACTCGCCCCACACGCTCACGACATCAAACACCAGGGACTACACACCTCCGCATGGCGATTTTAACACACAGTCACCAAAAGACCGTTCATTTCATTCCTGCTTCTCCGGTACCACGGTGAAAGGGTCCCTAAGTCTGATTGGCTACCCAACTGTGCAATTTGCGTGAGTAGGGGTGTGCTGGGTGATATGGTCATGTGTGGTGGCTGTGTTGTAGTGTGACGTCGCGTGTGCGGTGTGTGGGTGTTTTGTGTTTTAGTGGTGAAACTGGTGTGAGAAACGGCATGTTTCCTGGACTTTGGTAGCATATCCGCTTTATATCTGTGTTTGCAGTGGTTGGTGTGTGTGTGTGTGTGTGTGTGTGTGTGTGTGTGTGTGTGTGTGTGTGTGTGTGTGTTTGTGTGTGTGTGTGGTGTGTGTGTGAGGGAGGGAGGGAGGGAGGAGGGGTCTGGTCAAAGCGTTGCGTTTGCAACCTGACGGTCCAGGTTCAAACAAACATTAGGACACTTCTTCGACGGACTTTTCCGCTGGAGGTAACACCAGTACCGATTCCACTCCCCGGTAAGTACTTCAGATAAGACTGTAAACCGAGGTTCTGTGTGCGAGCGAAAGCAAAACACCTTGCGCACACGTGAAGAACCCGTTCCTTCTTTTGCAAGAGTCGGTCATGAAACGGTGGGAACGGAGGACAACATAGACAAAACCGCATGCACCCAGCTGTCGTGTTTAGACATCTCCCCTACAATCGGAACGCGGCTAGTGGGCAAAGATAAGCGCAAACGCAAATTTCTTACCATTGGTGAACGAACCTTGGAGCTCTAGCCGAGGAAACAACAACAAAAAAAACAAAGGCAACAAGTTACACGCATGTGTTCCTTGCCTTGAACATCTTGCGCACACGTTAAATCCTGTTCCATTTTCGTAAGAGTGGGCCATCGTGTGCGGTGGGAACAGATGACATTTACAAAACTGCATACACACGGGGATTGGATGTAAAAAAAAAAAAGCACAAGAGTGCTTAATCCATTATCCTCGATATAAAAGAATAATATAAAAATAAATAAATAAATTAAAAAATGCCTGAGCAGGGTGACGGACAACACGGGCACGACGACAGTGAAGTTCACCCTTCAGGTAAACAACGTGAACGATGAAAAGCCTGTGCTGCCCCCGGGCTCCAACACCTTTACCACCACCTGGGATGAGGAGCAGGCTGCAGGAACCCAGGTCTTCCCGCCCTTCACCGTCACTGACGCCGATCCTGGGGACACCCACACCTTCATCCTCACAGGTACGGCAGGTGGGACAGGTGTTTAGACGTTCCCCAGCTTAATACACCCTGAGGGTCTCTCACGCACAGAAAGGCAACATCTTAGCATGGTAAAACCTTGTGCTGCTTTTCTTGGATAGAGTAGGCCATTGCGTGCTGGTTGGAACGAATGGAATTTACAAAAAAAAAATGTATCCACATTGGTGTCGTGTTTCGACATCATCCCTGAAGACGGAACGGGCTACTTTAATGGTGGGCAAAAACGGGTGTCCCCCCATCGCACCACGCACAAAACACACACCACAACATTTACACAAACCAAACGGTGCGCTCTCGCCAATGAAGGGAAAAAAAACCAATCGTTTTTCTGTTATCAAAAAGCAAGAGAAGAACGAATTTCATAGAGGCAAGAAGTTTTGTTTCTCCCGTGTCTTCAAGAGCTGTCATCTGAATAGAACGGGGATCCATTTTTCTAGTTTCTCTGTTTACTGTTCAGTGTTCGTACTTAATGTTCTTATTCATTTCCAGTGTTCATTTCTTATAATTATTGCTTGATGTTTTTGAATAATTATTGTGTTCATATTCGTTAATCTGATGATCAAGTGTATTAGTACTCTTTAAAAAAACTAATGCTGAATTTGATAGTTTAGTGTGGCAGTTTATTGTTGCATTCTTACTGTTTATACTAATTTGTGTTTAAGTTTAGATATTTAAAAAACTACAATAATTTCTTAATCCGCTTATTATAGTTTTAATGTTTAGCTACAACGTCTATTTGTCAATGCTCATATACTTTAATGTTACATATTAAAAACAAAGTGCATATATTCTTTGTTTTGATATCAAGTTCCAATGCCATCATAAGAAGAATTATTATATGGATGCTGTAGCCGAGTGGTTAGGAACCGTTCGACTTCAATCCCGTGGTCGATGAAATTATGGGTTCGAATCTCGCAGCATCTGGTATATGAGAGTGAGAATTTTTACAACTAAGGGACACAGTGCAACACTGTACAGCGAATCATTCAACCTCATAGTTCACCACCATTCAGTACACATGCTCAAATCCAACAGCTAAAGTTTAAAGATCAGATTCGCTATCTGTAGTCACGAGAGTGACCCATAGTCATGATCATGGGACAATGCTAATGATCCCTCAGGATCGCAGGCGAGATTCTTCACCGTCAACCCCAGTTACCGGAGCCATTCACAGCCAACAGCCAGCTGGACAGAGACGCGACAGGAGCTGTGATGTTTTCAACCAGCTCTTCCTCACCGTTACTGATGCAGGTACACTGTGTATGTTGTGTGTGTGTGCGTGCTGCGTGCGTGCGTGCGTGGTGCGTGTGCGTGGTGTGTGTGTTGGTGTGTGGGTGTTTGTGTGTGTGAAGAGAGAAAAAAAAGTTGTGGAGTGAGTGAGTGTGTGTGGGGGTGGGTGAGTGTGTGTTAAGGGTTGATGTGTGTGTTGTGTGTGTGTATGACAAAGAGACCGAGATAGAAAGGATCAGATAAAGAAACGAGAGAGAGCAGAACAGACACAGAGAGAGAGTGTGTGTTCAAGTTGTTACATGTGTGTGGTGCTTATAGTGAGAGAAAGAAGTGGTAGACACACACAGATAGAATCTAGATCGATAGATCGATAGATAGAGATAGAGAGATAGGAGATAGATAGACAGAAGATAGATAGAAGACAGATCAGATAGACAGAGAGAAGAAGATAGATAGATAGATAGATAGATAGATAGATAGATAGATAGATAGATAGATAGATAGATAGATAGATAGATAGATAGATAGATAGATAGATAGATAATGATTGATTGATTGATTGATTGATTGATTGATTGATTGTGTGCGTAGTGTAAGTGGGGTGTGAGTGTGACAAGTGTGAAGTGACAGAGAGACAGTGTGTGTTGTTTGTGTGTGTGCGCGTGCGTGTGTGTGTGTGTGTGTGCGTCAGAGAGAGACAGAGACAGAGAGAGAAGGAGACAGAGAGAGAAAGAGGGGTGGGGTGCGAGGCGTGCGTGGTGCGTGTGGTGGTGTGTGTGTGTGTGTGTGTGTGTGTGTGTGTGTGCGGTTGTGTGTAGGTGAGGTTGGGTGTGAGAGAGAGCAACACATAGACAGACATACACATAGATGAGAGAGATGAGAAGATAGGTAGATAGATAGAATAATAGAAAATGATAGATAATAGAGATAGATTAGATAGATAGAAGAAGATAGACAGACAGATAGAAGAGATAGATAGACAACAAAAGACAAAGAGAGACAGATTTATTAATTTATAAAATTAATAACTATACATTAGGAAACACAAGACGATTTGATATCTTACTAAATCTGAAGATAAACTAATTTTAACTTGACTGGTACTTCTCTGGAACTGACTGGAATGAGTGTGACTTTAACTCGGCAGGTGGGAATTCTGCTGCCCCTCAACAGTTGACGTAACACTGAGAGACATCAACGACAATGCCCCCAAATGTGCCCCCTCCCTTTATACTGCACCCTGGCCGAAAACACGGCATCTGGTGAGTGTATTTTAATATATGTATATTATATTATATATTATATTATATATATAATATATATATATATTATGGGTGTGGGTGCGTGCGTGCGTGCGTGCGTGCGTGCGTGCGTGCGTGCGTGCGTGCGTGGTGGTGTGTGCGTGGTTGAATTGTTTTTACATTTTTTTGTGTGTTGCTTTTTTGTTTTGTGAATGTTGTTTGTTTCCATTATTTTACACACGGCAAGTTTCCGATCTGTTTTCTGCATTCCAGTTGAATCATAATCAATTGTTTATAGCCCACCGACACACAAAGGCCATAATTATCAGTGCTGTCACCTTTGTAGCAGTAAAAGCTAAGATAAAAAAAACAAAAACTGTGCTGTTGTATACGAATCAAACAAGGACGGGATAACCTAGCGGTGAAACGCATTACACTCGCATTTGACGGCCTAGGATCGGTCCGGTTTGAGCCACCACGGAGATCCGTTCAGGGAATCTTCCCCGGAGTTAACATCAGTGCTGGCCCACTCCCCCGATGGTCTTTCAGCTATCAGATACGATATACCGAAGCCCTGTGTGCAAACGGCTAGCAGAACATCTTGCACACCGCGTTCTGCCTTTTCGGAATGGTAGGCCATTTGTGCCGGTAGGAACGGATAACACCATTTTTAAAATGCACGCACACTGGTGTCGCGTTTAGACAATCATATTCCTGAAATCGGAATGCGGCTACGTAAATGGTGGGCAAAAACGGTGGCATACGCACAATCCCTTGGTAAAACTAGAAACTCGAAGCCGAGGAACAAAACTAAATATGGATACAATGAAGCAGACTTATACAACAAAAGAGATTCCATCAGTATACATAAGCAAAAACTCACAAAAAACCCCTCACCAAACAATTCAGCAAACACTAACACCCCCCCCCCACCCAAAACATCTCTCCCCACGTACAGGCGTGACTGTGGCCACCTTGACCTGCACTGACATGGACGCTGCCCCCAACGGTGACATCAAGAGCTACGTCATCAACAGCGGTGACGACACGCCGGCCAAGTTCAGCATGTCGGGCCGTGAGGTGCACACGACAGCGCAGACCCTGGACTACGAAAGCCGGACGGTGTACACTCTGGTGGTCTGGGTCACGGATAAGGGGGCCACGCCCAAGGTCGGCTCCGCCACTGTCCGCGTGCTGGTGAGAACACGGACCACCACCACCACCACCACCACCGCCACCACCATGATGATGATGATGATGATGATGACGATGACGACGACGACGCGACGACAGACGACGACGACGACGACGATGATGATGATGATGATGATTTTGATTATTGAGATGATGATGATGAGATGAGATGATGATGATGATGATGATGATGATGATGAATGAGATGATGATGAGATGATGATGATGAAGACGACGACGAACGACGACAACGATGATGATGACGACGACGACGACGACAACGACGGAGACAACCGTGATGATGACAACGATGACGTTGACGAGGGCGACAATGACGATGACAATGTAACGACGATGGTGACAGTCATAGTCAGGGAGGCAGTGTCGACAACGATGATGGCGAAGATGACAAAGACGACGTAGATGGCAATGACGATGACGACGTAATGATGACAATGGTCATACCAGTGATGACGTAGATGATACTGACCAAGGTGAGGTGATTATAATAGGAGATTGATAACAACGGTGGTGGCGACGATAATGACGATGATGGTGGTGGTTGGGATGGCGGTGATGATGAGAAAAACCAACGACTACAATGATGATGATTATGACCAAGACGACAATGGTGATGATAAAGAGGACCACGATGTGATGTCTATAACGATGACACGGGCGGTTCTGGTGACGAGAACGACAACGGTGACGACGACAGTGATAAAAGATGACAGAGACAATTGACGAAGACAATGCGGACGAAGACGACATGTAAAAAAAGATCGACTATGGTGATGGCGACGTCGTCAACGGGTGATGACGGTTGTGGTGTCAAAAACAATGATCATAATAATGGTTTATGAAGAAGAGGAATAAGATGAAGACGATGATGGTGATGATGACGACAACGACGACAATAGTGACGGTAGCGACATTGCCAACGATTACGACGATACTGACGACGAAGCTGATAATGACAACAACAACAATGGTAACAACAATCATCATCATCATCATCATCATCACATCATTGAAATTATCCAAACGCTCATCATCCCTTAAATTCTCCCGAGGGCCTGTCAGTATGAACGCATCTGGAAATCCTGTGCCTGGAATTCCCGCTTTTCTATCCCCTCTTTGTTTTGCCTTCTTCCTTTTCTTCATGTCACCTCCTTGTCTATTTCCTAACTTCTTGGTCCACTCTTCTGAATTTTTTCCCAGAAATACAAAAAGATTAACCCTAGACAATTCTCTCTCCACGCTGAAGTCGGATGTGCAGGGCCCGACTTGTCAGACGGATTAACAGCATGCAGTAGTAACGCATTTTCGTTCATGTGACAGCCAAAAATAGTTGCTGTTCGACGCGTTCGACGTGAGACGAAGAGAAGAAGAAGAAGAAGAAGAAGAAAGAAGAAGAAGAAGAAGAAGAAGAAGAAGAAGAAGAAGAAGAAGAAGAAGAAGAAGAAGAAGATGATGATGATGATGAAGAAGAAGAAGAGATGAGATGAAATGATAGAATGATGATGATGATGAGAAAGATGATGATGATGATGATGATGATGATGAGATGAGATGATGAACAAAAAGAAACAAGAGCAAGAAAAAATGCAAACTTGACCCTCAATCCTACTATTATCCCCAGGTGAGCAGTGTGAACGAGGCGGCGCCAGTGTGGGGGGTGTTCACGCCTGCAGGCCCCCCTACAGCAAGCCAGAGAACGTGGCGGCGGGCACCTCCCTCCTCACCCTCACCGCCTCGGATGCTGATACCGGCCCTGATGGACAGCTCACCTACTCTATTACCTCTGTCACCGACTGTCAGTGTTACGCTGTGGTGATTGGTGGTGGTGGTGTGTGTGGTGGTGGGGGGGGGGGTAGGGTGGTAGGGTGGTGTGTTGTGTGGTGTGTTGGGTGGGTGTGGGTGTGTGTGGTTTGTGTATGGTGTGGTTGGGTGGTGGTGGTGGTGGTGTGAGTGTGGTGTGTGTGTGTGTGGTGTGGTGGTGGGGTGTGTGTGTTGTGGTGGTGTGTGTGGTGGTGGTGGTGGTGGTGATTGTGGTGTGTGTGTGGTGGGTGTGTGTGTGGTGGTTGTGTATGGGTTGAGATGGTGTTGCTGTTCTGTGTGGGTGGGGTTGGAGGTTGTGTGTGTGTGTGTGTGTGTGTGTGTGTGTGTGTGTGTGTGTGTGTGTGTGTGTGTGTGTGTGTGTGTGTGTGTGGTTGTGAGTGGCGTGGCAGTGTGTGTAATTGTGTGTGGTTGTGAGTGTTGTGGTGGTGGTTCTGGTGGTGGTGGTGGTGGTTCTGGTCTGTTGTGTGGTGGTGGTGGTGGTGGTGGTGGTGGTGGTGGTTCTGGTGGGGGTGTGGTGTGGTGTGGTGTGCGTGTGTGTGGGGTGGTGGTTGTGGGTGGTGGTGTGTATGATTGTGTGTGGTTGTGATGGTTGTGAAGGGGGTGGTGGTGGTGGTGGTGTGTGTGTATGTGTGTGTGATTAAGTGGTTGTGTATGGTTGGTGTGGTGGAAGTGGTGGTTGTGTGTGTTTGTTGTGGTTGTGTGTGTTTGTTGTGGTGGTCTGAGTATGTGGTTGTATGTGATTGTGTGTGTCTTGTGTAGAGACGAGGTGGTGTGTGAGTGGTTCTGGCGGTATAGTTGTTGTTGTGGTGGTGGTGGTGTGGTTGTTATGGTGGTGGTGATGTGTGTATTTTGTTAGGGTGTGTGTGTGGTTGTGGTGGCTGTGTGTAGTTTGGCGGTGCTGGTTGTAATTGCTGTGCCTGGTGTGTACATGTGTGCATTTTTTGTGGTTGTGGTTGAGTATGCTTGGGTGGTGGTGTGTAGTGTCGTGGCTGTATGTGGTTGTGGTGGTTGAGTGTGGTGGTTGTGGCTTTTTCTCCTCTTATTTGCTGTAGCCCTCTTCTTTAGCTGTGAGTGGATAGGAAGAAAAATAAGAGAAAGAAGGAAAGAAACAAGGAATGGGTAGAAAGGATGATAAATGGACAAGTAGTGTGATGGGGGAGGCTAGATGGATGGATGGATGGATGGGTGGGTGGGTGGATGGATGGATGGATAAACTAGACATAAAGTCAGTCGGACAGACACACGGACGAACAGCCAGGCGGATGTATGAATAGATTGGATAGACGGGAAGGGAAAAAGCGGATGGATAGATGGATGGATGGTGGAAGGATGGATGGATACTGCATTGTACTGTATCACATTGTATTGCGTTGTTTTCACTCTACTCGATTCGATTCGATTCTATTATATTCTATTGCAGCGAAAGGGAACGCAGCCACTAATATCGTTCGCGTTGACGAAACAACGGGTAAAGTGGTGACGATGTCAAACCTGGATTATGACGCTGGTGTGACGTCATACACTTTCGTTGTGCAAGCGCAAGACAAAGGAACAGCCCCCAAGTGCGTATCACATTCGATAAGATAAACGAATGCGTTGATGAATGAAGAAATAAATCGGCCAAGCTAGCAATCAGATAACCGATCAATTACTCGGTACATAAATGAATAAAGAAGATACAGGCACATAGGGCGATAGAGATATAGAAAGAAGGAAAGAAAGAAAGAAAGAAAGAAAGAAAGAAAGAAAGAAAGAAAGAAAGAAAGAAAGAAAGAAAGAAAAAGAAAGAAAGGAAGAAGGAAGGAAGGAAGGAAGGAAGGAAGGAAGGAAGGAAGGAAGGAAGGAAGGAAGAAGAAAAACTAGCTAGCTAGCTAGCTAGCTAGAAGATAGACAGACAGACAGAGACAGACAGACAGACAGACAGACAGATAGATAGGCAGACAGACAGACAGACAGACAAACAGACAGATAGATAGATAGATAGATAGATAGATAGATAGATAGATAGATAGATAGATAGATAGATAGATAGATAGATAGATAGATAGATAGATAGATAGATAGATAAAGATAGATAACAATTCAAGAAAAAAAATGAAGCGTTTACACACACACACATACACACACACACACACGCAGGCACGCACGCACGAACGCATGCACGCACGCACGCACGCACGCACACCCACACATTTCCTTGCGAGCTGGTTTTCAGAGATTCTTAGACTTTTCCCCTGCAAAACATACATTTGAACAACACAACAAAGACAAAATCCGGAAGCAAATGCCAGACCAAAAACGGAAGAATCTGTGTCGCCATTTTGAAGACGAATCTATCTGCTGATAACACTGTTATGACAGTTAATTTCCTCAAATTCGCATCACAGTGTGAACTTGGCAAGACTGAATCTGCAGTAAAGGAATTTGACCATCTTCAACAAAGTGACCTCGAAATAATTATTTACCTCTAAAAGACTAGTAGGTGATTTTAAGCCATGTTTTCCGTCTTTGCTGAGTGACATGACGTATGGTTTGGGTGGGGGGTGACGACATCAGGTCGGTGACGAAATCGCTGACGTTGAGGCTTCAGGACGTGAACGACAACGCCCCCGCCTTCTCGGCCAACACCTACAGCGCCACCATTGAAGAAAGCAAGGCCAGGGCCAAGATCTGGCCTGGCTACAAGGTAGTGGGCACATCGGCATCATCATGATCTGACAATGGTGGTGACCGTAGTGTATGTAGTGTGGTATTTAGGATGAGGAGGAGGAGAGAAGGAGGAGGAGGAGGAGGATGGTGGTGGTGGTGATGGTAAAAACAATATTGTTGTTGCTGCCGCTGTTGATAGGGATAACGACGATGATAATGCCGATAACAACAACGATGACGACGCTGTTGACGCGACATTGATAATGACGAAGACAATCACACTAATGGTAAGGACCACGACAACGATGATGATTAATGACATCCATGATGACAACGATGACGACGTTCCTGACATGGTATTGAGGAAGAAGAAGAAGAAGAAGAAGAAGAAGAAGAAGAAGAAGAAGAAGAAGAAGAAGAAGAAGAAGAAGAAGAAGAAGAAGAAGAAGAAGAGGAGAGAGAAGAAGAAGAAGAAGAAGAAGAAGAAGAAGAAGAAGAAGAAGAAGAAGAAGAAGAAGAAGAAGAAGAAAAGAAGAAGAAGAAGAGAGAAGAAGAAGGAAGAAGAAGATGATGGTGATGATTATAATGATGATGATCGTAATGGTGGTGGGGGAGGGAGATAATTATGATAGACACGATGATAGCACTGCTTCAGATAGTAAAAAATGACACCGACAGTCATAAAGATATGGAGCGTCATCAAAACCACCTCCGCCTTCATTATCATCGTTGTTCTTACCGCTGTTAATCTCCTCGCTTTCATGCAGTTTTCAGCGTTACTGCTATCAGCATGATCGTTATCATCGTCGACTTCTTATCATAACACTAGTTATCATCATCATCATCACCATTATCATTATCTCTCTACCACCAATATCATCATCGTTGTCTTTCGCTACTGCCCCCTCGTTTTCCTTGCTCCCCTTCTGTCTTCTGTTTATTGGTAATCTTGCTTTCATAGATTTTAATTTCATCACCAATTTTGATGGATAGAAACGGAATATTTACTGTATTTATCGCTTTTACATAAATACTGACACTGTTGAAAAGGATTTAAAATGTCATTTGGTGTGAATGAAAGATGATATTTTTTTAAGTCTGCAGGAGAATCAAAATTGAAAACTGGATATTGCACTTTATGAGAAACACTAGAACAGACTAAGATGAGAACATTCATGAAGTGTGTTTAATCAGAAAGCGCAAACACTTAAGTCTGTCCTTTTTGTAATCCAAATATTTAAATAATAAATAGATAGAGAAAATAAAATCTTCAAAAGCCATATAGCACTGATTTTATGTTCAACGGAACCTGCTTTAGCATTTTGTCTTTTCCTAAAAAAAAACTCAGAACGCAGTCGCGTACTTATCTAGCAATCTTTTTGTTTACGAGTCCAATCCTTTCATATTTTTCATCCCGGAATGTGTCAACTTTTGTTATCCTTACAATGCAGATAACGGCAACGGACGCGGACCCGACCAGCGGACCCCTGCTGTTCCAGATCACTGGGGGAGACCCACTGACCAAGTTCGCCTTCAGCACTACCACTGCTGGGCTCTTAGAGCTCTCGGCAGCTGTGGACGTGGACTCCCCGACGGGGACCCTTACATCTACGTCCTCTCTCTTCAGGTGGGCTGGCCTCACAGAAAAAAATATATTTTTGTGGCTTGAATATCATTTTTTCCTCACAAAAAGTGCAAATCATCAGTAGTAAGGATACCTTCCCCGTTGGAAGCCGGGGGCCTTCAGTATAAATAACATCTACAGTTTCTGGAAATTCTGTGCCAGGAATTTCCTCTTTTCTATCCCTCTCTTTGTTTCTGCTTTGTTCCTTTTCTTTCTGTCATTTCTCTCTTGTCTATTTCTGCCTTCTTGGTCCACTCTCCCGCCTTTAGTTTTTAGATGGACTTAAAAGATAACAATGCTTTCCCAAAAGAAGTTGGATTTGCTGGGCCTGACTTGTCAGGTCCACAACGACAGCGCAATACATTTTCACTCACATGACAGACAACAACAGTTTCTGTCTGAGCGTTCGACAGAGAAAGGAAGGACACACAGAACAACAGGATGCTTTTTTTTTAGTTGCTCAGTTACTGAAAACATTCTGCATTTATACTACAGTTTAAAGAAAAAAAATTGACATTAGCACCACAGAATATAAAGACTATGTTCTTTTGGTATTTGGGGTTGGAGAACTTTGTGGCCAGAATACTCGCAGCTTTGAGGTGGTTACCTAGTGGATGGATGATCTCTCTATGTCTCTCTTTCCCTCTCTCTCTCCCTCTCTCTCTCTCTCCCCCCCCCCCTCCTCTCTCTCTCTCTGTGATCAGGTGTCGGACCAAGGCGTTCCAGGAGCCCCTGCACTGACAGACACCGCCACCGTCACCATCACCATCGCCCCCACCAGCAATGACCACAGTCCCCTGTTCGGAACTCCCACACCGTCCGCATCCCCTGTAAGTTTTTTTCCCCTCACCTAAATTACCATCTGAGGGGAGGGAGGGAGGCAGGGATAGCTTAATCCGGGTTCGAGTCCGGTTGAGGAGATTTTTCTCCTGGAGTTAACATCAGTGCTGACTCCACTCTCCCCATAAGTCGTTCGGATGAGACTTTAAACCGAGGCCCCGTGTGCCAACGCACGCAGAACATCTTGCGCACTCGTTAAATCCTGTTCCGCTTTTCGTAAGAGTAGGCCATCGTGTGCCGGTGGGAACAGATGACAATATTTACAAAACTGCATACACACGGGGACCGGATGAAAAAAGCACATGGTTGCTTATTCTGTTATCCTCGATATAAAAGAATAAATAAATAAATAAATAAGTAAAGCATTGCGTGGACGTCCCGGGATCGAGCCACAACTGAGACGCCCGTTCAAGGGAATTTTTCCTCGTGGAGTTAACATCAGTACTGACCCCACTCCCCCGCGCATGTCCTTCGGGATGAGATTATACACTGAGGTCACGTGTGTGAATGCACGTGGAACATCTTGCACACATGGTAAAACCCGTACCGCTTTTCGGGAGAGTAGACCTTTTTCTTGCCGGTAAGAACGGATAACAATTTTAAAAAGATAAACAACAAACAACGCATGCACACTTATGTGGTTGGACACCATCCCAAAAGTCGGAATACGGCTACATTAATGGTGGAGGGGAGAAAACCAGTTGCATATGCAAACTCTTACCATTGGCAAACCTGGGAGCTATAGCCGAGGAATAGAAAAAAATAACAGCTTTCTGGTGGAAGAACACAAAGAGCGAGACGGTTTGTATGAACGCAGTGAATCCGATAGATGAATATAGTTAAAACAACAGGACGACAGTTTTGTACTGGCAAAACAAATCATCAGGAAGCCAATGAATTTTCTTTTTATAGGAGTTTTTATTTTCATATATTTATTCTCTTTTTTTCAAAACTAGTCTTGCAACAGTGCTGAACCCACTACACACATTATAATTATCTGTTTAGCTGAAAGACCAGCTAAAACAGTGTTGACTGCAGTGGGGGTACTGGTGGGGGGGGGTGGTGGTGATTATGATGACAAAGGTGATGGTGGTGGTGGTATAACGATGGCGGTGGTGATGGTGGTAGTGTTGTAATGATGGTGATGGTGATGATGGTGGTAGTGATGTAATGATGTTGATAGAGATGATTATGGTCGAATGGTGGTGGTGGTGCAAAGATGGAGGTGGTGGTAGTGGTGTTACCGTACTGACAGTAGTGCTGGTGGTAGCAGTAGAGGTGTACCTGTTGTAAATGGTGGTAAGCGGCGATGACAAACATGACAACGACAAGTACAATACCAACAATGTTGGTGATGCTAGTAGTAGAGGTGGTGGTAATGATGGCTCGACAACTATGACCATTATGACGACAACGACTACAACGTCAACAACAAGGAGGCCGACGATAACGGCGACAACAACGATAACGACGATGGTGATAGTGACAAAGTTGATGACAATGATGGCAGGTAATAGATGAAACAGCGCCTATAGGAACCACTGTGGCCACTTTACCAGTCACCGATAACGACCGTGACAACGGGAAGTCCCAAACTGTCACCTTCGCTATCACAGGTCTGTCTGTCTGTCTGTTGTCTGTCTGTCTGTCTGTCTGTCTGTCTGTCTGTCTCTGTCTGTCTGTCTGTCTGTCTCTCTCTCCCTGAAGTTTCTTTTTCTTTTTGTTGGCCATACTCGTGTGGCTTCGTGTTTCTTTTTGATATGATATAATGCCTGATAAGGGCATGAACCGGATGTAAAAGATAGCGCAAGAGTGCTTATCTACTATCCTCGAAATAAACAACTTCACCTTGGCTTGCCTTGCCCCCACCCTTCTCTCTCTCTCTCTCTCTCTCTCTCTCTCTCTCTCTCTCTCTCTCTCTCTCTCTCTCTCTCTCTCTCTCTCTCTCTCTCTCTCTCTCTCTCTCTCTCTCTCTCTGTCTGTCTGTCTGTCTGTCTGTCTGTCTGTCTATCTGTCTGTCTGTCTCTCCATCCCTTATTCGTCCCTTATGTTCCCATGATTATGATGTATTTGATTTTCTCGTCATTCCTAATTTGAATAATTAAGAGCTAGTTTCATCCTTTGTTAAGTATATTACTTTTTTTAATATATATTTGTAACACCTTGTACTGTAAACTACTTTGAGTCACAACAGATTTCTCTGCACGAAATTCGGGCTAATCTTCCCGGGGAGCGCGCGTTGCCACAAGAACAGTGCCAACACCCTACCCCCCACCCCCAACCCCGCCCCTCATGTTTCTTGTCAGGATTGGGCTGTTTTTTTTCCTTTCCCTACGAATATAAAAAGTTATCCTTTTCTACATAGATATGCAAGGGACAACTCTTTTGTTGCTACTGGTTCTCTTACGTGCGCTGAATGTATATTGCACACATGACCTTCATTTATAGTCTCATCAACAACAAAAAAACGACTGGCACCCAGATAAGTACTCAAGTCTCGGGTGAATGGGAAAGGGGAGGGGTCAGGAGGATGTTATACCGTAGAACAGAAGGTGGGGGGTTTAGCCTTGTGGTCAGAGCGTTGCGCTCGCAGTTTGACAGCCACCATCGAGGCGCCCGTTCAAGGGGGTGTTTGCCCTTGGAGTTTATAATCATCAGTACTGACTCCACTCCCCCGAAAGTCCTTCGGATGAGACTATAAACTATAGACACCCCGTGTGCAAACACATGCAGGACATCCTGTGCAAACGTGAAAACCTGTTATGCCCTTTGGAGAACAGGACATCCGCGCCGGTAAGAACAGATGACATCGAAACAAAAAAAAGTATAAAAAACCCACAACATTTAATAACGTATGCACACTGGTGTATGTCTAGACATCACCCGCTAAGTCGGAATGTGGCTACCCTTAATGGAAGGCAAAAACGGGTCGCATACACAAAAACCCCTAACCACTGGCAAGCCTCGGAGCTCTACCCGAGACCCAAACAGACAACAAACAAGAAAACAACACCAAAAAATGAACCCACAGAATTACTACAATCTACACTTCCTCTAGACTACACAAAAACTAACGAAACAATAATATTTTTTTTTAAAAACTCAAGATTCCCTCTCTCTCTCTCTCTCTCTCTCTCTCTCTCTCTCTCTCTCTCTCTCTCTCTCTCTCTCTCTGTGTCTCTCTCTCTCTCCCTCTCTCTCTCTCTCTTCCCCCCCTCTCTCTCTCTCTTCCCCCCCCCCCCCTCTCTTTCTCTGTGTCTCTGTGCATACCCACCCAGGCGGTAACACGGACAACGACCTGACCCTAGACACCACACTGGGGGTGGTGACCACGGCCAAGACACTGGACTACGAGCGCACCACGGGCTACAAGCTGGTGGTAGAGGCCACCGACAGTGGCAGTCCCGCCCAGACCAGTACCTACACTCTGACCATCGCCGTGAAGAACGTCAACGAGCACAGGC
Source organism: Stramonita haemastoma (assembly GCA_030674155.1). Lineage (NCBI taxonomy): Eukaryota > Metazoa > Mollusca > Gastropoda > Neogastropoda > Muricidae > Stramonita > Stramonita haemastoma. Next base: position 33,737,290 of record CM060329.1, on the reverse strand, counting down.
CCACCTGCACCTCCTACAACATGGTGGCCTTTGTCAAGGAAGAAGCCCCTGCACAGCAGGTGAGAGCCCTACGGAGGGATGCATGCTCTCTCTGTCTCTTCTCTCTCTGTGTGTCTCTCTCTCTGTCTCTCTCTGTCTCTCTCTCTCACTGTGTCTCTCTCTCTCTCTGTCTCTCTCTCTGTCTCTCTCTGTCTCTCTCTCTGTGCGTCTCTCTCTCTGTCTCTCTCTGTCTCTCTCTGTCTCTCTCTCTGTCTCTCCCTCTCTCTCTCCCTCTCTCTCTCTTGTCTCTCTCTCCCTCTCTCTCTCTGTCTCTCTCTCCCTCTCTCTCTCTGTCTCTCTCTCCTCCCTCTCTCTCTCTTCTCTCTCATCCCTCTCTCTCTCTGTCTCTCTCCCTCTCTCTCTCTCTCTCTCTCTCTCTCTCTCTCTTTTCTCTCTCTCTCTCTCTCTCCTCTCTCTCTCTCTCTCTGGTTCTTGGAGTGACTTCCTTCCCTTGGTAGCCAGCAGGACGTGCTATAGACAGCAGCAATCCAAAATGTCCAGTCTTTTAAAGAGACTTGCTCAACATGCTTGTACAAGGACTACCAACGGCATTGGAAACTATGCTTAATGTCCTCCAGCAAAAGCAGACTTTGTTGTCTTACAAAACTGAAAGCAGAGGCCACCAAACACTGACTAACAGTTGAGTAAGGATTGTCAGCCCACCCTCTCTCACCCAGGAATGCAGAGCTGTGTACAGACGCAAATATGTATGTCAAGTAAATAGAGACAGGAAAAGAGCAGGGACATACAGAAGAGCTGATGAAGAGACGACAGACATACACACATCACCCTAGCCTATCCCCCAGTGCTATGCTACAGCCTAACCCCTAGTGTTTTGCTACAACCTATTACCCAGTGCTACACTACAGCCTATTACCCATTGCTATGCTACAGCCTATGCCTGTACAAGGACTACTATCCCCTCTGAAAGCTATGCTTAATGTTCTCCAGCAAAAACAGGCTTTGTTGTCTTACAAAACAGAAAGCAGAGGCCACCAGTGTTTTGCTACAGCCTATTACCCAGTGCTACGCTACAGCCTATGCCCCCCACTGCTATTTTTCTTATACATATTAATTTATGTGAGTGGGGAGGAGGAAATAGAGTAGATGAAAGATAACTGAGCAAAGAGAGAGGTTAGGGAATGGAGGAGGTCGGTAAGGGAGGGGTGGGTTGAGGTCGGTATGGAGGTAGGTTTGGAGGAAAGTGGAAGGGGTACAATAGGGGAGTGAGTGGGTAGCCTGGGAGAAGATTACATAGCATCATCACCATCACCACTACCACAAATATCCTCCTCACCACCACAACACCACCACAACACCACTTCTACCACCACAAACATCACCACCACCACCACCACCACCACCACACACAACAACAGCAACAAGAGGGGTCCCTATATGTACTGGTGTGTTATGCAGGTGACCACGCTAACATGCAGTGACAGTGACGCGGGAGACACCTTACGTTACGCTATCCTGCCTGCAGTGGCCGGCTTTCAGGTCAATGCTGCCACAGGTGTTGTCTCCACTATCACTGGCAAGTACCCCCCCCCAACTCCCTCTACGCTCGCTCACTCGCATGCACGCCCGAGCGTGCGCGAGCACACACACACACACACACACACACAAACACACAGACACAAACACACACACAGACACACACACACACACACATGAGTACAAATCGCTCGCATACACGCACGCACGCACGCATGCACGCACACACACACACACACACACACACACACACACACACACACACACACACACACACACACACACACATGAGCACGAATGTAATCCAATACAAAACAACATGGTACAGTACAGTGCGGTACAAGACCGTACAACACGACACAATTCAGGTCAATACAGTAGGGATCAGAGCGAAAATACACCCTGTATAATTATTTGTGACGCTCCGCCACGAAATGAGTCGCTTAGCACATTACCTAATTTTGCTCTAGGAGCCATTAAAGGCAGGAAGGGTCAAGTTGTCAATTTTGAGATTTTGATTAATTATTAAACTATATCCGTTTATCTACCTTATAATGAAATATCAAGGCATAATTTTTATCCCTTTTGCTTTTAAATGTGTTTTGAAAATACCCAAGCCCTCATTCTGACAACGTGTTACGAAAATAAACTTGTCCGTTTCTCATTTTGCCACTTCCTGTAGTCTATCATTTCAACTTGTAATAACTTTGCACAGAATTGTCCGATTTTCAATCTGTTTTTTGTATTTGATAGCCACTTTATTGTACATTAATAACATGTCAATAACTAAAAATTGACCTCATGTGCACTCCGTCTCATTATGTGGTGGAGCGTCACATTTATGTTACCATTGTATTCATCATTGTAAAAGGTTCTGCCAGGAATCACACCGTTGTCATCTTACTGATCTAACCTCCCAGAAACATCAATATCATGTCACAATCAACTATTTTACAGTCGCACACGAATTCGTGACGACAAACCGACAATGTCGAAGATGTCGCGATGGACGGCATGTCACGCACTTGTCACAACCGACAGATGATGTATCAGGGCCCACGCATGCCACGACCGACCAAATGTCACGAATGACATAATAATATTATTTGGTCAAAACCGACATGTATAATGTCCCGAACGGTGATGTCACAAATAGTATATTTGGACCATAAATATACGACCGTTAATCATGAATACATTTATAATGCTACTATGTCCCAATTAGACATGTATGTATGCCTCAGCATATCCTGAATAATTGTTTTAATTGTTCATTAAAATGAATATCTCACAACTAATCATGATTATGCACAGTCCATGATGACTATTTCAAAAGCTACTACCAATATGTGACCATTGATCGTCTTTATTCCCTCCCCCCTCCCCCATTTTTTTTTTTTTTTTTTTTGCAGCTTTAAACTACGAAGTAGCCACCTCCCACACTCTGAAAATCGAGGTCTCCGACACTATTGCAACGGCCTTGACCTCCACCGTGACCTTGGAGGTGAACGTTGAGCCAGTGAACGAGTTCAAACCTGTCTTCTTTCCCTTGTCCTACAGCGCTGCATTGGCGGAAAATGTGGCCGCTGGAACCAGGTTCATTCTGAATGAAGATTTTGTTTGCTTGTTTGTTTTCTTGTTTGTTTGCTCGTTTTTGGTTGTTTGTTCGCTTGTTTATAAGAGAGAAGCTAGAGGGGATAAGGTGAATCTGAAGCACAGTTTTGGTGCGTGAGAGAGAGACACAAGACAAGAGAAGAGAGAGAGAGAACGGAGAAGGAGAGAAGGGGCAGACAGACAGACAGGCAGAAGAGACAGACACAGAGAGCAGACAGAGACAGAGAGAGAGAGAGTGTGTGTTGTGTATTGCGTGTGCGCGTGTGTGTGCGTGCGTGTGTTGTGGTGTGGTGGGGTGTGTGTTGTTGTAGTTGGTGTGTGTGTTGTGTGTGATGAAGTTTGGTAGGGGAGAAGGTCTATCGTCTCATTGGGTTTGTTGGTTAGATAGACAAAAGTTTGAACAAGATGAAATACTATACTTTTTCATCATGCAGCTTCTTTTTTGTTGTTTTGTGTTTGGTTTTTCTTCTTTTCTTTTACACTTTCTCTCTCTTCCCCCCCCTCTCTCCCTCTCATTTTCCTCTCCCTCCCACCATTCCTCTATATGCACGAGTGTGTGCATGTAACACATACACCAAAGCATGCACGAAAATCCCTCAAACACACACACACGTACCTCTTCGCATTATACTCTGTGTGTTGTGTGTGTGTGTGTGTGTGTGTGTGTGTGTGTGTGTGTGTGTGTGTGTGTTTGTGCGTGTGTATGTAAGTGTGTGTGTGTTAGTGTTGTGATACGTGTGTGTTTAAGTGTGTGTGTGTAACTCTGTGTGCGTGTGTGTGTGTATAGTGTGTGTGTAACTCTGTGTGTGTGTGCTTATGGCGCGCGTTTGCACGATGCGTGTATGGCCCATACATACATTCATACACGTGTCTGTGTGGCAGTGTGGCGAAGGTGACGGCGACGGACAACGACAAAGGGTCAAACCACGGCACCATACAATACAGCATCGTGGCGGGCAATGGGGCCGGCAGATTTACCATCGAGTCCGCATCTGGACTGGTCAGTGCTAGTGCTTGGCTTGTTTTGTCTTGTATTGTCTTATATTGAATTGTATTGTATTATTATTGCAATTTTGAATTGTATTGTATTGTATTGTATTTTGAGTTGTATGGCATTGTGTTGTATTGTATTGTTGTATAAAATACAAACAAAAGAAAGCCAGTCTTTTCACTCGTTCCTCTTTTCTCCCTACTAGCACCCAGTCTTGCCCTCTTTCTCCCTTCCTCCCTTCCTTCCATTTTCAGTTCACCTATGGTCCATTGACATTATTTCTTTCTATTTGGGGCGTTGTGTTTGTAAAGATCAAGGTCACATCAGTGGGGCTTGACCGGGAGACAGCCGCCACTCACACACTGACGGTGAGAGCCAGTGACGACACACCTGGAACAGCGTCATCCAAGTTCTCTGACGTCAACGTGGTCGTCACCGTCACTGACGTCAACGACAACGCGCCAGTCTGTACGCCTACCGAGTATAAGGTGTGTGGGGTGTGTGTGTGTGTGTGTGTGTGTGTGTGTGTGTGTGTGTGTGTGTGTGTGTGGTGTGTTGGTGTGTGTGTGTGTTGTGTGTGTTGTCTGTGTGTCTGTCTGTCTGTCTGTCTGTCTGTCTGTCTGTGTGCGAATCTTCTTTTTTTATTCTTACTTTTAAACATTAAACAACATACCGAACTCTTGCCTCTGCCACAAAGACACGATTCATTTCTTCAAAGCCTTGTACAGTAGAAAACTCTAGCATTTATTCTTCTCTTTAGCTATTATAAACAAGATGAACCAACACCCCCCCCCCCTGTTTTTAATAAATAGCTAAAAAAATCAACAACCAGGCAAAACTCCGTTTATCCTATAGCTTCCCCTTTTGTATGCCTGTTGTGCGATCAACACACTTAAACTGGTGCGTGTTAAAAAGTAAAACAAAGCACACGGTATTTAATTTCTCCATCATTGACTGATTTCTGAAGGTTTTTTTTTTTTTTGACCATCATATGTATTTCCCCGAAATCGGAATGCAGATACCCTCCTAATGGTGGGTAAATCGGTCGCCGACGCAAAATTTCACAATTATTGATAAACTTCTACGATCTAGCCAAGGAATGGAAAAAAAGAGAAGATATCATATATATATATATATATATATATATATATATATATATATATATATATATATATATATATATATATATATATATATATATATATATAGTATAGTACATTCTGCTGTACATCCACGCAGGCGAGTGTGACGGAGCCCTCGGTGGTGGGGGCAGTGGTGACGACACTGACGGTGAAGGATGATGACGAGGCCAACACCCCCAACTCCACCCCCACCCTCTCCCTCACAGCCGGAAATACCGGAGGAGTCTTCGACACCAGGGCAGTGAGCTGATTCTGGCCAAGGTAGAGTCTGAAAGGTCTTCTCCTACTACTACTTCTTCTTCGTCGTCGTCTTCTTCTTCTTCGTCTTCTTCTTGTCTTCTTCTTCCGCTTCTCCTATTTCTTCTTCTTCCCCTCCTTCTCCTCCTCCTCCTCCTTCTCCTCCTTCTTCTTCTTCTTCTTCTCTTCTTTTTCTTCTTTTTCTTCCTCTTTCTTTCTTCTTCTTCTCCTTTTGCTTCTCTTTCTTCCTCTTTTCTTCTTCTTCTCTTTTCTTCTTCTTCTTCTTGTTCTTCTCCAAAATTCGACTTCGAGAATTATCCTTTAAGTCTTTCTGGGGGTAGAAAAAGGCAGGAGAATGGACCAAGAAGGCAGCAAATAGACACGAAAGAGTTGACAGCGAGTTAAGGAACAAGGCAGAAACAAAGAGAGGGATACTAAAGAGGGAATAGCAAGCACAGAATTCCCCCAGAAGGTGGAGGATGCTATATATACATTTGCAGACAGACGCCCGGCATGCCTACAGGGGAGTATGAGCGCTCTAAGTCGCAGGGCTACGGAAGGGGACCTTGTGGGTGATGTTTATCTAATTGTGCTTCGTTGTTGAGGTTGTCTTTCAAGTCCCAGCCGAGATTTCCGATGGACTCAAAACGTTATGAAACGGTCAACCTCACTTGGTATGGGGAGATAGTTAGCTGGTGGTAGTGATAGAAATCATATCCCATGGAGAATGCTGATCATGTATTGATAAGCCTGCTCACAGTTTGTTTGTTTTTAAATAAAAAAGGGGGCGGGGGGAGTCCACTCTTTTCTTTTCTCTTTTTTATTGGGGGGGGGGGGGCGGGAGGTGTCATCAGTAATAACTACTATTTGATATTTTGAATGCCATAATATTGCACAATTTTCCAAGCTAGAATTTGCCTTCTTTCAATATGTACACTTATCAATAAAAACTCTAGATTCTTTGTTCTTTTATTTCTTAAAGTATAAATTATAGAAAAACACGAATTTCTTCTCCCTTTAATGTCCTCACTTACAAACTTAAAAACTCGCTTTTTAAATTCAGATATAGGGGGGGAAAAAACCAAACCGCGGTAAAGAAGAGAAGCAGTAACTCCTTTAAACCCCACCATGCATCTAACCTTAAACAAACACCGAATCCAAAACGCCAGCAAATGACAAGCCAGTCATCACAAGGCTTTGCCCCCCCTACCTCTCTCTCTCTCTGTCTCTCTCTCTCTCTGTCTGTCTGTCTGTCTGTCTGTCTGTCTGTCTGTCTGTCTGTCTGTCTCTCTCTCTCTCTCTCTCTCTCTCTCTCTCTCTCTCTCTCTCTCTCTCTCTCTCTCTCTCTCTCTCTCTCTCTCTCTCTCTCTTGTAGTCTGGCGACCGTGGGGGCACACCTGAAAACTTGACAACCAGTTCCCTCCATTCCTCTCTAGGTTCTGCCTTTCTCAAAGTTTTCTTCAGCTCCAGGCCTGTCCATTCGCTGATGTTGTTCTCCCATCTCTTTCTTGCTCTGCCTCTGTTTCTTTCTCCTTGGACAGTGCCTTGCAGGATTGTTTTTGCAAGTCCTTTTTGCGGTTGATGTTGCAGGTGGTGGACTACGAGACTCAAACCTCCTTCACGCTGACCGTCACGGTAAAAGACGGGGCCGCGGGGGCCTCAGCGCTTTCCTCCTCCTGTACTGTGCGCGTCAGCATCATCGCCAAAGGTGAATTCCCCCCTGTCTTCACCGAACCTAACCGCAGTCTCAATCTGGCCGAAACCACCGCCATCGGAACTCTGGTGTACAAGGCCAAGGCCACTGATGCTGACCTCGGCACAGGCTCCTCCGTGACCTTTAGCATCATCAGCGGTAACACAGATAACGACTTCTTCTGCTACGCTACCAATGGGGAGATCGTGGTCTGGAACCAGTTGGATTATGATAAACCGCCCCAGGTGTGTTGGGGGTAAATGGGGAGGGGAGGGGAGGGGGTTTGTGTTTTGGGGGGTGGGGAAAGAGAGGTGAAGATGGTAGTGGTGGTGGTGGGTGGTGGTGGTGTGTGTGTGTATGTGTGCGTGCGTGTGCGTGCGTGTGCGTGCGTGGGCGCGAGTGTGAGCGCCTGCGCGCGCGCGCGCGCGCGCGTATTGTGTGTGTGTGTGTGTGTGTGTGTGTGTGTGTGTGAGTGTGTGTGTGTGTGTGTGTGTGTGTGTGTAACACAGAGAGAGAGATGGCTGGATGTCATTTATCACTAGGCCTCATCTCTTTATGATGGGGTTGATGAACAGGAAAAAATCAAAAAACAATATTACTCTGTAAAAGGGGAAAAAAACGAAGCCATCAATCATAGTTGACAACACATTGGAAATCAATAATCTATGAGGTTGCAATATCGAAAGCGAGAGAGACACGCAAGAGAGAGAGAGAGAGAGAGAGAGAGAGAGAGAGAGAGAGAGAGAGAGAGAGAGAGAGAGAGAGAGAGAGAGAGAGAGAGAGAGAGAGAGAGAGAGAGAGAGAGAGACAATGACAATGACAAAAGTTTATTGTTATAGGCAGGATGCCCATTAACAAGGGGACAGTGGGAGGGGGGCTGGGCACAACACACAAAATGTCATGTACTTAGAACTTCCTTAATTACAACCCAAAAGGTCATCATGTCATAACATTGTTACATGATAAATTTAGATCCTTTTTTCATAAGCTTTGATTAACCCTTACATTTGAAATTGTCAAGGGGGAGGAATTTCCACAAAACTGTACAAATCCAAAAATCAACATCTAACAACAAACTTGTCAGCGACAATAAAACTATGTTACCATGTCTCTTCTTCCCTCTTTTTTCATGGCTTGTGCAACTGTACACCACTAACACGTGACAGATCCGTGATAATCCAGGAGACATGTCGGGTTCAGCTATTCTCTCTCTCTCTCTCTCTCTCTCTCTCTCTCCCCCTCTCTCTCTCTCACACATATGCACCCCCCCTACACACACACACACACAAACATACACACTTTCTCCCTCCTTCAAACACACACATTCACACACTCACACACATACATACATACATACATACATACACGCACACACATACACACACACATACATACATACACGCACACACATACACACACACATACACATCCACGTTCATACACACGTGCACATAAATACCTACACAAACATGTATACATCTCCACATGCTCCAACACACACACACACACACACACACACA
>CM060329.1:33713557-33723557 GCA_030674155.1 Stramonita haemastoma | reverse complement strand
CGTGTAGGTAAAGAATTCCCTGGACCGAGAGCGAACGAGCGTCTACACCTTGGTGGTGGAAGTGCACGACAACGGCACTCCCACGAAGCTCACAGCGACCACCACGGCCACCGTCACCATCACAGACATCAACGACAACGCCCCGGTGTGGACCAACGCGCCCTACTCCATGTCAGTGTCAGAGAACGTTGCGGCTGGAGAACTGGTGGGCCGGGTGAGTCAAACGGAACGTGTCCTGACTTCACCACTAAAAGGTAGTAAAGGTAAAGGTGTCCCATGACCTAGGCGGTCGTAGGGGAGCGAGGCGTCAGAGACCTCAGCTTCTCTGGGGGGCCACCATGTTGAGGGCGGCGCCTATCTCCTCTCCCTCGCTGCTTTACCTTCCCTGACCCTAAAGAGGGCAGGCACCCATTTACAGCTGGGTGAACTGGAAGGGTGTGTGTGTGGGGGGGGGGGGGGGGCTGTACTGAATCCAAGGCGCACAAACAGTCACCCATCTAACTGGTAACAACACTCGACGCTGCTTAACTTGGCTTGGGGGAAGTGAGCGCTCTGACTACTGAGCTATCCCGCCCCCATGACTTCACCACTATTCTCCCATAACTCCTTCAGGAGTGGTTGGGACAGCGCACTGGATTGGTGGTTTTCTTTTACAGGCAAGGTGTGGATAAAGTTAAAAACCTGATGGAGCCCATCCCCCTCCAGGTAGCATGGTTATGCTGGGTATGTTTATGTTATCCATACACTGGCCAGAACTGTGTGATGCCCTTCTCAGACAAGGAGATGAGTTTGTAACGTGCGTGCAAAATTCATGTTGGTCAGTCCATATTTCTAAACGCAAGTGAAACTGACCCATAACAGCACACGTTGAAAGAAGGGTATAGCAATGGAGATGAGAGGCTTCCGCAAAGTTCTTGGAATCTTATACTGAGATCTAATAACAAGGAAGTGAAAACCAGAGCTGAAAACACCATCGGGCCATATGAAGAGTTCCTAACTTCAGTGAAAAATAAACCCACGGCAAGTTGAAGTGGTACGCGCACGTCACATAAAACAACTGGACTGGTCAAGACTGTCACACAGGGAACAGCACAAGGAAGGAAAGGAAGAGGCAGACAAAAGACCACGATGGGAAGACAAAACCAGAAAGTGGACTGGCCTTGAGTTGAACGATTTGCTACGGAAAGCTGAGGATCTGGGGAGTGGAGGAAGCTGGCTGCAAAATCCTCAATGGTGCCACAACGGTCTACAAGACTACGAGATAGGTGACGGTAAAGATGTTCTGAATGCGTTCACGCACAGGGCCACGAGATTGTAGCCTCTTACTAAGGGATATTAGGGAAGTACTGCCAAAACCAATACTAACTTTGAAGCGAAATTTCTCCTGAACAAACACCAAAGCGGAGGTTTGAACACGGACTCTCAGTTCCGTCACATCAGGAGTGCGACGCTCTAACCACTACGCTATCCCGTCCCCCGAAAATTTCTGTGACATGATACACTTAGCGCTGTGAAACTGCATATTTATGGGATGTCATCCAGATGTCACATAGTGGGATAGTATGGGATGGCATGGAATGAGATATAATGGGATGGGATAGAATGGAATGGGATGGGACGAGATGAAATAGAACTGGATAGGATGGGATGAGTCAGAATAACAGGGAACGAAATGAGACAGGATGGAATGGGATGGCATGGCGAGGATAGGGACAAGACGGGACAGGAAGGAATGGGATGAAATGGGACAAGACGAGAAGGGATGGGATGAGAAGGTACGGGACGGGACGGGATGGGACTGAACGGGACGGAATGCAACGTAATGTGATGATAAAAAAAATACCAAATGATGATAAATCATATCATCATTCATTCATTCTGCCAGGTGACAGCAACGGACGCTGATGTCAGTGTGAACGCTGCCCTAACCTACAGCTTCGTCCTGTTCTGGACCGGAAACGCCGCGCACTTCACCATAGATGGCGCCACCGGCGCGATCAGGACGACGGCCATCTTGGACCGGGAATCCACGGCACAATACGTTGCCCAAGTCCGCGTCACGGATGCAGGTAGGTCCTGACACGGTCGGCTGCATGTGGGGCGCTGTGAGGTTACTCATACTTTGTTGGCCTAGCACTGCTGCTATAGTCACTTCGGTAGGTTACTATCAAAGTAAACTGATTGCAGTGATAAGTTAATCGTGGAACTAGACAGTAAGATAAGCATTCTGGGGTAGTCATTGTTTTAAGTAATTCTTCCAGCTACAGAAATTTGCGGCAATTTTTGAAGACTTCGACAACCTAGTTCTGCAGATGATTCTATAAACACAAGTCCCGTGTGTGAACACGAGCATAACATCTTGCACACATCTTTATTTCGTATAAGAATTAGCCTTATTTTTTAAACGCCCGTGATTACATTCAAAAATAATGTCTGCGCGTTACGATGGTCTAGATGTAGGCTGGAGCGCTGAAACAGTACCGTAGCCCTGTCTGGTACAGTAAAAAACATTCAACTGCTATGGAGGAAAACGCGGAATATGACGATGATGTAGATACGGTATCTGGAATGACCAGTATAGGACGACGCATATCACAAGAATCTCATAACAACGCCTATCTTTCACCTGTGCTGCTGCTGCTGCTACTACTACTACTACTACTACTACTACTACTACTACTACTACTACTACTACTACTACTACTTCTACTACTACTACTACTTCTTCTTCTACTACCGGTATTACTACTACTACAACTACTACTACTACCGATACTACTACTACTACTACTACTACTACTACTACTACTACTACTACTACTACTACTACTACGTCCACTACTTCCACCACTACTACTACTTCTACCGCCATCACCACTACTAACGACAAGAACAATAACAATAAAGAACACTATCCCAGGGACGGATTAGCCTGGATGATAAGAGTGTTGCCCATTGCGCTCGCGATCTGCTGACCGGGTTCGAATCCCGTTCAAGGGAATTTTCCCCCTGGAGTTAACGTAAGTGCAGACTCCGCTACCCCCCAAAAAGTAATTCAGGTGAGACTATAAACCGGGATTCTATGTGCGAACGCACGCAGAACATCTTGAGCACATGTCAAAACCTGTTCTGCTTCTCTGAAGAGTAGGCCCTTGTGTGCCTGAGGGAACAGATTAAAAAATCGAAGAAAAAATGGCGTACACATGGGGACTGGATGTAAAAAAAAAAAAAAAAAAAAGCACATGACTGTGTATTCCATTATCCTCGAATTAAAATAATGACATGCATAGGAAAAAATAAATAAAATGAAATAAATAAAAATAGCAACGGTGATGACGTTGACGATGACAATGATGACAATGACAACAACAACGATCCACGATGATGATTGTTTTCTAACAACCAGGCAGCCCTCAACTTCACGCAGTCACCAATGTCACCATAGCTGTCAACGACCTCAACGACAATGTCCCTGTCTTTGACAAAGCCGCCTACACCGCCAGCGTCATAGAAAACTCCCCTGTGGGCACTGGCATTTTTACCGTCACCGTCACTGATGACGACATCGGCGTCAATGGTGACGTCACTCTCTCCATCGACACCTCCACAGCAGCCGGAGCACGGGCTGAACAGTTTTTTAAGGTTTGATGGGGGAAAGATGGGGGATGGGATGGGAGGGGAGGGGAGGGGAGGGGAGAGGAGAGAGAGAGAGAGAGAGAGAGAGAGAGAGAGAGAGAGAGAGAGAGAGAGAGAGAGAGAGAGAGAGAGAGAGAGAGTGTCTGTGTGTGTTTGTGCGTGCGCGTCGTGTTTGTGTGTTTTGCAGCCCTACATTCAGGGTTAATACTTGTATTCTTTTTCGGTGGACAAAAAAAAACAGGTTCTTTAACTTGTGTATGTGCCTACTTTCCCAGGTTACTTCAGCCTCAGGTGTGGTGGCGGTGAAGAAAGTGATCGACAGGGAAACGGATTCGTCCTTCGCCTTCACACTGCGGGCAGTTGACGCCGGCACGCCTGTTCAGATGTCCACTGTTAACGTCACCATCACCGTTGTTGACGTCAACGATAACGCGCCGGTTTTCACGCAAACATACTACAACGCTGCGGTAGGTATAACTTCTCCCTGTTCCTCATTCTGTATATCTAGCTATCTGGTGATCGATCGATCGATCGATCGATCGATCTATCTATCTATCTATCTATCTATCTATCTATCTATCTATCTATCTATCTATCTATCTATCTATCTATTTAACTACGCGTCTGATTGTCTGTCTGTCTGCCTGTCCATGTATCTGTCTGTCTCTAAGTCAGTCTGTCTTCTATCAATATCTCATTTTGTCTGTTTGTTTCTATGTCTTCCTTCCGTCCTCCTTCTTCTCTCTATCTCTCTCCATATATATATAAAATTTTATTTATATATATATATATATATATGTATATATACATACATAGATATATATCTTTTCGAAAATAAAAGTATGTTTAAATGATTCAAGTACGATGCGTGGTATATTCGTTGTGTAACTTCAATATCAATTTGAGTCGCTACACCCTGACATAGTCGTGATAGAACTGTCAATATATTTTTTTTCATTTTTCATCGTTATCTTCGTCGAAGTCGTTACAAACCTTCTTCCTCAATAAATTAGAAGTACCACTAGCAGTAGCTAGTGGTACTAGCAACAGTAGCAGCAACAGTAGCAGCAGTGTAACCTTGACTACCTCTTTGTTATGTGATGGTTTTCAATGGTGCGCACTTCGTCCTGACAAGAGCTACATCGTTTTTCTGTCAGTCTGCAAATCAGTTAATCTAAATCTAGTCAGTAAACCACTCAGTTAGAGAGTAAACCAACTAGTCAGTTTGTACTTTCGTTTCAATATTTCTTCTCTTTTTTTTCAAGGTCGACCACTCTGGTCAGTGCACAAAGAGCATAGTGACCTTGACCGCCACAGACCCTGACTCAGGGGTCAACGGTCAGGTCAGCTATCATCTGCAGACCTCTGACAACGCTCACCTCTTTCAAGTGGACGCTGCCACAGGTAATGATGATGACAACGACGACTGTTACCACGACGATGACGGTGATGGTGGGAGTGATCACAGGTGGCAGTAGTGGTAGTGATAGGAGGTGGTAGTGATGAGAACGACAAAGACGGTGAGAACAATGATGACAACGACGACAGTGATGATGACGATTGCCACGGCAGCGATGCATCGTGATGGAGATGGTTGTGATGACGTAAAGATGACAACGGTGGTGGAGGTAGTAGTGATGAAAGTGGGATAGATGTGCTAGAGGGGGTAATAATAGCCACGAGAAGGATGAAGATGGTGGCGACAATGGTAGTTGTGATGATGCTAGGGATGATGATTGCAGGGATAAGTGTGTGTTGTTGGTGATGATTCATGTAATTATGGTAATGATGGTGACAACGACGACGATGATAATGATGGTGATGAATGAAAAAAAGAAAACAATGATTGTGACGACGTCGATGTTGATAATGGCAGTAATGGCGGCGGTTTTGTGACGATGACGATGCGGACAGTGACAATGTTGAAGAATGGCACAGGTAATTACTATATGACTGGGACAACAAAGGTAGGGATAACGATAACGACGATCGATGACGACGCTAATAATAATAATAATAATAGTGATGATGCAACCGCAAGTGATGACGACGACGACGACGACAGTGACGATGTAAGGACGGTGGCAGGACTGTTAAGACGCTCACCTACCTAAGAAGTAAACCGTGTGGTTCTAATTCTGGGTTTGATTCCCGGAGCTTATCCTGTCTTCCTAGTTTGACGGGAAAATCGAACTGAATGACAAGTCTTTCGGAGGAGACTTTAAACCAGTCAGATTCGTATGCTTAGGGTCTTGTGCCCATCAAAAAAATCCTACGACAGTTGAAAATCAAAAAGAGCAAAGAAACTACCTCCCGACTGTCCTGGCAAATTTGGTATGTTTAATTTCTAAATATCCCCGAAGTCGGAATGCGGCTACCTTAACAGTAGCAACCCCCCCCCCCCCCCCTAGAAAAAACAAAAACTGGCTGGATACATACACAAAAGTCTCCATGTAATGAACCTCAAAAATTCTAGCCAAGGAACGAACATAAAAACCCAGCCCAAAACTAGTAACGATGGTACTCTGAATGTGTTGGGTAAGAATACCCATAACGATCACATCAACAACAATGACGACAACCTCCACCCCCCTACCCCCCCCCCCCTCCTTCCTCCTGCCCACTCCAGGTCAGCTCTCGCTTCAATCCAGCCTGACCAACCAAGTCATCTACCTCCTCACCGTCACCGCTCGGGACGCGGGTACCCCTACCCGTTCTGCCGCCACCCCGGCCGTGGTGCGGGTGGATGGGATGGTGCCCAACAACGTGGTGGTGACCTTCAGGCTGGGCATCAACGTGGAGGCCTTCCTGGCGCAGCAGGGCCAGTTCTTGAGGCAGCTCCAGGTGGTCATGAGGGCGTCCTACCCCACGGCAGTGGCCAAGCTGTGGTGTGCCCAGGCTAACAGCGACGGGTGAGCTTCTGTGGTGGGTGGTGCTGCTCGTGGTGGTGGTGTGGTGTTTGTTTGTTTGTTTTAGTCAGATTATAGTCTTTCCAGATTGCTCTGATATCAGGACTGCAGCCGCAAGCCAGAAAGTCGGAGGTCCCACGCATCCGCAGTTTCTCCCACCTCAGCACCTCGGGCCACCCCAAAAATATTACAATTGTAGAATTGTTGAAGCAACAAGATGAGATGAAACTCACTCTTTAGGTAGTGGTGGTGGTGGTTATTTTGTTGTTGTTGTGCTCGTGGTGGTGATGGTGGTTATTTAGTTGTTGTTGTGCTCGTGGTGGGTGGTGGTGGTGGTTATTTTGTTGTTGTTGTGCTCGTGGTGGTGGTGGTATTTGTGTTGTGGTGGTGGTGGTGGTGGTTATTTTGTTGTTGGTGTGGTGGTGTGTTATTGTTGTTGTTGTGGTGGTGGTTATTTTGTTGTTGTTGTGCTCGTGGTGGTGGTGGTGGGTTATATTGTTGTTGTTGTGCTCGTGGTGGTGGTGGTGGTGTTATTTTGTTGTTGTGGTGCTCGTGGTGGTGGTGGTGGTATTTTGTGTGTGTGTCGTGGTGTGGTGATTTGTGTGTGTGCTCGTGGTGGTGGTGGTGGTGGTTATTTTGTTGCTGTTGGTGGTGGTGGGTTATATTTGTTGTTGTTGGGGATGGTGTGGTATATTGTTGTTGTGTGGTGGTGGTTATTTTGTTGTTGTTGTGTGTGGTGGTGGTGGTGGTGGTGGTATTTTGTTGTTGTTGTGCTCGTGGGGTGGTGGTTATTTTTTGTTGTTGTGCTCGTGGTGGTGGTGTTATTTTATTGTTGTTGTGCTCGTGGTGGTGGTGGTGTTATTTTATTGTTGTTGTGCTCGTGGTGGTGGTGGTTATTTTATTGTTGTTGTGCTCGTGGTGGTGGTGGTTATTTATTGTTGTTGTGCTCGTGGTGGTGTGGTTATTTTTTGTGTTGTGTGGTGGTGGTGGTGGTGGTTATTTGTTGTTGTTGTCTCGTGGTGGTGGTGGTTATTTAGTTGCTGTTGTGCTCGGGTGGTGGTGGTGGTTATTTAGTTGTTGTTGTGCTCGTGGTGGTGGTGGTTATTTAGTTGTTGTTGTGCTCGTGGTGGTGGTGGTGGTGCGTTCCCTCGTGAGGGACCTGTCAGTAGAGATATCTTCCACACCTTCTGGAAATTCTTGTGTGCTAGGAATTTCCTTTTTTTTTAATTCCTGTTTTTTTGTTGTTGTTTCTGCCTTATTTCTTTTTCTTTCTGCCACCTCCTTTGTCTATTTTTCTGCCTTCTCGGTCCATTCTCCAGCCTCTTCCCACCCCCACCCCCACCCCCTCGAAAGAATGAACGATCATTTCTTCAACGCCGAAGTCGGATGCGCTGGGCCTTACTTGTCAGGTGCTTAATGGTAGCGCAAGGCATCTTCACTCGGTAACAGACAGCGGTGGGTGCTCTCTGAGCGTTGGACAAGGAAGAATTTGTTGTTGCTTTTCATGACACCGCCACTGGTAATGGTGATGATGATGATGATGATGATGA
This sequence comes from Stramonita haemastoma, assembly GCA_030674155.1. Classification (NCBI taxonomy): domain Eukaryota; kingdom Metazoa; phylum Mollusca; class Gastropoda; order Neogastropoda; family Muricidae; genus Stramonita; species Stramonita haemastoma. Next base: position 33,715,462 of record CM060329.1, on the reverse strand, counting down.
TGATGATGATGATGATGATGATGATGATGATGATATGATGATGATGAATGATGAATGATGATGAGATGAACGGCGGTGATTGGTTATGGTGATGGTGATGGTCCAATGATCGTGATGATGACAACAATGACGATGTTGATGACGTTGAAGAATGGCAAAAGGTGAAGAGTGTGATGGTTTTTAGGATTAAAGAGAAACGACGACAAGGACGGTAATGATAGTGGCGGTGGTGTGGTTGTGATGATGATGATGATGATGATGATGATGATGATGATGATGATGATGATGATGATGATGATGATGATGGTGACACTTGTGATTGTGGTGGTGGTGATTATTATTGATGATGATAATAACTATAAAAAAAATTCCAATCCTCGATTTTGGAAAGCAAAAACAAAAAAACCCTACTTTTAATTATTGCATGATGATCAATGATGATGAGGGTGATGTAATGATGCTGCTGTGGAGGTGCATCCCCAACAACACAAATCAGGGATGATATGAAATAAGAAACAGAGAGAGAGTGCTAAAAAACCCAGGAAACTGTAAGCACAGAATAACCAGAAGATTAGAGATTTTGTTGACCAGGAAAGAGCCACTGGCATTTCCATCCAGGCAAAAGGGGTGGAAGGGGGAGGGGGGAGGGGAAGTATCGTAGATAACAATCCTTGATAATTGCTTTCACAAGTACAAAATGTGGTGCTATGTGAATGGACATTGTCCAGCTTTACCCAGTAGATTTACCCAGCTGGTTCCCAACAAGCCAAAATTAATGTGGATCATTTGTCTATGACAACATACACCGCTACCAAGAAATGTAACTCTTGACAAACTACCATAACTTGCTTGTCGTGGTTACTTCGCTTGTCTAAGCTATTCTACAACAGTCTTCTCCCCCATCTTTCGCGTCCCTTTACTTCAGTCTGTCTATCTCTCTGTCTCTGTCTCTCTCTCAATTTCGTCCCAGTAGGAACGGATGACATTGTTTTTTAAAAGCGCATGCACATAGGTGTCATATCTAGACCTCATCCCCGAAGTCGTAATATTCTTATTCGTGGGTTTAAAACATTCTCATACGCAAATCCTCACCACTGGTGAACTTCGGAGCTCTGGCCGAGGAACGAAAAATACAATAGTATAACTATTATCATGCCAGTAACAGCACACAACCAACAACGTCACTTTCTTTTTGTCTCTCTCTCTCTCCCCTTCTCTCTCTCATGTTAAATCCTGTTCCACTTTTCATAAGAGTAGGCCATTGTGTGTCGGTGGGAGCAGATGACAAGATTTACAAAACTGCGTACACACGGGATTGGATGTAAAAGAGCAAATGAGTGCCTATTCCATTATCCTCGATATAAAAGAATAACTCTCTCTCTCTCTCTCTCTCTCCTCTCTCTCTCTCTCTCTCTCTCTCTCTCTCTCTCTCTCTCTCTCTCTCTCTCTCTCTCTCTCTCTCTCCTCTCTCTCTCTCTCTCTCTCTCTCTCTCTCGGTCATCTGTTGGGCCTGCAGCCTGGCAGACGTGCACGTGTACTTTCTGCAAGACAACAGCACGGAGACTGTGAGCAACAGCAACGCGGCCAAGTACTATGTTGCCCAGGACAAGGCAAGGGCAGTCTTCACATCGGATGTCAGTGGCACACCGGGCCAGTTCTGTCAGGTACAGGTTCCTTGTTGTAGTGGTAGTTATAATACAAGTAGTAGAAGTAATAGAAGTAGTAGTAGTAGTAGTAGTAGTAGTAGTAGTAGTAGTAGTAGTAGTAGTAGTAGTAGCAGTAGCAGTAGCAGCAGCAGCAGCAGTAGTAGTAGTTGTAGTTGTAGTAGTAGGGGAGGGGGAGGGGGAGGAGGAGCAGCAGCAGCAGCAGCAACAGCAGTAGGAGGAATAGGAGTAGCAAGAGGAG
>CM060329.1:33701057-33708557 GCA_030674155.1 Stramonita haemastoma | reverse complement strand
AGCGATTTTTCTCTTTACAAGCCCCTTCTTGCCGCAATTCTCTCAATCAGACACATCTATTAAATCTCACAAATTCAACCTTAATTAAGCCACATCTTTCTGTTTTGAAATATAATGTTTTAGTAATTTCGTGTGTGTGTGTGGTGTGTGTGTGTGTGTGTGTGTGTGTGTGTGTGTGTGTGTGTGTGTGTGTGTGTGTGTGTGTGTGTGTGTGCATGCCTGCGTGCGTGCGTGCGTGCGTGGGTCCATGCATGTGTGCGTGTGCATGCGTGTGTTTGGACCTACATGTTTGAGTACTTAAGGTAGTAACGCGGGAGGATGGGGTGTTTTCATGTGGGAGGCTGGTAAACGGTGAAGGGTAGCCAGTGAGGAGAAGGAAGTAATATAAAATAAAATATATGGGGAAAACCTGTGTGCGGATGTCTGTATGCTGTAGTCTTTTTGTTCATCAATAATTGATTCATTCTGTAAGTGTCGTTTGTAAGCGCTTAGAGCTCTCATAAGAAAGATTGCGCGCATTAAATGTTCTGACTGACTGACTGACTGACTTTCGTACTTACTTACTTTACTTACTATTTTACCAGTGACTTTTTTCTCACACATCACAGAGTGACTAAAGTACCATCACTTGTTATTTTCCCCAGCCTCGTACAGCAAGTGACTACAACATGGGCTTCTTCTGGGACGACTCCTCCAGACCCTGACCTCGGAAGGCATCTTACATCTCGCAAAGCATCTGGCCTGGAATCACCTCTGTATCGCGGAACGTACAAAACTGTATTGATTTTCCCCCTCCCTCCCATTTTTTTCTTTGTTGACGTTTTGGCTGGTGTTCCTATACTCTCTGTGATTATTTCTTTTCCAGTCATTGTGTTTGGGCGTTCCACAGTTTAATTAACATCCTGAGAGTCACTGTCAGACCGTTAAGTAGACAGTGGATGGATGAAAAGGTTGTATGGGTGGCGGTTGACTTCGCCAAATCGGCAGCTACATTCCGGGTTCTGATTATTTTTCTCTTTTTTTTTATTTGTTTATTGTACCATCCGTTTACGGGTCTCTGAGTTTATCGATAGCTTAAGATGATAAGTTCAAAAGTACAAACCTCCGCCCCGCTCTCCCGCTGCCCTCTCTCTCTCTCTCTCTCTCTCTCTCTCTCTCTCTCTCTCTCTCTCTCTCTCTCTCTCCTTCTCTCTCTCTCTCTCACACACACACACGCACGCACGCACGCACACATGCACACACACACACAGAGCATGACTATTAGCACTTATTCAGAAGGCAAGAAGTGGCAGGCTCGATCCCCGTTTGAACACAAACTTTCCACCCTATATCCATGAGACTTTGAGTGGTGGTCTGGATGCTAGTCTTTAGGACATGACGACAAGCCGAGGTCCTGTGCACAACACATATTCAGAGCAAACAAAAACACTGAGAGTAGTCCCTGGCTAAAAAGACTCTTCAGTAGAGAAAAAGCCACTCTCATAGGGAAACAAAAACACATAAAAGGAAGATTTTAATAGGGTTGCGCTGCTCTTCTAGCGACACGCTCTCCCACGAAAAAACTGCCCATCTTTCTTATATAAAAAAACAACCTCCGTGACTAAAAGTAGTAAACAATGCAATACAACACAATACAACTCAACAGAACCCATCCAGTACAGTACAATACAGTACAATGCAACACGACACAATACAATACATACTATTCAAGACTGCTTCTGTTTCTGTTTCCAACCAACTGATGGTGATATTTTCCACATAAAAATGTAGTTTTAAAAAAAGAACATCTCTTGAAGAACATTACCGATTGTCGCAAAAATGTGACTTACACGAAAATTCATTGCCTACAAAAAACGTTTACAATCATTGCTGTTGTTGTATATTTTCAGGTGATTAACATAATTTATGCTTCAGCTGACGACAAGGGCCCTAGTAGTGCTGGCCTGAGTGATGACCCGTGTTATAAAAAGCAAAAGCTGTGATACTGTTTTTGTCTGCTGTTTTATATTTTATATATATATATATTTATCTTCATCAGCATTCAGGTTCCTTTTTAAATTTTACATATATACTATGCTAGGAGATTATGGGAGGATGTCCAGTTCAGGTATGAGATTAAAATTGAGATTCAGAAATTATTGTTGTTGTTGTCTTCAATTTTACGTCTGTTCACTCTCAGTGATATTAGACGAAAACATTTTGGTGTGTTTGTGTGTGTGTGTGTGTGTGTGTGTGTGTGTGTGTGTTGTGTGTGTGTGTGTGTGTGTGTGTGTGTGTGTGTGTGTGTGTGTGTGTGTGTGTGTGTGTGTGTGTGTGTGTGTGTGTTTTGGGAGGTACATAGGGGGAGGGGGGGTGAAGGATAGGGTGTGGGACGGGGATGAAAAATAACTAAAGAAGCATATATAAAAAATATACTCTTTGGTTCCTCGGCTAGTGCTCCGAGGTTCAAAGATGGCAAAATTCTTGCGTATGCGACCGCACCCGTCATGTATGTGTGCGCGTATAAGTATCCACATGTACGAACAAGGATGACAGGAGAGTGTCCCTTTAAAACAACACCTCACCTGTATCTACACAGCTGTTGTTTCTGAGACACACCCACCACACACACACACACACACACGCACGCACGCACGCACGCACGCACGCACACGCACACACACACACACACAAGCGTTTTGGGTATGTTACTCGTACTACGACTACAATTCCTGTTATTGCTACCACCAACACCATTACCACAACTCACACTACTACTACTACTACTACTACTACTACTACTACTACTACTACTACTACTACTACTACTACTACTTACTACTACTACTTACTACTACTACTACTACTACTACTACTACTACTACTACTACTACTACTACTACTACAACTGCTACTACTACTACAACTGCTACTACGACTACTACGACTACTACTACTACTACTACTATACTACAACTTCTTCTTCTTCTTCCCACTATTACTCTACCACTGCTACTACTTCCATCCCTACCACTACTACTCCTGCTACTGCTCCCACCATCACCATTATCAGGTAGGCCTAGTTTATGAGTTAACTACAGTTTTTCTCTGTGGGTTTGTGAGTTTCAAAGTAATAAAGCAACAGGTCTGTTCTTAGAAAGCCTGCTTTTTCGTAAGGGACGAGTGTTTTAGGTCTTGGGTCTCTATACTACGTAGCTGATTAATTTCAATCTTACACACTGAATGTGAGTAGCTTTGCTGTTTACTACCAAATTCTGCAGAGAAAAGACATATCATTTCTGACATGCACGCGGAACTAATTTTACAGTGACTTGCAAACGATTTACATACATAGTTCTGACATGCACATGGAGAGAATTCTGCAGGCCATTTCAAACAATTAATTCTGCATCAAAATTTCCTTTATGTATGTGGAACGAATTTTACAAGTACATACATGAAAACGATCGAAACAAATTCTCAAGCGCACTCGAAACATTAAATAATTATTATGTTTGATGCATGCATACAAGTCATGTTCGAACTACAACAAGTGACGAGATGTCTCGACTACACGTCTGCAATGGAAAGATGCTAGTCGGACTTACCTAAAGGTTGTAGACCATCCCCGGCTCTGCTGCTACTGCTGTGGCTTATTCTCCTGCTCTTGGGTGGTTAGCTAGCGTGTCAGTCTATCTGTGCCCTATGGTGCATGTAGATCTCACTCTCACTCACGACAGATACATAATTATGCTGTTAGTGGACAGTCCAGCATACAAGTACGTACAAGTGTTAGTTGAATAGTAGAATATGCGCCTACCTGACTGTGTCTTTGAATCAGAGAGTGATCCTGTTGAATGCTGACGGGCATCATTCACCGTGGTCACAGGGGTATTTTTCACTCCTTGTTCATGACTGTAGCTGACGGCGCCGCATAGATTTCATACGAAGAACAGTTGCGAAAATGCACACTGCACAAACAAATATGCACACATGTAAGGACATATGCACAGACACATGCACGGACAAACGGACATAAGTCTTGGGACTTGTATACCATCTTAGAACTCTAAAACAATCTTGAGACTAAAAAATAATCTATAATTATATATATAATTATATAATAATTTCTATACCATCTTGAGAAAGTTCCATACGATTTTCGGTCACCACTATACAATTTGGGAAATTTCTATACCATCTTTGCATTTGCATACAATCTTGGCATTCTTATATCAGTTTTGAATTTTAACATTTTTTACTCTTAAATACCATCTTTGGACTCTTATACTATGTTGGGAACCAGCTCTATAATCTTAGGAATCTGATACCATCTTGGGACTCTTCTAAACCATCCTGGCTTCCATATCATCTGAGGACTCTGCTCGACCATCTTAATACTCTGAGGACTCTGCTTGACCATCTTAATACTCATACCATCTTTGATCATTTCTATACCTTCTTGGGATCTTTCTACTGTTTCGGAATTCCTCAACACAATCTAGGTTCTAATACCATCTTGGAATTTCTTTGAAAAAAAAAACATCTTGGGTACCATGTTGGGAAGTTTTAATACCATTTTGGTACTTATACCATTTAGGACTCATACAATCTTTTGGACTCCTACAATTCAGGATTCTTATACCATCTTTGGGACTCGTACCATTTAGGAATCTTATCCCATATTGGGACTATACCATCCTCGGTCATGTTTAACCATCTTGGGACTTATACCACCTTGGGTCATTGGTATTCCATCTCGATACTGATATTATTGTGGGTCATTTCTATACTTTTGGGGGTCACTACTTTACCATCTGTGGACTCAAATACCCTATTGGTTCATCCCTATACCATCTTGAGACTCTAAAACCCTCTTCCATAACCACTCTAGATTCTGTGGAATTTTTTTATACCATCTTGCGATTTAAAAACTTTTTTTACTCCCTGTAATACTAAACTAAATCCATACCATCTTAAATCACCATGTAGGGATTTTAAAACCATATTCTATACCATCTTTGGACTCTAACACCATCTTTAGATCCTTCTAGCGTTTTGGTACTGTTCTATACCATTTGGGACTCATACCATCTTGGATAGCTCCAGACTGTACCATGTTCGGTCTTTACATACCATCTTGGGACTCATATATCTTGGGACTGTTGTAAACAATATAAAGCTATGTTGGGACTCTGAAACAAACTACATTTTGGGCAGCCTCCCACCATGCATATCTTGGGATTCTGTATGCTATCTTGAGACTCATTTCTTGGGACTCTAAAACATTCATGGGCTTCTAAAAACATCTTGGGTAAATTTCATACCATCTTGGGATTTATATACCATCCTCGGGGGACTCTTAACCATCTTGGATGACTTCCATACCATCTTTGGAAATTTTTATTCCATCTTGGGACTCTAATACCATCTTTGGACTATAAAACGTTTTGGAATTCCAACACTATCTTGGATAGCTCCATAATATCTTGGGTAATTTCCATGCCATCTTCAGACTCTATCTTGTGGTTCTTATACCATCTTGGGTTTCCTTTACCATCTTGGGACCATAAACCGTTTTGGGACCCTAAACTATTTTTGTACATTGTTACCATTTTGGAACTATTCTATACCATCTTGAGATTCTAATACCATCTTTGGTCACTTCCATACCATTGTGGGTCATTGCAATTCAATCTTGGGACTCTGATAGCGTCTTGAGATCTGATACCATATTAGAATGCTAATGTTCTTCTGTATCATACTTCTTTACTCTTGGGTTATTTGGGGGATTATTTTCATACCATCCTGGGTCATTTCTATAATAGGCTGGGACCTTTATACTGTCTAACTTTCCTACCATCATGGGTCAGTGAGAGAGAGAATACCATCATACGGAACCGGTCCGCGACCTTTGTCTGTGATTGAGGTCAAGTTGGATAAAATCTATCATGTGTGCTCAGTCTTCTCACTCAATAAAAATTTAAAAGTTTCAAAGTTTTAAGGTGTCCCCCCCACCTCTCTCTCTCTCTCTCTCTAGCTCTCTCTCTCTCTCTCTCTACTCTCTAGCTCTCTCTCTCTCTCTCTCTCTCTCTCTCTCTCTCTCTCTCTCTCTCTCTCTCTCTCTCTCTCTCTCTCGTCTGGATCTTTTTCTGTTGTTTTTCTTGTTTTTTTAAAGGGGGTTTGCTTTTGTTTTGATAGTCCCTCCTAATCAGAGCAAGGGCCGGATGAAAAAAAGTATGTGAATGCTTATCTGTCACTCTTGAAAAATAAAAATCATTCATTCATTCATTCATTCATTTATTCTCTCTCTCTCTCTCTCTCTCTCTCTCTCTCTCTCTCTCTCTCTCTCTCTCTCTCTCTCTCTCTCTCTCTCTCTCTCTCTCTGGGACGGATAGCCTAGTGGTCAGAACATTGCGCTGGCAATTTGACGACCCGGGTTCGAGTCCGGTCGAGGAGATTTTTCTCCTGGAGTTAACATCAGTGCTGACTCCAATCTTCCCAAAAGTCCTTCGGATGATACTTTAAACCGAGGCCCCGTGTGCGAACGCACACAGAACACCTTGCGCACACGTTAAATCCTGTTCCGCTTTTCGTAAGAGTAGGCCATCGTGTGCCGGTGGGAACAGATGACATTTACAAAACTGCATACACACGGGGACTGGATGAAAAAAAGCACAAGAGTGCTTATTTCATTATCCTTGATATAAAAGAATAAATCACATCAAATCAAATCAAATCAAATCAAATCAAATCTCTCTCTCTCTCTCTCTCTCTCTCTCTCTCTCTTCTCTCTCTCTCTCTCTCTCTCTCCTCTCTCTCTCTCTCTCCTCTCTCTCTGTGAGTTGTTTTTTTTCTCCCCTTTTATCAAAATTGTATGTTTTACATGATTTATTTTGTTGATAGATGGTGGTGGATTGATGCTTTCAGTCATTTAACTCATCATATTCTCATGTTTGCTCTTTAATTATTGCGCTTTTTTTCATATCAAAATCATCACTGACTCTTACTTCTTATTTTCGTTTCTGAATGAGTGCCTTTTTATATCATTACCGTATTATTGTATCTCTGTCTTATTTCATGCCTGTTGTTTGATGCTTGGTATGGTTTCTTGCTCTTGGTATTTGGATCATTATTATTGTTGTTGTTTAGTTAGAGGTTATCTTTTTATCTTGATGTTATCTCTGAAAAGGGCGGGGACTGGATGTAAAAAAGCACACGAGTGCTAATTCATTATCCTCGAATAAAAGAATTTGCCTTGCCTTGCCTTGCCTTGCCTTGCCTCTCTCTCTCTCTGTCTCTGTCTCTGTCTCTGTCTCTTCTCTCTCTCTCTCTCTCTCTCTCTCTCTCTCTCTCTCTCTCTCTCCTCTCCTTCTCCTTCTTCTTCTTCCTTCTCTTTTCCTTTCTCTCTATCCCTCCCCTCTCATTTTCCCCCCTCCATGTCTCGTTTTCTCTTTTCCTCTTTCCTTATTTTCTTTTGCTTTTTCACTCTCCCCCCCCCTCCCCCCCTCTCGGTCTCTG
>CM060329.1:33683557-33691057 GCA_030674155.1 Stramonita haemastoma | reverse complement strand
GTGTGTGTGTGTGTGTTGTGTGTGGTGTGTAAATTTAAAATCTGCATTTTGTTGATGGTTGCATGTGTGTGAATGTTTCGAATACATGGAACTTTAGTTGCTTGCTTTACAAGAAAAAGCGTTATAAAATCTATCCACTGTCATTGTAAGCTTGTTGTTACTGATCACATTTTGATGACAGATGATGAAATTTACTGGAAATATTTTTTAAAACAGAGAGAGAGAGAGAGAGAGAGAGAGAGAGAGAGAGAGAGAGAGAGAGAGAGAGAGAGAGAGACAGAAGACAGACAGACAGACAGACAGAAGACAGCAGACAGCAGAAAAAGAAGACAGAGAGAACAAGAACAAGAACATGAACAAGAACAAGAACAGAAGAATTACAATAACAACAATGATACATTAGCAGCAACAACAAAAACAATAATGATGATAATGCTAATAATATTACTATCGATGATGATGATGATGATGATGATGATGATGTGATTGATGATGATGATGATGATGATGATGATGATGATGGTGGTGGTGGTGGTGTGGTGGTGGTGGTGGTGGTGGTGGTGGTGGTGGGGATGATGATTTGATGATGATGATGATGATGATGATGATGATGATGATGATGATGATGATGATGATGATGATGATGATGATGATGATGATAGTGGATAGGTGCTACCACTGCGACCCGCCTCCAAACTTGCACCATGAGCCCTAAGTGATTACAATTCCAGGCGAAGAAAATAACAATCCACACTTAACACAAATACACTGGAAATATTAAGAAAACAATGAATGGAAAGTGTACGCAATTGCCGGTATGCTTGTGAAAGAATTTAGTCTGCATCAGTTATGAAAGCAGATGTCTACAAGTACGCCTTTCCGTTTAGCCTATTTCAAACTACTTTTTTTCTCCGTCTCTTCCTTTCTTTTTCAGAGGGAGGAGAGAGAGGGTAGAGAGGTGAGGCGGGTAGATATATGAAATCTGGTTTATTTTAAGAGGCAAAGTTGTTGTTTGCTTAAAAAAAACTATCTGGGCTTTTGAGCTAATTTTAGATCGTCGGGGCACGAAAAAGGGGACTAAACTGGTTCAAGCAACCAGTGTCCACAGGTACAAGAAAATATATTTCAAACTATTTTTTTCCCGAAGCCTACAGATAGTCACAAAAGAAAAAATGAAGAAAATGATTCTGTAAAATGAGAGAAGGGGTATGGTGTAAGGTAAAGAGCAGTGAGAAGTAATTGGGAAGAAAAGAAATTATTTGTTTATATATATTCATTTACGTTATTTCATTATTCTTTTATATCAACGATAATAAATAAGCACTCACGGGCTTTTTTTTTTACATTTAGTACCCGTGTTCCTGCAATATTGTACATTTTTTCATCTGTTCCCACTGGCACGCAATGGCCTACTCTTAAAAAAAAAAGGCGGAACAGCTTTTTAACATGTGCAGTAGGTGTTCTGCGTGCGTTCGCACCTTGCAAGGACTAGACAGATTTTCAGGGGAGTGGAGTCGACACTGATGTTAACTCTAGGGGGGAAATCCCCGTTCGAAGAAAAGTCTGGTTGTGGGTATTTTTCATATTTGTACAACTTTCAGCATTCAGTACTTTACTGAATTTCGGCCAATTTCTTCGGCTGGCTATGTCCTGTTGTTGTTTCTGTTGCTGCTGCTGCTGTGGCCGCTGCTTTTATTGTTGTTTTGATTCTGTTGGTCCCGCTGCAACTGGTCAGACAACTTAGCTTACATTATCATCCTTTACTGCAGCGCACGTGCACGCGCGCGCACACACACACACACACACGCGCGCGCGCGCGTGCACGCACGCACGAAGACACACACATACACATACACACACACCACCACCCCCAAAACCACTACAACAACAATAACAACGACACACACGCGCTCGCACACACACACACACACACACACACACACACACACACGCACACACACACACACACACACACGCGCGCGCGACACACACACACACACACACACACACACACACACACACACACACACACACACACACACACACACACACACACACACACACACACACACACACACACACAGTGAGAAGGTTACTGTAGCTTTTTCCACGACGCATACATACTCCTGCCTCCTTTAGTTAATAATTTGTTCTAAAAGTTTTCTTGTCTTCTTTTTTCTTTCTTTTCTTTTACTCCTATATTTCGAGGATGATGGAATAAGAACTCACGTGATTGTTTTTACATCTAGTCCCCGAGTACATGTGTTTGTATTTTTTGTAAATTTTGTCATGAAGTAGCGAATAGACATTAAACAAAGGAGAAATACACACACACGCGCTCGTGCGCGCGCTTGCATGCACGCACGCCCTTCCCTCCCCCCACACACGCATGCACGCAAGTACGCACGCACGCAAGCACGCACACACGCGCCCACACTCACACACACACCACACACACACACACACACCACAACACAACACACACACACACACACACACACACACACACAACACACACACACACACACACACACACACACACACACACACACACAACACACACACACACACACACACACACACACACACACACACACACACACACACACACACACACACACACACACACACACACACACAACACAACACACACACAACAAACGTGATAAAGAAAGCTGTGGAGGCGCAGACTGAGAGAGAAAAACTGGCGGACAGACCGAGAAACAAAAAGATAACAAATTTATAGATCGATAGACAAACTACTTCACTGATTGTGGTTAGTTCCTACCATATACCCTTGACACACTCAAGCCAACTGCAGCAGACTAAAAGACAGACAGACAGAGATATAGGTAGAGAAAGAGACTGACAGAGAGCAGTATAGGTGTGTGTGTGTGTGTGTGTGTGTGTGTGTGTGTGTGTGTGTGTGTGTGTGGTGTGTGTGTGTGTGTGTGTGTGTGTGTGTGTGTGTGTGTGTGTGTGTGTGTGTGTGTGTGTGTGTGCGTGAGAGAGAGAGAGGGGGGAGGGAGAGGGAGAGTGATAAAAACAAACAGACAGACAATCAAGGGTTAGACAATGTATCAACGTGATTAAAGCATTTTTTAAAGGACAAAATGATGGCTCTCGATCACATCAAATGCAATTTTGCCAGTGTATTATATCCTGGGAATCATAATTTTTGTCAATGAAAAATGTGGACCCACATTATTGTTTCATAAAACAGAATCCTAATGCTGACAGTTTTTGACACATGTATTCCGTGATCATTTATGACATTTCTTATCATGAGGAAACTGCATTATGAATAATCACCCTTTTCAATAAATAGAAAATAACCCAACCCCAACCTCACCTCCCAACCCCACCAAAAAAACCAACAACACACACACACACACACACACACACACACACACACACACACACACACACACACACACACACACACACACACACACACACACACACACACACACACAAACTAAAAGCAAAAACATAAAGACAAAACCAAAAACAAAATCCAAACAAACCCACAATAAAACAAAACACGAAATAAACCTCCCAACAATAGCAAGTCATATAAATCTGTTGTTGTTTTTGAAAACCTAAACTAATCAACAACAACTACAGCAACAAAACAAAACAATATCAAACGATCAGAATACACAACTATTTTGCTTTTTAGTGATAATTCTGTTTTTCATGGTGGGGATACGAGTTTAGTTCTTTTGAGACCAGTGTTCTTCCATAAATTATGAACTCATTGGCTAGCTTTCCTTTCTTGCCAAATAAGTGTGTGTCTGGGAACGTCACTCGTGTCCTTAAGGAGAATAGTATCGTTATTATATGCTTAACGTTCATTTTAGCAAATGTGATATGTCCATTACTCGTTAAGTCATTTTCTTTATCAAAATCGATGTAAATGTGACAAAAGGCATAAGAAAATGATTTTAAAAATCAAATATATCCAGAATAAGCATATTATCAGGAAAAAGGCGGTCATTAAAATAAAAGGAATAATTCGAAATAAAGTTTGGGGACTATTTATTCTTTTTGTCTTTTTTTTCCATGATGTTTTGTGGCCTTTACACTCTGAAATCGAAAGGCCTGTTCCTTTCACCTCACCTATCCCGTTGCCCTGTAGACTGTGGGGTTCCACTGACGACTTTGCAAAGGCTGTTCGTCAAATGCAATATTTACATTTCGTTAATAATGCCTGAAAAGATAAGATCACTTTCTGTCGTGTTCACTTTTCCCAACAATCCAAGAAATTCAATGCCCCCAACAACCCCTCAAAAGAGTGTTAGGCAGAAATCTAACTCAACTCAAAACAAATCCCCGTTAAGGCCATCAACCTCGTTAAGGACACACGCATGTCACAAAGCGTCCGCTTTTTTTTTTCCTTCTTCTTCTTCTTCTTCCCTCATGGACTTCAACGTGTGCTGCTGAAAGACAGGTCACATACCTCAGGCGCTTTACGTGTGCTTTGCCCAGTCCACTATTTTACTTCCTGGACTCTTGTTTTAAAAGTCCGGCTTTGAGCGAGCTGTTTTGTGGTATGATGTAGATTTGAGGAAAGAAAAAGTTTTGTGGAGAAGAACATCGTTAGTGTGTGCTGGACTCTGGTCTACGACAGTGTTGTTTGGGTATGGCGGGGAAGACAGTGGCTGTTGTGCTGGACTCACGGTGGTGGCGTTGTGTGGTGGTTGTTGTGACTGTGTTAAGCTGGGCCCCCTGTGTCGTGCTCGCTGGACAGTACGGTAAGTTCTGGCTGGAATTGGCTTGGGTTCAAGACTTTTTGAGTAACATGGCACGGTTTTGTTTTATAGGACGGGGGGGTGGGGGGAGGGGCGTGTGTGTGTGTGTGTGTGTGTGTGTGTGTGTGTGTTTGTTGTATGTGTGCGTGTGAGAGAGAGAGAGAGGAAGAGAGAGAGAGAGAGAGAGAGAGAGAGAGAGAGAGAGAGTGTGTGTGTTGGGGTATGTGAGTGTGTGTGTGTGTGTGTGTGTGTGTGTGTGTGTGTGTGTGTGTGTGTGTGTGTGTGAGTGTGTGTGTGGTGTGTGTGTGTGTGTGTGTGAGGAAGGAAGAGAGAGAGTGAGAGAGAGGGGGAGAGAGAGAGAGGGAGAGAGAGAGAGAGAGAGGTGTGTGTGTGTGTGTGTGTGTGTGTGTGTGTGTGTGTGTGTGTGTGTGTGTGTGTATGTGTGTGTGTGTGTGTGAGGAAGGAAGAGAGAGAGTGAGAGAGAGGGGGAGAGAGAGAGAGAGAGAGAGAGAGAGAGAGAGAGAGAGAGAGTGAGAGTGTGAGTGTGTGTGTGTGTGTGTGTGTGTGTGTGTGTGTGTGTGTGTGTGTGGGGTGTGGGTGTGAGGAAGGAAGAGAGAGAGAGGAGAGAGAGAGAGAGAGAGAGAGAGAGAGAGGGGGTGTGTGTGTGTGTGTGTGTGTGTGTGTGTGTGTGTGTGTGTGTGTGTGTGTGTGTGTGTGTAGTATGTGTGTGTGAGGAAGGAAGAGAGAGAGTGAGAGAGAGAGAGAGTGTGTGTGTGTGTGTATGTGTGAGTGTGAGGAAGGAAGAGAGAGAGAGAGTGAGAGAGAGAGAGAGAGTGTGTAGCACATATTGGTAAAGCTGAACAGGATTTAACGTGTTTACAAGATCTGCGTGCGTTTGCACCCAGGACCTCTGTTTATAGTCTCATCCGAAGGATGTGTCTGTCTGTCAGTCCGTCTGTCTGTCTGTGCTCGTGCGTGAAACGCATGCAGAGATGTGTGTATGTGTGAGTTTGTGTTTGTGTGTGTATGCATGTGCGTGCGCGGGTATGTATGTATGTGTGAGCATGTGCGCGTCTCCGGGCACACACACACACACACACACACACACACACACACACACACACACACACACACACACACACACACACACATATCTGGAAATACAAATTTGACTTGACTTGACACACATGTACACTCACTCACACAGACACACACAGACACACACACAAACACAAACACACACACATACACAAACACAAACACACACACACAAACACAAACGCACACACACAAACACAAACACACATATACACATCTCTGCGTGCGTTTCAAAATGATGGATTAATAACTTGTGTTTATCCTCCTCTGTGGCACAGCCACTCTTCTTCTTCCTCCCACTGTGGCTACTTGCCTCCTAGCCGCAGCCAGTAGTATCCATAGCAAACTCCTCCAGACCATGAAAATAGTCATTCCAGTTTTTGTCAGTACTAGCAGATCGCTAGTACACAAGCTCTATGCTTCGGTACAACTAGACACACACACGACCTTTTCCGAAGCGGAATGTCAACAACATAGCGACACATAGTCACACCCAAAAGCACATGGTGTTGTATTGATGAATTATGTTGAGTTTATTTTGTTGTGTCAATAAGTCCAAGTGCCTTTTATGGCAATAAATAATTTCTGATTCTGATTCATGGTCTAAACCCGGTTTATTCTCGGATGGTGTGCGTGTCGTCGTCAATAATAAAATCATTTACAAGATGGGAGCTTATACCTTGCGCTCTCAGTTGTAGCATGCTCTGTAAACCTATCTATGCATTGACGGGAAAACGTGGGCAAGAGTTAATGGGTTGTTATACTCCGTGAAATACAGCATGTTAGTGACACAAATATTCCTGCTGAACGAGAGAGAGAGAGAGAGAGAGAGAGAGAGAGAGAGAGAGAGAGAGAGAGGGGAGAGAGAGAGAGAGAGTGTGAGAGAGAGAGGTAGTGTGTGTGTGTGTGTGTGTGTGAGAGAGAGAGAGAGAGAGAGAGAGAGAGAGAGAGAGAGAGAGAGAGAGAGAGAGAGAGAGAGAGAGAGAGAGAGAGGAGAGAGAGAGAGAGAGAGTGCATACGTGCATGCGTGCGTACGCACACATACTAAAGTACTCTTGCACACGGGACTTCGCTTTATCAACCTTCTTCGTCGTCGTCGATCGTTCAGACAGCAACTATTGTTGTTGTCATGTAAGTGAAAATGCGTTGCGCTGCCATGAAGCGCCTGACAAGTCAGGCCCAGCGCATCCGACTTCGGCTGTGGAGAGAATTGTTATCTTTTAAGTCATTCTAAAGAAAGGCGGGACAGTGTACGGAGAAGGCAGAAAAAAGACAAGAAGGAGGTGACAGGAAGTAAAGGAGCAGTGCAGAAACAAAAAAAAGGAATAGAAAAGAGGGAATTTCTAGTAGAGAATTTCCAGAAAGCAGGGATGCTATCTGTAATGACAGACCCCCCCCCCCCCTCCCCCAGGTATCCGCACAGTGGAACTTTATCATCATCCATCTGAAACACCATCTCTCAGACCACCCCTAAAAGTCTTGTGGATGGGAAGGGGGGAGGGGCAGGAAGTTCGGGCACAAACAGGATTCAAACCCCCACAGCGCTCGCTTTGTAGGCAGGTGCGTTACCTCTAGACCAGCAATCCACATGGTCAGTGCTAGTTCTGTTTTCTAGGCAGGTGCGTTGCCTCTAGACCAGCAATCCACA
>CM060329.1:33678557-33681057 GCA_030674155.1 Stramonita haemastoma | reverse complement strand
GAATTTGGCACTAGAAAGGCTAATTTGAACAGAGACAGACTAATTTGGACAGAGGCTAATTTGAACAGAGACAGACTAATTTGGACAGAGGCTAATTTGAACAGAGACAGGCGAATTTGGACAGAGACTAATTTGAACAGAGACAGACGAATTTGGACAGAGGCTAATTTGAACAGAGACAGGCGAATTTGGACAGAGACTAATTTGAACAGAGACAGACTAATTTGGACAGAGGCTAATTTGAACAGAGACAGACGAATTTGGACAGAGGCTAATTTGAACAGAGACAGGCGAATTTGGACAGAAGCTAATTTGAACAGAGACAGACTAATTTGGACAGAGGCTAATTTGAACAGAGACGGACTAATTTGGACAGAGGCCAATTTGAACAGAGACGGACTAATTTGGACAGACACAGACTGATTTGAACAGAGACGGGTAATTTAAAACAGAAACTTATTTGGACAGAGACAGACTAATCTGGACAGAGACAGACTAATTAAGACAGAATAATTTGGACGTAGACAGACTAATTCGGACATAGACTAATTTGGACAGAGACATACTAATTTGGACAAAGACAGACAGACAGAAAGACGGATGGACAGAGTTGTAAGAGACCTTGTGATCAGACAGACAGTGAGAGAGAGGGCCAGGGGGAAGGGGAGGGGGAGAGAGAGAGAGAGAGGAGAGAGAGAGAGAGAGAGAGGAGAGAGAGAGAGAGAGAGAGAGAGAGAGAGAGAGAGAAGAGAACAGACAGACAGACAGACAGACAGACAGACAGACAGACAGACAGACAGACAGACAGACAGAGAGTGGGTGTGGGTGTATGTGTGTGTACGTGCGTGCGTGCGCGCGCATGTGTGTGCGCGTGCGTGCATGCTCGCGCGTGCGCGCGCGCGTGTGTGCGTGTGTGTGTGTGTGTTTGTGTGTGTAATTGTGTGGGAAAAAAACAAGAACATCTTTTATTGCCATAGATGCCCAGAAGGCTTATAGACACAAGTGTGTGTATATGTATGTATGTATGTATGTATGTATGTATGTATGTATGTATGTATGTATGTATGTATGAAATGATGCATGCATGCATGCATGCATGCATGCATGCATGCATGCATGCATGCATGTACGTACGTATGTATGTATTGACATAAGTGCGGTGGTTCGTACCCCGTTTGGGCCCAAAACTTTAGCCCCATCCATTAGACCCTGAGTGGTGGTCTGGGCGCTAGTCTTTCGGATGAGACATTAAACTGAGGTCCCGTGTGTTATTCATCACTATTTAGCGCACGTAAAAGAACCCACGGCAACAAGGGGGTTGACCCTGGTAAAATTCTGTAGAAAAAAGCCACTCTGATAAGGAAACAAATACAGTTGCATGCAGGAAAAAGAAAATAAATGGGTAGGCGCTGCACTTGTGGCGTCGCGCTCTCTCCAGGGAGAGCAGCCCGATTTTCACGCAGAGAAATCTGCTGTGACATAAAGTGGTACAAAATACAAAAATACAAATTGATTTATTTACGTATGTGTGTGTGTGTCTGCGTGTGCGTATGACTGTGTGTGAGCGAGCGAGAGAGAGAGAGAGAGAGAGAGAGAGAGAGAGTGTGTGTGTGTGTGTTGTGTGTGTGTGTGTGTGTGTGTGTGTGTGTGTGTGTGTGTGTGTGTGTGTGTTGTGTGTGTGTGTGTGTAAGTTTGAATAGGGCTAACTTCAATGGTGAGAAAAAAGGTTATGTAGGCAAAACAGTTACTCTTTGTAAACCTCGGAGCTGTATTCCAGGAAAGACCCCCACCCCCCACCCCAGAAAAAGAGAAAAAAAACAAACACAAAAACAAAACAAACAAACCAACAAAAAAAACCACATAAAATCCCCCGAAAAACGAAAGTGACATTTTTGACTGATACTTATTTCATCTTGGGTGCTCAGAATAGGGGGGTGTGTGTGTGCGTGGGTGTGGGTGGGGGGGAGGGGCTGGTGAGAGGGGGGGGGGTTGTTATAACAGAACTTTGCTTAGTGATAGAACTACGATTAAAGTATTTGAGGGGATGTTGTAGTGATGATTTGAAAAAGAATGTGTGTGTGTGTATGTGCGTGCGTGTGTGTGTGCGCGCCTGCGTGTTGGTGTGTGTGTGTGTGTGTGTGTGTGTATGTGTGTGTATGTGCGTGTGTGTGCGCGCGTGCATGTGCGTGCGTGGGTGCGTGCTTGCGTGTGTGAGTATGTATGTGTGTGTATGTATGTATGTATGTATGTATGTATGTATGTATGTATGTATGTATGTATGTATGTATGTATGTATGTATGTATGTATGTATGTATGTATGTATGTATGTATGTATGTATGTATGTATGTATGTATGTATGTTGTGTGTGTGTGTGTGTGTGTGTGTGGTGTGTGTGTGTGTGTGTGTGTGTGTGTGTGTGTGTGTGTGTGTGTGTGTGTGTGTGTGTGTGTGTGTGTGCAGACTTTTATCGCATGGGAAGAATAATAGTGACGGTGGAC
>CM060329.1:33673557-33676057 GCA_030674155.1 Stramonita haemastoma | reverse complement strand
CATCCCCACCATCATCATCATCATCATCATCATCATCACCACCACCACCATCATCATCACCACCACCATCATCATCATCCCCACCACCATCATCATCATCATCATCATCATCATCATCATCATCATCACCATCACCATTATCATCATCACCATCTTCTTCTTCTTCTTCTTCTTCTTCTTCTTCTTCTTCTTCTTCTTCTTCTTTCTATCTTTTGTTCTTTCGACTTGGTTGTAATGATGATAATTTTTTCTATAGGGGATCATTAGAGAACGAAAGTTGTTTAAAATCCCCTGTGTATTCCTTGGGATCCGTAAGTATGATTTGAAAAACGTGCTTGTTCCTGATTTCTTTTTTTTTCTTTTTGTAAATCAATGTATACACACTATTTTTCATATTTAATGATCCCCGTTCATGTCGCTGCATAAAAACAACTTTAGGCAATATCCGTGTTATTTTGTTTTGAGGGGGTTGTTCTGGGCTGGGTTTTTTTTTGGTTGCTGTTGCTTTGTTTTTTTGTTGTTTTTTTACAACACATCTGCTCTAGAAGAAGCACATCTTTGTTTGATACTTGCTTTTGTGGGGCAAGTTGAACCTGGCAAGAGCCTATGTGCATGTCATTCTCTAGGTAGCATGGTGCATGCTCGGTATGTTCATGCCAGCCATCTTGTCAGTCAAAGCTGGCATACTTTTCCAAGAAAGGTGGCTGGGGTTTTAACCAGTGGAGAAAATAGTCTCCATGCTCGCACACAGGTCCTTGGTGTGTAGTGTCACCCAGAGGACTTTCACGGAAACGGATAGACTTGTTAACCCCGGGTTCCTCAATCCCCTCAAAAGGACACACCCATGAAGATCCGAATCCAGGCCCCCAGTGTCTCTCAGAATTCTAGTGTCATGTTTTGACCATTATGGGAAAAAAGTATTTTAAAAGAGGAGGGAGGGAGGGTAAAGGTGTTCCCATACATAGCCTGTACAGTTAAGTTGTTGGTGAGCAGGGTGTCAGTCAGATCAGACCTCATCTTCTCTAGGAGCCAGCAATTTGAGAGCGGCACCCATCACCTCTCCCTCGCTGCTCTCTGTCCCTAAAGTGCAGGTACCCGTTTACAGCTGGGTGAACTGGGAGACGGTATTGAAGCCAAGGTGCAAGAATGGTCACTCATCCAAGGGGTAACCACGCTTAACACCGCTTCACCTTAACTCGGGAGAGCGAGTGCCCTGACCACTGAGCTATCCAGTCCCCTGGTGGGGACAGTAGGCTAGATAGTAGTAATAGCCTTAACTGCCATAGCGACTTTTAACAAGAACTCCACTGGAAACGAATAAATTCAGGTCTAGCAGAACTGACAGTTTGTAAGGCATTGTGCCCCTTTTAAGCTTATTGTCTTCTACAAAGTTCAGGCTTGATATCACCCGTGGGAAGGGAAGACAAAATTGATAGAAAAAAATGCATGCACACAAGGACTGGATAATAAGAAAAAAAGACGTAAGTGTTTATTCTTTTTTTTAATGGCGTTCTTTTGTTGAAACTCTCTTGGTGTTACCCAGAATATACACACTGTCTACACTCATCACACTCAAACATCACTATTTGGCCGTTAAGCACACGTTGGTTGAGAACTCTCTGTCTCTGTCTCTGTCTGTCTCTCTGTCTCTCTGTCTCTGTCTCTGTCTCTGTCTCTGTCTCTGTCTCTCTCTCTCTCTCTCTCTCTCTCTCTCTCTCTGGTCATATAGGTATCCATAGCCCATTTTCAGAGTAGCACATATTTGATGAGGTGTTTTCTGTCTTCAAAGATTTTTTAAACGACGAAGTATTACTTGATGCCTATTTTTACTTGCTTTTTTTCCTGCAACTTGTTGGTCAGTGTTTATAAAGTAAAATTTATTTTATTTCTTGTTTTAGGTCCTGATTTTAAAGATAAAGAAAGAAGCACTCATATGGGAGTTTTTTACATCTAGTTCCCGTGTGTATGTCATTAATTGGGTTTTGTAAATTTTGTCATTCGTTCCCACCGGCATGCAATGGCCTACTTTTCCGAAAAGCGGAACAGGTTTTACCGTGCACGCAAGATGTTCTGCGTGAGTTCGGACACGGGTATGGCCATGAGGCCTTGGTTTATGGTCTAATCCTTGTGTATTTGTATGTGTGAATGTGTGTGTGTGTGCACGTATGTGTGCATGTTAGTGTGGTTATGTGCGTGCGTGTGTGTGCATATGTGTGTGTGTGTGCTACAGTTTGTGACGACGGCACGTATGGCACCAACTGCATGTCACAGTGTAGTGATCAGTGCAGCGACGTGTGCAACAAGGCCAATGGATACTGCACGTGCAAACCAGGGTACCGAGGTGACCGGTGTGATACAGGTAGGAAGCTATTTCCCAGTGTGCAGGAAATTTTAGATGGTTATGTCCCTTGTGTCTGTATACACGGGAGTGTGCGCGTTTTTTTTTTTACCTATGTTTGAAGCCATTGATCTGTGCGCGTTTGTTTATCTTTTTTTCTGC
>CM060329.1:33648557-33671057 GCA_030674155.1 Stramonita haemastoma | reverse complement strand
TATCACTTCAAGTTGTATTAACCTTTGATAGAATTGTCAGATTTTCAATCTGTTTTTTTTTTTTATTCTATAGCCCTATTATTGCAAATTAATAACATGTCAATAACTAAAAATTGATCTCATGTGATCTCCTTATGTGATGGAGCGTCACCATTGGTTCTAGCTGCATATTTTTTTCTCTGCAAGTCTTCCAGATGAGACTGAAAAGTGATGTACGGTGCGGTCTGTTAAAAATGGGGTCGGTCATCTTAATACGTAGAAGAGTGGGACAGTTATGGCAGGTGGTATGGATAACACAGACGTACCTAGCATGCTTTCTGATACCTGCAAAAGAATGGGCTCTGCCAAGTTCAGCTTATTCCAAGACACACGGCCTGAAAGTCCCGGGACCCGAGTGGTTACAGCAGTGATGCGCTGTCCGAACGGTTGTGGGTTTGAACCCATTTGTATACTACTGTAAGTCACGGCAGATATCTCTACGTGAAATTCGGGCGGCTAAGCCCGGGGATAGCGTGTTGCCACAAGAGCAGCGCCACCTATTATTTTTTTCCTCTTTGCATGGGCATTTGTTTCCTTATCAGTGTTTTTTTCTACAGAATTTTGCCAGGGACAACACTCTTGTTGCTGTGGAGTTCTTTACGTGCTCTAAATGCGTGTTGCACATGGGAACTCTGCAATGACTACCAACAGAAGAGACACAAAAAATGACAAGTGTTTCGTGAAATATTGAAAAAAAAAAATGGTGGAAAGAAGGGATTGCCTGTTAGTTGGGAAATTCTGTTGCTTTTATCATAATGCATTAAGAATAGATTGTTAAACTTTACTTACATAACAAGCCTTTTTGATTTGGTATCTAAAACTAAACCACGGTATATCCAATTTAGCCATTTCCTGTACGGTGTTGTGACAGCTAGTGTGTATGATTTTATCATTCACAAACAGTTGTAATATTGTAAAAAGAAAAAGTGAGTAAAAATGTTGATACTTCTGCAAAAAGTATATTTGGAGTAAAACTGAAATTTTATGTATAATAGTTGCACACAGAATATCATATATCATTTACAATCAGTTTTTTTTTTTGAGGAAGTGTTGACCTTTGACATCAAATGCTAGTGCAAAATTTGTGAGAAGATCGAATGATTTTCTGCTGATTTTGCCCCTTATTTTATAAGCAAATGAACACTAAGTAGCACTGATTAGTGTGATTTATGAAAACCCGATCATTCTTTTGCTGTCGCGTCAGTCAGTCGTTGCTGTTTTGTCTGTCTGTGTCTATCTGTCTGTTTTCTGTCTGTCTGTCTGTCTGTGTCTGTCTGTCTGTCTCTCTCTCTCTCTTCTCTCTGTCTCCTCTCTCTCTCCTCTTCTCTCTCTCTGCTCCTTTCTCTGTCTGTCTGTCTCTCTCTCCTCTCTCTCTCTCTCTCTCTCTCTCTCCTCTCTCTCTCCTCTTCTGTCGTCTCTTCTCCCCTCCCCCTCTCTTTCTCTCTCCCCCCCCTCTCTCTCTCTCTCTCTCTCTCTCTCTCTCTCTCTCTCTCCTCTCATGCATATCTGGCCTCTTTGTTTGTCTTGTTTTTTTTAAGAATGTCCGAACGGAAAGTACGGGCAAGACTGTGCCGAATACTGCAGCATCCATTGCTCCAACTCCTGCAATAAGACAAACGGAAGTTGCACCTGCAACCCCGGCTACCTGCCTCCCTATTGCACCACGGGTAAGTTGCTGAGAAATAACACTGACGTAGTCTCCCCCTTGCCCCCTACACATGACATTGACCTACCTAAACTACAAAGTCCACTATATTCGACAGTTGAAGACAAAAAGAGGCATAAATCAGCATGGTGTAATAATGAGGTGATCATAAAGGTTTTTTTAAAAACTGTGATAGAAAATTATGAAAACGAAATAAACCAAAAATATTAGGTAAGCGTCGCTCAAAAAGGGTGAAGCTGTGCTGTCATTGTGAAGCACAAGCCAGTCACCGATAGTTCAGCGCCCTTTTGTCAGAATTTTTTTTACTGCGACGGACGCTATAGTCGAGTGGTCAAGACCGTTCGACTTCAACCCCATGGGTCCATGCAGTTGTGGATTCGAATCTCAGCGGCAGCGTCCGGCGGATTGAGGGTGGGGATTTTTACGATCTCCTAGGTCAGCTTAAGTGCAGACCTGCCAGTACCTTAATTCCCTTTGTGTATATTAACACGCTGAAGATCAAATATGCTTGTCAAAGATCCCGTAATTCATGTCAGCGCTTGGCGGGTGTTGGAATCACGGATATACTCAGTATTTTTTTCCCGAAGTCGAAATGGGGCTACCTTCATGGTGGGCAAAAACGGTCGCGTACGCAATAGCCGAGGAATAAACAAAGAAAGTTTGCTATAAAGTGAACTTCGTGATAATTAATCTGTAGAAAAAGTATCGTGTAACCTTAAACGGACTGCTCTGGGGATAATTCGTCATATAAAAGACAGATTGTGGTTAAGATCACGATACTTGGGAATGTGTTCTAAAACTTCTTAGTTGGTCTAATTTTTTTTTCTCTTTCAGTGTTTTATTTTCTGTTCGATCGCAGTGTCCTTTGTGTTTAAAACCTTGTGTGCTGGTTCACTGTCTGCTCAAGCTCAAGAAGTATAGTGTTCACAGTAATGATTTGGGGATGGAGTATTTTTTTTTTTTAGATGCAAGTGACTTAGTCAGTGAGGTCAATGTGCTATTCAGAGGTACGTGCGTTTGTCAGTGAATTCAAGAATGCTGGTGGTGGTGTGTTTGTCAGCGTGTCCGGAGGGGTTTTGGGGTGAGAACTGTCAGCAGAGTTGCAGCCAGAACTGTGCCGATGTCTGCAACCATGTCACCGGCCACTGCTCCTGCACATCTGGCTGGCGTGGGGACAAGTGTGAAGAAGGTGTGTGCGCGCGCGCGTGTGTGTGTGTGTGTGTGTTGTGCGCGCGTGCGTGCATGTATGTGTGTGTGCGTGTGTGTTGCGTGTGTTTGTGTGTGTGTATGTGTGTGTGTGTGCGTGTGTGTGTGTGTGTGTGTGCGTGGGTGTGTGTGTGTGTGTGTGTGCGTGTGTGTGTGTGTGTGCGTGGTGTGTGTGTGTGTGTGTGTGTATGTATGTGTGTATGCACGCTCGCGCCCGCACGCGCTTGTGTGTGTGTGTGTTTTGTGTGTATGCACGCTCGTGTGTGTGTGTGTGTGTGTGTGTGTGTGTGTGTGTGTGTGTGTGTGTGTGTGTGTGTGTGTGTGTGTGTGAACATAAAACTCATTAATATCTTTAAATATTTTCAAGAAAATTTGCTTTCTTTAGACAGAAGCAAATCACAAGATATATGTTGAAAGGGGTGGAGTGGGGGGCATGACTTTGATTAAATCTTAAATTGTATTCAGTTCTTATGAGGACAATAAACCTGTAAGTCTTGCTGTAAGGAATTAAACACGGAGGAGCGTAGCTGGCAAAACCTCTTTGTGGCCTCGTCAATTTACTCAAACTCGCAAGGAGTGGTGGTCTGACCCAGTTTCTGTGTGCAAAGTTTGCGTTAGTGTGTTTTAGAGCCACGGAAATGATCTCCCTTGATTCGAATAGTGAGATCTCGCCTTTTTGGTAGAAGAGCTCCCCTTATCAGACGACTTTTTTTCTGTGATTTTCTGAGGTGCTTTGAAGTGACTGCAACTTTATTATTAACATGTGTAGAAAGAAACCCTCTGAAAAATTTTACAACATAACTTTTAGCCAAACTGGCCAAAGAGGAGACACCGTTAAGTTTATCTTTGTTTCATTTTGAGTGTGTGGGTTTCGTTTATGGAAAACATAAATTTGTCTACCTGCAGAGTAATTAACATTTTCCGTGATTTCAGAATATTATTAACAGCTTTGCATATCGAAAAATGCTTGCATTTCAAGAGCTTCAGCTGTCTTTCAAACAGCAAACTGGAGACAGACTCTAACGGTAACATCTTTCCGTAGTAGCCTATGCACTAACTTAATAGCGATCACAGATTTTCAAGAATCGAAAGTGTTGGGAGTCTCACCTCATGATAATTATTACGTTTACTTCAAAATTCGTGCTTCGAGTTTGTTTGAAAGGCGCAGGGAAACCATTTCAGTGTGTAAAGTGCCAGTTTTGTCATCAGAGGGTACATGTAAGGGATGAGGACTTTTGTGTTGCTGCTTTTGATTGTCTGTCAGTGCTAAAGCAGAGGGCCTTGCAATATCCCGTCGTGTTCAGCTGACACGTGATTCGGTTAGCTTTGCACGGTTGTGTGCCAAGAAACTGTGTGTGTGTGTGTGTGTGTGTGTGTGTGTGTGTGTGTGTGTGTGTGTGTGTGTGTGTGCGTGGTGTTTTGTCTGTCGGTGCGTGCGCGTGCGTGATACTGATAGTGTAAATATAACTATTTCTTCATTAAAACGTTGTTGTGTTTTTTAGGTTGGTCTTCGTTTTAACATTCGCTCACTAAAAATTTATCCCAGATAAGAAAAAGGGGGGGGGGGGGAGAGAAAATGGATGAAAAGTTTATGTCAATAAGTTTGCATGTGAAGTTGAATGAAGAAAGCGTGCGTGTGTGTGTGTGTGTGTGTGTGTGTGTGTGTGCGTGCGTGCGTGTGTGTGTGTGTGTGTGTGTGTGTGTGTGTGTAAGTAAGCATGTGTGTGTGTGTGTGTGTAAGTATGTGTTCTGTGTCTGTGTGTACGTGAAAGACTACATGTGTAGCTAGGGGGTCGGGATAGCCTAGTGGTCAGAACATTTCGCTCGCAATTTGACGACCCGGGTTCGATTCCCGGTCGAGGAGGTTTGTCTCCTGAAGTTAACATCAGTGCTGACTCTCCCCCAAAGTCCTTCGGCTGAGACTATTGACCGAGGCCCCGTGTGTGAACGCACGCAGAACATATTGCGCACACGTTAAATCCTGTTCTGCTTTTCGTAAGAGTAGGCCATCATGTGCCGGTGGGTAAGATGACATTTACAAAACTGCATACACGCTGGGACTGGATGTAAAAAAAGCACATGAGTGCTTATCACATTATCCTCGATATAAAAGATAAAAGAAAGAAAGAATAAAAGAAGAAAGACTAATAGTTATGAATTTTGTTTTGAGAAAGCCTTGTGGCAAAGATATTTAGAACTGTTTCATGGGCTTGTTTAATGATGATGATGATGATGATGATGATGATGATGATGATGATGATGATGATGTGTGTGTGACTATGTGTGTGTGAGTGCGCGCGCTCGTGCGTGCTTCTAAGCATGCTTGCGTGTGTGCTTGCGTGCGTGTGTGGGCGGGTGAATGCACATACTACATATTCGATCAATCGGTTGAAAATTGCATCAGATATTTAATACACTTAAAAAATGCTCTACAAATAACCTGAAACTTTTCATCTCTACACAGAGTGTTGGCAAGGGACCTATGGACAAGACTGCTTGTTACCGTGTGGCAAATGTGAACTGGGAACATTTTGTCACCACGTCACCGGTCACTGCTCCAAGTGTCAGCAGTTCTATAATCTGCCGCTATGCACTGGTAAGCGCAACCAGTACAGCAGCTTTGTGGTCAGAATGACAGACGGGAAGTCAAGGTTTTAATCCATCTAAACGTATAGCGTGTGTGTGTGTGTGTGCATATGTGTGTGTGTGCGTGCGTGTGTGTGTGTGTGTGTGTGCGTGTGTATGTGTGTGTACTGTGTGTGTGTGTGCGTGCGTGTGTGTATGTGTGTGTGTTTGTTTTGTGCGGTGTTGTGTGTGTGTGTTTGTGCGTCCGTGCGGGTGTGTATGTGAGTGTGTGTGTGCGCGCGCGCGTGCGTGTGTATTTGGGGGGGGGGGGGTGGGTGCTTGCGTGCGTGCGTGGCATGCGTATTTTTGTATGATCCATCATGTGTTAGGAACGAAGTTGATCCAAGCTGGTATACCCACAGAGCTTTCACTTCATTCAGCTCTCAACTGGACTTCAGGTCTGAGCCTAACGTTCTTACAAAGATCAAACCCATGACCTTTCCTCCACCTATCCAAAGGGAGTGAACCACCGCGCCAAGAGAGCAAGAATTGCTCGTTGTTTTTGTTCTTTGATTCTTTTTTTTATTTCATCATCTCAAACAGAACAGTTATGAAATAATTATGTTGTTAGTATCATTAATGTTCTTTTTTTTCATGGCCACAGGTAAAAATGTGTAGAAAAAGCCATTCCAATGAAGAGACAGATGCACATATAGACATAAAAAGAACAAAAAAGGGTGGCGCTGTTCTTGTAGGCGACGTTCTCCCTAGGAAGAACAGGCTGAATTTCACGCAGGGAAGTATACTGTGACTGACTGTGGTATACAATACAATACAAAAACAGTAGTTATAACACAAAACAATGCAATGGTGTTTTCATTAATTGAATTGCAAGTAAGAAGTCTGCATGATTGTAAGAGAAAATGACTCTTCAATTGAAAAAGTTAAGTGTCTGTTGTGTACATTCATTTATTCACATACTTATTCACTATTACATTTTCTCATTTTCAGATCTATTTATTTCTCATTTCTTCACTTATTTATTTAATTAATTATTTATTTATCTATCTATCTACTCTTTTGAACGCCTAACCTCATGAACAGAAAACCCTAGTTGTTTATATTTGCTAGTACGTACAACAGAATACAGCAAAATTTTAAAGCATTCGTCGGTCTACACGCACAGGCACAACACACACACACACGCACGCACGCACGCAGCACGCACGCACGCACGCACGCACGCACGCACGCACGCACACACACACACACACACACACACACACACACACACCACTTCTAAGACCGCAAAAGTAAAGACAAAGTGCCCGCATGATCTTGGCTCTGTAGGTCAAATGCAAGCGCTTTGATTTGTTCTTACAAGAGATAGCGCTATACAAATTCCATGTAATAAAAATAATAATAAATGATAGCAAACATTTTGTGGCATAAAAAGAGGGAAATAGCACAGATTTTAAACAGGGTTTTAAACACAGAAAGGAAGGAGAATGACGAACACAGAAGGGAAATGCATTCCAAAACAACAAAGAGAATCGGTAAGTGAAAAATGTGCTGGCCATAAGATTGACTCCTATAGAACGAAAATATCAACAGAAGGGTATTGGCCGACGATCGGAGCTATGAAAATGTCCAGTATTGAACGAAACTGGTATGACTACTACCTCCTCCCAGAGAACACCAAGTGACCCTTGTGAGGCTGAGGACTGACACTGCAGACTCAGACACTACATGTTTACCAAGTTCCACAATGGTGATTCTACAATGTGCTCCAGCGGCACTTCTTTCATGACAGTGAAACACTTCCTCCAGACCTGTCCAGCACACCAAAACTCGAGGGCCAGTATCTGGCTTACTGACCTGCCGATAAGGGATAAGATTTTTAGACCCCTGGAGGGGTTGGCGAACCACGGCATTTGTCAGGGCAGTCAGAATTGCTGTCTAACAGCGTTTAACAAAGAAGAATAAAGCTGGTCAAATTGCGATGGGATCTTATTAGTCATATATTTGTAGTGTGTGTGTGTTTGTGTGTTTGTGTGTAGTGTGTGTGTGTATGTGTGTGTGTGTGTGTGTGTGTGTGTGTGTGTGTGTGTGTGTGTGTGTGTGTGTGTGTGTCTGTGTGTGTGAGAGAGAGAGAGAGAGTGAGTGAGTGAGTGAGTGAGAGAGAGAGAGAGATTGTGATTTTTTTTCTTTTTACAGTGGGCAACCCACTCATTTCTTTATTAATTTGTAATTCTGTTCTTTTTCTATCTATCTGTTCATTTGTTCATTCATTCATTATATCATTTCAGATGTGTGGACTACAAGTACGGCAAAGACTGCAGTCAGAACTGCAGCGCAAATTGTCAGAGTGTGTGTGAAAAGAGTCAGGGGCATTGCACGTGCACGCCGGGTTGGCAGGAACCTCACTGTGTGCAAGGTAGGTATCAATTTTTAAAAAATTCTTTTATTTCGAGGATTATGGAATAAGCGTTCATGTGCTTTTTTTACATCCAGTCCCCGTGTGTATGCAGTTTTGTCAGTTTTGTCATCCGTTCCTACCGGCACACGATGGCCTACTCTTCCGAAAAGCGGAACGGGTTTATCGTGCGCGCATGCCGTAGTGGTAGCCTACTTAGACACCAGAATGACAATTCTACCATTATGACGATGGGCGACATGCAGTAACGAGGGGTAAGAGGTGCTTGTCACAACTTTCAGCATGGTCATCATGGTGTCAACAATGGCAGATGTTGATCAAGTTTGATGATAATGATCTCATTCATATATATTGATGATTATGATTTTAATGACCACAACATTAATGGTATTGGTTCTGATAATGAATGCAACTACCATGGCAATGACAGTCATGGCAACGAGGGCTACAGCAGTGGTGGTAATGGTAGTACTAATGAGAGAAGTAAGGTGAAATTAACTGTTGTGACGATGTATATGAAGATGATGATAATTACGATTTTTTCAGGAGGAGGAGAGGACAACGACGATAGTGATTCTAACAACAAAAGATGATTATGATAGTGACGATGGTAATAATGTGACAATGAAGATAATTGCTGTTGTTTTTTGTTTTGTCTTTTTTTTTTAAACTGTTGTTGCTTACATTGCTGTTAATGATGATGATGCTGTTGTTCTTTCTCTTGTTGCAGTTCTTCTGTTCGACTATAAAGTTCCTACCATGAATTATTGTCTATCTTTAATGGGCTAGTCCACATGCTAGTGATAATGTTCGTGGCAACAGCGAGGTTGACAGTGGTGGTTGTGGTTATGGTTGTTGCGGTGATAGTCGTCGTCTGCTGTCGGTGCTTCACTGTTTCAAGCTTTGAATATGCCACAATATCTGACATTTTCTTGATGTGTATATTTATTATAGTGTTATTGCCATCATAGTTCAAGTAAGTGTTTTTCTTTTCTTTTCGCTATAATATCTCCGTCTTTTTCTAGCCACCTTTCCGACCCTTTCCGCTTTTACTGTCATTTTCTTCGTGTGACTTCTGTTCTTTGCTCTGTTTTGTATAATTATTTTCTTTTCTTTTGCTTTTTCCTCTCTTTTTATTTTCTTCCTGACAATTTTCTTTTTCATATCTCTTTTTTCCTTCGTTCATCAAAGGTTCTATACCTTTGTCCTTTTCCTTCAAAACACATAACATTTCACCCAACAGAATGTGAGGACGGGACTTATGGTCTGCGATGTGAGGAGAAATGTGGCAACTGCAGCAACGGACTTACGTCGTGCAACCACGAGACCGGAGATTGTCCGTCGGGCTGTATCTCTGGATGGGCATCCACCGCTGTGTCAGCAGGGTAAGAGTTAAAAGCAGGATCTGCAGCTAGGTCGGTTAGAGTTAAAATCAAGATCTGCAGTAAGGTCGGTTAGAGTTAAAATCAAGATCAGTAGCCAGGTCGGTTCGAGTTGAAATCAAGATCTGTAACTTGGACCCTTAGAGTTAAAAGCAAGATTTGTAACTAGGTCGGCTAGAGTTAAATCAAGATCTGTAGCTAGGTCAATAAGAGTTAAATCAAAATCTGTAGCCAGGTCAATAAGAGTTAAATCAAGATCTTTAGCTAGGTCAGTAAAGGTTAAATCAAGATATGTAGCTAGCTCAGAAAGAGTTAAAGCAAGATCTGTAACTAGGTCAGTAAGAGTTAAAATCTGCCACATTGAAAGAGCTGATTAAAATCAAGGATGGGCTCCACTATTCTAGGTCAATTAGTGTTAAATTAAAATCTGCAGCAAGGTGGGTTAGAATTAAAATCAAGATCTGCAGTAAGGTCGGTTAGGGTTAAAATCAAGATCTGCATCTATGTCAGGAACAGTTCAAATCAGGATCGGTATTAAAATTTTGTGTCAGTGAGGCAAGAGGTAAACGT
Source organism: Stramonita haemastoma (assembly GCA_030674155.1). Taxonomy (NCBI): domain Eukaryota; kingdom Metazoa; phylum Mollusca; class Gastropoda; order Neogastropoda; family Muricidae; genus Stramonita; species Stramonita haemastoma. The sequence continues at coordinate 33,661,192 of CM060329.1, read as the reverse complement.
GAAGATCTGCCGCTGTACCATATGGACGAAAGTTAAAACCAGAGACTAGCTGTAAAACATCAGAGTGTTTTGCTGCTGTCAGCTGGAGAAGGGTTGAAATCAGAGGTCCTTCATAGCACCAGCTAGCTACAGGACAGCGTAAAATAATCACAAGTGATTGGATTAGCAGCTGTGTTTTGTGCCTTCTGTGTTTGCTATTGAAAAACCATGGGTGTGTATGCAGTTTGCGAGTTAAAAGAAAAATCCACAGGCAACTTGGCAAAAAAATGTGTTAAACAATCATGAGTTTATATTACATACGCAAAGAAGGACACGAGATGGATCAGATTGAGGGAAAGAGGAGGCAGAGTGTTAGAAATGTGAAGTGTCTTGATATCCACCATTGTGTTGGACATGTGAATCATGACTACTTCTTTTAGTACTCTGAACATGTATTGCAGACAAGTGCTGTTCATCAGGATAAATTCTGGAAATATCATGCGGACAACCCCCAACCAGCCAACCTTCAGTTTTAATCATCATTTTAAATTCTGAAAATATAGAGACAAGCCACGGCCAACAATCATTGAGTCCTGTTTATCTGATAAATTCTGAAAATATAGAGTCACAACACAACTAGTCAAAATAAAGCCTTGTTGATCATAATAACTTAAATTTGTTCTATAATTTTTATCTCTAACATTGCATGTACTATTTAAACGTTATGTTACACATTTCCCAGTGTATCAGATTTTCTAGCTTTCAGAATTAGAAAACAAAAATATGCATAAACCCTTTAGATTCTAAAAACTGGGAAAACCAGATGCTACTAGTTTCCTTCAGCAAACAACATGAAAAATAGAAACGACAACAAGCGAATCATTTAAAGACTTTGTGTCGTATACACTCTTCGTTGGTTTGCTTGTTATTGATTTTTTTTTTTATCTTGCTGGTCGTCTTTGGGACAAAATACGCGTCAACATTTGTCCCCTTACCATTTTTGTGTCTTTTAATTTTGTGTTGAAGTATTGCGATAGAATGTTGCATATCATCTTCAGTTATTCAATGATGTTTCTTGATATTTTGTATCATCATTCACGGCCCAAAAAGGATGATAGGAATCAGAGAATCTGAATTTGTGTCAGTAGTGCTATCTCTAAATGTCTTTAACTGTGATGTTTGTATCGGTCCATACCTATTTTTGTTGACATGGTCTCAGATTTACAGTTTTTGTATCACTTTGTTTTGGATTCTTTTAACCTATTTCTTTGTCAAAATGTACGTATAGTGGTCTAGGGGCAACGAACCTGCCCAGAAAACAGGAAGGGCGGGTTTGATCCCTGTTTGAGCTCAAACTTTTCCCTTTCCCCATTCATTCAACCTTGAGTGGTGGTCATGCTGCTAGACTTTCCGATGAGATGATAAACCAAGTTTTTTCCCGTGATCAGCACGCATTTAGCGCACATAAAAGAGCCCATAGCAACAAGAGTGGTGTCCCTGGCAAAATTCTGTAGAAAAAAGCCGCTCTCATAGGGAAACAAATAGATATGCAAGCAGGAAAAGGGGAAACAAAGTAATGGGCGGCACTGCTTTTATGGCGACGAACTCTCCCTACAATACAATACAATAACAAACAATATAATACAGTACAATACAATAAAGGTTGGTAATGTTTGTATTTTTTGTTCGCTTTTATTGATGATAGTTTGTAGTATACTGTTTTTCGGGGTCTTTATCGTCTTCCTGATTTCAATAAACGGTGTCAATGGTCATTGTGTAAGATTATTGTGTGTTGTCTGCTTTTATGATGATAATGGCAGTAACATTGAGATCTTGGCTCCTTGTTTGATTTTTGTGATTTAGGTGATTTACTGGGGCCATTTATTATGTAATTAGCAGCATGGTAGATTAGGTGTAGTTTTTGAGGGAGTTATGGGCTGGGGGTGCGCTGTATATTATTTTTGATTGAATTTATTGGCAGAACGGTGATGACAGCTGGTGATTTAGGTGTAGGTTTTGAGGTGAATGTTACTGGGCCACTGAAACTGGATGAGATGACAGCCCTGGTATGATTCAGGTGTAGGTTTTGAGGTGAATTTACTGGGGCCACTAAACTGGATGAGATGACAGCCCTGGTTATGATTAGGTGTAGGTTTTGAGGTGAATGTTACTGGGGCCACTGAAACTGGATGAGATGACAGCCCTGGTATGATTCAGGTGTAGGTTTTGAGGTGAATATTACTGGGGCCACTAAAACTGGATGAGATGACAGCCCTGGTATGATTTAGGTGTAGGTTTTGAGGTGAATGTTACTGGGGCCACTGAAACTGGATGAGATGACAGCCCTGGTATGATTTAGGTGTAGGTTTTGAGGTGAATGTTACTGGGGCCACTGAAACTGGATGAGATGACAGCCCTGGTATGATTTAGGTGTAGGTTTTGAGGTGAATTTACTGGGGCCACTGAAACTGATGAGATGACAGCCCTGGTATGATTTAGGTGTAGGTTTTGAGGTGAATGTTACTGGGGCCACTGAAACTGGATGAGATGACAGCCCTGGTATGATTTAGGTGTAGGTTTTGAGGTGAATGTTACTGGGGCCACTGAAACTGGATGAGATGACAGCCCTGGTATGATTTAGTGTAGGTTTTGAGGTGAATGTTACTGGGGCCACTGAAACTGGATGAGATGACAGCCCTGGTATGATTTAGGTGTAGGTTTTGAGGTGAATGTTACTGGGGCCACTACTGGATGAGATGACAGCCCGTATAATTCGTGGTAGTTTTGAGGTGAAATGTTTACTGGGCCACTGAAACTGATGAACTGAAACAGGAAGGAGGAGGTGGAGGGGGAAGTGACACTGGACCTATCGTCGGCGCTGTCGTTGGTGTTGTTGTTGTCGCTGTACTGGTCGTCGTCATTGTGCTTATCATCCGGTGAGTCAGCTGTTCTCAGCTTCTACAGTTGAAGATTAGCTTGGGGAACACTTGGAGAAAGAGATTTGATTTATTCTTTTATATCGAGGATAATGGGATAAGCACTCTTGTACTTTTTTTACATCCAGTCCCCGTGTGTATGCAGTTTTGTAAATGTCATCTGTTCCCACCAGTACATGATGGCCTACTCTTACGAAAAGCGGAACAGGATTTAACGTGTGCGCAAGATTATCTGCGTGCGTTCGCACACGGTGCCTCGGTTTAAAGTCTCATCCGAAGGACTTTTGGGGAGAGTGGAGTCAGCACTGATGCTAACTCCAGGAGAAAAATTTCCTCGACCGGACTCGAACCCGGGTCTTCAAATTGCCAGCGCAATGTTCTGACCACTAAGGTATCAGAGAGAGAGAGAGAGAGAGAGAGAGAGAGAGAGAGAGAGAGAGAGAGAGAGGAGAGAGAGGAGGGAGGGAACGAACGAACGAACGAACGAACGAACGAACGAACTTATTTTTCGAGGATAACAGAGTAAGCATTTACGTACTTTTTTTTCATCCGGCCCTTGCCCTGATTATGGAATAGAAGAGGAAAAAAACCAGACTCTACCAAAGTAGGAGAAAAGCCAAAAGCAAAGATAAAACAGAGAGCAACAAAAAGGAAAAACAACATCACCATCACCAAGAATAGAAGTTCAACCTATGATTGTAAAAAGGAGATAAGTATACATTCACTCACTCACTCACTCAGTCCCATGTCCCAAAGGACGTAGGGGGGACATGAGAGAAGACGCAACAGAGATCTTTTTCCATGCTTCACGATCCTGTGTGGCTAGTAGGAGGTGTTGCAGGGGTTGGGCGGTCCTGTCTTTGATGTTGTCAACCCATGATTTCTTTTGGCGGCCTCTTCTTCTCTTGCCCTCGGCTGTTCCTTGCAGGATGGTTTTTGCTAGGGTGTTGTGTCTTGTGGTGTGACCAAACCACATCAGCTTTCTCCTCTTTATGGTGGAGAGCAAAGGCTCTTGGGGGCCCACACGCTTTTTGATTTCTTCTTTCACATAGTTATTGGTCTTGTGTTCTTTGTATGATATTTTGAGGAGTCTTCTGTGGCACTTGTTCTCGAATGCTTGGATTCTCCTCTCTAACTCTGCTGTCAGAGTCCATGATTCACAGCCATATAGGAGGATAGATATCACGAGGGATTTGTAAAGGTGGTATTTGGTGCAGAAGCTGATGTTGTTGCTTCTGATGATCTTCCCGAGTCTGACTAGAGCAGATGTTGCTGTTGCAATGCGAGCTTTCACTTCATTGTTTGATGTGCCATCTTTTGTTAGGATGGAGCCTAAGTATTTGAATTGGCTCACCTCTTCTAGTGTTTCTCCATTCATCTTTATTTCCGTGATGTCATTACTCACGCTGTTGACCATGATCTTTGATTTCTCTGTACTGACCTCCATGCCGTATGCGCTCGCTCGATCTGTTAGATTGTCTGTGAGGATTTGCAGTTCTTGTTTGCTGCTGCCCATGAGGTCAATGTCATCTGCAAATCTGAGGTTGCAAAGGGGTCTTCCACCAATGGAGATGGAAGTGTGGTGGTTTTGCAGTGTCTCTGTCATGATGTTTTCGAGGAAGAGGTTGAAGAGTACAGGTGAGAGAAAGCAGCCCTGGCTTAATCACCACTGGGTACATGAATACTTATTTAAGACAAGAGATAGATATGTATTCTACAAGCACAAAATACCTAACCGACAAGACATTCATGTCAGGAGATACACTGGTTATAATTAAATCAAATAGATTAAAATTGAGAAGTGACAGCAGAAAAGAGAGCAGCCCGAACAAAAAAGATACATATTAAAACATGATGAACCTTTCTTACTTAAAAATGATATTATGACCCCCTTCCCCCCCCCCCCTCCAACAAAACAAAACAAAACACAGAGATTTGATTTGATTTATTCTTTTATATCGAGGATAATAGAATAAGCACCCTTGTACTTTTTTACATCCAGTCCCCGTGTGTATGCAGTTTTGTAAATGTCATCTGTTCCCACTGGCACACGATGGCCTACTCTTACGAAAAGCGGAACAGGATTTAACGTGTGCGCAATATGTTCTGCGTGCGTTCGCACACGGGGCCTCGGTTTAAAGTCTCATCGGAAGGACTAGACTAGAGACAGAGACAGACAGACAGACAGACAGACGGACAGAGAGACAGAGACAGACGGACAGAGAGACAGAGACAGACAGAGACAGACAGAGAGAGAGAGAGAGAAGGAAATGAGAAGTGAAAATGGTTTCCTTCTATTGGTTTCTTTCTTCTGACAGACGAAGAGGAGGCTTCAAAAAGAAAGGTTCTACCGAAGAGTCATTGGAGGCATCTTCGTCCGCCATTATCAACGGCGGAGGCACCAACAGGAAGCAGGCCTCGTTTTCAAACCGAGACAACATTTACCAGAACGTCGTACTGGACCCACCAAAGGCTGGTGGTGTCGGTGAAGGTAGAAAATTGAAGTTTATTTATCTATCTAATAATTTATTCATCCATGTATTTATCTATTTATTCATCTATCCTTTATTTGTGTATACGAGTAGTTTCGTTTATTTATTCATTCATTTGTTTAACTCCTCCCTAAACCCCTCGAGGAGTCGCTAGTACACGATGTTGAAATTTTCCAGCAGTGTATTTTAGGTCAAGTCAAGTCAAGTCAGTAAGATCATTATTTAGGGGTAAAGACTGGATTTACACATATTCTTTTTCATCCTGCCCTCGTTTAAAAAGTCAAGAAAAAATACTTATAAAATCAAACAAAAGACAGTGTGGAAAAGAACTTAATTTGAAAAGGAGAAGAAACAAAAATACAGACCTCACAAAGTAAGACTGATTGAGACATCCCAGAAGTTGTAATGAAGGTCCCGTCCCGTCACGATGGGCAAAAAAAAGGTCGCATACACAAAAATCTCGCCATTGGTGAACCTCGGAGCTTTAGCCCAGGAAAAAAACACTAAAATTAAAAACACAAAACAAGATAGGACAACAATATGTGCTGTTCACCAGCCGCCATGGCGCAGTGGTTAGCGCCGTGGATTCCGGACTGGAAGGTCGCGGGTTCGAATCCCATAAGTCATAGGGATTTTTTCGGGCTCCGGCCGGCTCCTACCCAGAGTGAGTGTGCTGTGGGCTCAGTGGGGAGACTGGGACCACACAGTCGAGCTTCATCCACTTTACGGATGCGAATTTGAGATTGTTGCTCAAATTACCTGACCAACACTGCAGGTGTCTGTATCTCTCGGGCCTGGTTGACGCCGGGATATATTATGACAGTAAGCGTAGAGAACAACCCTGTCAAGTAGTCTCAAAGCGGATGCACCTCCACAGCAGCATCATTACATCATCCTCATCATCATTGATCATCATGCAATAATAAAAATTGCCTCTGATTCGGTGGCCTCCGTTGCTCTGGTCTCATGGTGACCTCAGATTCGGTTTCCCCATACGCTTCTGTGCCTGTGGTGAATTTGTGTCAAGGCCTTTGGGGTTGGAGGTTCGTGGGGAGGCGGTCGTTGGAGGGACGTTGTGGTGGTCGCCACCTTGGGTGGGTGACTCACTCAGTCTGGCTCCGCGACTGAGCTAATACTGTCGTTAGTAGGGGGCTTAGTAGGTGGTGTCCTGCGTATGTTAGCTCAGAACAGGCACCACTGAACACCACCAAAGTGACCCAGCAGAAGTGCAGGGCCCCTCTGGCTGGTGGCCCCGCGGCGGCCTAATATTGATGAGCTCCCTGTGGACTCCCGACCCCGGGGCTGAGACACAACGAATCTGGGTATGGCTGTGGCGGGGAGATAGAAATGAGCGGCGTGGGAACAGCAGTACGGGAACGTCACAGAAGACGAGGCAGCAAAAAAAAAAAAAAAAAAAAAAAAAAAAGATGTGCTGTTCAGACAGATAAGTTGTGAAGAAAACAATATGATAAGAGTACTAATGACAGTTTACAAAGCAAACCAGATTTGAAATAAGCATGCGGAAAAGTGGTCTTATAGTTAACTCGCTATGTGTTTCTTCAGAAAATTCTTGAACTGTTGTTTTGAAGGAGCTAGTTTTTAGAAGGGAGGTAAATCATTAGTTTATTAATTTTGTCCTAGGCAAGTTGAATTCGTTTGAGCTCATTTTGTCAAGGATTGAGTAACTGATCAATTGATTGATTGATTGATGTTGATTGATTGATTGATTGATTGATTGATTGATTGATTGATTGATTGGCTGACTGATCTGTTTGGGTGGTCTGGAATAAGATCACAGTGCCGCACTGTTCTTTTAATAATCTAAAAAGGTAAGGGTAAAGGTGTCCCATAACCTTTGCGGTCGTTGGGGAGTGAGGTATCGGAAACCTTCGCCTCTCCATGGGCCAGCATATTGAAAGCGGCGCCCATCATCTCTCCCTTGAACTGGTGCCTCGGGGGTGGCTCAAACCAGGCTGTCAGATCACAAGCGCAGCGCTCTAACCACAGGGCTACCCACTTCACCCCCACCCCCCACCCCCGTGAATTGATCTGATTTCAAATTCTGTTTCAACTTCATAAGGAGTCGAAACCAAGGCAAACTCGTAGGGAGGAATAACCTGAAAATGAATATTACTGGAGACTGGAACCCGCGGACCCTTTTATCATAAAAACGAGTTCGGCGTTCTAACCGTAAGCATATCCCCATACCTGATTCATTCATTTCTTCATCTATTTGTCTATGCATTATCTATCATCTAACGATTCATATTCACCCACATTTGTTTATCATTTTCTATGCAATATCTATCATCTAATGATTCATTCCGATTCTGATTCTGAATCGGTCAAGCCATCGGGCCCTTTGAAGATCTCCTAACCACAGTCGAAAAACGCAAACTGAAGTGGTATGGGCACGTCGCAAGATCAACAGGGCTTGCCAAGACGATTCTGCAAGGAACCGTGCAAGGCGGAGAAGGAGAGGCAGGCAGAGAAAGAGATGGGAGGACAACATCCGAGAGTGGACGGGCCTCAGGCTGAGTGACACGTTGAGAAAGGTCGAGGACAGAGGGAAATGGAGAGAGCTGGTTGCGAGGTCTTCCGTGGCGCCCCTACGATCTAAACAGACTATGGGATAGAAGAGGAAGAAGAATGATTCATATCTACTCACATTTGTTTTATCATTTATCTATCACCTAATCATTCCTCCGTCTTGTTCTTCTCTCTGTATGTTGGATCTCTCCTTCCTCCCCCAGCTCACAGAAGCTCGGACACCAAGCCTAAACCGATGACAGCGGTGAAACCCACACTGACCAAACCCGCCAACCCTTCAGGCACTGCCGCTTCAACATCCATCTACGAAAACTCGCCCACAACCAAAGCCCCCTCCCGGCCCCCTAGTATCCCCCCTTCCCACACCTCCCACCCCCCTACCTCCTCCCAGGAGGCTGATGCTGTAGAGGCCCACGAAGTGGATGACGATCATCACCTGCAGAGTGACGTATCTATAATGACGACACCTACATGACGTCAGAGGGGGCGCAGTTGGGGCTGGATTCCATGCAGGAGTACCTGCTGAACAGACTGCGGGCTAAAGATCTGGATGCGGAGTTTGAGGTTGGTGTGTGTGTGTGTGTGTGTGTGTGTGTGTGTGTGTGTGTGTGTGTGTGTGTGTGTGTGTGTGTGTGTGAAAGTCAAAGTCAAAGTCAAAGTCAAAGTCAAATTTTTATTCCCAGATGGTACATTGAATAAGCATTGATTTGCTATTTTTGATCAAGCCATCTATCATCTATCATTGTGTGTGTGTGTACGCGCGTGCGTGTGTGTGTGTGTGTGTGTGTGTGTGTGTGTGTTGTGTGTGTGTGTGTGTGTGTGTTTTTACTCTGTGTGTGTATGTGTGTGTGTGTATGTGTGTGTTTACTGTGTGTATGCGCGTGTACGTTTGCGCGGGTGCTTGCTTACCTACCCCCGTCTCTGTGACTGCTTGCCTGCATACCTGTGTTTTCTTTTCTTTCAACAGAAGCTACAAAAAGGCTTGGTAAGAGAACACGTGGCGGGAGCTGACGAAGAAAATTACTTCAAAAACCGTTTCAAGACCATCCTGCCCTGTACGTATAACTAAGCTTTGAGTATTACTCTTCTTGATGAATGCAAATATAATGTGATAATGATGATGGTAATAGTATTGTGATGATCCTGATGATGATAAGGAAAATGATTTTTTTAAAAGTGATGATGATAACAATGGCAATGCTCATTATGATATCAATGATAATAAAGAATGACGAAGATAGCAATAATAAGCTTATCATATATACTCTGTGATTGAGAACAGAATATTTTGTATGTAGTGTTGCGACTGATACAGATTTGAGCCGGATAAAGCTACCTCTATAGATCAAACGTCTAGAGGCAATGCACCTTTCTTAAAAGTAATAAGGCTCGGGTTCGATCTTCGGTTGAACCTAAAAACTTTTCCTCCCTTCAATAACCTTTGAGTAGGGGGTTTGGGTGCTAGTCTTTTAGATGGGACAATAAACCGAGGTCCTGCGTGCCAGAAGTTTCGGTAAGTAAAACACTCGCGGCAACAAGACTGTGAAGTTCCCGTCTTCCTAAGCATACCCACAGCAAATTCACTGTGGGTAGGAGCCAACAGGAGTTCGAAAACAACACTTAAACTGTTATGGGACTTGAACCCGCGACCTCCCAGCCAGGAAGGAACTAACGCACTAACGCGCTGCACCACAGCGGCTGGTCTGCTTACTTTCTCAAGTACTGGACTGGATGGTCAGTTGGTTCCGTGGGTTTGTGGTCTGGTGGGTTGGTTTTTGGCCAAGAAACGGGTAAAGGAGAAAACCGTTAGAGCCTATTGCACTTTGGTTTAGAGAGACGTTGATAATTATTGCACTTTGCAGATGACGACAACCGTGTCGTTCTTCGGGGAGCCACTCATTCTGGTGCTAACGATTACATCAACGCCAGCCTTTGTCCGGGTGAGAGAGGGGGGGGGAGGGAAAAGAAGAGAGAGAGAGAGAGAGAGAGAGAGAGAGAGAGAGAGAGAGAGAGAGAGAGAGAGAGAGAAAAATAAATGAATGTGAATGAATGAATAATCTTTATTTTTCAAGGGTTACAGAGTAAGTGTTACATTCTTGTTTTCATACGGCCCTTGCTCTGATCAGGGAATAAAGCTAAGAGCCCTCCCCCCCCCCCCTCACTACCCCTTCAAACCAGCGTCACCAACAACAGCAGAGAAGAGACAGAGACAGACAGACACAGACAAGTGTGTGTGTGTGTGTGTGTGTGTTTTGTGTGGTGTGGTGTGTGTGTGTGTGGTGTGTGTGGAGTGTGTGTGTGAGTATGAGTGTGTGTGAGTGTGGTCTACGTGTACATCAAGTAAAAAAAAAAAAAGATACTGAGAAACACTTTCATATCAACCGATATTTTCATTTCATTTCACTGATTACAATAACGTATAAGAACACTATTTCATTTGGAAGAACCAGTGGTATACTCTGTGTGTGTGTGTGCGTGCGTGTGTGTGCGCGCGTGTGCGCGCGCGCATCCATCCATCCATCCATCCATCTATCTACCTTTCTATCTATGTCTATTTGTCTATTTACCTGTGTGTCTATAACAATAATAATAATAATAATAATAATATAATAATAATAATAATAATAATTATTATAAATGGAGGCTTATATAGCGCAAATTCCCAAAAACATGGGCTCACCGCGCTGTACAATCAAATCAATTTAAATAGGTTACAGATGAACGTGAAAAATTTGACTAGCACAAAAAATAAGGAAAAAATACATGCACATACAATACACAGCATATTACATGGCCAGAGAATAAAAGTAAAATAAGAGCAATATTATCAAGAAAATGTAGCAGTGCAGTACAATGCATACACACTCATTCATACACACACATACACCCCCCCCCCCCACACACACACACACACATACACACACACACGCACACACACACACATACACACACCGCGGGCGTGCAAAAATTACACGCATACACAAAACACACAACAAGGAATAAAAAGAAAACGGCACATTCACGGATTTACCCTACATGTACTCACCTTAACCAAAAAAAAATAAGATGAAGTAAAATAGAAATGAAGAACCTTATCATATCCCAAAACAGCAAAAGACCAGCACTAGGGTCAGAGATGAGTCAATCAAATGGGAAATCAATTTTGATCAGTGGTCAGGGACAAGAATCGGATGTCCATATTGTCTATCTTTGTATCTGTCAATGTATGTATCTGTTTTCCGTAAATCTTCCTATCCTCTGTCGGTTTGTCCACTAATCGGTCCCTTCAGACATATTCTAGCTAGCAACTGTATGTCTGTCTGTCTGTTCATCTACCTTTCTTTCTTTTTTCTTTCTTTCTGTCTGTCTGTCTGTCTGTCTATCTATATACCGCTTTGATTATGTTGTTACAAATGTGTATAGCTTCAGCACATTTCAATAAGCTCAGAGTTTATTGGTGTAGCAGGGGTACAAGAACAGCAATAGCAGTGAGAATGGTAGAGTATAGTATCTTGGTCGGCGCTGGTCTAGGGATAACGCAGCCGTCTGGAAAGTAAAAGGTAACCGGTTCAATACCTGTCAGCAGCTTTACTATTCACTAGATCAGCAGTCATGGTCTGTGTGCTAGTCTTTCAGATATGTACAATAACTGAGGTTCCGTTCGCAAAACTTAATAGGAAAATATAATGGAAAAAATACGCACGCAGACATAAAAAAAACATCAACGAAATAAAAGTAGGTGCTGAACTAGCAGCGATACGCTCTCCGTAAGGGAGGGGGGGGGGGGGGGAGCAGCCCACCTTCACGCAGAGAAATTTGCCATCAGTTAAAAAGTTGCATACAATTCAAAATTAGAATCATGCAGTAGCAGCAATAAATCATAACTTAATCTGTTACAGGGATGGAAATCGGAAAAAGCCTACATTGCATCACAAGGTAAGAGAGAGAGAGAGAGAGAGAGAGAGAGAGAGAGAGAGAGAGAGAGAGAGAGAGAGAGAGAGAGAGAGAGAGGAGGGAGGAGGAGAGAGAAACACTTTGAAACACTTTGAAACATTTTTATTAAGGGATAAGAATAAGCACACATAATGGCTTTTTTACATCCAGCCCTCAATCAAAGAAAATCATAACAATGGAAACAAATCAACTGCAAATTTATGAAAACAACAACACACACACAAAATTACATAAAAATCGTTGTAACATCATAGAAATGCACTTCAAAATGGAGATTTTGTCAAAAGAGAGAGAGAGAGAGAGAGAGAGAGAGAGAGAGAGAGAGAGAGAGAGAGAGAGAGAGAGAGAGAGAGAGGCTGGCGGAAGGAAAGGTGCTGATGACCATTGTTAGTGATGGTGGTGGCCCTACTGTGCATTTTGTAACGTTTGTGAAGGTGGGGCGTGGTTTTAGCTTATGCCATATGGGGTGGTAGTTGTACTCGCATGCATGCACACAGCGTGTGATCAAGACATACACTCTTCTCTCTCTCTCCTCTCTCCTCTCTCTCTCTCTCTCTCTCTCTCTCTCTCTCTCTCTCTCTCTCTCTCTCTCTCTCCCTCTCCTCTTCTCTCTCTCTCTCTCCTCTTATTTTTATTTTATATTTATTTTTATTTTATTTTATATCACTTTATGTCACAGCAGATTTCTCTGCGTGAAATTAGGCTGCTCTCCCCGGGGAGAGCG
>CM060329.1:33621057-33643557 GCA_030674155.1 Stramonita haemastoma | reverse complement strand
CGTCACTTACAAAATTTCGTTTCAGTTATTATAAACTTCCTATTGAGATTAGGCGTTTCCATAATGTACTTGGGAAGAAAGAGCATGTTTTAAATGCAGTGTGTATGTATTAGGGAATGGATTTCATTTTATTATTGAATTACCGACTTCAAACCGTTACAAGATTTTATTCCTCAGCATTTTCTTCAACCCATGTCCACTCATAATTTTAGTAGGTTGATGAAATATAAATCTCGAAAAATTATCCAGTCTCTATCAAAATTCATAAGATTTGCTGGTATATCTTGAAGTTTCATTTATTATCTTTTACAAGTAAGGATTACTTTTAAAAAAAAGAAAATTGATGTATTTAAAAAGTCAAAGTCTTTGTTGTTCGTTTATCATTTTACGATATTGTTCCTTCAATGCTGAGCTCTTGCTTTTCAGTTCCTGTTAGTTTTGATTACATTTATTCTTTATCTAGTATATTTCTGGTATATTATTCTTCTAGTATTTTCTTCTAGTATATTTTCTTCTAGTATATATTTTCTTCTAGTACATTGCTTCTTGTATTAATATTCCTGTTGATATCATTTGCAATCCTCCATTTCCCAAATGGGGTGAAAGGAATTAAATCTTGGAATCTTGAGAACATAATGTACCATGATGAAAATATGTGTTGTGTTGTATTGCGTTGTGTTTGCGTTGTGTTCTGTTCTTTTCCGTTGTGTTGCGTTGTAAGGTAATGCATTGTTTTGTGTTGTGTTGAATTGTTTTGTATGACACCGTTTCGTACTGATGTAAACCGTATTGCACAGTAATGTTTGTGGGAGGTTTCATTACACTGAATTGCATTGTGACTGTTCTATACTGTGGTTTACATTGCATTGTTGTGGATGTGTTTATCATATTTTAATGTGCAAAGGTATACACAGCAGAAAAATAAGTCACGTCAAAAAAAATCAAATTCTACATGATTTATAAGTAAGCAGTATTTACTTACTTTTGTCCCGTTATTTTGAAACTGTAGTGATAGTGTGGTTGAGAAAGGAAAGCTTTCCAGCATGTATAGTACTGCATGTTGTGTTGTCTTGTTTTGCTACATTGTTCCTGATAAAAATGGTACTTTTTGTCTAAGATTATTTTTTTCAACGCGCTTCAGTACATTCTCCCGGTTCACCCAGCTGTAAATGGGTACCTGCCATATTTAGGGACAGGGAAGGTATAATAGCGAGGAAGAGGAGATGGGTGCTGTCCTTGATATGATGGCTCCTAGAGAAGCTGAGGTCTCTGATGTCTTGCTACCCAGATGACGACGTAGGTTATAGGAACACCTTTTACCTGTACCTTTTAACCATTTTCTGAGGTTAAAGGTATTCAGTTCTAAACGCCAAAAGATTATATGCAAAACAGTTGACGTTATAAGGGCAAAGTCAGGCAAGGCAAGTTGCACTTGCTAATAAAACAAAAAAACAATGCCACAGACTTGATTAGTGTGTGTGTGTGTGTGTGTGTGTGTGTGTGTGTGTGTGGTTGTGTGTGTGTGTGTGTGTGTGTTGTTTATATCCTTTTATGTCGTCTAGCTAACATCTCACATGGACAGAACTATGTCTAAGTCTATCTTTGGGATAGGTGACATCCGCGATGTGGCCTCTGTGGTCGGCGAGACTATAAACAGCATGGTTGGGTGAGATTGGAACGAGCTGACAGATAAGATGATTACGTCCGTCGTGGTTGGTGGGGTGAAAATTATCGTTACTGATTTATTGATTAATTAATTGATTGATTGATTGACTGATTGATTGATTGGACTTTGCAGTGCCGGAGTGGGCCGCACGGGGGCTTTTATTGCGCTGGACAAGGTGATGCAGCAGACCCAGCACAGCAAGTCCGTCAGTATACAGCAGACTGCAGCACAACTGCGGGAAGACCGCTGCCACATGATTCAGACCAAAGTAATACATCTTTTCTCTCAGTGCCTGTCTATCTATTTCTCTGCCTGTCTGTCTGTCTGTCTGTTTGCCTGTCTGTCTGTCTGTCTGTCTGTCTGTCTGTCTGTCTGTCTGTATGTATGTATGTATGTATGTATGTATGTATGTATGTATGTATGTATGTATATGTATGTATGTGTTACAATCTCTCTGTCTCTAACTCTGTCAGTCTAGCCTCAGACAGAATTTCATCGATGACATGGACAAATAAAAGCAAAGACTCCAGGAATAAGACTGTTTTCATCTGTGTTCTAGAATTGTCTAGATAAATTTCTTCATGTGGTACCAGTATTGTGTTTCCTTAGCATGCTATATATCACTACGAAATAATGTATTGATTTTGTGTCTCTCCCCATGAAAGGGGCTGTTAGCCTGTATTCATTAAATTTCATAGTTCAGTCTGTCTCTGTCTGTCTATCTGTCTCTGTCTGTCTGTCTCTCTCTCTCTGTCTCTCTCTCTCTCTGTCTCTGTCTCGTCTCTCTTTCTCTGTCTCTGTCTCTCTCTCTCTCTCTTTTTTTTTTTTTTGGTCTGTTACTTTCTCTAACTCTGACCTTTCTCTCACTATCTCTCTCTCTCTCTCTCTCTCTCTCTCTCTCTCTCTCTCTCTCTCTCTCTCTCTCTCTCTCTCTCTCTCTTCTCTCTCTCTCTGTCTCTCTCCGTCTCTGTATCTGTCTCTGTCTCTCTATGTTAGTCTTGTCTGTCTCTTGCCGTATATATATTATATAAATATATATAATATATATATGTGGTGTGTGTGCGCGTGTGTGTGCGTGTGCGTGTATGTGTGTCTGTACTGTGTGGTGTGTGTGTGTGTGTTGTTGTGTGTGTGTGTGTGTGTGTGTGTGTGTGTGTGTTTTAGGCTCAGTACGTCTGTGCACGAGGCAGTGTTGAGGCTTCAGCGCGGTTGCGACAGAGGTCACGCCTGACCACGCTCTCACGGGTCCGCCCCCCTGCCCCATTGCCTTCTTTCAGGCTCAGCACGATCCACGCCTTCAGACCGTGGGGGTTCTTTCCTTCTGTTTAACCCTCTACCTAGTATTTGTGGCTGTGGTATTGTCGTTTCTTCTGTTAACCCCTATACCTAGTATTTGTGGCTGTGTATTGTTCTTCTTTCTTCTGTTTTAATCCCTATACCTAGTATTTGTGGCTGTGGTATTGTCGTTTTCTTCTGTTTTAACCCCTATACCTAGTATTTGTGGCTGTGGTATTGTCGTTTTCTTCTGTTTTAACCCCTATACCTAGTATTTGTGGCTGTGGTATTGTTTTCTTTCTTTTCTTCTGTTTTAACCCCTATACCTAGTATTTGTGGCTGTGGTATTGTTTTCTTTCTTTTCTTCTGTTTTAACCCCTATACCTAGTATTTGTGGCTGTGGTATTGTTTTCTTTCTTTTCTTCTGTTTTAACCCCTATACCTAGTATTTGTGGCTGTGGTATTGTTTTCTTTCTTTTCTTCTGTTTTAACCCCTATACCTAGTATTTGTGGCTGTGGTATTGTTTTCTTTCTTTTCTTCTGTTTTAACCCCTATACCTAGTATTTGTGGCTGGGGTATTGTTTTCTTTCTTTTCTTCTGTTTTAACCCCTATACCTAGTATTTGTGGCTGTGGTATTGTTTTCTTTCTTTTCTTCTGTTTTAACCCCTATACCTAGTATTTGTGGCTGGGGTATTGTTTTCTTTCTTTTCTTCTGTTTTAACCCCTATACCTAGTATTTGTGGCTGGGGTATTGTTTTCTTTCTCTCCTTCTGTTATATATATGTGTGTGTGTGTGTGTGTGTGTGTGTGTGTGTGTGTGTGTGTGTGTGTGTGTGTGTGTGTGCGAATACACGTGGGAAAGATATAGAAATTGTGTCTTTTGTCCTTAGAAACTACAACAAATGAAGGTGTTGCTGAAGAAGCCTTGTCACCGTACGGCAGAAGACGATGAAAACATCAGCAAGAACAGAGACGTCAGCATTTTACCAGGTGCAGTTTCGCCTGTTTGTCTGTTTATTTTCGTTGTATTTTGTAGCGAAGGAGCGCTCTGCACACACACACACACACACACACACACACACACACACACACACACACACACACACACACACACACACACACACACACACACACACACACGAGTTATGTTGTGTGTGTGGGGGGGGTGTTTTTTGGGGGGGGTTGTTGCTTTTTTTTTTTTTACTAAAGACAAGAAATCTGCCCTTTTCACTGAAAAAAACCCCCAACTGTTTCCCCTTTCTTCCAATTGATAGAACCAAACCACAGGATAAGACAACTCACGACTTCATCATTTCTTGGCTTTGTTGTTGCTTTTGTTTTTGAGAGTGTGTTGGACCCGTTGTGTACAACACTTTTAAAAACATGTTTACTTGTCTTGCAGACGACAACCATGTGGTCTATCTCAAGTACCACATAAAGGGAAGGAACCAGTACGTGAATGCTGTCTACACTCCGGTCAGTTATCGATCTTGTTGAAGATATTCGTGTGTGTTGCTTGTCTTCAGTTTTTCGCTTCATGACAACATCGGTGGTCCACAGGTGAAACACATGCATAGAAAGCGAAAAGTGTGTGTTCGATCCCCGTTTGAGTTCGAACTTTTTCTGCATCCATGAGACCTTGAGCTGTGATCTGGGTGCTAGTCTTTAAGATGAGATGATGAACATGAACCGAGGTCCCTGTGCAACACGCATTCAGTACACGTAAAAGAACCCACAGGAACAAGACGGTTGTCTCTTTCAAAGTTCTGCTTTAAAAAAAAAAAGCCACTCAGACAGGAAAACAAAATCGCATGCAGGCAGAAAAATTAAAATGGGTTGTGCTACTCTTGTAGCAACGAACACTCCCCTGAGAGAGCAGCAGAATTTTAAGCAGAGAGAGCAGCAGAATTTTAAGCAGGGAGAGCAGCAGAATTTTAAGCAGAAAATCCGGTGTCATTGAAAGTTGTATACTATCATACATCATAAAAACCCATTTATAGGTAATTTGCTCTCTCGGAAATTTCGGTATTCTCTCCCCTCCCCCCCCCCCCCCTCTCTGTCTCTGTCTCTCTCTCTATTTCGCTCTCTTTCTATTTCTCTCTCTCTCTATTCTCTCTCTCTCCTCTCTCTCTCTCCTCTCTCTCTCTCTCTCTCTCTCTCTCTCTCTCTCCCTCCCCTCTCTCTCTGTGAGAATGTTATTTGCGTTAATGGAAGTGCATTCTGGTGATTCATATTCATGAAAACAGATAATTATATCATTTTATAGTCCGCATCTACGACAGCAAAAATATAATCTTCAGTTGTGTTCTTTTGATTTTTATAGCGGCAGCCCACCAAAGTCGCAGGGAGTGCATTAAAGAAAACAAAGTCGCTTTGTATCTGTTGTCCCCAGACGAAATAATAGACTATTGTTTTGCCCTGTCTCGATGGTGGTCAAGTTCATAAACAAAAAGAATGACCAGTGATGTAAAGGCAACCTACCTGCCTAGAAAGCGAGACCTGCAGGTTTTATTTCTTTTTTTTTCTTTTATATCGACGATAATGGAGTAAACACTCGTGTGCTTTTTTACATCAAGTCCCTGTGTGTATGCAGTTTTTGTAAATCGTGTCATCTGTTCCTACCGGCGCACGATGGCCTACTCTTACGAAAAGTGGAACAGGATTTAACGTGTGCGCAAGATGTTCTGCGTGTGGTTTGATCACTGCTTGTGCCCGAAAGTTGTTAACCTATCCACTAGAGCTGGAACGGTGGTCCAGGCGCTAGTCTTTCGGATGAGACGATAAACCGAGGTCTCCGTAAGTAGCACACATTCCCTACACCTTAAAGAACCCACGGCAACAAGAGAGCTGTCCCTTGTAAAATTATGTAGAAAAAGGCCGCTCTGATGAGGAGACAAAGACACATGCAGACAGGAATTTTTGTTTTTGTTTTTGAATGGGTGGCGCTGCTCCTGTGGTGACGCGCTCTCCACACTGCGTGAAATTTGCAGCAGCTGAAAGTAGTGTACAATGCAATGCAATGCAATGCAATACAACACACTACCATACCATAACCACGCCACGCCACGCCACGCCCACGCCACGCCACGCCACGCCACGCCACCATACCCATGCCATGCCATGCCAGCATGCCATCCATGCCATGCCATAGCCATGCCATGCCACCATCCACCAGCCAGCCATGCCAGCCACGCCACCACTGCCACGCCACGCCACCCACGCCACGCCACGCCACGCCACGCCACGCCACGCCACCCACGCCAACCATCACCACACCATACCATACCATACCATACCATACCCATACCATACATACCATACCATACCATACCATACCACGGCGGACGGGATAGCCTGGTGGTTAGAGCAGTGCATATTGCGCTCGTGATCTGCAGACCCGGGTTCGAATTCTGTTCAATGGGGATCCCCCCTACCCCTGGAGTTAACATCAGCGCCGACCCTCTCCCCCCAAGAGTCCTTCGGATGAGACTATGAACCGAGGCCCCGTGTGCGAACGCACGCAGCAGAAAATCTTGCGCACATGTTAAAACCTGTTCCACTCTTCGGAAGAGTAAGCCATTGTGTGCCAGTGGGAAAGGTGACAAAAAAGACAAAACCGCATACACATGGGGACTAGATGTAAAAAAAAAATTAAAAAGCCCATCAGTGCTTATTCCATTATCCACGAAATAAAAAAAGATGAGAAAAGATAAATTAAATTATATCAATAATACCCTAGTATTCAACTGTTGAATACAACTGTTGCTTGTACTCTCCTCTTTTCCCAGACGTTCTTTAAGCGGCGTGGCTGTATTATGACGCAGTTACCTCTGAAGGACACCGTCATAGATTTCTGGCGACTTGTGGTGGGAGATGACGTCACATCGGTCGTTTCTTTGGGAGTAGATGTGGACGAAATGGAAGTCAGTACTGTGTGTGGCGTCGGTCTGTCTGTGTTTCAATGAATGAGTGTGTTTGTCGGGGTGTGTATGTGTGTGTGTGTGTGTGGTGTGTGTGTGTGTGTGTGTGTGTGTGTGTGTGTGTGTGTGTGTACTGCGAAAGATTTACAGTATAAATTCTTGCCTGCAAAAAAACGCACAAGGCAGATGAATGTTTACCAAAATGTAAAGTAGTATGTTTGTGTGTGTGTTTGTGTTTGTGTGTGTATGTGTGTGTGTGTGTTCGTGTGTGTGTGTGTGTGTGTGTGTGTCGTGTGTGTGTGTGTGTGTGTGTGTGTGTGTGTGTGTGTGTGTGTGTGTGTGTTTACTGCGAAAGATTTACAGTATAAATTCTTGCCTGCAAAAAAACGCACAAGGCAGATGAATGTTTACCAAAATGTAAAGTAGTATGTTTGTGTGTATGTTTGTGTGTGTGTGTGTGTGTGTGTGTGTGTGTGTGTGTGTGTGTGTGTGTGTGTTCGTGTGTGTTTGTGTATGTGTGTGTATGTGTGTATGTTTACGGTGTAAGATTTATAGCATGAATTCTTGCCTGCAAAAAAATGCACAAGGCAGATGAATGTTTACCAAAATGTAAAGTAGTATGTTTGTGTGTGTGTTTGTGTGTGCGTATGTGTGTGTGTTCATGTGTGTGTGAGCGTGCGTGCGTGCGTGTGTGTGTGTGTGCGGGCGTGTGTCTGTGTGTGTGTTCGTTTGTGTGTGTGTGTGTGTGTGTGTTCATGTGCGTGTGTTTGTGCGCCCCCGCGCGCGCGCGTGTGTGTGTATGTGTGTGTGTGCATGTGTGTGTGAGCGTGCGTGCGTGCGTTTGTGTGCGCGTGTGTCTGTGTGTGTGTGTGTGTGTTCGTGTGTGTGTGTGTGTGTTCGTGCGTGAGTGTGTGTGTGTTCGTATGTGTTCATGTGCGTGTTTGTGCGCCCGCTCGCGCGCGCGCGCGTGTGTGTGTGTATGTCTGTGTGTGCGTGCTCGTGTGTGTGTGTGTGTGTGCGTGCGTACGTGCGTGTGTCTGTGCGTTTTCGTGTGTGTGTGTGTGTGTGTGTGTGCGTTTTCGTGTGTGTGTGTGTGTGTGTGTGTGTGTGTGTGTGTGTGTGTGTGTGTGTGTAGGCGGGAGAGTGCTACTGGCCCACGGCAGAAGGGCAGCAGAAGACGCAGGGACCTTTCCGGGTGGTTCTCCGTTCAGCCAGCTCTCTGGGTACCCACCTACGCCTACCACCGACTGTCACCCTGAGGTGACGCCTGTCAAAGAACCATCGCGCCTACACTCAGTGCATGACGCACGCACGACCGACAGCACGTCGACAGACACACGACGCGCGCACACACTCACGTGCGCTCACGCACGCACACACACACAGCACGCACGCACCACACACACACACACGCACACACACACACACGCGCCACCACCACACACACACACGGAGTGATGTATGTACTATAGATGGCCACGGAGCCACACACACTCACACCAGTAGCCCCACACTAAACACACACCCACCACAATTATTACTGGCAGACCACACATCCCATCCCACAACCCAGCCACATATATGAATCTCCACCACCGCAATTCACCCACATTCCATTCATCCCCACCCTCTCTTATCATACCATACCACGCCATCCCACATCACATCGTATCACATCACACCTTGCCACACTACACCACACCATATCACATCACACATTACCACACTACACCACACCATATCACATCACGCCTTACCACACTACACCACACCATATCACATCACACTATACAACACCACACCATATCACATCACAACTTGCCACACTACACCACACCATATCACATCACACCTTACAATATAATACCATATCACACCTCACCACACCACACATACCACACCATATCACATCTCACCTTACCACACAACACCACACCATATCACATCCTACCTGACCACACCATACCACATCACACTTTACCACACCATACAATATCACATCACACCTTACCACACCAACACCACACCACGCCACCTCACATCTTACCACACCACACCATATCACATCACACTTTACCACACCACACCACACCATATCACATCCCACCTCACCACACCACACCATATCACATCCCACCTCACCACACAACACCACACCATATCACATCACACCTTACAGTATAATACCATATCACATCACACATTACAATATAATACCATATCACATCACACATTACAATATAATACCATATCACATCACACCTTACCACACCACACCACACCATATCACATCACACCTGACCACACCATACCACATCACACTTTACCACACACACCGTATCACATCACACCTTACCACACCAACACCACACCATATCACATCACACCTTACCACACCAACACCACACCATATCACATCACACCTTACCACACCAACACCACACCATATCACATCACACTTTACCACACCACACCACACCATATCACATCCCACCTCACCACACAACACCACACCACGCCACCTCACATCTGACCACACTGACGCTTACCTGCGGACGCTGCAGGAGGGTGAAGGGAGAGACGTACGTCTGCTGCACTACAGCGGCTGGCCGGACCAGCTGCCGCAGGAGATGACGGATCTGCTGCAGCTGCTGTGCATCATGACGGAACACGACGCACGGGATGAACGGGGGCCTCCGCTGCTACTGCTGCAGTGCAGGTCTGTCGTTATTTGATTTGATTTGATTTAATTTTGATTTATTCTTTTATATCGAGGATAATGGAATAAGCACTCTTGTGCTTTATTACATCCAATCCCCGTGTATATGCAGTTTTGTAAATGTCATCTGTTCCCACCGGCACACGATGGCCTACTCTTACGAAAAGCGGAACAGGATTTAACGTGTGCGCAAGATGTTCTGCGTGCGTTCGCACACGGGGGCCTCGGCTTAAAGTCTCATCCGAAGGACTTTTGGGGAGAATGGAGTCAGCACTGATGTTAACTCCAGGAGAAAAATCTCCTCAGCCGGACTCGAACCCGGGTCATCAAATTGCCAGCGCAATGTTCTGACCACTAGGCTATCCGTCCCCCCTATGTCTTCAGTTATAATGTCTATCCACTTAAAAAGTCAGGTTAGACAGGAAATAGGTGCGTGTCAAGTCAAGTCAAGTCAAGTCAAAATGATCTTTATTAAGGGCAATTGATTAAGTTTACACAACGTTGTTTTGTTTTTTTTTATCCTGCCCTCACAAAAAGTCAAGAAAATTGACTTCTACAACATTCAAAGACAAATATCAACCTTTGTTGAAAAAACAAAACAAATGATATGGTGTGTGTGTGTGCGTGTGCGGTGCGCGCGCGCGCACGCGCGCGTGTGTGTGTGTGTGTGTGTGTGTGTGTGTGTGTGTGTGTGTGTGTGTGTGTGTGTGTGTGTGTGTGTGTGTGAAAGTGGGGGGGGGGGTGGAGTTGGAAGTGAGAGTCGGTATGTTTATAGACTTGAATGGAGGATGAAAAGGGGGAAAAACAGATTTAACCATGAGTAGTTCCTTTAACCTTACATGAAAAAATAAAGCAAAGAAAAATGGATAAACTTGGATATAAAATAATTGGCGGAATGTGTACGGGTCTCTGTGTGTGTGTGTGTGTGTGTGTGTGTGTGTGTGTGTGTGTTTGTGTGTGTTGTGTGTGTGGTGTTCAGTAGATTTAGTTTCGTGTCTCTGTGTTCATGGACTTTTTATCGATGTAGTTTAAGCCGTTTCTGTGAGATTTTTTTTTCACGTGTCTGTTATTTTCTCTCTCAGAGATGGTGCTGTCCGGAGTGGGCTGCTCCGCGTCATCGCTGACGTCATCAGCCGTATGACGTCAGACGGGCAAGTTGACGTGTACACGGCAGTGAAGCATGTTCAGAATACAAGGCCCCAGAGTGTCACCAAAATGGTCAGTAATCCACAGCTCAGCCTCTTGTGTGTGTGTGTGTGGTGGTGTGTGTGTGTGTGTGTGGTGTGTGTGTGTGTGTGTGTGTGTGTGATACAAAGCTTTAAATACTCATTAAAAATTATTGCAAAGGAAATTGAGAAATCTACTGTTTTGTCCACATGTAGTAAAAAAAATATATATATATGTCGGTTAAAACTGTTTGCAAACAGACCAAAAGTAATGTCGTTGACGAAGTAAAGCTATGTGAAAGTTAACTATTTATGCATTTACCGCAGTCACATCTTATTAAGTTAATGGCTATCGCTATATTAAACAGAATAAAAAGTCACTTGTGCTTAAATGATAACAAATATATTATTATAAGTGGTCAGTATTATTGCGAACGCTGAGTATATGATACCTGCTATTGTGTCGCGCTGTAATAGCTAAA
The DNA here is from genome assembly GCA_030674155.1 of Stramonita haemastoma. NCBI lineage: Eukaryota > Metazoa > Mollusca > Gastropoda > Neogastropoda > Muricidae > Stramonita > Stramonita haemastoma. The sequence continues at coordinate 33,632,327 of CM060329.1, read as the reverse complement.
ACAAAATGTTTTAAAGAGATTTTAATTACTTGTACTAATTCCTTTATGCGAATGAAAATGACGGAACAATTTTTTTTCTTGGGTTTTGCTGTCCAAGAGAGTGTTACTGCGGTAGCTACCACAACTTTCTGATAAACTACTTCCAAAAGAGAGACAGAATTTTGAAAAAAAAAAATTAATGAATATCATCCGTCCACATCCCCCCGTGTGACTCCCGGGGAATGCTTGCAAAGCGAGCATTACAAGAATAGGGTCCCTGCCCGCCAGCCAGGCATGTCGTAAGAGGCGACTAAGGTGGCACCACTCCCCCAGATAGGGGGTTGGACACAGGGCTAACAACCCCGTTCTGTAAAAAAAAAGATTGTTACAGAAACAGCAACAAAGAAATTCAACACTACTGGGTGCGACGGGCTTCCAGAGTCATCGAAAGATACTCGTATGAATGGCAGTGGTGAAAGCCGAGAGGAAGCCACTGGCAGGAAGATGGAAGTCTTGAGCGCCAAAACCAAAACCAGAATAGGATTCTGGAATGTTAGAACGATGTACGAGACAGGAAAACTGGCGCAAGTTACAGCAGAAATGAAACGCAACAACCTACACATCCTAGGAGTCAGCGAGAGCCGATGGACAGGATCAGGCAGATGCAAAACCAACACAGGAGAGACAGTGTTGTACAGCGGCAGAAGGGACAACCAGCACCGTGAAGGAGTAGCCATCATCATAAAGAAAGGAATAGAGAAGTGCCTGATGGAGTGGAAACCTATCAACAACAGGCTGATGAAGATAAGAATGAAGGGGAGACACATTAACACCACTATCATCCAATGCTATGCACCAACTAACGACAGTGCAGAAGAAGACAAAGACGAATTCTATGCACAACTACAAGCAGAACTGGAAGATATCCCAAGCCATGACATGAAGATTGTAATGGGCGACCTGAACGCAAAAGTTGGAAATAACAACATAGGCCAAGAAAGAGCCATGGGAAAGGAAGGATGTGGCACCATGAATGACAACGGAGAGAGACTGGTGGAACTCTGCATGACAAACAGCCTCATTATTGGAGGGACACTGTTTACACACCCTGAAATCCACAAGCTTACCTGGTGCTCCCCCAATGGAAGAGACAGGAACCAGATCGACCACCTGATGATCAATGGGACATGGAGAAGATCGCTGCTAGATGTAAGAGTAAAGAGGGGAGCTGATGTTGGCAGTGACCACCACCTTGTCACTGCCATCCTCAAAGTAAAGCTGAGGAAAAATATATCTAGGAAACTGAGACAACAACAGTTTGATGTGGAGAAGCTGCGTGACACCAAAGCAAAGAGTGCTTTCATCCTTCAGCTGAAAAACAAGTTCCAAGCACTGGTGGATGCTGAAAATTACGCACAACCAGACATGACTGGTATTAACACCATGTGGGAACAAGTCAAAACAGCCTACACACAAGCCAGCGAAACATGCTTAGGACAGAGACAGAGGAAGAGGAAAAAGTGGATCACAACAGACACCTGGCAGGCCATTGAGAACAGGAGAGAACTGAAGAAGAAAATTTTGGAAACCAAGTCCGAGAGAATAAGAGAGAGGTTCAAACAACAGTATAGAGAGGCAGACCAAACTGTGAAGAAGATGGCAACAGCAGACAAACGAGCCTACTTGGATGATATTGCAAGCCAAGCAGAAGAGGCCGCCGCCAAAGGAGAACAGGACAGGTGTTTAAGATCACCAAAATTGTCAGTGGCAAATACCGGGGAAACACAGAGACGCCGATTGAAGACAAACAGGGCCGACTCCTTACCACAGAAGCAGAACAAGATGCTAGATGGGCAGAACATTTCAACGAAGTTCTCAACAGACCGCCACCAACTGAAGAGGCGGATGTACAAGAACCTGATGCCGACCTCAGTGTTAACACCACTCCACCAGAGAAGAAAGAAATTATAACAGCCATCAGATCTCTCAAGAACGGAAAAGCCCCTGGCCAGGACAACCTAAATGCAGAGCTCTTCAAAGCAGACACAGAGTTTGCAGCCACGGTTCTACAACCACTCTTTACTGCTATATGGGAGGAGAAACAGCTACCAGAAGACTGGACAAAAGGAGTCATCGTGAAGATCCCAAAGAAAGGAGCCCTGAGCAACTGTAACAATTGGAGAGGAATCACTCTGCTATCTATTCCCAGCAAGATCCTAGCAAAAATAATAATTAAACGAATCTCAGAAGCAGTGGACCAACAACTCAGAAAAGAACAGGCAGAATTTCGACCAGGAAGAGGATGCACAGATCAGATCTTTACCCTGCGCAACATCATCGAACAGTGCACGGAATGGCAGAGACAGCTGTACATCAACTTTGTAGACTTTGAGAAAGCCTTTGACAGCATACATCGAAAAAGTCTATGGTGCATACTCCGAGCATATGGAATACCGCAGGAGATTGTACAAGTCATTAAGAGCTTCTACAAAAACTTCACATGCAGATAGGAAACAGTGAAACCAGCTTCAGTGTAAAGACCGGCGTCAGACAAGGCTGCCCCATGTCGGCACTGCTCTTCAACCTGACAATCGACTGGGTGATGAGACGGACAACAGCTGACCAGCCGCGGGGCATCAGATGGACCCCTTTCACAACACTTGAAGACCTAGATTTTGCTGACGATCTGGCACTGCTCTCACACACCCACCATCATATCCAGGAGAAGACATCCCGTCTCAACACTTTTGCCCAGCAAGTAGGCCTGAAAATCAGCCAGAAGAAGACAGAGGTGATGATGCTAAACGTTCAGAATCCCTCTCCTGTCACAGTGAACGGAGAAGATCTGCCAACAACTGAAGAGTTCACATACCTTGGGAGTATTGTCAGGCATGATGGCGGAGCAAGCAGTGACATCAAAAACCGCATCAACAAAGCAAGAGCTGCTTACAGAAATCTGAACAATGTGTGGAAGTCATCCCAATACAGCACAAAGACCAAACTAAGACTGTATCAGAGCTGCGTACTTTCCACCCTCCTGTATGGCTCGGAATGCTGGAGGATGACTGAGAATGACATTAACAAACTGTCTACATTCCACACGAAGAATCTCAGGAGAATACTGCGCATCTTCTGGCCTGAGACCATCTCCAACCAAGAACTCCTGGCCCGCTGCGACCAAGAAAATATAGATACCATCATTATGCAAAGACGATGGAGATGGATAGGACACATTAGCCGACGAGAACAAGGGAACATCGCCCGAACAGCCCTCCACTGGACACCAGACGGAAAACGCAGGCGAGGACGACCCAAGAACACCTGGCGTCGGACAATAGAAACAGAGCTGAAGACCCTCCAACACTCCTGGGGAACCATTCAGAAACTGGCCCAAGACAGGCAGGAGTGGAGAACCTTTGTTGCTGCCCTACATGCCAAGAAGGCATAAAAAGGCTTTGGATTGGATGGATCCGTCCACATCATTCAACTTCGAACGTTCTTCATTGCAGTCACTAGCCTTAAAGAATGGACACTATCACACGTAGGAGGAACTTTTGTGTTTAAAAATGTTCTTAAAAATTGGGTATTACCTCCCGTTGAAAATGCAATTCAGTTCATATTGTGTGCCATTTTGATTATTGATGTTTTGTCAGTGTTACTACCTGTGAACATTTTGAACATTCCATTAAAAGGTTATCAGTATTAACGTATAGTTCTGTGAAGTCGTGATGTTAGGACTAACAGGTAACTAGAAAAGTTCATTGTTTCAGGCTCTGCTGATTACTTTGGACAATATTCTTCTGATTTTGGTGTACAGCTTTACACACACACACACACAAAACACACACACACACACACACACACACACAACACCACACCACGCACACCACACGCCACACCAACACACACACACACACACACACACACACACACACACACACACACACACACACACACAGGCTGTTATATTCCCATTAGTACACATGCAAAGTTTTACGTTCACCCCCCCCCCCCTTCAAAAAAAAAAAAGGAGAAAAAAAATTGTTGTCTAAATTTTTTCTTTTACATAAAACTTCCTTTTGCTGAACTAAATCACTATGTATTGCACACTTTTTCTTGGCATTATTTTTCATTGTTTGTAGTGTTTGTTGTTTTTCAGGAAGAGTTTCGCTTCATCTACAGCGTGCTTCAGCGCTACCAGGAAACGAACAACGTGTACCAGAATACCTGAACACTGACCACCTGCAATCACCCCCCTCTGTTCAACTGTTTTGCAAATCGTTTCCACGCAATTGCACACCGACCGATGCATTTCTCTTTTACTTGGAATCGTTCTGATGTCATTATGGATATTTATTGCGCCCTGTATAACTAAGGAACCTGTTTAGTGTTGAATAAGAAATGTTCTTAACTGGTATGATTTGTGTATGGAGCTAGCTAAACTTGCATTCTTTGCCCTCGCTGTTTGTGTAAGAAAACCTTTGCAAAAAAAAACGGTCCCAATAACATCTTTAAAACGTGCCTGCAGGGGGAAAAAATCATTTGTCATTTTTTTACTGCTGGAAAAAGACTGTTTTGTATATTGAATTTGATGTACACACTATGTTTATAGATACGCATATATTTTCAAATGTACAGTAAGTGCCGAGACTGTTGCAAGCATAATACTTTGCTAGTGCTCACTTGATAATAACCTCTGTAATCATCATTGCTGGAGACAACTCGGCAGTAGTAGGCTTCTTCTGTCTCGGGGGACAATGTCTGCGCCATCTGAAATCGTTTCAGTGTTGTTAAAAGCAACGTGTGGAGTGGCTCAGCACTCCAGTTCTTGCAGGGCAGTCTCTGCCACAGTTGTTGCATGCAAAATTGGATACCTTGCTTTGCTGTCTTTCCTTCCTGAAGCTTCTTCTGTCTTTCAGTATTTTGGAGTTTGGTTTGTTCACTTCTCCCTACAAATTCCCTCATTTAGTGTGTAAACCGAGTTTGTACATTTATACCCGTGCGGGCTCAAAATACACAACACATGCTGAGATCGTTGCATGCGTAATATTTTGCTAGTACTTATTCTGGAATCCACTGTAATATTATCGGAGATTTCTTAATAGATATTTCAGCTCTTCCACCTGCTGTATTTTTTTACTAGCGCCTCCCAGCTGTCTGAGGTTATGTCAGTGGCTTTCATGTCACGCTTGTACACAGCTCTGAAACACAGCGCTTGGTGCCCTGAAAGGTTGCAATATTATTTAATATGATTATTTTACTGATATCACATCTAGTTAGAGGCAGTTTTAGAATGTGAAGTGGCTCTACACAATCCACGGGATCGGATTTCTACGTATCGGAGATCCAGTCGAACTGAACTAATAGAAGTACTGAAAAATGTTAATTTACCCTCCCACCCCCACCCCAAATCACAACTTCATGACGCAAAAAGATCCATCTGTGATTGTGTGTTAATGTGGGTGTGGGTGTGTGTGTGTGTGTGTGACTTTATGCAATTGACTATGTCATGGACGTGGACTTGATAGTTATATTATCATACTAATGTAAATAATGTTGTTCCTCTCTGTATATATCGTTATTATTCAGTCAGCTTTGCAAAACATAAGTCAGTGATGTGCCTCTCCTTGTACAATATCTATAAACTCACTCTAAGGTGTGATAATCAATGTAGTTGAAAACAGTGTATGAACATAATTTTGTGTCTAACTCAGCAAACGAATTTGTTCTTTTCTTTTTGTGCATAATTTTTGTAGAGCATTTTCATCTTCTCATCACAGGAGATTTTCACCCGTGAGTTTTGGGACGCTTTCTCCTGGGAAAGTGCGTCACCACCCTTTTGTGTTATCCTTTTAATTTTCTTTTATTTTGGGTGGTCACATGATGCTGTTCTAAACCCTTGAATATAACCTTGACTTTAACCACAGAATAAACGAAACTCCACAGACGATGAAAGACGACAATAAAAAAAAAAATGTAAAGCAGCTATATTCGGAATTGTCACAGATGCTAAAAGCAATGACGAAAAGATATGAAGAAAATTAGGTAGGTGTTGACCCGAAAGGGAGAAAGCAATGTCGCCATTAGGAAGACGGGGCGATTCTTTATCACAGTATGTTTAATATTTTATTCGTTCGAATTCGTATTGCCGTGTACATTTTGTGAGGAATTCTCCTTTTTTTCGTTCCTTGGTTAAAGCTCCGAGGTTCACCAATGGTAAGATTTGTGCGTATGCGACCTTTAACCCCCACATTCCGAATTTGGGGATGGTGTCTAAACACGACACCTATGTGCATACGTTTTTGTTTTTTTTATCTTTTCCTACCGGCACGAAATCGCCTACTCTTCCAAAAAGCAGAACGGGTTGCTAACGTGTGTGAAAGCTTTTATGAGCGCGTTCACACACAGGGCTTCAGTTTGTAATCTCATCCGAAGGTCTCTGACATTCAGTTTGATTTTTTCGTCAAACAGGGGAGAAAGATTAAGGCTGGAAATCGAACCCAGAACCTCACGATCAACTTGTTAGGCAGGTGAACGTCTTAGCCGACCTACCACCTTCCTCCTTGGACTAGGCTAATGTGTTGTAAAACAATCCATAATCTACAAAGATCGATTTGAGATTCACTTAAAGGCTGCTTCGTGGTTAAAGTCCAAGTCATGTCTGTGGGTTTGGTCTGACACTTTGGGTTGTTTATTTTTTTATGGTTCCTGTTTGCATGTAATTTTGTTTTTATTTCTCTGCGTCTTTCAGAGCTGTTTTGAACCTAGTTTTGCCTGGAGCAACTTGCTTGTTGCCTGATGCTTTTTTTTTTTGCATGCGCTGAGTGCGCTGAGCATTCAGGATCTGTGTGTGTTCTTTATACTAGCATCATGAGGTGAAGTGTGATATACAGGGAAGTCTGTTATTGTCACAGATTTAGGCCAAAGAGTTTTCACTTTTGGGGGGCCACTTCTTGTACTTAAATGCTACCAAAATGTACCATTTTTATATATTTCAAAATCAAATGACAGTTTTCAATATTGTTTTATTAAATCTATTTACAGTACGAAATCCATTTTGGTCGGAGAGTGAATTCCATATGCTATACACTGATGATATAATCACCAACATCAGCCTTTTTAGATGACAAAGAACAGTCATCTGGTTACGTTTATCGTTTTATATATTTACAAACGAAATCCGTTATGGTCAGAAATTGAATTCCACATTTTAATTATTTTCATTATACTATGCACTGACATAACTATACCGAATTTTTGTGACGCAGTTTATAAAAAAGGGCATCTGCATCTCCGACTGATGTAACAATGAAATAGGCGGAAAACTGTGATCTCTGCCAAAAGAAAATCTTTACCTGAAACTTGAGCAAAGTTCGTGGCTTTATTTTTATCTTGCTAAATGTTTTCTTGGTGGATTTTGTTTTGTTTTGATTTGAAGTGACAAACGGGTGCTTTAAAAATTAATTTGAGAATTGTTTATGACAGTTTCAGATTATTTCTTGAGTTACTCAGGTGTTTTCACCCCAACTGCTTTGCCCACTTGCCGATTCCTTTTAGGATCTTTTTGGTCAGTGTGTTTTTCATTATCATTTTGTATTCTGGGAGAGTGTGATCCTGGTTGCTCCCTTTGGCAAACAACATCAGAGCGTGTGCAGTTTGGGGATGACATGTCTTCTGAAGTCACGGTTACGTAGGTGTGACGTCACAACGGTATCCATGATTTCTTTTATTGAGGTGACAAATACTTACCTTCTTTTAGTATTCACAGAAAAGAAAAGAAAACAGCTTGAATGTCCAGACTCTGCATTGTTACCTATGCTATGGTCAGCTTCTTTCCTCAATGGGGCAAGACATAGGAATATTGACAGTGACGTCATACCTCACCCGACTTACCGGGGATGGAATTTTATATACACCTTTCGGGATTTGTTTTGTAAAACTTTTCTCAAGCCTTTTTGATGTGTGGTTGGCCGTTTAGCTTCAGTTGAACATTTTCAAGAAGTGTTTAAGCATTTTCAAGGCTAAAGGAACACTGTTCAAAATTTGGTAGTTTTTTTTATCTTTGAAGTAATATTAAGGTGGTAGTAAGTCGGAAAATGTTTGATTTGGTTCCTTGATGGTTTTGTGGATTTGTTTGTTTTTAATTAGGGCCCATCTTTGATAAGTTCGGCCAACATCATAGTTGCACCATATCACGCATATGTTTGATTATTCTCTCTCTCTCTCTCTCTCTCTCTCTCTCTCTCTCTCTCTCTCTCTCTCTCTCTCTCTCTCTCTCTCTCTCTCTCTCTCTCTCTCTCTGTGAGAGAAGAGAGATTGTGTGTGTGTGTGTGTTCACGCGCGCATGTGCGTGCATGCACTTCTAGGTGTGCATCATAAGCATTGGTACAAAACTTGTTACGAGCACATCTGTGATTGAAGATTTGTTACTGAATACCTTTTTGTGCTTAGTTCTGTTTCAGATAATTGATGCTCTCTTAATCTTTGTAATCATGATGTGTTATTTGTACTCCTCTCTCTCTCTCTCTCTCTCTCTCTCTCTCTCTCTCTCTCTCTCTCTCCTCTCTCTCTCTCTCGTCTCTCCTCTCTCTCTCTCCTCTCATCTCTCTATCTATCTTCTATCTATCTTCTATCTATCTATCTCATCTATCTATCTATCTATCTATCTATCTATCTATCTATCTCTATCTCTGTGTATATGCACACGCCCTTACTTGCAAAGTTTGTTTTTATGTAACGCAACGTTAAGATGTACAAAATTCTTGAATTGATTGAGGAAGATATTACCTTACTTCCGTAAAATGTGTGTGTGTGTGGGGGGGGGGTGTATAAGTGTGATATGTGTACTTAACAATCTGATGAAGTAATCTGTAAATTGTACAGATTAGTCCCAAAGTAAAAAAAAAAAAAAAAAAAAAAAAAGCAAAGTGCCAAGGCCTACTTTGATATGTTCTTATGCCTTAAAATATCATGTTGAGATAGTCTTCACCCATGACAAGGTCTATGCATAAGAGCCTTTATTTTCTGTGAAAGAATTCTCTGGAGTTGGAGTATAGCTGCCTGTATGGCAAGATACTTCAAACGGCCATACCCGGAAACGCCTCCTCGCTCAGGGTGTGCCTATAGTCGCACAAGGAATCCCAGGTGGGGGAGTGAGACAGAGTGCATGCATAATTCTTCTGGGTATCTCCCAGACCCAGGGTGTTAGGGTGGAGAGTGCTACAACAACAACAACAACAACAACAACAACAACAACAACAAGAAGATACTTTACAGACATTTTTGAAACATGTTGGGATCTGTCATAAGCAATCATCATTTTTCCTTTTAATTTGTAATTTGACTGTTGCTGTTTTCCCCCCTCCACATTTTTGCATAATGTGCATTGCGTGTTGACTTCATTGGTATTGTATGCAAATCACCAATTTCACGATCTTTGTTTCAGTTTTAGTGAATAAAGTTTATTTTCTTCTCTTTCTCTTTTGGTGTTGGTTCAGACTTTGTTTTTTTTTGTGTTGTGTATTATGTATGTTTTGCATGGCATGATCGCATGTTTTGCCGCATGAAGATTCCACTCTCAAGAAAGCACATGCACTCATAGCAGTAATAACAGCAACAGTAGCAGCAGCAGCAGCAGCAGCAGCAGCAGTATTGGTAGTAGCAAGGGATGAGCAATAGTGAAGGTCCTTGCAATATAGCAGAGTGGTAGCAACAGAAGTAGTCGGCGATTCTGGTCTTATGGTGTTTTTGTTTCCAAACCTGAACTTGTCCGTCTGCTGTTGCTGCTACTACTTATTCCTCCTCCAGTTGCGTTACATCTCCTCTCTCTCTCTCTCTCTCTTCTCTCTCTCTCTCCTCTCTCTCTCTCTCTCTCTCTCTCTCTCTCTCTCTCTCTCTCTCTCTCTCTTCTTCTCCATCTCTCTCTTTCTCTCTCATCCAAGTACTTCCTCTTCTCCTCTTCCCTCTCTCTCTCCCCGCCGCTCTGTTGTGTCGCGCGCGGTGTGTGTGTTGTGTGTGTGTGTGTGTGTGTGTGTGTGGTGTGTGTGTGTGTGGTGTGCGTGCGTGCGTGTTTCTTTATTCTATTATTTTGAGGATAGTGAACGAAACACTTGTGTGCTTTTGCATCCTGTCCCCGTATGCATGCCGCTTTATAAAATTTGTTCTCTGTTCCCACGAGCACGAAACGGCCAACTTTTCCGAAAGATGTGCAAGATGTTCTGCGTGATTTCCCACACAGGAACTATGTTTACAGTCTCATCCGAGGACTTAGGGGGAGTGGAGTCAGTACCAATGTTAACGCCAGGGGGAAAATCCCGCAAACGGTCCGCGCACGTGAGTGTGTGTGTGTGACCTATGTGGACTCAATACTTAAAAGTGGACTCAATACTTTAAAAAAAGGAAGATTTTAATCGTAATTTAAGAAAGCTTTACGCTGTGAGTGTTCTTTTGGGATCAAGACCACTTCAGTTTGTTGATAAACAGATTGAGGCACTTGACAAACTGGCAGAATAAAAAGTAAGGAAGAGTGAACTAAAAGTATGTGGTGTGTGTGGGGGGGGGGAGGATGGAGGGGATTTTGCCTTCTTTGGGTTGTTTTTTTTTTTGGTTTGGGGTCTCAGCGTTTTTGCATAGTTACAGCTGTAGATTAAATACATGCACTGACGCTCGTAATCACATGCTGTCATTATCATTATATGTGGGAGGCAAGTGGCGAATGGCTTCTTGATAATACGTCCTATCCATGAAGCTTTACTGTTCAGCATGCCGCCGCTGTAGTCAAGTGGTTAGGGCGTTGGACTCGTAATCTAAAGGTTGCGGGTTCGATCCCAGCTTTCGGCTATGGCGTTGTGCCCTTGGAAAAGGCACTTTACGGCTATTTTCTCACCCCACCCAGGTGTAAAAGGGGTACCAACCTTGCGTTGGGGGTTAACCCTGCGATAGACTGGCGTCCTATTCAGGGGGGAGTCTATGACTCTCAGTCGCTTAACGCCACAGAAACCGGGATAAGCACCGGCCTGATGAGCCTTAGGCTCGGGACAGACAGATGTTACCGAGCACTAGACGTGCGTCCACAGCTGCACAGAAAAACACACAAAAAGCATACCACCCATTGCCCTATTTCTGTCTCCAGTAAAAACTTTAGAATTTTTAAAGATTGTTTTTATTGTTTTATAATATAACATGTAGAGAAAAGCACGAGAGCACAAGCAAAAGTATTTTGTGTCGGCTCTGTGGTTTATAAACAATGTGTGTGCTGCGTGTTGTGTGTGTGTGTGCGCACGCGCGCACAC
>CM060329.1:33591057-33618557 GCA_030674155.1 Stramonita haemastoma | reverse complement strand
TAAAAAGACAAACTGAAACTTAAATATAAAACAAAGTTTGGAGTGATTTGGTACAACTTGCGATGTTGCTGTGCTTCTTTTTTCCGAAAAAAATTGTGAATGTTTTAACACTTTGAGAAATGTAAAAGACTGAAAGTATTTCTCGTTCTCTGTAGTCCATCAATAGTTCGTCCTGTTCTTTTTTTTGTAATATTTACTTTAGAATTAATATTGTCAACTTGACAGTTTTCTTTTAATTTATGTATAAATTTGTCTGCGCTGTTGTATTGTTCGAAGTTCTAAAATAACAACATGGGGAGAAAAATCTAGTCGTTCGAGCATTGAGCTCATGATATGACGGCCCAGGTTCGAGCCACAAGCGTTCCAGGGGATTTCCTCCCCTGGAGTTAACATCAGTACCGATTCCACTTCCCCGAACGTCCTCCGGATGAGGCTATAAACAGAGGGCTCCGTGTGCAAACGCACACTGAACACCTTGCCAACACACGTAAAACCCGTTCCGCCTTTCTAAAAAGTAGGCCATCACGTGACAGTAGGAACGGATGACAACCTTTTCAGAAAACGGACACATACTGGTCTCGTGTTTAAACATCATCCCCGAAGTTGTAATGCAGTTACCATAACAGTGGGTAAAAAAAAAAATGAGCACATACTCAAAATGATAGATGAACCTCAAAGCTGTGGCCGAGGAACGAAAACCTTTTTATTGAAAGTATAGCAGAAAAAAACACAGATATTAACAACTGGAAAACCTCACTAACGGTGTTCTCTAACACAAAATTATTCCCCAGGACCACTATGGGGGATTGATGAAGAGCGACTGAACGTTGTGTCTCCGCCAGATCGACAGTTTCTGTGGCCGAGAAACAAGATGTTTTCTGTCTTCGTGTTCTTGCTTCTGGTTCCAAGCATTTGTGAGTATCTAAGTTTCCCTGGTCCCGTTTTAAATTGTATTCTTTGCGCCTTTTTGCTACTGATAGCTTAAATCATTTCTATCATCATCGAGTACTTTTTTTTTTCTTCCTGTTGTTTATTTATTTGTTTGTTTAATTAGTCATTTATTAGAATATTCATGACATACGGTTTATTCCTTATTTCAATCCATCTCTTTTACATTTGTTTCCTTTTATGTCTAAAAGTCACCGTGCCAAGTTTTACATCCATACGCTTTTGCATAGTTTAAGAAAGAAAAAGAAATATTTTCGTCTGTTCTACTATACATGTAAATACAGACAGGCGTAAATACGTACATTCACATACAATTACTTACACATGCATGACTAGTACACCTACGTAATTTGGATAATTATGCATACAGTGTATATTCACTCACGAGCAGGCATACCTCTGCACGCATATGTGTGCGCATTCCAAACGTACATATGTGGGCACATGTATATTCGGGTATATTTACATTATATCATTGATTTTAATAGGTCCTTATCTTGAAATATTTTTCTCTCCTGTTCTTTTCGTTCACATGATTTTCATTTTCCATGTGTTATCGGATGTAGTTTAGCGTAACTTAAACATTATTGCATACACAATTTCATCTTTTTAGAGAACTAAGAAGCTTTTATTTGTGTTAATGTGTAACTTTTTTTGTTGTTATCCTTCTTCTTTTTTTCCTTTTCTTTTCTTCTTCTTTTTTTCTCATCTTCTCATCATCATCATCATCATCATCATCATCATCATCATTCTTCTTCTTCTTCTTTTCTTCTTCTTCTTCTTCTTCTTCTTCTTCTTCTTCTTTTCTTCTTCTTCTTCTTCTTCTTTTTCCGTTTCATCATCATCTTCGTCTCCTTCTCCTCCTCCTTCTCCTCTCATTTTTCTTCCCCTCTCCCTCTTTGTTACAGCATAGAAACAGTGATGATGGTGGTGGCGGTAGAAGTGATGGTGGAAGTGGTAGTAATAGCACCAGCACCAGCAGAGTACTACTGTGGTTATAGCATTAGAAGTAGTAAGGGTGGTGGGTGGTAGTACTGGTCATGGTGAGGATAATAATAATGATGATAATCATAAATGATAATAACAATAAACATAATGACAATAATGATTAATAATAAACAACAGCACAGCAGCAGCAGCACACAGCAGAGAGCAGCAGCAGTAGTAGTAGTATAGATAGTAGTAGTAGTATAGAGTAGTATAGCAGCAGCAGCAGCAGCAGCAGCAGCAGTAGAGTAGTATAGCACGTAGCATCGAGCATCGTAGCAGTCGTAGTAGTCGTAGTAGTCGTAGTAGTCGTCGTCGTCGCGTGTCGTAGTAGTAGTAAGTAGTAGTAGTAGTAAATAGTAGTAGTAGTATAGTAGTACAGTAGCAGTAGCAGTACTAGCATCAGCAGCAGCAGCAGCAGCAGTAGTAGTAGTAGTATAGTAGTAGTAGTAGTATAGTAGTAGTAGTAGTAGTAGTAGTAGTAGTAGTAGTATAGTAGTAGTAGTAGTAGTAGTAGTAGTAACAGAAGTTTTTTTCTCCCTTCTCTCCAGTACAATTATTATCCTTATCAACATCAGTAATCCTCATATCAACATCACTCATCATTGTCACCACGATGAATTTTGTATGTGGCACTATGATAACTATATAAAACATATCACCCATTCTTGCCTGCCTGTCACACACCAAATACACGGCCAACACCGAGCAGTTGGGCAGAACACACACGCACCTGTCTTCCCTACGCAACCTAGGACTTACAACGTCAGTGAGGCGACGTCAGTTGGTGCTGACGTCTTCACCTGCGTAGCCACTGATGACGATACCGGGCCAGCCGCTACACTCCGGTATTCCATTGTGGGTGAGTCAGATGGGTGGACACGCACATGCGCGTGCTTGCACACACATATAGACACATGTGCACACACACACACACACACACACACACACACACACACATATATATATATATATATATATATATATATATATATATATATATATATATATATATATATATATATATATATATATATATATATATATATATATATATGTACACTGCACTGATACGCATATTAATGAAAATATTTTACATGATTATATAAACATGCAGCACACGTTTGCAGATACACTGTAACATTAGATAGCGATATGCGGAACATTCATTCATGTAATGTATATACACGTTTATTATTTGGGATTTATTCAAATAAATGTATAGAATACACAAATGTACACGTATGCATAGGGTCTCCCTTTTGCTCTCTCTCTCTCTCTCTCTCTCTCTCTCTCTCTCTCTCTCTCTCTCTCTCTCTCTCTCTCTCCTCTCTCTCTCTCTCTCTCTCTCTCTCTCTCTCTCTCTCTCTCTCTCACACACACACACACACACGCAAACGCACGCACGCACGTATGCGCGCGCGCACACACACACACACACACACACACACACACACACACACACACACACACACACACACACAGATAGACAGATGGTATCATCTGAAAATAAAATTTTGACTTTGACTTTGACAGACAGACAGACATACAGACAGACAAAGAGAAACAGATAGACAGACGGACAGCGATGATACTCTAAATGATTCGACTTGACCTTTATCTCTCTAAAGAGTCATCAGAAAAAAGCACTAAAACTTTCAAGCAGCGTGTCTAGGACAAGTTGAACCTGGCGGAGCCCAACCCTCGCCAGGTGTAGGCTGCATGCTGGGTATGTTCTCACCTTTCATACAATCAACCTTAGCAGAGCCCATCCCTCGCCAGGTGTAGGCTGCATGCTGGGTATGTTCACACCCTTCGTACTATCAACCTTAGCAGACCTACTCTTCTGAGATTAAAGGTCTGTAACTCACTGAACGCTGGCATGATTTACGGGATCTTTAACGTGCGTAGTTGATCTTCTGCATGTGTAAATACACGAAGGGAATCAAGGCACTGGATGGTCCCCACTTTAAGGTGACCCTGGAAAATTGTAAAACTCCCCAACCTTAGTTCACCAGACGCCGTTGCTGAGATTCAAATCCACAACTTTGTGGATGCACAGGATTGAAGTCAGTTTTAACCACTCGGTTTAAGTGTCCCTCCGAGGGAAATTTGAACCCGCGTCCTTAAATCAATGTCAAATGACAAGTCCTACGCTCTTACCACTAGGCTAACCCGCGCCCCCACCCCCTACTCCATGTGAAGAACCCCTCACTGTAATCATCCCACCTTTCATTTGGACAGGGGGCAACGGAGCTGCAGCTTTTTCCGTGAACAACGTCACTTGTGAGGTCACTGTGACCCAGCAGCTGGACTTCGAAAGCGTCACGGAGTATGACGTCATGATCCAAGCTGTCGACCTTGACCCTGCGACCCCAAAGTCTGCAACGGCCAACTTCACAATCCAAGTGACAGACGTGAACGAACATACCCCGGTACGTGATTCAACAATTTAACAGAGATGTATTCTATTTAAGATTAGAATCATACGATAATTATAAGTTTATAATGAAGGAAAGGAAGGGGGCGTGAAGAGGGAAAATAGTGTAAAAAAAAAAAAAAAGATAGATACAGGGATACAGATTACAGTAAACTGACTACCACTGATTAATTCTAATTCATTTAGCATTTGTGTAAATTGGTGTGTAGAGGTAACGCATTCATCTAGAGAGAGAGTGGCTCGCGGTTTGTATCCTCTCCGAAGGAACATTCTCTCTGCTTCCCTAAACCATATGTGATGAACTGGATGTTGGTCTTTCAGATGAGTCCTCAAATGGAGGTGCCATTTTGCGCAACTTACATTTAGAGCATGTAAAACATTCCATGGCACTGAGAGAGGTTGTCTCTGAAAGCATGCAAAACTCCTGTAGAAGAAGCCAGTCTTTCTGGCAAATGCATAGGTAGATGGGGATGATATTGATATTGATATTATATAATTATTTATATATATATATATCACCATAATTATATTTTGTTTCTGGGAGAGCAGTTTGAATATCAAACACTGCACACATAATAATCATGATCAATCGAGTGTTTGGCTTCATGTGTCTTATTGTTCTTTACTTAGGAGGTTTTTTTTTCATCTTGATCTTATCCCTGATAAGGACGGGTACTGGATGTAAAAAATAAAAAAGCACACGAGTGCTTATTCATCATCCTAGAAATAAAAGAATTTGCCTTGCCTTTGCCTTTCCTTGCCTTGCCTTGCCGTGCCTTGCCTTTGCCTTACCTTGCCGTGGCTATCACCCCCCATGCAGACCTTTGTGGACGTACCCCTGGAGGCGGTACCGGTGCCAGAGAGCAGAGACGTGGGCAGCACGGTTCTCATCTGCAGTGTGACGGATGGCGACAGTCCTCTGGCGCCCAGTGGACGCCACCGCTTCCTCATCACAGGTGGGTGGGTGGGTATCTATTCGGGTGGACTGGATGTGGCCAATTGTTAGGTAGCTGGGCTGGATTGGAACCCGGGTATGATGTATTGGGGATTTTTTTTGGGGGGAGGTCTAGGTATGTGATGAATAATTGCTGGTTAGCTGGGCTGGATTGGAACCCGGGTATGATGTATTGAATTTTTTGGGAGGTCTAGGATTATGATGAATAATTGTTGGTTAGCTGGGCTGGATTGGAACCCGGGTATGATGTATTGGGGTTTGGGGGGGGAGGTCTAGGTATATGATGAATAATTGTTGGTTAGATGGGCTGGATTGGAACCCGGTATGATGTATTGGGGTTTGGGGGGGGGAGGTCTAGGTATATGATGAATAATTGTTGGTTAGATGGGCTGGATTGGAACCCGGGTATGATGTATTGGGTTTGGGGGGGAGGTCTAGGTATATGATGAATAATTGTTGATTAGCTGGGTGAATTGGAACCCGGGTATGAGGTATTGGTTGTTTTGGGGGAGGTCTAGGTAAATGATGAATGATTGTTGGTCAGCTGGGGTGAAAAGGATTTACTGGCTTGTTGCGTGGATTGGTCGTCTAGGGGTAACGCAACTGCTTGTATAGGAAGCGAAAAAAGTCCAGATTTGAAGTGTGTGGTGGTTTGATCCTCGTTTGTGCCCAAAACTTTTCCCCCATCCATTATAACAATAAATGTCATCATCGAAACGAAAAAAGAAAATGTGACTACATGATGTATATCAGCTCTCGTTAGATATATCCCAGTCATCAATTATCACTATGTTTCCAATTTTTGTGAAATTTCATGTAAACGTCATGATCTACTTTGCATCGTGTCTGTCCTCGTCATTACTCTCATCCTATATTATTCATCGTTATCACACATTATCGTGTATTCTTGTTCTTAATTTTGATATTCTTTCTCCTGTTGTTGATCCTTCATGTATTTCCTCCTCTCGTTGTATCTTTGTTGTTATCATCGTTGTGATTTTATTCAAGTATCTGTTTACTCTGTATATTTCATATATTGTGGCTATGTCTTTCAAGGCGGAAACTGGGAACACAAATTCAGACTGGACAACAGCACGTGCAATCTGACCGTGGCCGATGACCTCAATTTCGAAAAGTGACACGGTATGACATCACCATCACCGTTTATGACCTTGACCCCGTGTCCCCACGCAACAGTTCCAGGGTCTTCTCCATCGAGGTGCTTGACGTCAACGAGAGGCCGGTAAGTGGTGTTCGTTGATATGTCTTTTTCTTGTGGATTTTGTTCTTAAACGGTGGTGTGTGTGTTTGTCAGCTGCATTGCTGCTGTTAGCTGCTTGAAATGTGGTGGTGTTGTTGTGTGTTGCTGTTGTGGGGTGCTAGTTGCTGCTGTTGTTGTTGTTGCTGCTGTTGTTGTTGTTGCTGTGCTGTTGTGTTTGCTGTTGTTGTTGTGTTGCTGCTGCTGTTTGTTGTTGCTGCTGTTATGTTGTTGCTGCTGCTGTTGTTGTGTCTGTTGTTGGTGTTGTTGGTGGTGTTGTTGTTTGTGTTGGTGTTGTTGCTGCTGTTGTTGTGTTTTGCGCTGTGCTGTTGCCGGTTAATCTCGCATGCTGTCGATGTTATGATGATATTGCTGCATGCTTCTTCATATTTCATTTTTTTTTGTTTGTTGTTGTGGTGTTGTTTTCTTCTCCTCCTTCTTCTTCTCTCTCTCTTCCCTCATTGTCCTCCATCTCCTTCTTCCTCTCCCTTCTCCTTTTTTTTCTCCTTGTTGCTTGCTTTTTTTTTTATTACACTGCTACTGAAAATATTTTTTTCAATAAAATGTAGACAAATGAACATTACTGTATGCAACAACCAGCTTAAATGGGAACTAACTGTCCTCGACAGAACGACGTAGTTGTCAGGGTAGTAATTTCCCCTGACCGAAACAGACGACAATAGACAATAGCTACATTAACAGAGGAAAGAAAGAATTTGTGCTTTAAACTGTATACTGTATGAGGGTGGAATCCAAAATCATTGAGTGATATCAATAAGAAAATGAGATGATGATGATGATGATGATGATGATGATGATGATGATGATGATGATGATGATGATGATATGTTGACGGCAATGCTGGTTACTCACTACACTACTATAGTCATCATGTTTCCCCACAGAACATAAGAAATTTACCCGGCGACCCAGTCTTGGTCAAGAGGACGTGGCGGTGGGCACAGAGATTTTCACCTGCCTGGCCAAAGACCCCGATGGCAAGTTCTTACCTCGTGCCCAGCTCGTGTTCAGCATCGTGGGTAAGTACCATCGGCTTTATAGAGGCTAGCGATCCATCACCATGTAGCCACGAGCTTCAGGAATATCGCTTCTAAGACATTAGCATCTGTTTGTTTGACAGGGGTTGTTTTATGTATAGGGGAGCAACATGTTCCTGGGTTTCTCTTATGTTAGTTTGTTAAGGGCAGTTCACGTACCTGTTTCTTTTGTTTTACCTTGGCTGTTTTCAACGAGTGCAAAAACACACTTATGTCATATGATGATGATGATGATGATGATGATGATCATGATGATGATGATTGATGGTGGTGGTGGTGGTTGGTCATGATCATGATTGTGGTGGGGGGTAACTGTACCCACAAATGTTATATAATAGCATCTCAACTGCTACTGGACGTGTAAAATAATGAGCCACATTGCAAGCGTAATGATTCACCTATGCACAAACATCACACACGCGAGAACTGTATGGGGACACTACTGCAATTAAGTACAAACATCACACATATTACAATTAAATATAAGCATTACACATGTTACAACTATGCACATACATTATTAGCAGCTCTCCTCACATATTGCAGACATAAAAGTAGGTCTTTAAGATAGCATGATAATATCAACATATCATATTGCAAACATTATAAGAGCTCTTCAAAAGTAAAAAGCTATTGCTGTGTTTATAACAGCCATCCTCAGATATTCATTGCATCGAGGCAGCTATTCAAATCTATTGCAGACTTTGCAATAGCATTCACAGATATTACAAACACTACAACCGCCACACATAGACAGGACAAACATCACACAAGTTGTACACAGATATTAAACCATTGTACATATCCATTAAGAGAACAAGTATGCACAGATATTAAAACAGCTAGATAGAGATATTGCAGTACAATGCACAGACAAATCAGACATTACAAACTTTTTCACAGATATGTCCACTGCATTACATAGACAACAGCAAGTACAAACATTACAGTATCTATTAACACACAAAACAGACATGCTCAGATATGACAAAGATCTTGAATATTCCACAACACTCCAGGAGGCAACGAGGATGGTATGTTCGACCTTGACCCCGGCACGTGTAAGGTGAACTTGTCAAGGCCACTAGACTTTGAGACGCAAGGCGGAATATCGGCTGATGATCCAAGCAGAGGACCAGGACGCAGACAGGAAGCTGAAGGTGACCAAACCACTGGTCATCAGTGTGGTGGACATCAACGAACACACCCCGGTGAGTAGTAGTAGGTTTCTGTGCAATGTGGATTTTTTTTTTTTTTTTTTTTTTTGGGGGGGGGCATTTTCCGTCTGGTATGAGTGAAGATGTCAGTTTATCACTAAGAACAAAAGCTGTTTTAAGGAATCTGGTGCTAGCTGCTTTTATCTAATTTCATGTGTCATGATGTACAGAAAACGAAGAGTATAACGCAAATGATGTATGAATGCACCGCAAGATTAGTTTCATGAACCATATTGAAGAATGCACTGCAGTTTTGGAAATGACACAGACTGCTGTTGGGTGTGTCTGTCACCAGGCCTTTGTCAGCGTGCCCACCACACCAGCACAGATAGGGGAACACAGCAGCATCGGAACCACAGTCTTCAACGTGCACGGCACAAGACCTAGACAGTGATTCGCGACCCTCCGGACAACTACGCTTTCAAATCACAGGTATCTGTCAAATTTTATCAATATGTTTCTTCTTCTTCGCCTTCTGAATTCTCTCTTATTAATTATGGTGCACAGTGCCTGGTCTTCTCCAGTGTTTGTAACTCTGAAGGAGGTCTGCCCACCGGCCTCAACCGGCATAGTAAGACATCACAGTGGTTCATGACAAAATTCATACCGAAAAATGCCACAGAATGTTTGTCAGATTCACTTAAAAAATGGCAGGGGAATAGACTGGGAAGGCAGAAAATAAGAAATATAACAAGAGAGAATGAGAGAGAGAGAGAGAGAGAGAGAGAGAGAGAGAGAGAGAGGAGAGAGAGAGAGAGAGAGAGAGAGAGAGAGAGAGAGAGAGAGAGAGAGACTTCAGACCAGACTTCAGACTTTTACTGTACATCGGCCTTGGGCCACAATACAAAAGCAAACTAGGCATAGGGAATGGGCTCACGACAAGTGTTGTTAATACATTACTACTTGCATATAGTGAAAGTTGAACCGACACATTGATTATGAAAACAAGCATATTTGGAGAGAGAGAGGAGAGAGAGAGAGAGAGAGAGAGAGAGAGAGAGAGAAGAGAGAGAGAGAGAGAGACAGACAGACAGACAGACAGACAGACAGACAGACAGACAGACAGACAGACAGACAGACAGACAGAAGAAGAAAGGGTACGATAAATTTTTAGCACAGAATTTCCAGAAGGTGGGGTTGCTGTTTATACTGAGAGTCCCAGGCATCTCCACGGGGATGGCTATGTGTTCTATTGCTTCCAAGGGATTAGATTTTGAATTCTTCTTTTTGTTGTTCCCCGGCTAGAGCCCTGAGGTTCACCAATGGTGAGATTTTTGCGTATGCGACCATTTTCTATCAACCATTAAGATAGCTGCGTTACGACTTCATGGATGAGTAGTTAAATGTTGTTGTTTTGATATATTTCTCTTTTTGCCAAGAAAAAGGTAGGTGTGTGTTTGTTCTGTCTGTCTGTCTGTCTGTCCGTCCGTCTGTCTGCCAGTGTTCTTATAGTTACATGTATTGAATGTAGCCGTTATTTTTCAGGGGGAAATGAAGAAGGTCGCTTCACACTGCAGAACGAGACACAGTGTGTGGTGACCCTTGCTCAAGCTCTTGATTTCGAAACGAAAGACTCGTATTCCTTGACTTTGACCGTTCAAGACAGTGACCCCACAATGACCTTCAATGCCACACAGACCTTCCAGATCCGGGTGACGGATGAAAATGACTCGCCTGTAAGTTGGAGAAAGGGGTGCAGGGGTGGGATGGGGTGGGGGAGATTGATGATTGTAACAGGGAGAGGGATAATCGTCAATGGATAATCTTCAGTGTACGTTGCTATCTCCCCATTCATTTATACATTGTGGCTCTCTCAGATCCGTGGTTAGAATGCTTTATGCAAACATTTTTTCGTTCCACGGCTAGAACACCGAGGTTTGCTAATGGTATGCAACCGGTTTTTGCCCACCGTGAAGGTAGCCGTGTTCAGACTTCGGGGATGTCTGCTGGGTATGTTTGTGTTTCCGTATCCCACGGAACGCTGACAGGAATTACGGGATCTTTAACGTGCGTATCTGATCTACCGCATGTGTATCTACATGAAAGGAATTAAAGCACTGGCAGGTCTGCACTTGAAGTTGACCAGGTAGATCGCATAAATCTTCCCCTTAATTCATCAGACGTCACCGATATTCAAACCCACGACTTCTTGGACCCATGGGCTATAGCATCTGTCTGATAAACATTATGAAATGAAAGTCGTGTTTCAACCACAAGTACAACCAGAGTGACGTGTTGCACGTACTTTATAAATAATTTTGTTCATCAATGATATTGACATAGAATTTTCAAACTGTAAGAGTAGAAGTGAACGTAGACACTTTTCTTTTCTTTCAAAGAATAAGTCAGTAGGACCGAGGACTTAGTGAGTAGTCATAGGTAATTTAAAGATCGTTTAAGTCAGCTTATCATGCGCACAAGCGCACGCGTATACACACACACACACACACACGCGCGCGCGCCACACACACACACACACACACACACACACACACACACACACACACACACACACACACACACACACAAAGTGACAAAAAATGAACTGTTTCCAGGTACTTCAACCAGTATCAGTCATGCCGACTGTGGCGGAAAACTCCCCAGCTGGTACTTTTCTCTTTAACTGTTCCGCTACGGACCAAGACAGCGAACCCTGCCGTCTGGTCGGCTGAAATATTCCATAACTGGTATGCGAGTTTGGATTCAAATGTGGGGGTGTGGGGGGTAATTCCATTTATCATGATGTTTATAGCCTGCCGACTAGTGAGGCCATTTCAGGGTTTTCATCTTACTAAGAATTGTTGTTGTTGCACGTTCCCCAACATAACACCCTGGGGTTCCTCAGAATGGGCACTCTGACACACTTATCCCACCTGGGAATCACTGTGAGATTGAAATTGCACACTAGATAAGCTTGCATGTACGACTGTTTTAGGTACCTCGTCAAATAGGCAACCATACTCCGACTTCAGAGTATTTTTCTCACCTGAAGAAGAGTACAGGTTGTTACGTTAAGAGACAGTCATGGCTGAAGGCAGTCTCAACATAACATTGATTTTTACAACATAACAACACCTTGATGTGGCCTTGGCGCATAGCTTGCATCAATGCCTTTAAAAGCCTTTGGCCTGGGCTAATAAGCTTATTTAAAGACTGTATACAAATGAAAATGAGATTATAGTGTGTGTGCGTGCGTGCGTGCGTGCATGCGCGCGTGCATGTCATGCGCGTGCATGTATGTAGTATGGTGTGTGTGTGTGTGTATGTGTGTGTGTGTGTGTGTGTGAAGACAGACAGACAGCGACGCGAAGACAGACAGACAGACAGACAGACAGACAGACAGACAGACAGACAGACAGACAGACAGACAGAGACATCTCTCGGATGAAACTAAATCGAGGTCCCGTTTACGATCACGCAGAACATATTGTGCACTTGATGTAACCTGTTCCACCATTTAGAAGAGTAGGACGTTGTGTACTGGTGGGAACAGATAAAAATTACAAAACTGCATACACATAGGGAAATAATGTAAAAAAAAAAAAAAAAAAAAAAAAAAAAAAAAAGGAACATGAGTGGTTATTCTACTATCCTCGAAATAAAAGAATAGAATAAATAAGAACAACAAATAACACACATACACACACGCACGCACGCACACACGCACGCATACACACACATACTCTCTCTCTCTCTCTCTCTCTCTCTCTCTCTCTCTCTCTCTCTCTCTCTCTCTCTCTCTCTCTCTCTCTCTCTCTCTCTTAACACACATACACACACGCACGCACACATGCACGCATACACACACATACTCTCTCTCTCTCTCTCTCTCTCTCTCTCTCTCTCTCTCTCTCTCTCTCTCTCTCTCTCTCTTCTCACACACACACACACACACACACACATACACACACACAACACACACACACACACACACACACACACACACAACACACACACACACACACACACACACACAGGAACGAGAAGCACTGACCTTACTCTGTCCTGCAGGTGGCAACGTAGGTGGAGCCTTCGCCCTCCACCCCCCATGCAGGATTGAAACGAGGAAGCCCCTCGACCACGAGACCCGCGTCTTCTATGACCTTCAGATCCAGGTCACTGACATTGACCCCGATGACCCCAAAACTGACACCCACACCTACCGTGTCAAGGTCACGGAGCTCAATGACAACACTCCCGTGAGTGATAGAAAACAGAAAAGGAGGAAAAGGTTGTAGTGATTCCCTCTCCGCCACCCCTCCCCTTTTTTTTATTGTTTTTTTTTTTTTTGGGTGGGAGAGGTCTTTAGTCATTTTCTCATGTTATTTCTTCTGTCTGTTTTTGTCTGGTCCTTCCCTCTGTTTTTGTGTGGTCCTTCCCTCTGTTTTTGTGTGGTCCTTCCCTCTGTTTTTGTGTGGTCCTTCCCTCTGTTGTTGCGTGGTCCCTCCGTCTGTTTTTGTGTGGTCCCTCCGTCTGTTTTTGTGTGGTCCTTCCCTCTGTTTTTGTGTGGTCCTTCCGTCTGTTTTTGTGTGGTCCTTCCCTCTGTTTTTGTGTGGTCCTTCCCTCTGTTTTTGTGTGGTCCTTCCCTCTGTTTTTGTGTGGTCCTTCCCTCTGTTTTTGTGTCGTCATTCCGTCTGTTTTTGTGTCGTCATTCCGTCTGTTTTTGTGTGATCCTTCCCTCTGTTTTTGTGTGGTCCTTCCCTCTGTTTTTGTGTCGTCATTCTGTCTGTTTTTGTGTGTGGTCATTCCGTCTGTTTTTGTGTGGTCATTCTGTCTGTTTTTGTGTCGTCATTCTGTCTGTTTTTGTGTCGTCATTCTGTCTGTTTTTGTGTCGTCATTCCGTCTGTTTTTGTGTGGTCCTTCCGTCTGTTTTTGTGTGGTCCTTCCCTCTGTTTTTGTGTGGTCCTTCCCTCTGTTTTTGTGTCGTCATTCCGTCTGTCTTTGTGTGGTCCTTCCCTCTGTTTTTGTGTGGTCCTTCCCTCTGTTTGTGTGTCGTCATTCTGTCTGTTTTTGTGTGGTCATTCCGTCTGTTTTTGTGTGTGGTCCTTCCCTCTGTTTTTGTGTGGTCATTCCGTCTGTTTTTGTGTGGTCATTCCGTCTGTTTTTGTGTGGTCCTTCTGTCTGTTTTGTTTTTGTGTGGTCCTTCCGTCTGTTTTTGTGTGGTCCTTCCCTCTGTTTTTGTGTGGTCCTTCCGTCTGTTTTTGTGTGGTCCTTCCCTCTGTTTTTGTGTGGTCCCTCCGTCTGTTTTTGTGTGGTCCTTCCGTCTGTTTTTGTATTACCCCTTCGCGTCTTCTTTCCTTGCTTCGATGTTTCGTTCTTTCGATTCCTCTTTTCGCTTCCTGTGTGAGTGCGCGCACGCACACACAGACGTGTGTGTGTGTGTGTGTGTGTGTGTGTGTGTGTGTGTGTGCAAAGTTCATGATGACTGGCACACTGCCTTTGTATGTATAGAAGTAATAAGCTAGAAGTTACACAAGTTGTTGTTTTTTATATTCGATAAAATGATTAGTAATCATTGTCCCATATTGCGACACACATTACTTTTTTGTATCATGCAAGGCAACAGTCGATTTCGTGTTGTTTGTCAGTATTTCCTGAACAAGACCAGCACGACCATTTTTCTACCGGAGGACACCCGAGTGAACGTAACCTTTCTGGACTGTTCTGGAGATGATGACGACACGCCTCTGGAGCTGACGGGGCACGTGCAGTATGACATCATTGGTGAGTGACCTCAGTGTGGTTTTCTTTCATGGGCCTGTGACGATTGGCTGTTCTGTGGCGGTTGAATGAGTGTTTTTTTGTGTGGCCCTCGTGAACTTTGTGCTCTGTTTGTATGCAGAAATCTTTTTTTTTTAATAGAAATTTGGTGACTAGATGAATAAGCAACATGTCTGCCGAAATACGATAAGGCTTGGCGGCAAGCACAACACATTGAGTTGTTTATTATTCTCTGTCTTTCTTTCTTTCTTTCTTCTTTTTCCTTTTTCCTCTTCTTCTTCTTCTTCTTCTTCTTCTTCTTTGTGTGTGTGTGTGTGTGTGTGTGTTTAAAATGCACATGCGTTCCTGTGTGTGCATGTCTTTATGAAGGGGTATTGTGGGCGCATGTGTACAAACATGAGAGTGTAGGTCTTATGTATGCGACAAACATGCTAATAATAATGCTCGTGCATATGCAGGCAATTCTACTCACGGCCAATCAGAGATAAAATGTTGCGGGTTTTTTTTTTACATTTTTAAAGTAATACAAAATCAAAACAAACAAAAAACACGCATAAATAAGAACATTTTACTACAGCTTAAAACACGTAGTTTCAACGCTTATCTATATGACTTAACAAGTTTGACGTGGATTATCCACAAATGACTTTGCATATCACTTGATTTATTTTCTGAAATATCGTTACAGCTGGAAACGAAGAAAACTTCTTCGAGCTGAAAAACTCGGACACTTGCAGCATCAGCCTCCGGAAGCCTGTGGACTACGAGAATACCACCTTGACCTTTAACCTCACCGTCCGCATCTACGACCTTGACCCTGTAGCTCCGCGAAGCGCGGAGCAAACCTATCACATCTGTGTAACGAACGTTAACGACAACAGACCGGTGATTCTCAGACCGTAGATAGTTGATGTTTGTGAGAAATTGAGCTTACAATGCATAGTAAAGGTAAATGCACTAAAAACATGCTTTTTGAATTTCGTAAACTACACACACAGAGAACTTTATGTAGAATAAATCCCTGAAGTCGGAATACAGCTGCCCACATGATGGGCAAAAACTGTCGCACATGCAAAGTCTTATTATATGTGAGGCTCGGAGCTCTAACCAAGGAGCGAAAAGAATAATAGATAAAATCATGTCTCTGACTCCGACCGTATAAGAGCTAAAAAAAAAAATAAAAAAAGATTTCAGCAGAATCAAGACGGTGGATACGCGCGCGCGCGCGCGCGCGTGTGTGTGTGTCTACGTGTGTGTGTCTGCGTGTGTGTGTCTGCGTGTGTGTGTGTGTGTGTGTGTGTGTGTGTGTGTGTGTGTGTGTGTGTGTGTGTGTGTGTGTGTGTGTGTGTGGTGTGTTGGATTGTTTGTTTGTGTGTGTCCGTCCATCCATCCGTCCGTCCGTCCGTCCGTCCGTCCGTCTGTCTGTCCGTCTGTCTGTCTGTCTGTCTGTCTGTCTGTCTGTACCCGGAAGCCTGTGGACTATGAGATTCTTACCTGCCTGCCTGCCTGTCTGTAAATGCCAGGTGTTCGTGAGCGAGTTACCCAGACTGGTGCACCTGAGGGAGAACAATGCTCTGGGCGCCCACCTGGGCCGCTGCTCTGCCGAGGATTTGGACGGTCCTCTCCTCCCTGGCGGCCATGTCCGATACACCATCCTCAGTCAGTAGGCAGGCAGTGGCGCACAGAGCATCCTATTGTGTTGTATCACATTGTGTTCTATCATAGTGTATCCTGTCACATTGAATCCTGTCACATTGTATCCTACCACATTGTATCTTAACATATTCTATTGTTTGATATTGTAATCTATCACATTGTATCCTGTCATATTGAATCCTATTACATTGAATCCTATTACATTGTATCCTATCACATTGTATCCTACCATATTGAATCCTGTCACATTGTATCCTACCACATTGTATCTTAACATATTGTATTGTTTGATATTGTAATCTATCACATTGTATCCTGTCATATTGAATCCTATTACATTGAATCCTATTACATTGTATCCTATCACATTGTATCCTACCATATTGAATCCTGTCACATTGTATCCTACCACATTGTATCTTAACATATTGTATTGTTTGATATTGTAATCTATCACATTGTATCCTGTCATATTGAATCCTATTACATTGAATCCTATTACATTGTATCCTATCACATTGTATCCTACCACATTGAATCCTGTCACATTGAATCCTATCACATTGTATCTTAACATATTGTATCGCATAGTGTATCCTGTCATATTGTATCCATCGTATTCTGTCACATTGTATCTTAACATATTGTATTGTATCACATTGTATCCTGTCACGTTGTATCTTAACATATTGTATGTATCACATTGTAATCTATCGCATTGTATCCTATCACATTGTATCTTAACATATTGTATTGTATCACATTGTAATCTATCACATTGTATCCTATCATATTGTATCTTTTTGCATTGCATCCTATCACAGTGTATCCTATCGCATTGTATCCTGTCATATTATATCTTATTACATTGTAATCTGTCACATTTTATCATATCATAATGTATCCTATCATACAGTATTGTATCATCATCATCATCATCATCATCATCATCATCATCATTATTACTATCATCATCATCGTCATCATCATCATCATCATCATCATCATCATCATCATCATCATCATCATCAACATCATCTTTATTCTTTTCAGTAACCATACTATTTTTATAATTACGATTATCATATTTACTATTACTAT
The DNA here is from genome assembly GCA_030674155.1 of Stramonita haemastoma. NCBI lineage: Eukaryota > Metazoa > Mollusca > Gastropoda > Neogastropoda > Muricidae > Stramonita > Stramonita haemastoma. Next base: position 33,601,216 of record CM060329.1, on the reverse strand, counting down.
CATCTAGTTGTAGAAGTAGTAGCAGCAGTATCATTGTTATTATTGCTACCATTATAAACATGAAAACAACAGCAGAAGCGTCCACAGAATACCTACACACAAACTAACTTTCGTTTCTCATCAAAGACAGGAACGTCAACTGCCCCTCTTTTCGTTTCTCGGCTACAGCTCCGAGGTTCGCTAATAGTGATATTTTTGCCTAGGCAAGCGTTTTAGCCTCACCATCACGTTAGCTGTGGTGAACAGCCATCTGTTGTTGAATAGTGCTTGTGTTCCTTGCAGGCGGCAACAGCATGAGTCTGTTCTACCTGGACCCCTACACGTGTGACCTGTACATGAACGGCCTGCTGGACTTTGAGGAAAAGAAGGCTCACATCATGAGGGTCATCGCCACCGACCTTGACCCCCTCAAGCCTCTGCACAGTGACATCATGAGGATCCGGGTCCGGGTCATGGATGACAATGATTATGGCCCTGTAAGTAGTTCCTTTGGGTGATGCATGATCGAAGCTAGCTGCGTTCGTGTGACTGTCTGTGTGTGTGTGTGTGTGTGTGTGTGTGTGTGTGTGTGTGTGTGTGTGTGTGTGTGTGTGTGTGTGTGTGTGTGTGTGTGTGTGTGTGTGTGTGTCATGGTGCTTTTTTTTGTTTATGTACAGCTTTTAACAATTTAGCGTTTGAAGTCAGATGGTTTCCCGGCGTGAAATCTGGGCTGTTCTCCAGGGGAAGGGTACAGTCTCCTATTATTTATTATTTTTTTATTTTTATTTATTCTTTTATATCGAGGATAACAGAATAAGCAATCATGTGCTTTTTTTCATCCGGTCCCCGTGTGTATGCAGTTTTTTGTTAATATTGTCATCTGTTCCCACCGGCACACGATGGCCTACTCTTACGAAAAGCGGAACAGGATTTAACGTGTGCGCACGATGTTCTGCGTGCGTTCGCACACGGGGCCTCGGTTTAAAGTCTCATCCGAAGGACTTTTTGGGGAGAGTGGAAGAGTGCATGTTTTGCCATGCCACGCTGTCACAACATTATGTTAAATTAGTGTATTTTTATCCTTCCTCGTCTAGAGCTCCGAGGTTCACCTAGGGTGAGAGTTTTGCGTATGTAATCCTTTATTGACCATTAAGGTAGCCGCATCCCGATATAGTCTTCCGAGACCGACGCGTGCCTACTAGAGGTGTGGCTCACTCCTGGGTGGGGTGGGGAATGGGGGTGGGGGCTGAATACGCTGTGTGACGATTGTGACACAGCAGGCTGAGATCTCCTGAAAGCTTAACCGCGGGAGCTTTAGCTCTCTTCATCCTGGGTGTCTTTCCTACCATTGCTCGTTTCTTGCAGACCTGCCAAAGCAGCCTGATGGAGGTGGAGGTGCCGGAGGATACCAGCACGTGGTCGGTGATCATGGCCATCAACTGCACGGACATTGATCAGGGGCGCTCCAGCTCCAGTCTCCGATTCTCGCCTCTCTCGGGTACTGTTCTGCTGTGTGTGTATGTGGTGTGTGTGTGTGTGTGTGTGTGTGTGTGTGTGTGTGTGTGTGTGTGTGTGTGTGTGTGTGTGTGTGTGTGTGGTGTGTGTGTGTGTGTGTGTGTGTGGGGTGTTGTGTGTGTGTGTGTGTGTTTGTGGTAGAGAGAGAGAGAGAGAGAGAGAGAGAGAGAGAGACTTTCTGTCTGGTGGCTAACTAGTCGTCTTACTTCGCAAAAAGTATAACTATATGGTCAGCCGTGGGGCTCTCTTTCTGTAGATAGCTGGGTGTCTGCGTGGCTTTCTAGTCGTCTAGCAACACAATATAGCACAACACTACACACAACACAACACAATACAGCAGAACACAACACAACACAACACAACACAACACACACTTTATCTTTTCTTATATTAATTACCCTCCTCCTAAATTTTCCCGTTTTATATCGTCTGGTATCACTTTAAGTGAACAGATGTAAAACAATGACCACCACCACCACCACCACCACCACTACAACCATCACCACCATTACTACTACTACTACTACTACTACTACTACTACTACTACTACTACTACTACTACTACTACAACTAAATTGATTTCTCTCTTTCAAATAACAATGCATTCAAAATGAATCTTTTTCTATGCCTCAGCTAGAACTCCGAGGTGTCACTAAATGATGAGATTTTGCATAATTATGCGACCGGTTTTTACCCACTATGAAGGTAGTCTCATTCCAACTTCAGGGATGAAATGAATTGAATAGAATTGACTTGAACTGAATTCTCAAATCCCCCAGTTTCCCAAACGCTGCTGGTGCAGAAGATGACTGGCTACGTGAAACTGATCCGTCGGTTGAACTACGACAACCCCAGAGAGGCCCGACAGCACGAACTCATGGTGCTCGTCAGTGACAACTTCCAGTTGAACCCCATCAGCACCACTGTCACCGTCCGCATTCTGCTCACCGACGCAGACGACATCAAGCCGGTTTTCCAGCAGCCGGAATATGTGGGAAGTAAGTTTGTGGGGACAGCGCTTTGGTTTGTTTGCTTTACAAGATTCAGCGCTATACAAATTCCGTATATTATTATTATATTATTATTATTATTATTATTATTATTATTATTATTATTATTATTATTATTATTATTATTATTGTTGTTGTTGTTGTTGTTGTTGTTGTTGTTGTTGTTGTTATCATTATCATCATCATCATCATCATCATCATCATTATTATTATTATTATTATTATTATTATTATTATTATTATTATTATTATTATAGCTCAGTGGTCAGAGTACTCGCGCTTTCCCCAAAATAGGGTTAAAATAAGTAGCTTAGCCTTGAGCGTGGTTACCAAGTGGATGGATGCGTATACCTGCCCTCTTTAGGGTCAGGGAAGGTAAAGCAGCGAGGGAGAGGAGATGGGTGCCGCCTGCAAGATGCTGGCCCCTGGAGAAGCTGTGGTCTCTGACACCTCGCTCCCCGACGACCGCATAATTATGTTACGGGAACACTTAAGTTTGTGGAAGTGAGCAGGAATTTGGGATTACAATGCAATGTGTGTGTGTGTGTGTGTGTGTGTGTGTGTGTGTGTGTGTGTGTGTGTGTGTGTGTGTGTGTGTGTGTGTGTGTGTGTGTGTGTGTGTGTGTGTGTGTGTTGTAGTACGAGACAATACTATAGACTGACACAACATGATTATGGGAGTAGTGGCGGTGGTAATGGTGGTGGTGGTGGAAATAGTTGAAGCGGTGATGGTGGTAGTGATGGTGTTAGTGGTGGTGATGGTAGTTGTGGTGGTGGTGTTTGGGATGGTGGTAGTAGTGGTGGTGGCAGTTATGGTGTTAGTGGTGGTGGTGGTGATGGTGGTGGTGGTAGTTGTGCTGGTTGCGATGGTGGTAGCGGTGGTGGTAATGGTGATGGTGGTAATGGGGGTGTAGTATGGGTTGTGGTAGTAGGCGTGATGGTATTGGTGGTGGTGGTGGTGGTGGCAGTGGTGGTGGTAGAAGTGGTGGTGGTAGTGGTGGGATGGCGGTGGTAGTGGTTGTGGTGGTAGTAAAAATGGTAGTGAAAGCATGTAGCGTGTTGAACCTGGCGGAGCCAACCCCTCTCGGGGTAGTAGAAAAGCATGCTGGACATGTTTGCGTCATCCAAACGATAGCTGGCCCATCTATGTGTCCAAAAGATGACTGGGGTTTGAACGCGTGTGGAAGATGTTCTGAAAGTTTAACGGAGTATAATACAAAACGTGAGCAGAACACATCATAACAACATGACAACAAAACACTGCAAAGCTTGACACAAAGCTTGAGGTTCCGTGAGCAACACGCGTTTAGCGCACGTAAAAGAACCCGCGGCAACAAGAGAGTTATCCTTGGCAAAATTAAATATGTAGAAAAAGCTACTCTGATAGGGAAACAAATACACATGCAAACAGGAAAAAAACGGTAATGGGTATTGCTGCTCCTGTGGTGGTGAGCTGTCCCTACGGAGTGCACCCCGAATTTTATGCAGAGAAATATGCCCTGGCTTCAAGTGGTATACAATGACAAATACAAATACACTTCACATCACCCCATACCACTCAACACTACACCACACACCACACCACACCACACCACTCCACTCTATTTCACACCACACTACACCACACCACACCATGCCACACCACTCCCACTTCACTCCACACCACACCATGCTACAACACCCATTCCACACCACATCAATCCACACCACTCCTTTTCACACACATCACAATCACACACACACACCACACCACACCACTCCACATCACTCCACACCACACCACTCCATTTCACACCACACCACACCACACCATACCACACCATTTCACATCTCACTACACCACACCACACCACACTAACACTAACCCAACCCGAACCCAAACCCGACCCAACCCATGACTTTACCGTACAGACGTGAGCGAGAGTCTTCCCCGAGGGAGCACAGTGCTGAGAGTGACAGCTACAGACGCTGACGCCCCCGACACCCCGGCCTCTACCGTGCAGTACGGTCTGCACTCCGCATCCACCCCGATTGGTTCCTCGTGCACCCCTACACGGGCGAGGTGGTCGTCAAGGGTGCTCTGGACGCGGAGTCCTTCACGAGGACTCAGTTTGAGGTCTTCGCCTTCTCCTCCGACGAAACGAGAGCAAGACCCTCGTCAATGTCACTATGCACGTGGAGAACGTGAAAGACACAGGGCCGGAGTTTGCTCAGGTAGGTGTGTGTGTGTGTGTGTGTTGTGTGTGTGTGTGTGCTGTGTTTGTGTGCGTGTGCGCGCACGCGCGTGCCCATGCTTTCATGCTTGCATTTTTGTCGTTTATGAAATTTATCATTGCTGTTACTGTTAATATTGTTGATATTGTTAATGTGGTTGTGTTTGGAAAGGGGCTAGAGTTGGAGCTCGGGGTGAGTTGAGCTTTGTAAAAAAAAAAGAAAAAAGTTCGTTCATTTACTTTCGATAAAAAAAATGCGCAGTACTAGAACCTCTGATGCATTTAGTTACTAAAAAAAAAAGGCAATGATGGGTTTGTAATGCCAAGCACTATACTATCTGAAAATGCTATAAAAGGAATCAACTTGTGGTATTGTAGCTGTATTACAATAAAACGCAAAATCACGGTAAAACGCTCCATGGTAACTGGTTAATATTGTCATGAGTAGAAAAATCAGAAACAGACATTAGCATGTTAAAATTTTCTTTTGTAAAATTGAATATCGCGATAACTTACAACAAAGATGGGCGTATATGTCAGCCTATTCCAGACTTAAGTTTGATAACACAGTTAGAAGACTGTAGTTAAGGGCTGTAAGGGATGTTATCTAAAGATTGTAATTGCCCTTCATGAGATGATTAGAGTATTTTGAATTGAATTGAATTATCTCTCTTCAATTTATATCTTTACAACAAATCAGAAAAATGATAAGTATATGAAAAAAACGAACAGCAAACAAATAATTTTCACAATACAAACGCATAGTATGGTATAAGTTCAAAGGTTGTCGTGTCTTTGAAACAGTTTTAATACTGATAACGAGGTACGAATTTTGCGAAAAGAAAATGTTTGAATTTAACCAAGCACAATAGCTTGTTGCTGAAAATTTGAAAATTACTTTAAAGCTGAACTATAACTGTTTGACGTTAGGATGCTTATTGTATTGGCAATGCATGATTATTGTGTGCTTCCAGAACATCTATTACGTTAGTGTACAAGAAGCCACTACGAACACGACGCCACTTGTCAGGGTGAAGGCACAAAATCCGGATTCTGACCAAAATGGAGAAATACGCTACACAATTGAAGGTACCGGATTATGGAATCAGCTAGCTCCATCCCTCAGTTATAGACAAGCATTCGTGATGTCATGTGTTTGTGTTGCATTGCATTGTGTTGTATTTCGCACTGCATTTTTGTATTGTGTTGAAGATATATCCTATCAAGTTATAACAGATTCCTGTGAGCAATGCGAGCTGCTCTTCTCTGGAAGAGTACGTCGCCACTTGTGCAGCACCACCCATTTTTCCTGTCTGTATTTTTTCCTGTGAGAAAATACTTTTTCTTCTTCAGGATTTTCATGTGGACTAAGGTTAGGTATGTAACGAGGGAGCGGGAAAGTCTAGTGGTGAGAGCCTTGTGCTCGTGATCCGACACCACAGAGGCATCCGTTTTAGAGGATTTCCCCTGGAGTTAACTTCAGAACTGACTCCACTCCCCCAAAAGTTCTTCGGATAGCCCTGTGTGCGAGTGTACACAGAACATCTTACATGCCTATTAAAAACCCTTTCTGCCTTTCGAAAAAGTAGGCCATTTCGTGCTTATCAGAACGATGACACAATAACAACACATGACACAGGCTCGTGTTGAACACCACTTGAAGTCAGAATGTGGCTATCTTCATCACGTCACTCACTTCAGTCCCATGTCCAAAGGACGTAGGGGGACATGAAGAAACCAACAGAGATCTTTTCCATGCTTCACGATCTGGTGCTAGTAGAGTGTTGTAGGTTGGGTCCAGTCTTGATGTTGTCACCATGATTTCTTTTGGCGCCTCTTCTTCCTTGCCTGACTGTCCTTGCAGGATGGTTTTGCTAGTGTTGTTCTGTGGTGTGACCAAACCACACAGCTTTCTCCTATCTAATACTCCTATCTAATCTGCTATCTTAATGGGGAGTAAAAACGGTCACATACACAAAATCTTACCATGGGTGAACCTCTGAGATCTAACCAAGGAACGAAAAAATGTGCATTCCCCAAGGTATCTCATTCTATCGTTTCAGTTGAAATATTAGCGCCTAGATATCCATCAACATTGTCGTTGGGGTCGTGGGTTGTTGTCACGTTTAGCATCAATATCACTAACAACAGCAGCAACACATGACTGCACTTTTAGTGCAGCACAGTACAGCACAGTAGCAGCAGCAACAGTAGCGGCATTAGCAGCGGCAGTAGTAATGTATCAGCAGTAGCAGCAGCGACAGCCTTCGTTGCTAACAGGAGTCCAAACCCTTGACCTGACTTCTCCCTTAACTCCTTGAGAGTCATTGGGGCACTGTACTGAATTTTTCAGGCAGAGTGTCATGGCTAAGTCAAACCTGGCGGAGCCTCTCTCTTTTCTAGTAGCGCAGTGCATGCTGGGTATCTTTGTGTCATCCATGTCATCAGCCGTGGCTGACATACCCTTCTTTGATAACTCGATGGGGTTTTCACGCGTGCTCAAGACGTTCTGCGTGCGTTCTCATACAAGACCTCAGTATAATCTCATCTGAAGAACGTTTCAGGGAGTGGAATTAGTACCAGTGTTAATTCCCAAGTTGGAAATCCCAGTGAACGGAGACTCGAATCTGCGCCCTGTTACAGATTACGATGTCGACATTGAAAACCCATACACTTTCCTTCTCATTTACAAGTCTAAACCTTAGTACTATCAACACTTAAGCCTAACGTTGAATGCGACATAATACTAAACCCCATGTTAATTATTCTACCTATAATCTGTCAGATGGTCCCTTAGTTATCGATGAGGCCACAGGGGAAGTGAGGGTCAAAGGTCAACTGGATTTCGAGACTCAGTATTCCTACGCCGTGGAGGTGAAGGCGCGTGACTCGGGCCCCCCCTCCTTCACCGCTACCGCCACCATCTTCCTGACCGTCACGCCCCGCAACGAGCACGATCCTGTGTGGGTCAGTGGTACCAGCTTCGCCGTGCCGGAGGACGCAGTTCCAGGTAGGTGTGGCACATCTGGGGTGTGATGGGAGTTTGTAGCTGGTAAACTGTGGGGTTATTTGTCTGTTGTGTGTCTATTCATCACCTTGGCTTTGTTCTGTCTATTCATCAATACAGATATAGTCATTTACTAATGTACTTGTATTGTCGTTGTTCGTTTGTGTGTTGTTTTGTATTGTTTTGTTTGGTGGGTTTTGTTCTTGCCAAGATTTCAAAAATCTTGGAAAGATATACAAGATTATCGTCTGGGAGAAGGATAGAAAAAGGCAAGCCAAGATTGACACTTTCTTACAACAGCGGTAAAATTTATTCTGAAAGAATCCTTGGTATATCCCTGTAGGAAAGTGATGATGACGAAGAATGATGATGATGAGGGTGGTGGTGGTGGTGGTGGTGTGGTGGTGGTGAGGAGGAGGAGGAGGAGGAGGAGGGAGGAGGAGGAGGAGGATGACGACGACGACGACGATGGTGGAGGTTGTGGTGGTGGTGGTGGTGGTGGATGATGGTGGTGGATGATTGTAATGATGATGGCGGTGGTTGTGATAATGATGATGATGATGATGATGTTTCCCTGCAGGAACGGCTGTCTTCCAGCTCAGCGCCAGTGACAGCGATGCCAGCTGGGACGGAAAAATCAATTTCCGCTCTGACCTGACCCCTGACCTTCCTTTTGTCGTGGACCAATCAGGACGCGTGTTACTGGCAGCACCTTTAGACCGAGAAACCAAGGACTCCTACACCTTCCCCGTCATCGGCTTTGATTTGGCTCGAAATCCTGACGACCGTCGTAGCGTCACAACGACAATGCGGGTCACAGTCTCTGACGTCAATGATTTGGCGCCAAAATGCCGGCGCAAACCAGTGGCAGTGGTTGTCTTTCCTTGGATTGGGTCCCCGATAGCTCCTGTGGAGTGTTCGGAGGATGCAGATACTGTGAACGGTCCTCTGGGTTACAAGATTGTGTCAGGAAACGTGGAGGGAGTGTTCGAGGTAATAATTCGGGTTTTATTTAAAATATAGATTGTCTCATGTTGCTGTTACATTTGCTTAAATGGAAATTAAAGTGGTGAAAAAGGTTTGCAAAACCATTCGACACTTAGCATTGTCTTCAGTCATCTTCACCTATCCTTCAGTCTAGTATACCATTGGGGCACCAGTGAAGATTTTGCAGCCAGCTTTCTCTACTTCTCCTGTAGATGATGAATACTGGCATTCTTCGTGGTTAAATTCATATCTCTCTACCCCTACTAAATCTTTTATTCGATGCTATGACCACCCTAATTGGGACCTTTGGTTGATGTTTCGTACAGGGCTGTGCTATATATTTTCATCATATTGTGTTGTATTGTGCTCTTTTATATTGTACAGTAGTGTATAGTAATATGATGTATCGTATTTTATTATCATGGAGGGTTTTTCTGCGTGAAATTCAGCCTGTTTTCTCAGGAAGAGGGCGTCTCAGAGTAGTTTGGAACAGTCTCATCTTTCGTCCTATCTGCATGAATCATTTTGTTGCGTATGAGAGTAGTAGACTTTCATCTGCGGAATTTTGCCGGCAACAACGTTCTCGTCACCCTTTTTATGAACATGGGTTGAATGCATATTGTAAATGGGTCGTCCGTTTATCATCCTATCTGGAAAACTAGAACCTATACAAACACTGACGGTCTAGTGGACGGCAGAAAATTTCGACTTTGGACGGGGTTTGAACCCAGGTCCTGTCACGTTTTAACTCACCAAACCACTGTTACGGGCAATAAACATCAACAAATCACTCCACCTCTTGTTTTCCCCACCACAGATAAACGCCAATACAGGCCAGCTCACCGTGACGCGTCGGCCAACACTGGACACGTACAAGCTGACGATAGAGGTGAATGACGGAGGCACGCCTGTAATGACGTCATTGGTGAATGTCGTCATCCTTGTGGAACCCGAGCTGACGTTGAAAAATCTTCCCACCAGTGTGAGGTGAGGGAGGACGCGGGTGTGGGGACCCGGGTGTATCAGGTCACCGCCTGCTGTTCCTTCACCACTCTTCGGGTGAGCATTGTCCTTCATTTCATCTACCGGTCGAGAGAGGAGAGAGAGAGAGAGAGAGAGAGAGAGAGAGAGAGAGAGAGAGAGAGAGAGAGAGAGAGAGAGAGTGTCTATTAGCCGATGGCAAATTGATCAATCAGTCAATCAACCGATTTAGGCTGAAAGTTGTTATTTGAAAACGAAAACGGAAGGAAGGTGGCAGGATGGTTAAGACGTTCACCTGCCAATCTGTAAACCGTGAGTTTCTGGGTTCGTACTCAGCCACGCCCTTTCTTCCCAGTTTAACGAAAAAATCAAACTGAATGTCAGAAGTCATTCGGATGAGACTATAAACCGAGGCCCCGTGTGCGAACGCACGCAGAACATCTTTCGCACACGTTAAAACCCCGTT
>CM060329.1:33551057-33586057 GCA_030674155.1 Stramonita haemastoma | reverse complement strand
GTCCTGTGGAGAAATGGGCTCCAACAGGTTCACTTGCCCAAGACATGCCCTCTGCAAAATTCAAGGTGTTACCCCAGTCATTTCTCAGGGACTTCAAGCAAAAGCGATCAAACAACATTATTCTATAAAAGCGTGCATGCACATAGGTGAGCGACCTTTATTAGAGAACAATAACTGTGGTCGATGTGAATGGAAAGGATGGAGGAGGGGAGATTTGGTTGTAGTGCATCAGAAGATGATAAGATGAAAGAAGGGCTGCTTTCAAAATGTTGGTGCTACATGATTGTAAAATGTAACTTAAGTAAATACGTTTCAAAGTGTAGTGGAACACAATTCTGTATTTTTCATTCTTTCTGTTTACACTCTTTTTTCAGCGGTACTCCGAAGCAGCAGTGAGAATCGCCGTCCTGCCAGCACCCTCTCAACCCAAGTTTGACGCCAATGCCCTAACCCTGACTGTGGAAGAAAACGTCGCCATCGACAGCGTCATCTGTGACGTCAGCGCCACGACCTTGGGAGCCACGGAAGGGGAAGCTGGTACCTTGCGTTACGTCATACGTTCTGGAAACAGCAAGGGCATTTTCCGCATCAAGGAATACACGGGAGAGGTGCAGGTAGTTGCCGGAATCGATTATGAGAAAGACACCGGTTTTGTCTTGACAGTGGAGGCTCAAAACAAGCGTGACCGTGCCTCTAAGGACAGCATCACCATAAGTATCAGTGTCGTCAACGTCAATGACAACACGCCCAAACCCGGCTCTGCCCTGTACCGCTTCACTGTGGAGGGAGGCTCTCCAGCAGGCAGTGCGGTGGGACAAGTCCTCTTCACTGACGACGACGCCGGCTCCTTCGGGGAGTTCAACCTCACCCTGTCGGGGTGTTCCCAGTTCAGCCTGGACTCCAGCACCGGCAAGATCACCCTCAAGGCACGGCTCAACGACACGGGCGATGAAGTCACAACCCTTGGCTGTGTCGTCACGGCCACTGACGGGGGTGACCCTCCCCGGAGCGGTGTGACGTCAGTGGTGGTCGAGGTTCGTGAGCGGCTGAATCATTCTCCGCGGTTTGAGGGAGGTCCTTACAGCCTGGAGGTCAGTGAGAAGACGCCACCCGGCAGTACGCTGATCCTCATCGTAGCCACGGATCGGAGCGAGGGCAAAGAAGGCGAGGTGACGTTTTCCATCGTGTCTGGGGATCCCGAAGGCACGTTCTCCATCAACGCCTCCTCAGGTCATCTCCTCTTGCGGTCAAACCTCAGCGCCCCCCAGACGTCGCGATACACCCTCCTGATCCAGGCCACGGATGGAGGCACCCCGCCCCTGAGCTCCCGAATCCCCGTCATCCTCACCGTCATTGACGTCAATGACCATGCCCCTGTCTTTGCACAGGCCTCCAGAGCCCAAGAGATGACTGTGAGCAGGATGGTCTCCCCTAACACCGAGTTGTCGATCCTGAATGCCTCTGATGAGGACTCCGGGAGTAATGGACGTATATCGTTCGCTATCACTGCAGGTAAGCAGCAAAAATGCAAAATAACTCTAACCCCCCCCCCCCCCTACTTCCGCCCATCACCTTCACCGTTACCTATCTCGTAGTCTTGTAGATCGTGTGGGTACCGCTGAAGATTCCGCAACCAGCTTCCTTCACTCCTCGCAGTTTTTAGCTTTCTGTAGCAAGTCATTCCACTCAAGGCCAGTCCACTCTCTGAGGTTGTCTTCTGTCTGCCTCTTCGTCTCCCTCCTTGTACTGTTCCCTGAGGACAGTCTCGGCCAGTCTAGATGTTTGTGTGACTGCCTGTACCACTTTAGTTTGCGTTTTGCAATGAGTTCAGGAGCCCTCCCTCCTCCTCTAAGTTCCTAGTAAAGAGAAAAACAACATAATGTGGAGGATGGCTTGTTGGTACAAACAGAAATAATTCTTTGCATAAGAAAATCGTTTGTTACTTAACATAATGAAAGAGAATATTGTGTTTATTATGTGTGGCATACCTAAAGAGTAAAATGCGTGGCGTTTATAAATAAGAATAAAAGGTGTCTAGCTACAAACAGTAATCTTATGATATATATGTGTAACCCCTTTAACTGATTTGTGAAAAAAAACACTTGGTCTAGGGTTCTGTGACTGCCCTCCCCCCCCCTCCCTCAAAAAAGCCCAAACAACAGCAACAAACGATTACACCTAATACAAAATGTGTACTCCAAAAGGCACATCTGTACAATTTCAAAATGCCTAGCTTTAGTTTTGGGGGTCCATAGACATTCTCAAAGAAAGAGTGTAGGACAGCCCATATCAGCTATGCTAGGATAAACAATCAAAACCATTTTTGATAGGTATTTATTTTAAGAATGAATGATAAAAAATAATGTAATTTTAATACAGTTTTTTGTCCAAGGAAATTTCAGAGAATTTTTAGACAAATACAACTGCAAACTTTACTGTTTTGTCTTGCCATTCTGTGCAACATACCTAAGATCAAAATGATAGGCCAGTCTTGAATTCATGAAAACGATAACTGAATCTTACAATTTTATGTTTAAAATAGTCTTTGCTTATGTGTGTAAACATAGCCTACCTACAAAACGATGGGCTAACCAGAAGACACTCCTCCCCTCCCCCCCCCTCTCTCTCTCTCCTCTCTCTCTCTCTCTCTCTCTCTTCTCTCTCTCTCTCTCTCTCCTCTCTCTCTCTCTCTCTCTCTCCACACACACACCACACACACACACACACACACACACACACACACACACACACACACACACTCATGCATTATAGATTTGTTATGCCTTCTGTTTCATGGTCCTGAATATTTGCTATTTTTAAATATTTTTTGCTATGTTATTTTTTGTTTAAATAATTATCAGTGTATCCAGTTAGGATGACGCGTGTTGTTGAATGTATTCTGTTTTCTTCTTTTTTTTAATATTGGTTGAACTGCTGCTGATGGTGATGCTGGTATGTAGGGTAGGGAGGGGGTTTCTTAGCTTTATTCCCTGATCAGGGCAAGGGCCGGATGAAAAAAAGTATGTAATGCTTACTTACTCTGTTACCCTTGAAAAATAAAGATTATCTCTCTCTCTCTCTCTCTCTCTCTCTCTCTCTCTCTCTCTCTCTCTCTCTCTCTCTCTCTCTCTCTCTCTCTCTCTCTCTCTCTCTCTCTCTCTCCGTGTTTTCTCGCACTTTCGAATTTTACCCCGTATAATTATGTCGTTATAGTGTGCTGGGTGGCGGTCCATTAGCACAATTGCCTTGAAGCAGTGTGTATTCCCCGTTTTTGAAAAGGTAAGAATGACCTTGTGTTGTGAACAGAGTAGGGTACGGGTTTTTACGATACTATAAAATAGATCATGATTGTGAGTGATGTACAAAATCGAATTACTATAATATCGTACACTTGGATTCACAAAAAAGAGCGATACAACTGACCCAGACTGAATACTATATTGTTTTTTTATCTTGCTGTTTTCTTTACAAGGCAACGCGGAGGGGCTGTTCTTCCTGGCCCCGGACAGCGGGAGACTCAGCACGCGCGCCTGGCTGACGTCAGCACCCACCCGGCACACCCTCACCCTCACCGCCACCGACCACGGCTCCCCACCCCTCTCCACCTCCACCAACCTCACCATCATCATCTCCCCGCCTCTGAATTCCCCCCGACCCTCCCTTTACTTCCAGAACTTCACCGTTCCTGAATCTGCTCCGGTGGGTTCTCTCGTGGGAACCCTTGACCCCTTCCCCTTGCCACGGGGGTCGGGTTACGTCATCAGGTCTGGTAACCATGGCGACAGTTTTGAGGTGGTGACGACAGACGGGGGAAAGGCGGCGCAGCTTCGGGTGAAAAAGGGGCTGGATTACGAGAAGCGTGACGTGTTTTTCCTCTGGGTCAGCGTCACTGATAAGGCTGCCACTGTCCGGAAACTTGTACAGGTAGGGGAGAGAGAGAGGGGGGGGGGGGGAGGGAGGGAGGGAGAGAGAGAGAGAGAGAGAGAGAGAGAGAGAGAGTGTGTGTGTGTGTGTGTGTGTGTGTGTGTGTGTGTGTGTGTGTGTGTGTGTTCTTCAGTTTAATGTCTGTTCACATAAGTGAAATTAGATGTGTGTGTGTGTGTGTGTGTGTGGTGTGTGTGTGTGTGTGTGTGTGTGTGTGTGTGTGTGTGTGTGTGTGTGTGGAGAGAGAGAGATAGCGAACACAAAGAAAAAAAATTCTAGCAGGGGTTTTCCAGAAATCTTTTTTTTTTTTTTTTTTTTGCTGCCTCGTCTTCTGTGACGTTCCCGTACTGCTGTTCCCACGCCGCTCATTTTAATCTCCCCGCCACAGCCATACCCAGATTCGTTGTGTCTCACCCCCGGGGTCGGGAGTCCACAGGGAGCTCATCAATATTAGGCCGCCGCGGGCCACCAGCCAGAGGGGCCCTGCACTTCTGCTGGGTCACTTTGGTGGTGTTCAGTGGTGCCTGTTCTGAGCTAACATACGCAGGACACCACCTACTAAGCCCCCTACTAACGACAGTATTAGCTCAGTCGCGGAGCCAGACTGAGTGAGTCACCCACCCAAGGTGGCGACCACCACAACGTCCCTCCAACGACCGCCTCCCCACGAACCCCCAACCCCAAAGGCTTTGACACAAAATCACCACAGGCACAGAAGCGTATGGGGAAACCGAATCTGAGGTCACCATGAGACCAGAGCAACGGAGGCCACCGAATCAGAGGCAATTTTTATTATTGCATGATGATCAATGATAATGAGGATGATGTAATGATGCTGCTGTGGAGGTGCATCCGCTTTGAGACTACTTGACAGGGTTGTTCTCTACGCTTACTGTCATAATATATCCCGGCGTCAACCAGGCCCGAGAGATACAGACACCTGCAGTGTTGGTCAGGTAATTTGAGCAACACTCTCAAATTCGCATCCGTAAAGTGGATGAAGCTCGACTGTGTGGTCCCAGTCTCCCCACTGAGCCCACAGCACACTCACTCTGGGTAGAAGCCGGCCGGAGCCCGAAAAAATCCCTATGACTTATGGGATTCGAACCCGCGACCTTCCAGTCCGGAATCCACGGCGCTAACCACTGCGCCATGGCGGCTGGTCGTTTTCCAGAAATCTTGTTCAGACTATCCTTCAACAAAACTGACCAAATAACAGAATATTCTATTTGTGCAGAACCTATCTGATAAAGACAATACAAACTGAAAATTCTCCCGTTAAAACAGTAATTTTGTTGTTTTACTGCTATTAAATTAACAGACTTCATTTTTGTTGAAAAATTCTTTCCGAAAGGTGAACGTAACAGACGTGAACGACAACGCCCCAGAATTCGCGGATGGCCCGACTCTCACAGTGCACGTACCAGAACACACCCCCGCGGGTCACACCG
Organism: Stramonita haemastoma; assembly: GCA_030674155.1. NCBI lineage: Eukaryota > Metazoa > Mollusca > Gastropoda > Neogastropoda > Muricidae > Stramonita > Stramonita haemastoma. The sequence continues at coordinate 33,580,682 of CM060329.1, read as the reverse complement.
TGTGGTCACTCACTGTTCGGGATGCTGACCAGCCCAGCACGAACGGACCCTTGCAGTTCCAAGTGGAGCAGACCACTGTGCCCCAGGCGCTGGCCGTGACCGCCACGGGTCAGATCCAGCTGAGGACGTCGCCTGATTATCAGTCCTTCCAAGAGGTCAGTGGGGCCCTGTGGGGGGCGACAGTCGTGGTGACGTGTGGTGGAAGGGGGTGGGGGTAAAGTGTGGCAAGACAAGGCCAGGGCAGGGCAGGGTAGGGGTGGGGAGGGTAAGGCAGGGCAAGACAAGGTAAGGCAATGCAGGGTAAGGCAAGGCACGGCAGGGCAGGGTAAAGTAAGGCAAGGCAATGTAAGGCAAGGCATGGTTAGGAAAGGCAAGGCAATGGAAGGCAGGTTAAGGCAAGGCAAGGTAAGGCAAGGCAGGGTAAGGTAAGGCAAGGCAGGGTAAGGTTAGGCAAGGCAGGGCAGGGTAAGGCAAGAAAAGGCGAGGCAGGGCAAATCAAGGAAAGGCAAGGCAGGCCAAGGCAAGGTAAAGTAGAGCAGGGCAGGGCAGGGCCGGGAATTTTCATAGCCTGAATCTTGTAAAATATGCAGATCAATCAAAATTTTTAATCCAGATGCTCACAAGCACGCGCGCGCGTATATAAGGGGAGACCCTAGGTCAGAAACAAGTGTGTGTATAGGCGGGGTTTGAAAGTATCAAGGGTAGGCTTGCAGCGAAGTGGAATTCCTAAGTGTATTAGAGGTACATAAGATCGTTTCATATTGTATGTCACTAACTCAAGACATGAAAACGAATACAGTCTGATCTTTGGGAACAATCAAATAACCATCATAAAGGTTGTCAATCTAGCAATAATGATTAATACACAAAAAGGTCACTGATATTTCAATAAACTGAACACAAGAACAATAACATAAGTAATATATATATATATATATATATATATATATATATATATATATATATATATATATATATATATATATATATATATATATATATATATATATGAAAGAAGAGGAGATGTGTATCTCTGTGAGAGAGACAGAAAGACAGGGACAGAAAGACACAGATACACACAGAGGGACAGAGAGGGGGAGGGGACGAGAGGGAGAGGTGGTTAGGGCATTGCGCTTGCAACTGGAGGGCCCGGGTTCAAGCCACCACCGAGATACCCGTTCAAGGAGATTGTCTCCTCCAGAAGTTAACATCAGTATTGACTTTACAATCCTTCAAAAGTCTTCGGGTGAGACTTTACACCGAGGCTCTGTGTGCAAACGCACGCAGAACATCCTGCGCATAAAAATCGTTAAAAGCCGTCCTGCCTCTCAGACGAGTAGGCTATACAGGCCTGTAAGAATGAATAAAATATTTCCAAAAATGCATGCACATGGTGTGTTTTATCATCTTGGGAATTGGAACGCGGCTACCTTAATGGTGGGCAAAAAACGGTGCATATGCAAAAAAATACCACAGTGAACCTCAGAGCTCTAATCGAGAAACAAAAAAAAACCAAAATCCAAGTTTCTGTACCTTATTTTTTTTCTATTTTGCAATGGGGTCGGGCTTAAAAAGGGTGCTAGGGTTACCATTCTTGACATAATTCATTCATTTCTTTATAACACTCTTAATTGCTCTACTATTTTTTCTGTTCGTCAGTTTATTATCATTTAAACATGTTATTTCAAAGGTGAAAGCTGTGATCTCGGTTCGGGACAGCAACGTACCACAGATGTCGTCAACAATTTCAGTGACGCTGTCAATCATTGACGTAGACGAGCGTAATGTCGTGACCGTGAACGCCCGCCGTTACAATGTACATCTCCACCGAAGTGGCTTATAATGCAAAAGAAGGACAGGTAAGTGTTGTGTGTGTGCGCGCGTGCGCGCGCGTATGTGTGTATGTGTGTGTGTGTGTGTGTGTGTTGTGTGTGTGTGTGTGTGTGTGTGTGTGTGTGTGTGTGTGTGTGTGTGTGTGTGTGTGTGTGTTGGAAGATCTAGAGACAGAAAGTGAGAGTGTGTGAGTTTGTCTCTTCGTCTCTTGGTGTGCTCGATAATTACTGTCAATGATCTGTCCGAGTGCTAGAAAAATGTAATATATAATTTGCGTATGCAGATGGGCATGTATTTGTAGAGGAGCTTTTGTATGTACACCTGTGTTCATGTAGTATATATACAGACATAAATAGTATCAAAAGTGTGTGGTGTGTGTGTGTGTGTGTGTGTGTGTTGTGTGTGTGTGTGTGTGTGTGTGTGTGTGTGTGACTAAAAACAATTCTCTAAAACAGCTTCAACTGAGGTCCAAATCATTGAATTATTCAAGGATTTTTCCCATAATTTTTATACCATTATGAGAATCTTCTGCCCACCCACCCACCCCCTCCCCCCTCCAAAAAACAAAATCCAGACCACAGTTTTCTTTTTTTCAGGTAATCCATCAACTGACGACATCAGACTTCAACCTGACTCACTCCCCTACTTCCAACGTTTCCTTCTGGTTCCTAGACACCAAGGAAGCTTTCGCCATTCACCCTCACACAGGGGAGGTCACTGTAGCAGATCCGCAGCGTCTTGCAAACGACACGGTCTATTTTCAATGGGTCGTGTGCAAAATCCTAGACGCAGACGGCAGCTCAAAGTCAGAAATCATCACGCTGCGAATCGACACTTACGACAAATACGAGACCCTGGTAGCCATTCAGCTGGATTTGGAGCTGGCTGATTTGGAAGCTCAAAAGTAAGTTTATTGTCATCAATGAACAGACCTAGATATAGTAGTAGTAGGCACCCATCAGTCTCAGAAGACTATGAAGTTGCACTCTGGTCTTTAGAGCGCAAAGCCTTGGCAAGTAAGTATGGAGGGCAAGCTGTTCCCATGCAGCAGACCCCTCCCCCCTCTCCACCCACTGGAATGGTCCATTGGAAAGGCATTGTCCTTACGAATGGTTCAAGTACCGTCGCAGGAGCCACCAGAACGTTGCCATAAACAGTCCCTGAGCCGCCCTGGGGACTCCAACTTTCCCGATTTTTCCTCAGGGATGGTGTCTAAACACGAAACCTGTGTACATGCTGGTTTTTTTTATATATAATTTTGTCATCCGCTCCTACCAGCACACAATGGCCTGCTCTTCTGAAAGGCGGAACGGGGTTTTAACGTGTGCGCAAGATGTTCTGCGTGCGTTCGCTACACGGGGCCTCGGTTTATAGTCTCATCCGAATAGAGGTTTGTAATTTGTTCTTGTGGAACTTAGAATTAAATCTTAGCTATGTTTCTGCCTTTTTGTGTTGTTTTGATTCTGCTACCCGTAAGTCTGCCCCTCATCCTCATCTCCCTTCCTTACCTTTCCCATTACTTTTCTCCATTCACATCACCAGGTGTGGTTGTGTGTGTGTGTGTGTGTGTGTGTGTGTGTGTGTGTGTGGTGTGTGTGTGTGTGTGGAGAGAGAGAAGAGTGTGTGGTGTGTGTGGTGTGTGTGTGTGTGTGTTGTGTGCATAATATATGTTGTGAGTGTGTATGTGCGTGCGTGCGTGTGTGTGTGCTGTGTGTGTGGTGTGTGTGTGTGGTTGTGGGTTGTGTGGTGTTGCGCGCACACTTTCAGAAGCGCGTTGGTGGAAAAGCTGCAGTCTTTCTTCAAAACTACACACAGGGTGGGCATCTATGACGTCATTTCTTACGGCAACTCTGCCAGGCGGCGTCTGTTGGCTACAAAGTAATGTTGTCTGTCTGTCTGTCTGTCTGTCTGTTGTCACTTTGTGGGTCTGTCAGTCTGTCGGTCTTTGTCTCCTTGGTCTGCCTATAATCTGTGGTGTGTGTGTGTGTGTGTGTGTGTGTGTGTGTGTGTGTGTTGTGTGTAGCCTGTGTGTGTGTGTGTGTGTTGTGTGTATCCTCTGTGTGTGTTGTGTGTGTGTGTGTGTGTGTGTGTGTTGTGTGTGCTGTGTGTAGCTGTGTGTGTGTGGTGTGAGTGTGTGTGTGTGTGTGTGTGTGTGTGTGTGTGTGGGTGGGTTTCATTTTGTTATGTATGCAGTGCTCTGCCTTCGCTCTGAGATGAGGTAGTAACTAAAATTGCTGATAACGACGACAGCAATGCTGATGCAGACGTTGGTGACAACCTGTTTCCTAAAGATGGCAGTGATGATTTGACTATGGTGTAATCAATCAAGATGATAATGATGACGACGATGATGGCCATACCGGTGATCATGGTATTACATTGATGATCGAAAGTGATAGCTTTTTTGAAAAAGATAATGGCTAGTTTGACAACAACGACGATGATGGCTTGATGATGCTTGTAGTGGAGGTAATGGTGATTGAGATGATAGTTGTGGTTGGTGGTGGTGATAATTGTGGCGGTAATTAATGGTGGTGGTGGTGGTGGTGTGGTGGTGGTGGTGGTGGTGGTAATGATGATGACGACGACGACGACGACGATGGTGATGGATGTGATGATGATGATGATGATGATGACGATGATAACGACGACGATGATGATGATGACGATGATGATGATGATGGCAGTTCCCTGGCGCTGATCTATGTGGTGAATGACGTGTCATCGGATGCTCTGAACAACGTCATGGGCCCCAAGACCTTCCTCACCCGACAAGAAGGTCCTTCAGGTCAGCTGAGTCTTCTTGTCGCTGTTGGTGTTGTTATTATCGTTGTTGTTGTTGTTGCTGATGTTATCGTTGTGGTGTTGTTGTGTTATCGTTTGTGTTATCGTTGTGTTGTTTGTTTTATCCTTGTTGTTGTTATAGTTGTTGTTGTTATCGTTGTTGTTGTTATGTTGTTGTTATCGTTGTTGTTGTTATCGTTGTTGTTATCGTTGTTGTTCGTTGTTATTGTTGTGTGTATCGTTGTTGTTATCGTTGGTTTTGTTATCGTTGGTTTGTTATCGTTGTTGTTATCGTTGGTGTTGTAATCGTCGTTGTTGTTATCGTTGTTGTTTTGTTGTTGTTGTTATCATTGGTGTTGTTAACGTTGGTGTTGTTGTCGTTGGTGTTGTTATCGTTGTTGTTGTTTCGTTGTTGTTATCGTTGTTGTTGTTGTTGTCTCATAGTTATTGTTGTTTTTACTGTTCAAAGTGCTGGGACATTGTTGTATGACCAAAGTTGTCAAAGCTGTTGTTTATTTGTTTAAATGCTGTGTCCTTCTGTCCTCCTTTTATGTTATCGAACATTCTCCGTTCTTTACTTCTTTCTTTCTTTCTTTACTGCTCTGAGTTTTGCTGTCTCATTTTCCCTCCACGCTGTTTTGTCCCTTTCTTAGTCTTCATTCTTTCTTTTTTCATTCACTTTTCATCATCTTCTTTCTTCCCTCTTTTCAGCCTTCCCTTGTTTCTTTTTTTTTCGTGGAATTATGTCGTTCCTTCCTTCACCAACCCCTCAGACTCCTCACCTCAGATCACCACCTCAGACTCACCAACCCCCTCAGACCACTAACCCCTCAGACTCACCAACCCCCTCTGACTCACTAACCCCTGACTCACGAACCTGACTCACCAACCCCTGACTCACCACCCCTGGCTCACCAACCCCTGTCACCACCCTGACTCACAACCCCTGACTCATCACCACCTGACCACCAACCCTCTTTGATATTGTGTTGTTCTGGCCTAGTGTCAGAACATTGCGCTGCATTTGAAGACCAGGTTCGAGTTCGGTCGAGGAGATTTTTCTCCTGGAGTAACATCAGTGTTGACCCCCTCTCCCCAAAAGTCCTTCGATGAGACTTTAACCGAGGCCCGTGTGCGAACGCACGCAGAACATCTTGCGACACGTTAAATCTGTTCCGCTTTCGTAGAGTAGGCCATCGTGTGCCGGTGGGAACAGATGACATTTACAAAACTGCATTACACACGGGGAATGGATGTAAAAAAAAAAAGCACACGAGTGCTTATCCCATTATCCTCGATATCAAAGAATAATCAATCAAGCAATCAACATCAGCAATCAAACCCTGCTCATCAACCCCTGACTCACCAACCCCCTCAGACTCACAACCTCAGATCACTAACCTTCAGATCACCACCCTCTGATCACCGACCTTGACTCACCAACTGACTCACCCACTCCAGGTCCTGCAGCAGTCCCTGACGGCAGCCCGGTAGGGAGACTGGCAGGTGAGCCGCTAGCCGTGTCCCAGGTGGTGCCTTACCTGACAGGCCCCCCGGAGGAGCCCACACCTGTCACCAGGTCCCTGCACTTCTTCATCCTCATCGCCGTCCTCTGCCTGCTCCTCGTCGTCATCTGCGTCTTCGTCATCGGCTGCGTAGAGTTTAGGGCCCGGAAGAAACGGGAGTGGTGAGTTTGGGGAGGTTTTTTTATTTGTTTAGTTAGTTATTTATTTGTTTAGTTATTTATTTGTTTGTTTATTCATTTATTTATTTATTTATTTATTATACTTATGTACTTATTTATCTATCTATTCTTTTATATCGAGGATAGTAGAAGAGGTGATGGGGGAGAGGGTAGGAGTGGGGGTTGATGGAGAGGTGAGGGTGAGTGCGGTTTGGTGGGGGTGGGGTAGGGGTGTGAAGTGATAATGATGGCAGGGTGGGTTTGGTGTGGATTGTTGTGATGGGGGGTGTGGTTGTTTGTGTTGAAATGATTGTCATGGTTTCATACACACTTGCACGCACGCACACACACACACACATGCACGCACACACACGCGCGCGCGCGCGTGTTTTAATGTCATGGTACCCTGGTGTGGTGATTGAATAGATGATAAAAATAGTATGGCAGCGGTGGTGGTCGGGGATGTGATGGTAGAGTGGATATTTTAGTGTGTGTTTTTTTTTTTAATTCATTCTTATTGTGTGTGTGTGTCTGCGTGTAAGTGTGTGCGTGTGTGTATTTATGTGTGTGTGTGTGTGTTGTGTGGTGTGTGTGTGTGTGTGTGTGGTGTGTGTGTGTTGTGTTGTTGTTTGTGTGTGTGTGTGTGCGTGTGTGTTTATGTGTTTGTGTGTGTGTGTGTGTGTGTGTGTGTGTGTGTGTGTGTGTGTGTGTGTGTGTGTACCGTTTGACAAAAATAATCTACAAGGCTTGCGTTCACAAAATTCCTTTATCAGTAGGATTATGCGCTTAATTAGTTGATAGAGTTTGTGGTTCTTGTGTTCAAATTTTGCACACAACATACATGATTATTCTGCGAAAGATTTTAAGACTTTCTTATCAATTTATTGAAGCATCTGTTTCCCTTCTCCAGCTACCATTGTTGTTGTTGTTGATTTTGTTTCTGTGTTGGTTTGTGAACTGACTCTAAACGGATTGATGTGTTTGCAGGGACACCCAATCAGGCAAAGGTAAGTTCTCATTGAATTGGTTCGATTTGAATTAAAGTGGTCATTTGAAAGAGGCACGGAAGCAAACACACAGAGACAGAGACACAAACGGACGGATACACAGTTACAGAAATCTCTCTCTCTCCCTCTCTCCCTCCCTCCCTCTCTCCCCTCCCTCCCTCTCTCCCTCTCTCTCTCTCTCTCTCTCTCTCTCTCTCTCTCTCTCTCTCTCCTCTCTCTCTCTCTCTCTCTGAGGAAGATGAGAGTGCGCTCATTTTGTGCCTGTATAAACTTGTAAGTATCGTTCCATGTGTGGTTATGTCTGCTTACATACGTGCATCGTGATAGTCGGTCTGTTGAAGCGAAAGAATGGGTCATGGCAAACATATATCCCTAACAAGAGAAGGAGGGTGGTGTTACAGAGAGAGAACGGGAGTGAGACAGAGGGAGAGATAAATAGAGATAGAAAGACAGACACAGACACACACACACGCGCACGCACGCATGCACGCACCCCCACCCCCAAACCCCACACACACACTCACACACACTCCACACACACCACACACACACACACACACACACACACACACACACACACACACACACACACACACACACACACACACACACACACACACACACAACACACACAAAGAGAGAGAGAAGAGAGAGAGAGAGAGAGAGAGAGAGAGAGAGAGAGAGAGAGAGAGAGAGAGAGAGAGAGAGAGAGAGAGAGAGAGAGTAGACAAAAATAATTATCCGCATTACAAAACAACACAGGAAAACAAGAACAAAACTCAACTCAACTCCTCTCTTTTCTTCTGACCTCTTAGAATTCAAGACACCGGCGCCGGCCTTCTACATTCGCAGAGACAGCTTCTACTACGATGACGTCAGCATTGCCAGCTCTACGTCACTGCTGGATGACGACAGCGGCGTGGGGGATTCTGTGGAATCGCGATCCCTTCCTCATAAATCGACCACTCCCTCCAGCAGCGAGAGTGACCAGTCAGATGATGAAGGAGGAGACGGGAAAGACGGAGGTGAACGAAAGGAATTTGATTTGAGAGAGGGTGTGAGACTTGTGACCCGAGTGTGTGTGTGTGTGTGTGTGTGTGTGTGTGTGTGTGTGTGTGTGTGTGTGTGTGTGTGTGTGTGTGTGTGTGTGTGTGTGTGTGTGTGTGTGTGTGTGTGTGTGTGTGGTGTGTGTGTGTGTGTGTGTGTGTGTGTGTGTGTGTGTGTGTGTGTGTGTGTGTGTGGTGAGAGAGAGAGAGATGAGAGAGAGAGAGAGTGTGTGTGTGTGTGTGTAAGTGTGTGTGTGTGTGTGTGTATGTAAGTGTGTGTGTGCGTGTGTGTAAGTGTGTGCGTGCATACGTGCGTGTGTGTAAGTGTGTGTGTGTGTGTATTTGCGTGTGTGTGTGTTAACTCTAAATGAAATAAAACTTAATGAAAAGTACCGTGGTCAGTGTTGATTTGACAACTTGTTTTAGATTTTTGTTCTTTTATTTTTTAAGGTGACAGACAGACAGACAGACAGACAGACAGACAGACAGACAGACAGACAGACAGACAGACAGATAGACAAACAGACAGAGACGTGAAGTTAAGAGGATGAGAATACAGGTTATCATGATACAATCTGCACGATCTCAACATAACATTTCAGAAAATAACAAAACTTGAATGAAACCTTGGTACTTTCTTCAGATTAGTCACTGACAAAGTTGTAGGCCTGCTAAAAAAATTTTAAAAAAGAAGGGAACGACTATAATAAGCTGTGTGCACTGTGGTTACAGTAATACTAAACCCCAAAACACTGGCGAGCGTGCAAGCGGGCACCAGCAAGACCAGAGCTCGGAAACGGTCCTCAGACTCTACCAACGGGGCTGATGAGGCTTCCAGACATACTCGGCGGAAAAGGTCAGTCATTAAACGGGGTTTGCTGTTTTTAGTTTTGGTGTCAACAGTTGTTGTTGTTGTTGCTGTTGTTGTTCTGACGGGGTTGAGTGGGTAAGACCTCAGTGAATGATGCCTGAAGTTGCGAGTTTTCAATGTCAGCAGCGCATCGTGGGTTATAGAGGATCATTCAGGTCAGCAGTGTTGTTGTCTCCTTCTGTACACACTCATGAAGAGGGTCATATATAAATATTTCTCTTTTTTCTCTCCTTCTCTCTTCTGCATTCTCTGACTGTGTTTGTTCTTTTCTTCAGTGGGTCTCTGGCCACTGACATCAGCTGACACATTCCCACTTTAGGACAGGCCATTTATTTATACAGGGCGCGTGCTGGGTACATTTATGTTTACGTCATCCACCGAAGGCTTACATGAATAACAGGATTCAGATTTGATCTGCATATGTACATAATCATGTCGGAAACTAAAACACTCGCAGGACTACACTTCACACTTTCCCGGGAGATCGTTGAAATTTTACGATCGTGTAATGTATGCACTGGAGGTTTCAATTATGCAGTTTCAACTGATATTCAATAAAGAAACTCACAATCACGATGGTCATTTCAGCTATTGGTATGGTTTTCTTGCTATTAATAGTTTTCAACGTTGGTCTTGATGTGGGTTTTTTTTGTAACATGTTTCAATATCTTTCATTCCTATTTACAAGTGCTGGTTTCCTTTATCTGCAAGTTGAGTGCTAAGATTAAGTATACGTGCTCTGAATATTTTGTCTAGGAGTTAGCAGCGCATTACGTGAGACTAAATCTATGTGTATACAGTATGGAGGGTTTCAACGCTATCATGCGTGCGAAATTTGTACAGTAAAAACAAAATGTTGATGAAAAACAACTGTGTAAATCATGTACCTCCAGCTATTGTATGATATGTCATAGCCAGTGTTTTTATGTGGTTTTGAATACTAGATCTACTTCCACGTCAACATTCTTGTAAACAGATCAAATTATGAATAAATATATATCCAATCGCTCTCTCTCTCTCTCTTCTCTGTCTCTGTCTTCTCTCTGTCTGTCTGTCTGTCTGTCTGTCTGTCTGTCTGTCTGTCTGTCTCTCTCTCTCTCTCTCTCTCTCTCTCTCTCTCTCTCTCTCTCTCTCTCTCTCTCTCTCTCTTTATATATATATATATATATATATTTATCTTTATCTTTATCTATATATTATCTATCTGGTATCGTGCGTGAGGGGGAGTATGCGTATGTGCGTGAGGGGAGAGTATGTATATTTGTTTGTATATCAAATACCCAACAGAAGAAGAAAAAGCAAAACAAAAAGGAAGCAAGGAGAAAACGAAAACCTTGAAAAAAAACAGGACAGTCAGATTAACACAATTTAGTCCCCAGCAGGGTTGCCTTACAAACAAGTGTCCTTTAAACACAAACCACAGATAAAAACGAGAGAAATCACACCGAAAAAATACTGATCAGAAACAAAACTCAGTCACACGAAACATCTCTCCAGCAGCAATTCTTAAGAACCAAACGTCGCTTTTACACAAAACAGAGGGAAGAAAACCTGCAAGAAACAACCGCCACAGTTCAGAAAAAACAAAACCCAGTCACACGAACCCAAATCCTTGCACAACAGCAGCGATGCCCGAGCTGACAGAGAGAAGCGCGGTTGGTTTTTTTACGGTGCAGGTTTCTGTGGAGAACGCCCAAGGCCTCCAGCACCAAGTTTGTCTACATCCACCCCAAACCCCCCGTGTCCTGGCTGCCCACCCTGCCCAGGGACACCCACTCGGCTCGCTCCACCCGCACCATCCGCCCTGACTCCAGCCTGTCCTGGATGTCCTCTCCCCGCCACGGCCGTCGCGCCTCTGGCTTTACCGCGTGGACGGCTGCTACACCCCCTCAGACCCCAGCAGCGCCAGGCGAGGCTCGCAGAACTGGGACAGCAGCCTGGCCTCCAGGGCCGATTCCGAGGACTCCCCTTCCTCCAGCCGGCGCTCCTCCTTCTCCAAGGACTGGGCCGCCTCTCCTTACGCTAAACCCCTGGCCGGTCGGCGTGCCTCGTCCGCGAAAGTCACCACGCCGCTGTTTACCACGGGCTTTGGTGCGGAGTTCGATTCCGGGGCGTCTTCAGGGTATGTTCCTTCTACCGGACCTGCTCCAGGGATGGGTTCGGAAGTGAAGAACAGTCCGTCAGGTTCTGGCTCGGATGGGGAAGGGAGCACGGCCAAAGCCACGATCCCTGGCCACCTGGTGACGTGGAAGCCTAAACGGAAGCCCAGGGCGAAGATCTTCCACGAGAAGTTGAAGTGGAAGGCGGTGAGCACCATTCCCAAAGCGGCCCCTGCGCGGCGCTCACAGCCTGATGATGACCAGTATTGAGAGATGGAAGAGGCAGGACTAAAAGGCTGTCACTGAGACGTCAGCAACATCTTCCCTGCATTGCCTCTGACGTCACTTAGGCAATGGCATGACGTTACTGGAACTGACTTGTGCTTGTAGAATTGAACAGGGTTATAAAGTATGTTTTTTTTATCGCTTGCTTGCTTATTTGTTCCGACTTTTTTTTCTGTCGGAAAATTAAATCACTAAAAAAAAAAAGACTCTGTGACAGAGTTGATAGCTGATAAGAAAAAAAACACCAAGTTCTTTTGTTAACTCTGCCTACAACGAATTCATCTATCTTCAAACCCTTTAACACTGTGCTTTGAACATATAAGTACCGCTAAAAATGGGCCAATTCAGTATGCTATCTAGTGGAATAGTTTAGCACTTCTTAAGAAGTATAATTATCATGGTCGTTCCTTATCCTTGTACCGCTTCATATCCTTCCGAGATGTAGGAATATTAAAACTATCGAACAGGACAGAAAGACTGAGTAAATTGATTCTTTCAAAGTAGTCCTAAAGTCTTTTAAAAAGATATTTCTATAACTGATTTCTCTCCAGCAGTAGCCTACATTTCTTCAACCCCTCTGATCTCTGCTGCTTGTTCTTTATATCTTGATTATTCTGGTAGTCTCTTGGGTTATCTTCAGTTCATGTGTAAAATGTATCGCACAAGTAGTATATTGCACCGGAAATTATTGAAATGTGGTAATTTCCCCAAGTAGTATACACAATAGGGGCAGCTTACTAAGTGTTTGTGTTGGGGGCACAAGGAGGGAGGATCAACTGTGTGTAGGGATGATGACCTGGGCTGGCAGGGGTTTTTAGAAGGATGACAAAATGTTCGTTTAAGTGCTTTTAATTTTCTTCGTGAAAGAAATACTTTTATTTTGAAAAACTGTCAGGAGAGATTTTTTGTGACTTGCTTTACTGTTTAGAAAGTACGAGAAATTAAAATCAAGATGTAATCCCCAAGATAAGTTAAATCATAAAAACTGTTATTGTTTTCGTCGAAATTTTGCCTCAAATAATCATTTCAGTCAAGGTGATGATTAATAATGGTCTCAATGAATTTTGGCAACACATTTATCCCAGACTGCACATTTATGGTACATGAAATAAAGTTCAGTTTTCTTTTGTTTTGCTTGCAGACAAATCAAAAGCAATGAAAAGGAAAAGCTACGATCTTATTTCTTAACTACTACCTTTAAGAAGCCAATACACTAACTAGGACATACCATAGTTTTGTAACACACAGATTTTTTTTTCATCGATGGAAAAGAGCTTATCTTTAGTTCATGAAAATACCAATCTCACACTTATCCAAGAAATTACCAATAATTTACACGGTTATGATACATATTTTAATTTTTATTCATTCAACTCTTCCCTTTATTTAGGATGTTAAATGATATCATCCTTCTCAAGAGCTGCTCTCAAGCCTTTTGATGTTGAAAGTTTTTACGTGCTTTATAAACCGTTGATACAGTTATTCTTCATTCAAAAGCATATACTGTAAACATTCTGGTTTGTGTGATATTTTGTTCTTTTTTCTGTCTCTTTTAACACTTAATGCTATGTTTTAGCAGATAATTCCCCATGTGCTTTGCTTTTGAATATTCTAGACTTGGTATTTGAACATCTTGACTTGGCGAGGATTGTTCGGAAGTCTAAATTGCCCGGGGGTAATTTTTTACGTGCATGTTTCCTTCAAATTTCTTTCACATTTTCTCAATATTTGTAGTAGTTGATTTCGTTATGAGTGATTTCATGCTGCCAGTTTATTATTGTTGTTGCTGTTGTTTTTGTTGCACAGTTATGCTTAGTGTGTTTGGCCTGATTTTAATATATCAGTAAGCTTGTTTCTTCTGATTATGCGTCAGACAGACGGAAATAAAATGAATATCAATTTCAAGAGGTAAATGAGAGAGATATAGATCGATAGATAGATCGATGGATAGATATGTAGATGATGGATGGATGGATGGATGGATGGATGGATGGATGGATGGATGGAAGGAGAGAGAGAGAGAGAAGCACACAAAAATGCATATAACACAGATACATACACACAGGTGGGCGGGCGCGCCACTGGAAACACACACAAACAACACACACACACACACACCACACACCACCACCACCACACACCACCACACACACACCACACACACACACACTCAAACACGAGAATGAACCATTTCAGCGTTCGGCTTTAGCAAAAGCCAATGATTGTTCACAATCAACGCAGTAATCAACGATGCAGTAATAACATCACCATCAATCAATCATAAAGTGAATAATACCCCCAAACATACAATAAACATGGTAACAAACTCAATTTGTTTTCACAATCAACTGCATAATCAACGATGCAGAATTAACTATCACCATCAATCAATCATAAAGTGAATAAACCCCAACTATGACATTATTATGTAACAAAACTCAAGATTTGTTTTCACAATCAACTGCAGTAATCAACGATGCAGTAATTAACTATCACCATCAATCAATCATAATGTGAATAATTCCACCAAACTTATGAAAAATAATAAATGGTAACAAAAGCCAATGATTTGTTTTCACAATCAACTGCGGTAATCAACGATCACCATCAGTATAATGTGAACAGTACATAACAATAGAACAATCCATGATTCAGGGGATTATGGAATTTAAAACAGAGCACACTTTTTAAAAGTTACTCTGAAACGACTTGTGCTGATCTGTCCAATAACAATGATGATAATGATGACGATCATAATAGTGATGATGAAAAAGATGATGATGATGATAATGATTTTGATGAAAGTCGTGATGGTAATCAAAATAAAAACAAAAAATACTAAACAGAAATCTCCATAAGTAGTATGTACAGCTTTTTTGTTTTTTTTTTACAAAATTAGCAACAACAAAAACAAAACTAATGTTTTGAAACAAATGGCAATATTTTTTTTTTCAGAATATAAAAAAACAAGGTTCTATCCTCCCAAAGTACACAGTAGCAACGCCTTTGTCACCTCGATCTTAGATCAGTTGTGACAAATCCGATCTGAATACAAAGATAGGAATTGTGTACTCCGACTTTGCCCGAAGCCCTCTGATGTTGCTAGGGCTACGGTTGTAGCAGTTCAAGTTGGTTTTATTTTTGTAGTCTTTTACCGTCTCCCGCGTTAATGAACTACTCAGCAATGACTGCTTTTACTCCCCCTCCCCATCTTACGGATACACACATTGACATGCACTCCTACGCGCGCAAGAAAGTTTGCTTCCCCTTCCTGTATTTGTATTCCTTACCCCATCTTCTTCCCACTGAGTGTAAAGATAGTACGGTCCATAACTTAACTATCTTGCTTCCAGTAAGGCATAAAAAGTATACCCAACATACAGTTTACAGAATTCTTAATGTGACTGTTATACAGAAAGACAGATGGAACTGTAAAAAAAATTAAGATGATAACAATGATAGGAATAATAATAATGATGATGATGAATGATAATTATATGAATTTTAAACCATACAACATGATAGCAAAATAAACGCCGAGATGGAGAAAAGTCGAGGCAAAAGCTGGTTTACGCAGTTGATAGTTTGCCTTTAGAAACAGGTCATATTTTTCATTCTATGGACAAAGCGAAATTTTCCGATGAACTCAACAGGGTGCGAATTGTTAAACCAAAAGCATGATGAATAAATGCCAGATATGAACGGTTATCTACACATTTTCCGCATTGTAGACTGTTTTAAAACACACACCCTACTTTGCAATACCGTTAAAAAAATGAACATAAACACTCAAGGATCTCCCTAAAGAACTACAAGCCCATGAGTTTCTGTGTTGCACAATTCTCCGGTATGCCCGGCAAATAACAAGTGGAAGGCACTTGACGTCAAATGGAACGGTTGTCCTGAACAAAATATATCATCTTTACGTCTTTAAAAGGACGATAAAGGATGCCTGAGGTTTATTTTTCATCCGAAGCTGGACTTCACCAGCATCCACCAGACCAGAATTATACATGGTGGTCTGGGTGCCTGTCTTTCAGGTGAGACGATAAAACGAGGAAGACAGACGTAGTAAAGCATTATACAGTGCAGATAAAAGAATCTATGGCAACAAGCAAGTTTTTCCCAGCAAAATTTTGTATTGAAAGTCCCTTTCATTGGGAAACCAAAGATATAGGCTCACGAGAATTCGGGAATTATTTTTAATGGATGGCAATGCACCGAAGCGACGTACTCTCACAATGTTTACCCAATGTGGCGAAAATGTCCTCCAAAACAACACAATACAAAGTCACAAGGACAAAAAAGAACTTTCGGAATAAAACATTGATATATTTTGATCTCCTGAACTGGAAAGGTCTTCCAACTGTTTCCCCATTTCCTTTTATTCCCAAAATAATGAAGAAATAAGTATCGTAATAACAACTAACTTCAAAAGGGACCGTGTCACTGATCAGCACAAAACGTATCGGTTTTTTGTGCATATTATTTCTTGATTTCATCGGGGGAGAGCAGCCCGAATTTCACCTGAGAAATCTGCCGTGACATAAAGTGGTATAAAATAAATTTTTAAAAAATAAAACAAAATGTATAACCGAGTTCTACGTGAACTTTCAACACAGAATAGCTCTCTGGAAAGAGCGCAGTGATGGACAGGCCAGTCAGTGTGCAGCAGACAGAACGGTCAGACGAAGAGGGACTGTCTGCGGATGGTGGAGATGTTGCCTGGCCTGTCTGTCTGTGGGGGACTCGTGCTGTCCTCCAGCCTCATCTCCCCCACCTCCCGGTCCTCTGTAGTGGTCAGGGGGCCTCCGCCTGCACATGGGCCACACAGTCAACATCAATGTCATTTTTACACACCTTTATGTCACGGCAGATTTCTCTGCGTGAAATTCGGGCTGCTCTCCTTGGGGAGAGTGCAGCACCATCCATTGTTTTTCTCTTTCCTGTTTGCAACTGTATTTGTTTCCCTATCAGAGTGGCTTTTTTTCTCCAGAGTTTTTTCCAGGGACAACGCTCTTGTTGCCGTGGGTTCTTTTACGTGCGTTAAATAATTATGTGTAACACACGGTTTATCGTCTCATCCGAAAGACTAGCACCCAGACCACCACTCATGGTCTAATGGATGGGGGGAAAAGTTTTGGGCCCAAACGGGATTTAACCCACCGCACACTCCGACCCAGACTTTTCGCTTTCTAGGCAGGCGCGTTACCACCTAGACCACCGATCCACCTAGACCACAGATGTCAGCTTCTCTGTTACATCTTTAGGCTGCTTCACTCAGTGAGCTATTTGCTAGGCTGCAATGATATGAAATACTAGTTCTTTAACCGAAAAAGGCTATGGGTGCACTGTGTTTACGAAAACTTCAGTTCTCTCCATTTGTGGTGGTCGTGTGCCATTACCAGGGTCTCGGAAAATATTTTTCTAGGTCTATTTAAGGATATTTTTGTCTATTTCTCTCTGTCTGTTTCGTTCCTACCTCCCAGTCTGAGACAAAATTGGCAAAACCGCATGTACACAGGGACTGTATACCGATTGTTACAACAAATATAAAATAGATGATAATTATTTTGAATACAGTATAGAGTGCAGTTTTTCCTGCGATGTCTTTGTAAGAGTTTACAAAATAAAGAAAAATTAAATGATGCAAAGAGATAAAAAGTAAAGCTTAAAGAGAAACAGATCTAAAAAAAAAATAACAATAAATGGCCAATCAGTTTTGTCTTGTCAGGGGAAAGTTTGACACATAGCACACATACACATGAAATATGTCAAGTAGCCGCATTGTCACACACACACACACACACACACACACACACACACACACACACACACACACACACACACACACACACACACACACACACACACACACACTATAAACCGAGGCCCCGTGTGCGAACGCACGCAGAACATCTTGCGCACATGTTAAATCCTGTTTCACTTTTCGTAACAGTAGGCCACTGTGTGCCGATGGGGACAGATAACAAGATTTACAAAACTGCATACACACGGGGACTGGATGTAAAAAAGAACATGGGTGCTTCTTCCATTATCCTCGATATAAAATTTAAAAAAATAATAATAATAAACACACACACACACACACACACACACACAACACATACACACAACACACACAACAACACACACACACACACAACACAACACCCCCCCCCCACACACACACACACACAACAAACACACCCCCTTACACACACACACACACACACACACACACACACACACACACACACACACACACACACACACACACACACACACACAACAAACACACCCCCTTACACACAACACAACACACACACAACACCCCCCCCCCCCCCCACCCCACACACACACACACACGGAGACAGTCCCCCACCAGCCATGGCAATCCTGGACAGCCGTCTGCTCTCCCCCTCAGAGATGGTGACAGGCATGGAGGCCTCTTGCTGGCCAAAGCCTGGTGGGTGCTCTGCTTGCGCCCCAGAGCAGCTAGAATACTGGCGAAGATGCCAGGCTTCCCTGAACCGGAGCTTTGCCCTTCCTTGGGGCTGTCCGGGTCTTTGTCTGCATTGGTCCCTGGGGAAAGAGTTGTAGGGATATATATATATATATATATATATATATATATTATATTGTGTGTGTGTGTGTGGTGTGTGTGTGTGTGTGTGTGTGTGTTGTGTGTGTGTGTGTGTGTGGTTGTGTTGTGTGTGGGTGTGTGTTAAGCCAAGCCATGATGATGATGATGATATATATATATATATATATATTATGTATATATGTGTGTGTGTATTATATATATATATATATATGTGTGTGTGTGTGTGTGTGTGTGTGTGTGTGTGTGTGTGTGTGTGTGTGTGTGTGTGTGTTAAAGGCTGAATAATGTGGAGAGATATTTTTTTTAATGTTGTCCAATTTATTTTTTAACACGTACCTAATTACTTCCCTTGTGCTCGTGTACTATGCAATTTTAAAGTATTGATGTTGATGTGTGTGTGTGTGTGTGTTGTGTGTGTGTGTGTGTGTGTTGTTGTGCTGGTAAAACCTATTTATGACAGCTCTTACACTGGTAAATAAATATATACAAGAAAGAGGACAAGTTTGGGCAGCCTTATCCTGTGACAAATAGTTCGTCCAAGTGACGAGTTGAGTAGTATAAACTTTATACTGAAAAAGTTGCTGTGCCAATAAATTATAACAAAAACTGCAATACAATACATTGCAATATGATACTATGCATTGCAAAAACTAGATAGCTGATATATAACATACAAGGACGCGTGAAACGGCTGTTGGAAAAAGGCCGTTTAAGTGTTTCTGTATTTGTCATGATTTGAGAGGAAGGTCGTGCTTGGGGTTGTTGCTGCTGTTGTGGTGGCCATGATCCAAACTTAAACAGTTTATCCCCACCCACCCACTAATACACACACACACACACAATATACTCACACAAAAATACATTATACATACACACACTCACACACACACACATATATACTCACACAAAAATACATTATACATACACACACTCACACACATAAACTCACACACACACACACACACACACACACACACACACACACACACACACACACACACATACACACACTCACACACACACACACTCCTTCCTTCTCTCTCTCTCTCTCCTCTCTCTCTCTCTCTCCACACACACACACACACACACACACACACACACACACACACACACACACACACACACACACACACCTCACCTCCTCTCTCTCTCTCTCTCTCTCTCTCTCTCTCTCTCTCTCTCTCTCTCTCTCTCTCCTCTCTCTCTCTCTCACACACACACACACACACACACACACACACCACACACACACACCTACACACACACACCTACACACACACACCACACACACACATCTCTCTCTCTCTCTCTCTCTCTCTCTCTCTCTCTCTCTCTCTCTCTCTCTCTCTCTCTCTCTCTCTCTCTCTCTCCTCGCTGCTCTCTCTCTGCATTGTCTTACATCTCTTCCTCTTGGCCTGGTCTTTTGCCCTGCCTGCTTGTCTGCTGCCATCCCTGGGGTCCAGGCTTCTAGCGGCTGCACGTGCACAGAGCGAGCCGTCAGCACAGGAGACATGCTCACGTCTCCAGCCGGGTGTCGCTGGGAGCAGCCTGCATGCAGGGGAGGAGGGGAAAGAGGAGAGAAGAGGGTGAGTAATAACAGCTTATACAGTCTCTGCTAATAATGAACGGGTAAAGTATGGCAGTTTTGATGGGATATGCATATTTGTATTTTTGCTAACATGCTTATTTTGCAAGTGCGTTTCAGAATAAATTAGGAACTATTTCATTTAGAGGCAAAACTCGCGCATGTATTTTCGTGACCGCAAAAGTACATACGAGCGCGCGCGCATGCACGCACGCACACACACGCACACACACACACACACATACACACATTCTCTCTCTCTCTCTCTCTCTCTCTCTCTCTCTCTCTCTCTCTCTCTCTCTCTCTCACACACACACACACACACACACACACACGCACGCACGCACGCACGCACGCACGCACGCACACACACACACACACACACACAGGGATGCAGGCAGGACAAATACAACAACAAAAAACAGGTGGCACTGTACCGTGATTAGACGCTCTCTCGTTACAGAGCAACCCAAATATTATGCAAAAACATCTTCCACCACGTTAAGTTCTCCACAATACAAAACCACGCTGTTTTTTCTGCTAGGAAAAGAGAGCACTTCTGCGAAAACCTATCTCCTTGTGAAATATATTCCTGCTACAAAAAAAATGACCAAGCCCTGACTTGACACACCTGAAGCATAGGTGAGCGGTGAGCAGAGGGTGAGGAGGGTGAGGTGAGGAAGGAGGGCACTGCCGTGGCTTCATCAGGGCTGTCCTCAATGTCCTGCACCTCCTCCGTGTCCTCAGACCTCAGGTGACCCGGGAAACGAGGCGTGGTGGCTGGGGACTGCCCTACTTTTCCCGATGCCTTGGGGACAAAATCATACAGCATAATTATTGGTTATGAGCATCATGGCGATCATTATGTTATAGCTTCATTTCTCTATTTTTATTATTATTATTTATTTATTTATACCACTTTTTATCACAGCAGATTTCTTTGCGTGAAATTCGGGCTTCTCTCCCCGGGGAGAGCGTGTCGCCACAGGTGCAGCGCCACCCATCATTTTTGTTCTTTTTCCTGTCAGCAACTGTATTTGTTTCCCTATAAGAGTGGCTTTTTTCGACAGAATTTTGTCAGGGACAATCCTCTTGTTGCCGTGGGTTCTTTTACCTGCGCTGAGTCATGATGTGTAACACACGGGACCCCGGTTTATCGTCTCATCCGAAAGACTAGCACCCAGACCACCACTCAGGATCTAATGGATGGGGGGTAAGTTTTGGGCCCAAATGGGATTCGAACCACTGCACAACTCCGACCCGGACTTTTCGCTTTCTAGGCAAGGCGCGTTACCTCTAGACTACCGATCTTTACTTTGTACTTGTCTATCGGAACAGCTGTGTATAGCAGAGGGAGATGTAGTGTAGTGGCTTAAGATGAATTTCTCTACTTGTGCGATAATAAATCTTTTTATATATCTATTTTTTTTAATTTTATTCTTTTATATCGTGGATAATGGAATAAGCATTCATGTGCTTTTTGTTTTACATCCAGTCTCCGTGTGTATGCAGTTTTTTTTTGTAAATCGTGTCATCTGTTCCCACCGGCACACGATGGCCTACTTTTTACGAAAAGCGGAACAGGATTTAACGTGTGCGCGCGAGATGTTCTGCGTGCGTTCGCACACGGGGCCTCGGTTTATAGTCTCATCCGAAGGACTTGTGTCGAATCGTAAGACGCTCCTCACCTTTCCTTTCAGCAGCATGGCCCTCGTCTTCTTCTTCTCCTTGGCCTCCTTCAGCTTGTCCTTCTCCTTCTCCTCCTTCTTCTTCTCCTCGATCAGGCGGGTGAGGGCGGCCTGTTTGGCCAGGAAGACGGAGGAGGAGGGGGGAGCGGGGTCCCACTGCACAGCTTGGGCCGTGGCCGAGGGCGGGGTCTGCTGAGCGGCCACCCTCTGGGTCAGCATGGGCGGCAGAGGCAGCAGGCTGTCCAGCTCCTCCTTGATCACCAGGGTCATCCGGCGAGCTCTGGGGGCACCCTCCTCCTGCTGCTGCTGCTGCTCGTCTGAGGAGGACACAGTGTACAGTGCGCCAATGCGGCATGACTCATTCATTCAAGGGGTGGTAGGTGTCCCATAACCTGTGTGGTCGTAGAGGAGCGAGGCATCGGAGACCTCAGCTTCTCTAAGGGGCCAGTATGTTCAGGGTGGTGCCCATCTCCTCTCCCTCGCTGTTTTACCTTCCCTGACCCTAATAAAGAGGGAAGGTACCTATTTACAGCTGGGGGAACTGTACTAAAGCCAAGGCGCGCAAACGGTCACCCATCCAATTGGTAACCACGCTCGATGATGCTTAACATTGGCTGGGGGGAAGCGAGCGCTCTGACCACTGAGCTGTCCCGTGTTGAAAGTTAGCGTGCCCCTTTCTTTTAGTGACCAAATCCAAGTGTGGTCACTTCCTACCATGATTAGCACCAGGTGGGCTGGGATAGGATGGGAATGGATGGAATGGGTGGCAGCTGAGAGTGGGGGGGGGGAAATGACGGCTGTGAGGAGGAAGGAGGAGGAGGCGGGATTTATGGTGGTGAGTTTGGTGGTGGTGGTGGTGATGACGATGCTGATGAAGAGATAGGTGATAAATTTTATGTTGATGACTGTGTGTTTGGTGTCATTTTTTATGTTGGGGGTGACTTTTTGTTATTTTGTTGTTGCTGCTATATTGTTTGTTGCTGTAGCTGACAACGATGATGGTGATAAAGGCGGAAATGATGATGACGACGTCGACGGTAATGATGACGATGGTGGTGCTGATGGTGATTGTGAATATGATTTACCATCGTGGTGGTGATCCATTGATGATGATGATGATGATGATGATGATGATGATGATGATGATGATGATGATGATGATGTGGTGGTGGTGGTGGTGGTGGTGGTGGTGGTGGTGGTGGTGGTGGTGGTGGTGGTGGTGTGATTATGTCAATGAAAGTTTATTTGCTTTGATTCGAAAAAGTGACAAATAATTTTGAGGGTGGAAATCCCTTGAAATTGATGTGAAAGGAACTAGACATGTCACAAGAAAGAGTCTTCATCACAGTGGGAAAAAAACTCTGTAAAAATGATATGTCAAAAAGAAACATTCCAGTTATAGCAATCCAAATGTTTACTTTTTTCCATTTCCAAAATCCTCATCCACCTAAAAGGATTTACATTGCAAAAATAGACTGAGGATAATTATGTTTATCCTACACTGTGAATGAAGATTGGCAATACTGTGTATACTTGATGTCTAAAGACAAAATTTTAATCTTTGTGTAAAACGCTCGCAAAAAATTGATGAATAATTACATACAAAAGAAAAATTGGACATTTGTATAATTTTAACTGCGCAGAAACGATAAAAAAAACACCTAAAGGCAAACCTTTACATTTGCAAAACTGATGACTTGAGACTCAAACAAGATCAGGCTTTCTGTATTGGGTTGGGAAATAGGCACCGAAAACCGCTGCATCAGACAGATGAAATGCTGAGAAAAGGCTCACCTGGATCTGTAGTGAGGATGGAGATGGTGTCCGCTTCGTATTCCTTTGGCGGCTGGGGACTAGGAGTGTCTTGGCTCCTGTCCGATATGGAGTCTGTCATACACATCAACCGTGGTCAATGTTCGCATAAGATTTCTGCCATCTCAAAAAACTGTCATGAATAGCCACATATGAAGTCAATATCTACAGATATTAAATTTGAACAGTCATGTAAGAAGGGGGAGGGGTAGCGTAGTAGTTTAGCTTCGATAGTGACCCGGCGAGGGTAATTGAGAGCGAGAGTTCGAGCTTCAGCACTGGTTTAAATTCAATGTCTGAAAGTGGAGTATGTGCCAAACATTTTCTATCGTTTTCTTTTGTATAAATTTCAATGACAATTAACGAGTTAAAAAATGTATCAGCAGCTTTGAACAAATAATCATCATTTTGTTTGTGAACGCTGGGAATAGAGCTTGACTCTTGGGTGGAAAAGGCTTCATGTCATAAGGGGGCTTCAGAATAATCCAGAGAGGCTAACTTAGAACATGATATAATGCCATAACCGTGTTATGCGCCTTGCTATCAAGAAACGTCTAGTTCTGGTGTTAACAAGATATATTGTGATTTTCGTTTTCAACAGTGTTAGGTAAAAGTAGCAGACTACTGACTGTATTCTATTTTTCAGAAAAGAAAAAAAACTTAAGGGCAACGAAAACCTCTTCCTTGAAACACATGCCCCCCCCCCCCCCCCCCCCACCACACACACCACACACACTTGGGAAATCACAACCGCTCACCGTTTCTGAGTATGGACATGGAATCTTTGCGTCCTCTGAAAAATAGTATCCGGAGAAATTAGATAACACAAAAACGCTTGCCAAAAAACAAATAATTAATTCTTGATATAAAGAAAAAGAGCCCACATAGCAAAGTTGAACGAAAATTATGCTCGTGCTCACACACACACACACACACACACACACCACACACACAACACATACACACACACACGCATGCACGCACGTACGCACGCTGCACACACACACACACACGGATATATATAATACTACCACCACCATCATCATCAAAACCACAGTATCTCTACAATAACCACACCACCTTAACAACAATACTCAATAACAACGAATGACAGAGTAAATACTGTTGAACAAATATTGTGAAACACACACACACACACACACACACACACACACACACACACACACACACACACACACACACAACACACACACACACACTTGGAAATCACACGGATGAGACTTTAAACCGAGGCCCCGTGTGCGAACGCACGCTGAACATCTTGCGCACACGTTAAATCCTGTTCCGCTTTTCGTAAGAGTAGGCCATCGTGTGCCGGTGGGAACAGATGACATTTACAAAACTGCATACACACGGGGACTAGATGTAAAAAAGCACAAGATTGCTTATTCCATTATCCTCGATATAAAAGAATAAATAAATAAATAAATAATAAAATAAATAAATAACACACGCACACAAACACACACAAACACACACACACACAACTACCACCACCACCACCACCACCACCACCACAGTAAGCCCATACTTAGTCTTCTTCCTCCTGTACACTCTCCACAGACAGCAGACGATGAAGACGATGATGACGACGACGAAGAGGAGGATGAGGACGAGGATGAGGGCCAGCCCTTCCGCGGTGTCTATCAGGTGTTCAGGGTCTTCTTCAGCTGAGTTGTGATAGGGCATCACCCTCACCACAGGTAGGGTGTTGTCCCGGATACCTGCCACTGGGTACCGTCAGGGGACCCCTGAAGCACCTGTTAGAGACCAGGGTGTGGGGTAGGGTAGGGTAGGGTGAGGTGGTGTGGTGTGGTGTGGTGTGGTGTGGGTGGGGTGGTGTGGTGTGGTGGGTTGGGTGGGTGTGGTGAAGTGTGGTGTGGTGTAGTGTTGTAGTCTGGTGTGGTGTGGTGCGGTGAGGTGCGGTGTGGTGCGGTGTGGTGTGGTATGGTGCGGTTTGGTGTGGTGTGGTGTAGTGTGGTGTGGCGTGGTGTGGTGTGATGAATGCGTTAGTAGATGTAGTGCAGTGTAGTGCAGTCAGTGTAATGCAGTGCAGTGAGTGCAGTGCAGTGTAGGGAGGTATGTAGTGTAGTGTAGTGTAGTGCAGTGCAGTGCAGTGCAGTGAGTGTAGTGTGTAGTGTAGTGTAGTGTAGTGTAGTGTAGTGTAGTGTAGTGTAGTGTGTGTGGTGTGGTGTGGTGTGGTGTGGTGTGGTGTGGTGTGGTGTGGTTGTGTGGTGTGGTGAATCGCAGTGCGGTGCGGTACAGTGCAGTATCCCGTCCAGTGTTTTTGTTCTGTTTTGGGGTGTGAAATGATTTAGCGGTGACGCACTTGTCCAAGAAATTAAAGGTCTAAGGTTCGAATCCTTAGAAAGCCACATGTTGCCCTCCTACTCCGTCTATTTGTTCAATAACGACACGGGCGGTCTGAGTGCTAGTCCTTGGAATAGGACCATCAACCGAGGTCCTGTATGCCCATCTGTCGCACAAAGAAAGTCACAGCAACGGGATAACTTTTTGTGGTAACATTGTGCATTATCGTTTCATCCAAAGACTAGCATCCAGGCCACTTGTCAAGGTCTGGTGGCACAGGGAAGACAGTGTGCTGGTGAGAGAGAGGAGAGAGAGAGAGAGAGAGAGAGAGAGAGAGAGAGAGAGAGAGAGAGAGAGAGAGAGAGAGAGAGAGAGAGAGAGAGAACACTGAAATGGTTTATGTCTGTCTTCCTCTATCTCTGTCTCTGTCTCTCTTTCTCATTTCAGAGAGATACACAGAGAGAGGCAGACAGACAGACAGACAGAGACAAGAAAAAGAAAGAAAAAGAAAGAGAGAGAGTGTGTTGTGTTGTGTTGTGTGTGGTGTTGTGTTGTGCTGTGTGTGTGTGTGAGTGTGTGTGTGACTGACCTTCAAGACATCGTCCTTGCCCATGAAAGACTTGTCCCTGTCCACCCCTCCCACATCATCAGTCGCCGTGTCGTTCACCACGTACACTAGAGCCACCGTGCTACCACACACACAGCGCCACATCAGTGTACCACCACAAAATATAGCTATCTATAGTCAGATATATATATATATATATATCATATTTTATATATATATATATATATATATATATATATATATATATATTATATATATTTATAATGTATAAGGACGACAAAATATATCTATCTATAGTCATATATCATAGTGTGTGTGTACGTGTGTGTGTGTGTGTGTGTGCGTGCGTGCGTATGCGTGTGCGTGTGTGTGTGCGCTTTTTTCACAATTTTCGCCAGGGACAGCTCTCTTGTTCCCGTAGGTTCTTCATGTGCGCTAATATATATATATATATATATATATATATATATATATATATATATATATATATATATATATATATATATCATATAGATATTTATATATGTATCATGTATGTATGCATGTATCTATATACATTATACGTGTGTGTGTGTGTGTGTGCGTGCGCGCGCGCGCGTGTGTATGTGTGTGTGTGTGTGTGTGCTTTTTTCACAATTTTTGCCAGGGACAGCTCTCTTGCTGCCGTAGGTTCTTTATATGCGCTAAAGTTGTCTTGCACAAATGACGTCCGAAAAAAAATCACCCAGAGACTTCTCATGGTCTAATGGGTTGAGCAAAAGTCTGGATGTGAACGACTTTGGTTATAAGGTGACTGTCTAGACGGCTGTTTCGCCTTATAATCACATCAGCATTCAGGTCTTGCAGTCTACAGACAACTGCACGTCTTTAGCCTAAATCTCGTTCAAACTAGTTGTCTGGGTTCTAGCCTTACAAATGATAGATAAGCTGTGATCCCGTGTACAGAATACAGTACAGTTTAAGGAATGTAGAATAATCTGTGGCATTGATTCAGTAGTCCTGGCAACATTTCGTTAAAACTCAGAACAAATAAAACTTTCTGCAGGTGATTAACACTTCAGGAAAAAACAATTGGGGGGCTGTTTGTTTCCGGGGAAAAACTGCCTACATTTCATGCAAAGAAATCTGCTGGGTGTATCAGTGCTAAGGAAGAAATCAAAGTTAAATGATCTGTGCAAAATGATACATTTTCGTTGAAATTACTTTGTCCACTGATAATTGATTGTTTCAAGCGTATTCATACAATTCTACAATATTATGCATAGAACTCTCTCTCTCTCTCTCTCTCTCTCTCTCTCTCTCTCTCTCTCTCTCTCTCTCCTCTCTCTCTCTCTCTCTCTCTCTCTCTCTCACTCTACACACACACACACACACACACACACACACACACACACACACACACACACACACACACACACACACACACACACACACACACACACACTACGTACCCGACTCCAGCATCGTCTTCTGGCGCTGGTTCCCTGATTGTCTCTGATCTCCAGAATCTCCAGACGTGAGTAGAGCCAAAGAAGGTCTGCAGACGACTCTGGAGGAGGGGTCTGACACAAAAAACAAACCCATGACAAATAATTGAGATGTTAAAGACAGCTTCAGTCCCAAGAGCAGAAACTCTACATTTTGTTTTCACAGAAACACAGTGTCGCTAGCCTAACATTCATCTGTCTCCTCATGCAACGACTGTGATCAACTCGAGTACACCAATGGAGATTCATCAGGATCAACAGTTCAGTTTATGATGCATGTTTGATATTTTGGAGTTAGTGGCGGTGTTGGTTCTAAGTATTTAAATGCAAATCAGGAATGAGGCAAGAAAGTTGAATGGTACATATTACACAAACAACGACTTCGGTCTTAAACAGAGTCAAACGATTCAAGTTGTAAAACTTTTGAAACCTGTAATCTTATAAGCATGTAAATAAGAAGAATGTATTTGAATGACAATTCAATGGGATGTTGTTAATCAGTTATTCTATTACACACTACACCACAGTCATCTTGTTTCCCTTTCTGAAATACAGAACTGCACTATCAGCTGAATCCCTAAAAACGAAACAGAGTCGTCATATAATAAATAAATAAATAAATACATGGAATTTATATAGCGCTATATCTTGTAAAAACAAATGCTGCTGTTTACCTCCCATCCTCCCCCATGGACACATAAAACAAAGTTGAAATATCAAATATCGACTTTTTGTTCAAAATTAACTAATTTTGACTCAATGGCTCGTCAAAATGAACAAAATTTTGCACAAAAATCTTTCTATGTCAGAAAACGGTTTCTAGCGATCTTAGAACTATTCTCACTGGTTTTCAACTCTTTGTTAGTCTTTTAGTCAGTGACTCAGCAAAAGTGGCTGCGCGGATGCTGAAGGAACGTACTAAAGCATTCAGCATTCTGCAGCGCAAGGCATGAGAGCTAGTGAGGCAGATTGCCACAAGCTTCCATCTTTGGAGACCGTTTTACCTTTCTTTTTCTTTGATGCTGCGGTAATCAGCCTCGGTGAGGCCTCAGCTATAGACAGCAGGACTAAAACGAAATTAAACCAATATTCATAAAGTCTAACTGTAGCAACTTTTATACAGATGTGAAGTTCACTAGGAAACAACAATCTCTATCATAAGTATGCAAAAAAATTAATATTTTCATCTGCGATGATTCTTTAAGCTCGACTTCTTGATTCAGACTTGCTATAAAATAAAAAAAATAACTACGATGAAGTATATAGCTGGTGAAAAACGATGGCAGGATCTCTACAGTATATCATTATTTTTTGTGAATAATCTTTGTTTCTTCAGCAAGACATCCTTACCTCTTGGAGCGGACATACTCCCCGCTGGCCTCCACAGAGAGAGCCACCACGTGCCTGTCCATGCTGAAGCATCCACCCGTAACATGGCCAACTGGGTGGTCACCACCCCCGCTCTCGTGACGACAGGCCACCCACTGGAAATACCGCGACTTGTCATACAGAAGATCCTTGCGGCCCAGCCTTACCTCCCCTGTGGCTGGGGCCACGGTGAAGACGCCATCTTGGTTGGGAGTGAGAAAGGAGACAGAGCCCTTTGGAAAGGGAAAATGCCGAAGTTGGCGGTGGAGAGAGTGAAGACCAGCCTGCCTGGAGAAGAACCAGAAGGGATTTCCAGGGACAAGAACACAGAAGCAGCTTCCCCGATGATGTTGACTCTCTTTTCAGCGATGTCTATGATAGTGGCTCTGAAGGTGGATGTGGATGTCCTGGGAGGAGAGCCGCTGTCCCGAGCAACGACCTCACACGTCAGCAGAATCAAAGCTTCATAGTCCGGAGGTTCTTTGATGACGATGTCCCCGTCTGACGTCAGAGTAAAATGCTTGTTACACACACTAGAGCTTTTAGCAAAGCTGATGCTGACGTCAGCGT